>OZ026506.1:6207500-7407500 GCA_964019985.1 Aurelia sp. 4 Dawson et al 2005
GCTAAGTCAAAGAGCGAAACTACGACTTCCTATTCAGTTTACGAAACTACCGATGTCCAATGCCGACAGATTTAAATTCGGATTCGAATTCGGATGCGATCCCAAGATGCAACGCGGACAGTGCCCTCGCATTCGACAACGGAAATGGCCAATTAAGAAATGAATTAGACTAATTAAACTAATTAAGCAAAAAACTCTTTCCTACAAGTGATATTTAGATGCTTGGAGACGCAAATGATCTCCAAAGTTCGTTCGGTATTTCGAGATCGTTGCGGCCGTTCAGTCGAACGTACTTTTGTTTGCGACTGGTGGGAAGTTTAAATGAAATAAAAATCAGCCAATACGATCACTTCATTAGAAATCTTTCATTCTAATTTGTCGAGGAACAGAACTGTGACCCGCAGGAAATTTTGCCGTTTTGAAAACAGTTGGGAAATAACGCCCTCCCTGAGGTGACAACAACAACATAAATTTAATGAGATGAGAGGCATCCTTATGGATTGAAGCTAATCTTGGCCCTGCAGTAAATTATTGCCGTTTTGAGTAGAGCTGGGAAACAAGGCATTCACTGAAGCGACAACAACAACATGCATTCAACTCAATGAGATAAAATGAGATAAGAGAACATATGAGGGAAAATGGAGGGTCATTATGCTGTGAGGCTACGATGAAAGGTTGAGGAGGCTGTGAACCCACTGTGATAAAAACTCTAATCTGAGATCAATGTGATTAAGTTATCGGTCCCTTTCAAGAAATTTGGCTATAATTCATTTCGGTGGAAATTCTTCTAGGACTACTGAACACCTGTGCTGATTTTAACAGAAAGGAAGGAGTGAGAGAGGTCGATAGCGCTCAAAACAATTTTGACAAAATTACTCCAGTTTACGTGTTAAAACAGGCTAAATCAAGAAGATTACGAAACTTGAATGAGTAAGGGTGAGTAAAGTTTTCGTATTCGCGGGCGAAAACTGGGACAAATTGTGATAAGTCTACACGGCCACGTAAATTATATCGTTTTTCTATTCAACAGTTTTGCTTCAACAACAAGAAAACATGGGAAAAGCAGGCACGATTTCAACAATCATCTTCGTCATCGTCACCGTTCTTCATATTTCAGAAGGGCATTTCCGAATCGGTAAAAGAGCTGGCATGCCTTACAATCAATTGTATAAGAAAATGGTTGCAAAGACGCTGAAAGCAAAGCTGGTGAATGACGCCCTGAAAGAAGCTTTCGCAAGAGTCAACGATGAGAGTGATGTGAACGATGCACAGAGAGGTGCCCTCAACGACGACGGAGGCAAGCATGTGCAATACATGAGATGCACCTCGCAGAAAAACGACGGAGAGGTCACGCAGAATGACGAAATCCGGCTTGCTGGCAAGCTTCCAAACAAAGAAAATGTCGTCTTGAATGATGCGCACTTCACCAGAATACATGAGCGTATCGGAGCACTGTTAGATGACCTCAAACATATCAATAGTTACAAAGAGGCTAGGGGTGATGCGAGGCTGAATGAAAATGTCCTCCAGAATGATGATCTTGCTGATGAAATCGACAAGCTGATAAGAAATATATCAGAACTGGAAACACTGAAGCATGGTTTAAAGCAGCCGGTAACTGCGGAGAAACGGAAACGTGCGCATACAGCAGAAGCTGAACTTTATAAGAGCACAGCGTAAATGAAAAAATTAATGACAAAATTACAGATTTCTATGGCAAATTAATAAATTGATCGTACCATGCAGTTGTAGAATTAGAACTTCATCTATAAAATGAATTTTGATCATCGAATTGTTTTGTTCTTCGTTGTCTCAAACTCTAGTCTCGTACATTGTTCATCTTCGCTTTCTTTTTTGGGAGCTGATGCCTTCGCTCTTGACAGTTTGATACAGTAAAAACCCGCGTATAAGAACCTACAATTTGTAAGTCAGCCTGATTAGGTTCTTATATATTGAGTATTTAGTGGGAAATTAAGCTGTTCAGGTTCTTAAATTGGTTCTTATTTCATTCAAGGCTTTCAGGTGTTCATTTTGTTCGGATTGAAACCACCTGGGTTCATGAGGCCTCATTGATAACGGCAGTCCGTGGAAGAATCAGAAATTGTACAGAATGCAATGAAAAGCATTCAATGCATCTTTAGAGCTCTTTGCAATTTGCACATATGACAGTATCAGTCCATACAGGCTCGATTACAAAGCAACTGGAGTTTTTGTACTTAATTCGGTGATCTCTACAAATAAGAACCTATTTCATTTTTCAGGCTGAATTGGTTCTTATATAATGGGGGTCTAATTTCAGAATTTCAGCCTGTAGGTTCTTAATCACCAGGTTCTTATACGCGGGTTTTTGGGCCTAGAGTGACGGTATTGGGTCCAAAGCAGGAAAGCGAAGATGAGCAAAGAATTGAAGACAAGTAAGGGAACGAAATACATTTATTCACTTCGGCATATTTGGGCAAGGTATTATGGATAAGTTTGACACACGAATCATGTCCACAATACCAATGTTTCTGGGTCTAAAGGATGAATGATGTACCAAAAAGATTTTGTATCAACGTTTACCTTTGATTGATAGATTTAACATTTCATTTTAAATGTTATGCCATGTACCGGATGAGTCAAAAAAAATTTACGCGTTTAGTGGGCTGTTACATAAAAAGTATGCGGCCGATAGTCAAAACTGAATTGTTAATCTATCAGTCAAAGGCTATCTTAGGTTGAGAAATTTTGTTTGGAATAACCACTCATGATTTAGACCCAGAAATTAGAAAACTGCCTGTACGGGGTTTGTATGGGAATCAAATATTCCACATTCCATTCTGGTCCATGTTTTATGTGGCATTGAAGTTCACATTGTAAGTTTCAGAAATAGAATTTTAATTTCAATAATAGGTGAATCATAGACCAGAATGGAATGAGGAATCCTTGTTCCCAAACATGCCCCTTGCAGCATTATCCGAATTTCTGGGTCCTAATGATGAATGATTTTACGAAACAAAATTTTCTCATCTAAGTTAGCCTTTGACTGATAGACAAACATTTTAGTTTGGAATATCGGTCACATACTTTTTACTCCATAGCCAGCCAAACGGTGGAAAATTTTTTTTGAGTCACCGGTCGGTAAATATACGTTTTATTCCACAGAGTGGATAAAAAAGTTCACTCGTTTGGCGGCCAGTGGAATAAATAGCACGTGGCCGATATTCAAAGCTGAAATGTTGATCTATCAGGCCCCGTCCACACGTATCCGGATATCTTTGAAAACGCATCTTTTTTTTATCCGTATAAAAAATATTATCCGTATAAATATAAAAAGTATCTGCGTCCACACGAGGAGCGTTTTCGAAAAGATCTCCGTCCACACGAAGACGCTGCTACATGCAAACTTCGACGTTCGAACTTCGATAAAAGAAAACAGGCAAGCACAATGCCCTCGCATGATCCCTAAAGATCCGTGCGCTTGCTCTGATACGTAGTGAATCGATGCTGTGACGTCAGCATTTCGAAAAGCTCCGCTTTCACCCGTCCACACGACAACATCAAACGGCATTTTCAAAAAGATCCACTCTGGAGAGCGTTGTGTGGACGAGGCCTCAGTCATAGGCTAACTTTGATGAGAAACTGTTGTTTAGTAAAATCACTCAACTTTCAGACCCAAGAATTAAAAATACCCGTAAGGGGTTTGTATGGGAATCGAGTACGGGAACCACGTTCCATTCTGGTCAATTATTCATTAGGCATTGAATTTAAAGTCAATGCAGTTTTTAGTTCCAGAAATAGAATTCCAATTTCAGTAGAAAGTGAATTATGGACCAGCATGGAACGCATAATCTTCCATCCAATACATGCCTCTAACAGACATTTTTCTAATCTTTAGGCCTTACAGATGAGTTTGTTTGTTTTCAATTTGTTTTGAGTGGGCTTGTCAGGATTTCTAGCTACTGAAAGCTAATTTAGGCCCACTGTGCATGCCGCATCCAGGCACGGGACCCCTAGTTCAACGTCCCTTCCGAAGGACGGCGAGGTGAGTTGCAAGGTCAGGCCTCAGTGGTCACCCATCCGAAATCTGACCTCACTCGACCAAGCTTAACTTCAGTCACCTGACGAAGACTGTATAAGCCACTCGGCCACTCACCCCGCAATTTTTGAGTCATTTTACCAAACAAAAATTTTCTAATCTAAGTTAGCCTTTGACTGATCGATTAACAATTTAGTTTTGATCATGGACCACATGCTCGTTGTTCTACATCCCGTCAAACGTGTCAACTTCTTTTTGGTTCACTCGATACGGCCCACTAAACCATGACAAGTTCGGACACTATTGCTATGCTGTCCGTACTAACCATGAAACAATGATGATTCAGTACTCGCAAAGCCACGCAGTGTTTGTATACCGTTACGACATCGTGTCTTAGTTAGCCAGAGTTAAGCCCGAACTTCAGATTCTGAATCCCAACAAAACTGCAACAACATTCTGCCTCCAACACTAACCCTAACGACATGCCCCCGCAACGACAACATTAGTTTGGGAGGCGGAATATTATTGCGCTTTAGTTGGGATTCAGAATTTAAAGTCCGGGCCTACCTCCGCCTAACTAAGATACGATGTTGTAACAGAATGCAAACACTGCTTGGCTTGGTGAGTACTGAATCATTATTGTTTCATGGTTAGTTCGGACAGCACAACAATAGTGTCCGAACTGCCCACGGTCAAACGTGTCAGTCTAGAATCAAAATCAAAGAGTGTCTTCAAGCGATTCTCCGCCTCTGTCTCGTGCATCTACTGACTGAAACGAGGCGAAATTAATCTGTTTAAGCTATGTAATGATTATCGTTGGTTTAATTGCGTATTCAATGAGCAGCTCTTGTTTCGTCGCCGCACCATGAATGCGCGACTTGTTTCGCGCTTTACGAACCCATTCTTCCTCGAAGACTATTTACGGCAAAGACATTACGATGGCCGATAAAGAAAAACGAAGTAAAGAAGTACTTTTATCGAGAATTTTCGCCATTGGATTATGGATTCACATTGTCGTAACACAAGGTTCGTAAAGTTCGTAATTATAGTCTAGTAAAATGGTCTTATGATCTCTGTTTGTTCTTCTCCTAGAAGACCACCGGTAGTAGTTCGTATGATCAAGGATCAGTATGACCTTTACTATTTTATGTAAACAATCATTGAAAAAAGGTTTCAAATCCTAAGAATTTTCCATACTATAGAAAAATAAGGGCATTCGAGGTCAATTTCGCGGCAGATTTTTATTTCAAAATCCCATTAATGATGCAGTTTTCTAGACAGAACGTTGAAATTCGTATCGACCTCATTCAAAATTAGTTTCATTTTGAGGCAAATGATACAAATCCCAGCACAACAAGAAATCCATACCATCCCTATTTGATGCAAATGCACGTACAAAACTATTTCATGCATTGCTGAGAGCAATGCATGCCTTTGGGATTTAGCTCCACATCATCTCGAGGCGAATTCAAAAGAATTGATGCCATCTTCGATCAGGGTGTGTTGATCGATCAGGCATTGGTAGCCAGTTTTCTTAAATCTTCAGTGCTGTTCAGTATGATAAAGTTTTCTTTACTGTAAGTGTCTGAACTACCTAGCAAAATTTCAAAACAAGTGCGAACAGAAATTGCACTAAATAATCTCAAGACATTGGCAATACACTGCACAGTGTCAACATATCTTTGCGAGCCTGAGGAAACTGAAGCTGCGAAATAAAAACGTTTCTTACTTTTTTTTAATAAATGAAGCTAGTTTCTTAATTTTTGAGCAACTGAGCATACAGTTTCTTACAAGCGATGTCCTTATGAAAAATACAAGTACAAAAGCGTTGTACATAACAAAACATACTGCTGCAGATAAAACTCAGAGATCCTACAAAAGATACAAAAATTTGAGGTCTATATTTCTCTAAGTCTCAGTCAGGGAGCGCCCCTGGTCTCAGTAGTAGTAATGCGCCCCCATGGACCTTGCTCTAATCACTTTGCTTTCAGAAAACAATGACTGGAAAAAGCTATGAAAACTATGAGTATCTATGACAGGCAAATGCTGTGAATTAAACTTAGATAGCCCACAGGACAAAATAGAAAACGAAAATTGCTTCTGTCAAAGTTGCGATATCAGATTCCCATCTTTGTGAACGTGACAGTGGAGTCAATTTTCTCACTCACACATAAATTTCCAGCAACAACTGACCTTCACTTTGTTAATTATCTTGGCTCATTTCACAACTTTGCTAAGCTGCTAGCAATTTGGTTTTGCATCACACTGGAATTCCAGTTACATAAAATTCTTAAAATTAGGACATCTTATATCAGTTGTATGATTTATCATTAAAAATGTATTTCTCGACACTTAGGTTCAGCAGAGGAGTTTCATTGGTCTGACGTCACACTTCAGAAACAAGCAGCAAATTTAGGATGTACATTGGGAAACTATTATATGACAACTGTACCAAAACAACGGAACAATCAGACGCTTCTTGGGAAAGTAGCTGATATGGAGGTAAGAGAAAGATATTTTTAAGGCTGAATCCACATTTGAAACTACTCTCTTGTCACTTTCTATTAAAAGCCTTTGAGTCACGTAGCCGTAAAAATCTGTTATCTGTATAATGTATACTGTGTTCTGCACTGATTTTGTTGGATGGGGTGAACACACAGTAAAGTTACTTCTAAAATCCACCAATATCTCTGCAATCGAAATACATATGACTGTTTTGTTTGTCTCTCAACGAAATCAAGAGTCCATTTTCAAAATAGCTTTTCCTTTTGAGAAAAGTAGTGGAAAATCTCTTTGATATGGCCTATCAAAAATTCTGCAAAATCGTCGTTTCGAAAGGAGCTTGTTTATTTTAAATGACCCAGCCCTTTTAATGATACATGCTCAGATGGTAGACTGGACTGACCGACTATCCCCAAGGCAGGAAAACATTAATGCAAGTACAGTTCCTATTTTTCTAAAACACATTCGATACTGGATTTGCGAGAACTACAACTGTAGGCTACACAAAACATGAAAACCGCTTGCTGGGTATCTAAAAAAGTCTTTAAAATGCCATTTTCCAACGATTATAACTAAATCTCCGATTTGATTCGTACACTAGATAGTAGGCCTGAAACAGCAGTAGTTTTGCTACATTATTCCTTTATGCAGCCACTTTGAATAAATGAATGACGATGATGATGATGATGATGATGATGATGATGATGATGATGATGATGATGATGATGATGATGATGATGATGATGATAATGATGATGATTGATGATGATGATGATGATAATGATGATGATGATGATGATGATGATGATGATGATGATGATGATGATAATGATGATGATTGATGATGAAAATTGATGATGATGATGATGATGATGATGATGATGATGATGATGATGATGATGATGATGATGATGATGATGATGATGATGATGATGATCCTGAACCGAATACTTCGTTTCCCAATCATATCTCTGCCGCAGGCATAAAATGGCTACAAGTCACGTGAATCTGCCATGCACGGGGATTAAAACTGCCACTCCTTATATCAAACGCGAAACAATGCAGTACGGAGACTCGAAGCATCACACATAACACTCATTGCGGCTTGCCGCAAACAAATCGAAAAGACTTAGAACGTTGCGATATCTTTCTGTCCTTCTGCCAAACACAATCATGAATAGTGAGAGGCGGTGTCAACAAAGCCTTCTGCTTTATCTGTCTCTTACTCTACGGAATAGCGTGGGATACGTATCTGTCTGATTTCGTAATCGTTTTGCGATATGGGCAGGGAGAAAGGCACTGATTTCCAAGAATGACCGGTTGCGAGACGGGTGGAGGGGGAGCGAGGTATCTTGTAATGTCCATAGCACCAGAACTGCCCATTATTTACTTTTATTCCATTCTACCTATGTCGCTTCCATTCCCCAAAACGCCGCACTCACTGACTAATGTTACTGCTAGTTTCTAATTCAGAGTTTCCTCAACGTGCCCTGAAGCCCGTGACTGAACGGGAGGAATAGTCGTTAATGGTTCTCTCAAATGCGTTTTGATTTAGTGTCGTCCCATATAATCTTACCCACGATTATTCCGCGAATCATCTGAAGATTGCTTTCATCTATACAGGTATGTGGAATGCTCTGTTGTGAACTCGCAGAATGTGACACTGCATGGTTTCAAGACAAAGTCTGTTATTCTGTCGCTTGTAAAGACAATGTGTGTGAAACTGAAAAAGCTACTGGTGCCAATCAGAATTCTGCTGTTTTGCAAATCAAAAGAAAATCTCAGAATGATGTAAAAGGTAGGTTATTTATCACATACAGTGGCGGCGCCACGGGGGGGGGGGGCTGGGGGGGACTACTTCTCCCCAAATCTCAAAAGTCGGCACACATTGACAAAGAAAAATGGCATAAAGCTAGTTGGGTATACCTTTAGATTGATAAATTACGCCTAACTCCCCTCCACCTCTTTCGGATTTTTCAGAGCTGGCGCCGTCACTGAGCACATATGACCAATTTTTATACGCACTTGACTTTTACTTTCTTGCACTTGATAATCAAAAAATCACTCCAAATGACCAAACTAAAAGCATGTATAAAATATGTTAATCTGGCAGGGAAACCCAATAACATTCTTATTCCTCCAATGATTTTAATGAAAAACTGTCTCAAACTTTAAGATAAAACCTTTCCTAAAACACAGTATGAAAAAGAAACAACTGATATCAAATTTCCTCCAAAGCAACCGTATAAACTCGGCATAAGTTTCTTGGGACACATTGGTGTTGGCCTTTCTTTTGCTGGGGGTACTTGAAGCAGCTATCTAGTTTTTTACAAAACTGAATTAATATGTCCCAGGGTGAATATGTTTGAAATCAAGAAATGAAACTTGTTTTTAAAGCATTAATTCCATCATTAGATCGTTCAAAGGAGGTCACAGGCGTTAAATACGACGAAAACAAATCAACAATTGTCACCAAACAAGCCTTGACAAGCAACAACGCAAAATCGTCAAAAGACGGAACTCTAAACCCCCATCAAAGCACGGGCAATTCTGACAGCAAACAAGAATCCCTCGTGACAATATCAAATCAAAGTCCTATGGAGCAACTGCTACAAACTGAATCAAATATTATCCATAACAAGGCTACAGCGAAGGAGCCAGCCTCACAGAAAGCAACTGAAACAGAGGCTGTAAAGAAGAGTAAAGATGCTGCTTTGAATAACGATATTCAATCTTTGAGTGATCATTTAAAGAAAGTCGATGATAAGCTGGATATGACTGCTGCGTTGGAGGAAAGTGACAAAAGAACCATACATCCCAAGGTAAGGGGATCTAAGGTATTTGACGCAAAAGGAGCGACGTGGTTAGATCAGTCAATATACTTGAAAAGAGTAAAGAAAGTTGAAAATGAAGTCTTTCATTCCTTTGGACAGCAGCCACATTTTCAATTCCATATTTTGGAAGATTCGGCCCAAAGCTGAATTCCAAATTGTCTTTGGAATGCAAAGGTCACGTTCACATTACTCCGTTTTCATTTAGATCCGTTTTTGCTACTAAAAACGGAGCTATCTTTAAAAGCAGCTGCATATGTAAGATCCAGTTTACACGATGCCAGTAGAATTTGAAAACAGCTGAATTTTATGACGCCTTAGAAAATGAGCTCCCGTCTTTCCGATGTGAGGTAGAATTTAAAAACGGCATGAAAAGTGCCGTTTTGGCCTCCCATCTACACGATGACGGTAGAATATTCCAAACAAGAACTGGAAAGCAAGTGAATGGACCAAAACATGAGTGATTTTTCCATAATTTTGAAACCGTTTTTCAGACAGTAGGCATAACTTAAACTGACCAACCAACATCTCAAAAGGTAGCTTAGCCCTTCAACTACAAGCTGATACCTTGTTTTTCTTCATAACTCTAGCTTTCGTGAAATTATGTACGATCTAGATCGTGATCACACGGGTATAGCCTCTCTGTTGATGAAATTTCCTTTATGTTTGTAGTTACGATATCACAAGCATCACGACTTACGACACAATTTGATTTCACCGATCATAATTGGCGCATTCACATGCATGGCTGTCATAGCACTGAGCGGATTTGCAATGGCAATCATCAAATATCAAAAGGAAAGAAAAGAAAGACATTTAACACAGAGTACACAAACTCTCGAATCGAACTGAATTGCTTCCTTGAAGCCTGGTTAACGCCAGCTCGTTTGGGTTATTAGGGTCATGCAAAAGACCAAAACGAAAATGACTCAGAGTCGGAGTCATTTGTCTTTTTGGTCTATCTGCACAACCTTAACGACCCACACGACCTACAATCACGGACAAAACTCGTTGGTACAGATAAGTTTTGCGTCAAAAGAGGCCTTTCCTGCAAGTAACCTGCTACTTTCTAATGCCAATGTCCCCCTCCCCGCCACTCCCCCCCAACTGCAGTTTTGGATGCTGGAAGAAGACATATTTTTAAACTCATCGATGACATTTTCATCAGCTTTCAACATTGCAATGGGGGGTAGGGGGGGTCTCAACTCGAAATTTCCTCCAAAATGAGAAGTGTGTTATGAGTTCTGTCCGCAATTGTAGTGTAAACCTGGCTTACAGACCACTTGCTAGCCATGATCTTTTACGGTGCCAAAGTTGATTTTCGCATTATTTGAAAGTTGTTTATGGCCTGGGTTCCCTCTCTTCTGCTTTTCATTCGGCGCATGAAAATCATGGTTGACAATGGATCTTTGATAATATGGGGTTTGTAGTAAGAACTCTTAGCTTCCTAATAGTGACAATTAAAGAATAGTCCCCTGGGGATACAAAATAACTACAGAATTTGCTTTTGCACTCTAACACAATACACGCCTTGTTTCAATCTTTGGCAGAAAAAACATTATATTTGTCATGGTGACAGCCATGTGATATTTGTGAGAGCAGCCTCGCTTTTGCAGAGAAACTGAATTAGGCCAGTACAAATTTGAATCAGTGAATTGAGCTGTGGCAGCGAAGCAAAGGAAGGCCAAGAAAGGCAGAAGAAGCCACGATAAAGACACAGGATTGTTTGCATTTACATTTTTAACTATCACTTCGTTTCCTGCGACCCATGTTTAGACCAAGTAACTTTTGATATCTAAGTTAACCTTTTCCCACTGCCATGAATGTTTCACGTAACGATTTTGCAAAGTGAACTGCATCAATAAAGATTGCTGCCCCTCCCCATGTACCCTTTTCACTCACCAAGCCACCAATCTTGTCAAATATTGTGAATACCGTATTAACTTCAATTCACGTTCCTTATAGTACGCCAAATAATTCTATACGAGCGCACGAGTGTCCGTCGCATTCATAAAATATCACTACACAATAATTTCTGACACCACTACTGAACTGCATTGATAACTTTTACTGTTTTGATTGCAGGCACAATCTTCCGAGCCATTTGTTCGCAGGCACAGAATATTTCAATGACGCCTCATTCTTTGCGGGCAATTCAAGCCAATCCATGTTTCCTCACTTTTCTCACAAAGTAAGAAGCATCCACTCATCTTTCTTATATTGTTTACGCCATTAGAAACAGGTAGCATTTACAGGTAACAGAGCTTTAACTCAAAAACTGATCCATCAGTATTTCAATGCACCATAAACATCAATAAAATCAAGTAATCATAAATTTCTATCTTAAATGCTTATGTGTCACTAAAAATAATTTCCATCAACACAGAAGCTTTGTCCATTGTTTGCTATTTAACTGTTACGGTCCCTAAGTTTAACGCTGGATTCAAATTGGCAGCGTTACAGGGCGTAGCAACGTTATGATAGGGCAAAGAATAAAAAAGGCAGCTCTATCCTGTAGGCATTTTTCCACATCAAAGTTACTGCACAGGAAAGAAGAAATAATTGCTCCCAAGAATAAACTCCGTTCACCTTTGCCCGATGTGAGTATGAAAATAGTCTTTCTTTGTCCTTTGTGCGCATGGTCATGTTTGTAACTCAGTCTCCTGTTTTCTAGTTGCCAATCAATAAGTTCAAGGGTCACAGGGGACAAAGGTATAAAATTTACCGCACGCTCAGGGGACAAAGAATAAAAAATTTCTTTCTACTCACAAGGTGGACAGGCAAATGTACTTTTAGCACCAATTATTTTCTGGGTTCCCTGTGGTTACTAGCCATGAATTCTCGTCATATTTTGTGACGAAGCTAATGAAGTTTGAACGCCGTATTAGTACTGGCTTTGATCAAAATACATTGAAATTATCTATTCTTCGGTTACTTTTGCAATGATAAATTGTCTTGAAATCCAGCATTCTCAAAGCTGCACTGAAATGCAATCAACCAAAATACGGACATATTTTACGTTATTGTCAGATGAGGATCTCCTCATTGCTCTTGCACTATGGCAAATTATTTGCAGTTCCCCCAAGTAATTCATTGTAATAAACGGGCCAGTAACGATCCATACACGATTGATTTTCAAACTTTGCAGAGCTTCAACGGCACTTCCTTGAAGAATAGAACGAAAATGAAAAATCTATTCAGACGTTCAAATTTACCTTTAAGATGGATGAGTAGCAAGCATTGTTTTCTCTGCTAGGATATTAGACACTGATTGTTTTGAAAACATTGAATCCGCTTGCAGCTGTACTTATAATTACACCTGGCAGCTGATTATGCCAATGAAGTTCTTTGATGTCATTCTGACCCTGATGAAATAAAAGTTTTGAAACGTTAATTGGAAATGCCAAATTGTGTCTAATTTTATTCCTGGGAGGGAACGTTAGTAAGTTACCCAATAAAGTGAGATCACCTACGTCTCGCAAATAGGGAGTATACGAAACTACGATACAAACTGCAACAGCAATGCAATTTTGCTTTTATTCAAGAACATCTGCTTGAATACATTTCTCATTTCCCTTGCAAATAAGCTTCCTGTGACGGACTACAAAGCTGTCCTTTTCAGTCATACAACAAGGAAATCACACGTCTGTCGTTCTATACTTCAGTTTTAAGCCTCCAAAGCAAATCTCACCCATTTTGAATGCTGATTTTCAAGGAACAAATGATCGTTCTCGGACATTTAACTGAAGAAGGAGGTGTCGTCTGGCCATTTTAAATTGAAGAAACTTGTTGGTTTGCAGGATACAAGGGTAACGTTCTGATTGGCGTCGCCACCTGATTCGCAAACTCTCTCAGGCCCCGTTTAAATTATACCGTTATGTTCAAATGAAAATGGTACGAAATCATGCCGTTTTGGTCTTCCGTTTACACAAAAACGTTTTCGTATCCGGAATAAAATGAAGACGATTTTGAAAACGGAATGATTTGAAAACGGTATAAAAAGTTTCAGTGTAAACGCTTGAAAACGGAACGCTTTCGTTATGGATTGAAAGGGAGGCGGATTATTCCTTTGTCTCTCTTTGAATCCGTAGTGATATCGTTCCGTTTTCAAGTGAGACACTGAAACGTTCTATGCTGTTTAAAATCATACCGTTTTCAAAAACGTCTTCATTTGATGCCAGTTACGAAAACGTTTTAGTGTAAACGAAAGGCCAAAACGGCATGATTTCGTACCATTTTCATTTGAACATAACGGTATAGTGTAAACGGGGCCTTATAATGAACGAGGAGCTGTCGGAAACGAGACATAATTTCCTTTTTTTTGAAGCTAAAAGCTGACTTTTTAAAGTCCACTGACAGGTAGGTTAAACCAGAGGTAGTTAGACACCGTAGTTATTTTTCAGCCTATATGCTCTTGTAAATAAAAATCTACGTCCTTCTGCGGAGAAAGCTAGCTAGCTCCTTCGTGGCTGTACATCAATTTTCCTTCCATAAAAGAAAACGGTGGCAATGAAGCACAATGTCAATGAAGTGGAGCTTTTGTCGATTTATTTGCACCTCTCAAGCACTGCAAGGTATTCATTTAGTAAGGTAAGTGTTTTCTCTGCATACTTCTCGCATCTTGCCATCCTTCCGCCTGTTTGTGAGTGTATTTTGAGCCCCTTTCTTGCATGTGTGCATGTGTTCACTCAAATCTGCAGTTGGGGGTTTTGATTAGCCTGCGTGCATCCCCTACTGTTTCCGCAGAGTTGAAATTTCCGGTTGAATCGAATTCATTTTCTGACGCAAGTAGGGTCTGCGAACCAGCGAATGAAAGCCTGTTCTTAGTCACGTGCTGGTTTCGCAAAAACATGGAACTATCTTCATAGGTCAATGACCAATCTATTGTCTTGCGAAGTTCTTTGTGTGGTTTTTTCTTCATCCTGACTGGAAAATGGCGTCATCAGGGGGGCAAAATGGCTTCGCAAGACAATAGATTGCTTCTTAACCAACGAAAATAGTTCCGTCTTTTTGCGGAACCAGCACGTGAGTAAGAATAGGCTTTCATTCGCTGGTTCGCAGACCCTACTGGCGTCAGAAAATGAATCCAATTCAACGGGAAATTTCAACTCTTCGGGAACAGTAGGGGATGTACGCAGGCTAGTTTTGATCGGCTTGGCCCACTTGGCCTAAGCTGGGCCATTTCAAAGCCGAGGGCAAACATCTGCAATGAAGTGGCTCAAACTACACTCACCAGTGAGTGGAAGGATGACCAGATGGCTAAATAATCAAGAGAAAACACTTCCCATACTAAAAAGGTATCCTACAATTCTTGCACGTTGCAAATAAATCGAAACCAACTCAAGTTTGCAGGAAGATGCAGCCAAGCTGTAATGAAGAGATTTCTCTGATTTGTTACCATTGCCAAGGCAATTAGAATAGGCCGTGCTCTCCTCAGTCCCTCTCTCCAAATCACGAAAAGTCCATTCAATGACGTCAATGAAATCTAAAAATAAATAAACGACAGCAATGCATGCCTGTTGCCCAAGAGCCTTTGATACTGACAGCTCGACGGGACAAGAAAATATTAAGCAAACTTACCATATGAATAAATAGTAACTGCGGAGGAAGATCTTTTACGTTCTCCTGCGCATCTTCATTATCATCACGCTCCACAGCAAGATCCCATAGAGTCAACTGATCATCAGCCCCTGAAGCAGCAAAAACGGTGCTGTCACGGGATTGCCATTCTACGGATGTGATTGGCGCAGTGTGATGCTTGAATGTTGCTACAGCAACACCTCTAAAACAGATTACAAAGCATTTATCAAAGTAACAGGAAAAGAGAATTAGGACTGATAACTGAATATTACTTTCTAAATATTCTCTACATAACACAGTAATAATTTTACAAGGGACTTTAGCCTTTCAGACTATCGACAAAACGTTGAAATCACGTGGTACGATATGTATTGTTAGTTTCGAAACTCATTTCTTTCTCTCATTTATGACCGAGCTAGAAGTTTTACATGCACAAAGAAATTGATCTAGCAATCATCAGTACTTTTTCCGTAGCATGGTTCAAAAACAAGTCGGGGTCGTCCTTCAAAGAGCTAACTTTGATCATTTTTAAAACAATTACACGATCAACTATATCTGGGAAATTGATTTCGTCCTTTATGTACAAAACAATGTACAAATTTGATGATCGGTTGTGCAATTTTGATAATTTTTCAACGGGAGCAGTGGGTGTGTCAAAAAGGCTTGCGCGTTAGGGGGGCCGTGGAATAATAAATATGCAATCAATATTAAAACTAACATACTGATCTATCAGTCAAACGCTAAATTAGATAGGGAAAGTTTGTACATTTGATTCAATAGGTAATCTTTTATTACCATCCGCGAAATTATTAAAGCAACTCTAAAGTTAATCGAATCAACAAAAAGATTTTCTCAAATCATTTCGATGAAATTTCCTCTCCTCCGCCCACCTTTGCATTATGTTATTTCTTTCCATAGTTCGAAGTCGATGCAATATTATACTGGTTCCTTCATTATTTGCGCGTAAAAATCTATTTAAATTGTTAAAGCCACAGGGCTGCACAGCATTCTCATTCTCCTTCTAACACAATCTCGTCCCCAGGGTGAGTTCGTTGCTTTGCTTCTACTCTGGGATACAAAAGGCCGTTCGGCCATATGATTGGCTGTAACTCCGTTTTGCGCGGTAACTCCGATTTGCGAGGGGTAGATGGTCACGGTATGTCAAAATTCGACGGGAAACCATATTCTTTACCCATTTCATCCATAGTTTGTTACTTATTTCGAAATTCGGAGAATAAAGAGTCATTTCATTTTGGAAGCTGCGGTGAAAGTTTTTCGAATTTACAACTTAGGCCCATTTTCGCTCCAAACAAACCGAACTTATTTTCACATTAAACACAGCTGCCAACCCCAGATTATTGTCTAAACATCTTTAAAACGGTTGAAATAAGGACCTCAAAGTGTTTCTTTTCAGTTTCTCAATTTAGAACGGCCATTTTCTGTCGATTAGCGTTGCCTAGCAAACCGTGAAATCCATACTGGCTACAAATCTGTCCATTTTCTGGGGTAATTTGATAGAAGTGTGCCAGCGTGTTCATTCGTCTTCGTGATCACCGAATGACATAGGAACACCCTGGGCAAGTGGTTGCTTCTGGTACCGTCTTGTAACTATGTTGTGTTACTATAAGATTTTAGATTAATGTATCAAAAATATTTGTTTGGTAAAATTACTCATTTCTAAGACCAAAAATTAGAAATATGTCTGCAAGGGACATGCATGGCAACGTGGAATCCAATTTCCATCCTGGTCCATGATTTAATTCCCATTGAAACTAGAATTCTAAATAAAAAAATGACAATTGTATTGAATTCAAATTTTCAATGCTAAGTAAGTCATGGACCAAACTGGAACATGGAATTTTCGTCTCCCATAGAAACCCCTCACAGGTATTTTCTAATTTCTGGGTCTTGAGGATTAGTGACTTCACCAAACAAGATTATCTCATCTACGCCACAGGAAGCCCAGGCAGTTAGGTAACTGAACAATGATAAGTTTACAGTATTAAAATCGTTAATTGTATACTACCTTTGTGTGTTATTTGCTGCACTGCTCCACGGCTGCGTTGTATCTCATTGACTGCTGCACTGCACTGCATAATTCTTCGAATGCGAGAGTTCGATACAAAATAACTTGTTGGTGTTCTAATAGGAAGAAACAAGGAGAGAAACTAATCTTCAAGCCAAATTCAATAAACTGTTTTGTCCTCGCTCACAATCCGGCATCCATGCTCCAAATTATTCTTCATATTAGAACACCAACAAGTCATTTTGTATCGAACTCTCACATTCGAAGAATTATGCAGTTCAGTGCAGCAGTCAATGAGATACAATACAGCCGTGGAGCAGTGCAGCAAATAACACACAAAGGTAGTATACAATTAACGATTTTAATATTGTAAACTTATCTTTGTTCAGTTACCTAACTGCCTGGGCTTCCTGTGTCTACGCTAGCTTGTTACTGATATATAAACGCTTCGGTTTTGAATGGCAGCTAAATACTCTTTATTCAACAGCCTGCTAAACAGGTCAAACTTTTCTTGACTCACTCGGTACCCTTTTTGGGACACGCGGCAGAAAATAAAGCACTTACTTCTGGATTTGACGGAGGTCCCAGACTTTAATGATACCATCATCCCCTCCAGACACTATGAATGGTTCATTTCTTGAAAGAAGAAGAGAATAATCGACAAAAGACTTCTACAATGCTCTGTCGAAGAACCAGGCAAAGAGTGAGTCATATATCGATGTTGTCCTCGCTTAGCATCATTTCGACGTTAATGGGTGGGGGGAGGGGGGAGTCAACAGCCTTCAGCAACAATGACGCTAAGAACAAAAATTATTTACATCGATTTTCATAACGATATATTTCTGCAATATTGTGAAGATAACGATCATCTTATGTTTTACTCTCTTTCCTAAGCCTATTTTCGTGCGATCTTCGCGGTCGGAGAATGTTCGCTGAAGCTTCGTTGGAATGCCAAAACAGCTAAGGCCCTGTACTTCCCGTGCCTTTCCCGTAAGGTCTACTGCAGCCCTTTTCAGCCCTTAGTCACTTTTGAATGGACTGACGTTAAGGGTGGGGGCGGGTGTTGAGGTCTGAAAGTTAGCGTCGAAATGACGCTAAACGAGGACGAAATCGATATATGACTGACTCCTAACGAATAATGATAGTAAATAACAAACAAGAAATGTAAATTTTGTGAATTTTCCCACCCTATCTAGTCAATCTGTCAATAATTTAGCAATAAACTTTTAATTTACCTATGTTTCTAGTGCTGGTAAGACAGCGAGAAACATCATAAAAACACTTCATTCTTTCGGCTTTTCACTAAAATTTGTATGATTCCCATCTGTGAAGGACGTGTGGTGCTATGAAGTTTCAAAAGTGGGAACTTTTTTCTTGCTCACCAAGTATTTAAGGCAATAACATTTTTTATTATCTGCTTTAAGGTTTTGCAAAGATTTGACGCCAATGCTCTATAGAAATACACTTAAAAGAGAGCATTTTTGGATGATAAACGAATAGACAAAAATAGCTGTCAATGAGATGAGTGAGATACAACATGGAGAAATCAAGCATTTAGTCTTTTAATTGAAACAGCTGCAAAATTTTAAAATAACCTTGTACAAAATTGACAAGCAACATTGCTGATCTAAGCTGGATTTGCACAAGTATTCTTTTTACTCTTTCGGTATAAAAATGAATCCCAAGATGCTAATTTTCATCGAATTCGAATGATCTTTCAAATCCAATATTTACCATTTTAAACACTTTTCAAAAGGCACATGAAACAAGAATGATACTCACGTATTCCACGAAATAACATTGACATCGTTATCATGTGCCTGACATGTGATCATACACGCTTTACTTCCGACCGCCCTTGCATCCCATATTCGTATCGTTTTGTCAGCAGAACATGAACTGAAAACCTACGAAGAAGACTATTATTCAGTTTGGATGTCCAAAAACACTTAAGAAAAATGGGATTAAACGTGGTTACCAAAATTGTGCTGAAAAAATGCTCATGCAATTGATCTGAAGAAGCCTAAAAACAATCGAAACTTTACACAAGAACATTGTAAAGATTGTAGTATTGTGATGAATGCTCATATATAACATGATACATAATATATTGTCATATAATGTATAATTCATGATCTATTTAATATATAACATGTGTATGCATTAGCCCAATCATTTGATTGTGTAGGGGAAAAAGGACGCTCGGGGGATGCAGGTTGGTATGGACGTTTCGGCACGGTAGTGACAGATCTAATTCTTATCGAATTTGAATGATCTTCCATACTTGTAAGGAATTTTTTATGTATCCAAAACTTACCATTTAAACAAATTTAAACACATGATACATAATATACAATATGTAAATTACATGATATGATACAATATAGAATATTATTACCTGACTGGAGTTTCAAAAACGAGGCAATACAGAATCCCGCCATTCCTATTGGCTAATCACACATTTCCAGCGGGTTTCCCGTAGCTTTGTATAATACGATACAAGGACGCATTTTTCTCACCACAGCAACTGCTTTAGGCCTAGGCCTAGGCCTGTGAGATTTACAGTGAACTCAAACGACATGATTGTAACAAAATGTGTTTGATGAAATGCGAGTGAAGATTAGAAGATGTCAGGTAATAAAACTTATACTAAACGGTTTTGTCATTGTACAGGAAAATATAAAGCCATTGGCCTTAATGCACAGACCTCGCAAGCTCAGTCTGTACTTCTAAGACCTCGGGCTTTATATTTTCCTGTACAACACAAAACTGGTTAGTATCTGCATAGCATGGTATAATATATTATAGTGCAGTATAGTATAGTATAGAATAGTATAGTATAGTATAGAATAGTATAGCATAGAATAGTATAGAATAGTATAGTATAGTATAGAAAAGTATAGTATAGTATAGTATAGTATAGAATAGTATAGTGTAGCATAGAAAAGTATAGTATAGTATAGCATAGCATAGCATAGTAAAGTATAGTATAGAAAAGTATAGTATAGTATAGTATAGTATAGTATAGTATAGTATAGTATAGTATAGTATAGTATAGTATAGCATAGTATAGTATAGTATAGTAAAGCATAGTTTATGATATATAGAATACAACGTGTAACATAATATATGAGATTTGCCATAATGGACAGACTCCATTGGCTCCATTGTTGAAAGGAAGCAAGTATCTAGTTGTATGGCGTAATTGAAATTATGTGCCCCATGAGGCTCATAGCATTCTTTAGTTACTGATACTTTGTATTACACTGCTACTGATATTATTGTTCCAATACGCTTACCCACCAATTTAGTCCCTGATCATTGAAGAGTAATTCTTTGGCTTGATGGTGTCAAGACATATTTAAAAACAAACGTTATCAACGAAACAACAAGTGAGTAAGACACAGTTTATCCTTAGTCCTACTCGTCGCTAGCCAGAAACTTGTATACACAGCTAGCAATCCCCCAAGATTTCTAAATACTTAGCCAGATTCAGTATATGTTTCATTCAACACAAACAACCTAAATTCAAGTTACACAGCAGTGAAAACGTTCTTACGTTACTCTCATTAGGACTCCACTGAATATCCTCTACCGAATCTTCATGGGCATTGTATGGTCTCTGGTCGACATGAAAACTTCCATCCTCTCGCAATTGCCACAGATGAATATTTCGATTGCAAGAGCCCGTAGCTAACCTGCAAGGACAAAAAAATCGATAACACAAAATAAAACTACAGTGGAAATGGCACGAAACATAAGTCTAATGTTGCTAATGTCTGGGATTGCGTTGTAATAATTTTCGTGTGTGGACGATACAACTTTGCAACCCTATTAAAATCCAACTTTACAGCAATCTCGGTTAACTGGTTGTCTCAAGGGAAACATTTAGTCTCCATTCTAGGCCCATTCGAAGGTTTCTTGAAGAGGCCTTCTGCAGGAAATACATCATGATTTCAGAAATGGGCGACTAGTCTCTGTCAGGTAAATTTCAATTGATTTGACAACTTTTTTCTACCAATCATAAATAACTAAAAATTAAAGTAACCAAACCAAACTAGCTAAACAACGACTATGTAAATTTTCTATGGCTGCCATAACTGGAAAGGACATGAAGTTGTCCATTTCCAACTACGACAGCCACTTACAATAACTTCAAAACTAATGATTTCACTTAATAAAAACAAAAAAAAAACAACTCGAAGAGGCATCTCAGAAAGAACACCCTCCCCCCCCCCCACCTTACTGTCAATGATCGATGAAGCACCAAACCATAACATGTTTGCTCGTTTGTTTCAATTTGTTTGAGTGGGCTTGTCAGGATTTCTAGCCACTGAAAATTAATTCAGGCCCACTGTGGATGCCGCATTCAGGCATGGGACCCCTAATTTGACGTCTCTTCCGAAGGACGACAAGGCGAGAAGTGAGGTCAGGCCTCCGAGGTCACCCATTCGGAGTTCGACTTCACTGGACTGAGCGTAACTTCAGTCACCTGACGAAGACTGTATAAGCCACTCGGCCACTTACCTAGTAAACTTTAGTATGCATTTCTGCTATGGAAATGGGAGTACCTCTTTACAAGACACCCGGTACAAGGACCACAAGTAAACTGAAAAACGTTGCTGGTGTTTTGTGCTTAAATTCAATCTGAAAAACTTTTTGTACTTGTGATAAAAGAAATTCTTTCTGCAAGGATTGTTCCATTGATAATGATATTATTCTTTGAATCTCCAAAAAGAAGCAAGTCACACAAAGGTTTATCATCTAGACTCATATTTAAACCAAGAATTTCAGAGAGCTGATCAAAGAGATCTTGCCGCATCGAGTCAAACTAAGGGCAGTGCAGTGGATTTGAAAACACAATTCCTAATATCATCGTATTGAAAGGGAGCAAAGGTCCTTCAAACGGAAATTATTCTATTTTCACTCATCCTGCATGGTATCACAGTTTTGCTTTGCGTCGTGTTTACAAAGGAGCAGTGGGTTTAAACATGGCCTTCTAAGTCTAGACATAGCATGGTGAAACATTCGTATCCGTTGCAACTGTTTAGAATCTACCGGGTGAGCTAGAAAAAAGGACCCACTTGAAAACTTCATAGAAGCACGGGTACATAACGAATTTGAATGATTCAAATGCTAGCTTAATGCCGAAACACCGATACAATATTGTGATCTTTCTCGTGCTTTTATGAGAACTGAAAATACAGGTAAACTCGACTTATCAAATATTTCTTTGTTTCGAAATGACTGAAAAGGTCTAAAACACTTGAACAAATCATGAGGAATGTCCTTCTCACAGAATAATACGAATGTGCATTTGACCTCTCTTGGGAGAAAGAGATTTTCAAATAAATACTTGATTAAAAAAGCAAAGCCTAGATCGAGGCCAAAGGTGAGACATTAGTGTATCATGCTACACAATTTGAAGATACTGACGGAAAAGTAAAAGAGAGCATGTTTACCTTCCAGGAGTAACCCTTGACCAGTCCATCGCGAAACCCTCTGCCTAGAATGAACAAGATTCAAATAAGTGTTCAGCTAAAGCATTTGCAAGTACTCTATATAAGCCCCTTAGTCCATTCTAGAGTGGAATTCCCATTAAAAAATTCAAATATTACAGTACAACCAACAGGCTGCATTGGAAGTTATAAGTATCCAAACATGATCCAAAAGCAACTTTGGGCCTGTTCATATGGAGGCGAGCCAGCCGGCTTGCCGGGCTGGCCCCGTAGGCGAGACAGTTTTCATCTTGTGTTCATATGGAGAAATTCCAGCCTGCTTGCCGAGACAGAAATTTGACACGAGTCAAAAATGAGACACGTGCCCATTGTTTAGAGACGCAGCGCATGAGCAATAGCAACATTTTCGTCTCGGTAGCCGGGATGGAGTGTTCATATGGGGAAATTTTCATACCGTCTACCGAGATCTCACCACTACACCAGTGGGATCTCGCTAAGCGGGCCAGCCCGCCTAGTCATATGAACAGAAATCAAGTTTTGTATTGGAATTAGGGATGAGGTGAGATCTCAGCAAAGAGCTCCAGCCCGGTAAGCGGGCTGGCTCGCCTCCATATGAACACACACTTTGCCATCAATTGAGTTGGCAAAGGGCCAACCTATTTTAATATTTTCGTGGATGGTAGTGATTGGTTTCTTTTTTCCAAGCAAAGACCGATTCACAACGCAGAATGCCCCAGTTTTGCCTAAATATTTTCAAAAATGTTTATTTGGAAAATTCAGCTCTAATTTCCAAAAGCTATCGACTGGGATTTTGAAGTTAGTACCTGATGACCTGCGAACGTAAACATTGGTTTGACTTTATCCCCAAACTGTTGATTCTTAGATGCTCCTGGTGTGTCGAGTGCGTTTACTTGGGTACCTACATCCCATATATGAACTTTTCCCGTTTCTGACCATGAGGCGACCAGGTGTCTATTTGGAATTGGAGCAACCTAGGAAAAGTAGAGGTTTGACAATAAACACTGAAATGTAATGCTTAAAGAACTCCATACATTCATATGAAGTTAAGTCTACAAACACTACGAAGAGATGAGACAAAGCAATAGTGTGTTTGTCAATAATATGCCCTGAAACTTACACCATTGTAAAGAAATCTGAAAATACAGTTCGTTCGCGCAAAGCAATGCCGAGGACTTATAAATTATACGGATCATTAAAACTGCAGCAGCCCACTAGTAGATCCGTTATTCAAAGAAGAAAGGGTCTACGAACCAATGAGTGAAAGCTTGCTACGGCCACTCGAGTAATTATATTTAAGGCTGCATAAATTAATTTCTAGAAATCTGGAACTCACTGTTGCAAGCTTTTGCTCATTGTTTCGTAAACCCTTTCTTCTTTTGAATAACGGGTCTACGCGTAGGCTAAACTGCAGTTGCCCCACCACAAGAAAGAATAGATATTTCAATATCCAGTCTAAACAAGCCAGCATCCTCTAATTTTGCAAAAGAAGTTTACGAGGTCATTTCCAAACATTGGCAAGAAAACGCAGCATCATTATGAACGTTTGTATCAGTACCATTTGACGGTCATTTCAGAGAAAAGAACAGCTAAAAATCAATGTAAAGTTGAAATTCCAATTTTCAATGAGACATACCCATGTTAAAAATAACAAATGACATTGATTTGATCAGGCCATGATTTTTACGGACGTTTACAAATAGCTTGTCCCACCCTCAAGCTGAATAAAAAGTGGCGTGCAAGATTGTTATAATACAAATTATTCGCAAGTAACGGACAATTGAATTATCGATCGTGCGATTTCTAAGGAGGAAAGGCCATTGAAATTGCTACATAGCTGATAAAAAAGTCCAGTGAAATTTGAAAAGATACAATGGTATACAAGAATTTTATTGATTAAGTGCCAGGCGTTCCCTCAGAATT
Source organism: Aurelia sp. 4 Dawson et al 2005 (assembly GCA_964019985.1). NCBI lineage: Eukaryota > Metazoa > Cnidaria > Scyphozoa > Semaeostomeae > Ulmaridae > Aurelia > Aurelia sp. 4 Dawson et al 2005. The sequence goes on from OZ026506.1 coordinate 6,231,858, forward strand.
AGAAGGCTCTTGTGTATCAGTAAATTGAAATTGTTCCAGGCTTTGTATAAAGTACAAAAATCTTCAAACGACGTGGCATAACAAGTTTCATTACTATCGTCTATAACAGATGAAGAAGCATCCCGAAAACTTATTCCCTTCATTTTCAAACTACAGTAAGCTGTCACTGTCTGTTTGGAGTAGTAATATCCTCTTGGATTAGGCCTCATCATCATAGGTCTTACTCCTACAAAATAATCAAGATAAGGTTAGTAGCATACCCTTATCCGGTTGCAACCACCAATATGTCGAATAGAGGCTGTTCTCATATTTGGACCATCGGCCTCGTCTTCAATGATATCCTCATCTTCCGAATCGCCTGTAACAAAAAACAAATAACGATCTACCGGTTGAGCCAGAAAAAAGTTTCCCACTTTTGAAAATTCATAGTACCCAGAATACCTCACAGATTTGAATAATTCAAATTTTAGTTCAAAGCCGAAGGTCTGAAGTATTTTCATGATTTTCGTTACTGACTTACCAGGTACAAGTATCGGTAAATTGAACTTGGTAAAATGCCATGTTTACAAAATAACTGAAAAAGGGCTTAAAACGTTGATTCAATGGCAAGGATTCTCCATGCAAAGAACAATATGTAATGGGTGTTTCACCGGTCTCAAGAGTTATATGCCATCAATAAGCAAACATATACACAAGCATTTTAGTTGCATGGCAATAAATGTGTATTGGATACCCCTCACACATTAACGATTGCATTTTCTTAATTGATATTTGATTAATGTTTTAGGCCCCTTGTCGGTCATTTTGCAACCATGAATTACATTTTGAGTCCCATTGTAATAAATGTGCAGTGGCTATCTCTCAAACACGAACAATTGTATTTTCTTGATTAATTTCATTTTCGTTTTAAATTCCTTATCCACAAAAATCCATTCAGCTCACAACTCAATACCAAAAAAGAAAATAAATACCTATTTATAAAGTTTTAAGTCTCTGTCTCATACCGGTTGAGTGAGAAATAAATACCTATTTCTTGATGTTGTATATCCAAGCTTTAGTAAAACATGGCTGATGGAAACCAATCAGCAGTCGTAAAAACAAAGGATAAACAGTGGACCCAAGTACAATAGACCTTTTAGCTATTCTAAAAAAGAATCTGGATCGAACGATATTTCATTACATTTTGTAGAATTTTCGAATGTGTACAATGGTGATAGTAGCTCTAACGCCACTCAGTCGAACCTGGTGAATAAAAATGTATAACAATAAGGTTCGATCCAGGCTCTTTTGTAGAATAGCTAAAAGGTCTATTCTCCTGAAAATAGAAGCCAATCTCCTCCCAACATGTCTTTACACTTCATCATTCCCCCCCCCTGCTTCCTGCAGAAAATAAAGTCTCCCTCTTACAGAACATCCTTTAATGCTTCTCACATCTCATATCATGTTCTCCAAGAAAAAGTACCAGAAATTATGTTGCTATTTCAAACAGCTGAAGACAAGAAACGAGATAACTTTTGGAACTACTTACTGTCATCTTGGTCAATTTTGGACAAATCAGTCATTTTGACAACCATCACAGAATTACTATGAGCTCTTTCTGCTTGAGTTCCAACAACCATATACAATGTCATTGGGTACTAAAACGATGAATGTAAAAGAGAAAATAATATGATTGACTGGTTGATTGTTTGAATTATGTTACTTTTGCCTGGGACCACATGGCCAGTGGGCTAGCAGGAGCTAAAGCCCTACCCACACTTTTTTCAATGAAATGAGTTGAAATATTTTTGCAATCTGAGAAACTGTTTGGTGAGGTTGATGTCATATGTTTCAATGTTGTCCTGAAGAAGCTATGAGTTTAAGTCTGAAGAATCTCATAACCTGGAACCCTTGATGCAAAATTTCCTCAACTGACAACTTGTTTTTGGCCTGAGCTGAATAATCCTAAAGTAATACCGTAAAATAGAATTCACTTGAAAATTTCATCATCGACTTCAAGTATATGAATGCAGTCTACTTGAATGAGGACAGGACTTCTTTTACGGGAGAAACTGGAAATTACAAAGGCCACTAATTCTCACTAAAAAGGGTTTTCCAGCATTCTGAAGGGTGCAATCTCAAAGAAATTTTACTGGGCAAGCCCCACATCCCCATTTTGCTAACTTCACTTGCAACTCAACCCTTCAACTTTAAATCATTGCACTACCCATGATTCATGCATGGTTAAAAATTATTCTGATTTAAGCTATGGCTGTAGAATATCTGAAGATAGTTTGAGGCAATTTTCACTACCTTCTTTGCTACTGTTTCTTAAGGTTCAATCAAAGGCATGCAAAATGGCTCAGGAACAGGATGCTATGCATAAATAAAAAGTTGAATATGGACGTGAGAAAAAAATTAACTTCTCAGATTCACATCAGGTAAATAAGTCTGATTCTTTATAAGTCATTAAGCAATTTAGAGGCATGCATTTGAAATACATTGAAAGATCCAAAAGATTGATAAACAATTCTTCATTCATGATTCTAGCCACATCAAAATGAAGCTCCTTCAATAAAGCATAAAAATTATATTTGGACTTCTTTGTCAAATTTTGCAGTGCTTTTTGTTACACAGTGAGGCTTCCCTTGCATATCTGCACAACCTCCTAAAGAAAATAGGGAAGAAAAGATAAAACAAAGATTGCTAAAATTACCTCCATCCTTGTGTCACCAAGTTCATCTTTAATGAGATCAAAACTAAGACAAGGTGCTCCAGTTTGGGCCTTGAAATGATGAATGATAATTATTTCAAAATTTGGGTTCAACAATTAATCAACAAAAATGACATACCACTGAGAAATTACTAAGCAAATTAAAATCAAAGTCTAAAGAAAAGAGCAGCAAAGTGATGCTTAGATATGGCATAAGCTTCAAATCTTAGTGCAAAATTGTACCTCTCTCTCTGAATTAAATGGTTTCAAGAGATTTAAGGAATTCTCCTGTATATAATTCTGCTGTAAACTTTTCCATAGTTCTGTTATTTTCAAATGGTAATGTTTTTCTGTCCATTTCTCTTTTAAGAATTCAATCAAGTTTCCAAAAAATATAAATCATCGGATTGCAATTATATAAAGGAGGAAAATTGAATATTCAAAGAAAACATTAAGGTCTACCAGGTATACCAAAAATTCAGATATTTAAAATATTGTAATGCCTAGATTGCTGGGTTGATGAAATGAATCAAATTTATGTTGAAATATAGCAGAAAATCTGAAGTATTTTCCTGACATTTCTTGTGTTTTCATTTGCACAAAAACATATATACAGTACTGTAGGTAAGTCAGGAAACACAATTTCTAAAAGTAATGAAAGGTCCTTCCATGTAATTCAATGAAAAAGAGGCTAAAAAATTCGACACCATTTTCTCAGACTTGTACTCTTGAATAATCAAAGAAATCAACCAGAACATGCAGTCAAGTTCCAATGAGAATTTGCTGGTGATCACATGATAATAATTTGTTGAAACAAACCTCATGATACATTTCATATGCACTTTTATCAAATTCTAATTCTTGGTCCTCTTCCAGCGGATCTCCAGGTAGATAAACTGCATCCTGAAATACATAAAACAAGATTGAGATGCAATACAGGTCTTCCTCATGTTAATATGATGCGGATTCTTTAGAATTTCAAGGAATGATTCTACTGGGTGAGTAAAAAAAGTTTATGCATTTGATGGGCTATGAAATGAAAGTATGAGACCAATATTCAATAGTAAAATTTTAAACTATCAGTCAAAGGCTAACTTAGATGAGAAAATTTTGTTTGGCAAAATCACATATCTTTAAGATCCAACTTAGAAAAATGTCTGTTTAAGGGGTTTGTATGGGAATCCATAATTCCACGCTCCATTCGGATCCATATTTTATGAGGCAACAAAGTTTATATTGTCGGTTTCAGAAATAGAATTTTCATTTCAACAGCAAGTACAGTAAATCATGGACCAGAATGGAATGTGGAATCCTCATTCCCAAAATTGCCATTTACCAACATTTTCCTAATTTCTAGGCCTAAATGATGAGTGATTTTACCAAAACAAAATTTCCTTACCTAAGTTAGCCTTTGACTGACAGATTAAAATTTCATTTTTGAATATCGGCCTCATATTTTTTATTTCACAGCCCACTAAATGCGCAAACTTCTTTTTCACTCTCCCAGTAGAGATAAAATTTTTTTAACCATATGGCAGACTAACTTTCAAAAAAGAATCTTTATGAAACTAAAGAGAATGCTGAAACAGGGAAGCCATTTAAATGTGCATAAGGATTGTACTATAAATAGCTCACTCCAAGATTAGTCTATTGTGTGTGCTGATATCAACATGTGGATGGATATTGCTTACAAAGAGGAACAATATTGTGCATAGGTTTTTTACCAGTCTTTTTCATAGATTCCCTTGAAAAAGCATTCCAAGTTATGTTCAAGAATTTCATTTAAATCAATCAATCTACGAGCATGGGCTTATCAAGCTCAAGGTTTAATCAATCTTGTGGTACTCGCTTACCTTTTCCTCTGGTTGTACTTCCTGTGCATCTGAAAATAAAATATCAAATCAAATATCAACCAGAAAATGGCATGAACAAAGGCAATTGCTGGAAAACCTGCTAAATTTGTTTGTTTGTTTGTAATCTTGTTTTGCTTCCATATTTTAATCTAGCTATACATATATATATACACAATATATACATATATAACTAATCTAAATCTAAATTAATCTGCTATATTACAAGTGAAAGGAAATAACTAAGGAAATAAATACTTACAAAGCTAAATACTAAAAACAATTTGGATTTGAATGGATAGAATTTACAGGGTATGATTATATTTACAAGTGTTACATTTACAAGAAGGACCATCCCATTGTGTTATAATACGTTTGAAGCTGTTGAGATTGTCAGCTGATTTTATTTCATTTGGCAAACAGTTCCAGATCTGAGGTCCAATGGCTTTAAGACTCTTGGAACCGAAAGTCACTTGATTTGGTAGAAAATGATTTAAATTGTTCGGATTCCGTGAAGGATGCTTTGAAGTTCTTGAACTAAAAATACTTTGCATAAAAGATGGATTTAAATTTTTGATTGTCTTGAATATTTTGATACAGAGGGTTCTCTGACGAGCAACTTGCATTGTGCACTTCTTTGACCTAATAAGAAGATCATCGTAGGAACTTTTATGATCATTATACAAAAATCTTAGCGCGCATTCCTGTATCCTTTCAATTTTTTGAAGCGATTTTGAAGACGAAAAGTACCAAACTAAAGGACAATAGTTGAAATTGGAATTCACGAAACTTTGAACAAAAACTTCTTTTTCAGCAAAACCAAGAAATGACTTAAGTCGCTTAAGAGCGTTCAGTTGTGCTGTAGCTTTTTTACGAAGGTTAGATATATGTGGGTCAAAGTTCAATTTGTAATCTAGTGTAACACCTAGGAGCTTAACAGTCTCTTCAGATTTGATAGAATGTCCTTGAAAGTTAAGATTTATGCCACAAGTATTTGTCTGGTCTTTTTTAACAAAAAGTGCATGGAATTTGTTCGGGTTCGCAATCATTTCATTTTGTTCCAGCCATGACAAAGCGCTGTCTGCTTCATTTTCCAAAACGTTGACAAGATCTGGCAGGGGCTTGGAAAAGAAAGCTAGCGTGTTGTCATCAGCATAATTATACATGGTTGCTTGTTTTATAAAAGAGAAAAGATCATTTATGTAGATATTGAAAAAGTATAGGACCTAAAACTGATCCCTGTGGTACTCCTGATACAATTTCTTGAAAAGGACTGTAGACGTTATTTATTCGGACACTCTGCTTCTGTTTTTTAAGGTAGGAATAGACAAGGACCAGGGCATTTTCATCAAAACCATATGCATGAAGTTAAGCTATAATCAAGTCATGAGGGATGCAATCAATCAAAGGCTTTTGACAGATCCATCAAAACGGACCCTACAATAAAGTTGTTGTCAAGCTTAGATCTATCAAACAGCAAAAATTCTGGATGTTGATATTTTCAAATATTTCATGGAGGCCCGCAAATTTTATGTCCAAATTTGTATTAGTAGTTTTGTAAATTTTGTTGTATAAGGTAATTAATGTCCAAACTCTTTTGCAGCATAGGAAAATCACAACAATCTATCTTAGAAAGAAGTTTTCATCTTCAGCAACAATCATTGTGGAAATTTCTAGCCAAAAAACATTATTAAAATGAAGAATAAGCTACAACTATAAATGACATTTTAGCGTGAAATTTTAGCAATGCAAGCATCTCATTCTTTTCTAGTTGTTCAAAAATTTCTGTGAACGGTATAATATGACTGGGGGACACCAGTTCTGATGAAACTTGTGTCTTCTGGGTAGTGGATAAGTTCACCAAAACATGTTAAAAAGGAAAGGCCTTGCAGAAACAGATCTTCCGCTTATCAAATGGTCGCAATGTTGGCACTAACCGACAGAAGAGACGAGCGTTTCTTACCTTCCATATTTTCATCTTCGTCCGCCATCTTGTCGCACGTGAAAGAGAAAAGGCAGCCTCGTTCAAAATATTATTGCTTATTTACTATTTGTCTTCGCAGCGCAACTAACAATCCACCGCAGCGCCATGTCAAGATTGAAGAATTTTAACATTTGACTGAGAAAATGCTCTGAAATGCATTCTGAGCCAATCTAAAGGGGATGATCGAAAAATTTTCTGCTTGCTTCGCTTGCAGGGGGCCTCACTTCGCAGATTTACCCCTGGGCCTTGAAAAGCCCTTGGCGGCCCTGGACGCGCCAAAATAGTTTAGTATCCAGTTCTTAGTTTAACTGTAGTCTAAGCTGTGGTCTAAGCAAGTTGTATAGTAATTTTGTACAGTAGTGTAGTTTGTAAATCTATATTGTCATCTTTTAATGGATATAAAAAAGCGAGTCTTAATTCAAACTGCTGACTACGCAAATCCGAAAGAAACAATTGGTCAAAGGTGCTTTATTTCGATTCAATTTTCCATTTGGAAGATGAAACCCAGTAAGTCCGGCAAATTTGGAGTGACGTCGTTTCAAAGTCTTTGGCACATGCGTAGTAGGGATTTATGAAAGGCAGGAATATTTATCCCATTGTTTTGGATACTATAGTTTTTAAAGACTCTTGCCCAAGGAACGAAACGTTGTAACAGCGTTTTGTGTGAACAGAAGAACGGTCACATACAACGGTGTTGTTAAGCCGGTTGTTTCGACAGGAAACAACGGTATAAAGTACCCAGTGTGACCACAGCCAATATCTTTGTAAGTTGTAACGATTATTCAAAGGGTAGGTATAAATATCTGACGCACCCAGCAGAGGTGAGAGCCACTGACAACACCAATAGGAGTTTTTTTGGAAGTAAACTACTTGTAGATAAATCAATATAAACTCTTTCACACATATACCCCCATAAAGCGACGATCATGTGATATCATACATGTATACAACACTCTAGTTAATGTACTTTATCTCCATAACACCATCTGCTGGAATATCCAATAAAACTAAAGTTATCTACAACTAAAATAATAACACTCTATATCCTAAACCTAGATTCAAATATGACTGAAGCACGTAAGTAGTTATTTATCTACATATTATGCAGATTTTTAAGAAAAATGCCTAGTGTCTCACAAACAGGTCCCCTTGTTTGAAAACTGTTGCATCAAATTCCCTTGCACCATAGTCATCAAAACTGAGTCATTCCAATGGCTGCAGCGCTTCGAGCTTCACCTATCTTTGCATTCTTTGGTAACTCCGAAGATAAAGCAAATCCCCGCAAATAAGAACCTACAAAAATAGCAACCTAGAGGCCATCCTTCACAAACCATGCACTTCACAACTAAGAACCTGTTTCAGTTTGATGAAACATATGTCTTCATTGCGGGGGCTGCTGATAACCTTTAGTTAAGACTCAGTAAAGGCCTGTCTAATGTACCCTGCGAATAAGAACCTGTATACCTTGACACTGGTCTTAGTACCTTTAGAATACAAACCCAGTTCACCCTAGATCTCAAAAAAGTAGGATCTTAGATTAGGGGATTTGGTATTGTGGTTAATTCGAAAGATCAAAAAAAGTTGACTTGCATCACATTCAGAAAATGGCCTATAAAATGCACGATAACTGGCATTTTCAAATAAAAGCAACGCAACTTGTCAGTTTTACAATATTCAATAATCCTTTTTTCAGACCAAATTATCGAAAAATTTGCAAACTGTTCAGAATGAAAGGAGCCTTTCAACCGCCATTTTTAAGGCCAAGAACTGAAAAACCGTTTCAGAAACGGCTAGAAACGGCAACCCCAAGCCCCTACGACCCCCACTTCTAGGGGCAATGAAATGCACCTACTTTCTATAACCCTGAAAGGGGCAAAGAACTTTTGGCAACCCAGGTAGCACTAAAGCCAACAGTAACGAAACTATTTTCAGCAAAATAAACAAAACTACAATCCTACATCAAAATGAAATACTTTCAATAAAATAACTGATTTAGATACAGCTTCGAAGGTGGCTCGATACAAATTACAAAGTAAAATTGGCATAGTTTTACGATTTCATTTAACATAATCAAGATTAAAGATACAACAAAACCTAAGATCGTTCGAATATCCTAAATGAATGTGAAAAGTGGAATTAAGTCACAAAATACCTACGAAGACTCTTATGACAAGAAAAGACATTTTCAGTTTAGCCAATTGTGACAGGATTTCACTGCGGCGCTCCCTGGAACTGAACGCCTGAAGAAACGCATTGTTCTTCCTTTCCTGTCGTTCATCGGGACCAATTTAAATTTCTACAACTGGCCTGTGATGGGTCATTTTAACTGGCCCACTAAATATGTGAAGCAATATACAGTAAAAACCCGCGTATAAGAACCTAGTAATTAAGAACCTACGGGCAGAAATTTTGAAATTAGACCGTAATTATGTAAGAGCCCAATCAGACTGGAATTCGAAATAGTCTCTTTTAAAAGAGATCCTCAAAATAAATTAAAACCCCTGGTGCTTAGTAATCGACCCTGTACAAACTGACAATACCTTAGGTGCGTGTTGCAAATAACTTTAAACATGCTTCGACACTTTTTCACTAAATTTTACAGAATTTTTTATTCTTACACAAGCTTCTGTTGTGAGCAAGACCTCGTCAACTCAAGTGCTGTGGTTTGACAGTAAAACAGCTTGAGGTCTGAATTGGAATAAAAGAAAAACCTGAAAGTACCGGATGAAATAAGAACCAAATCAAGAACTTGATCAGCCTCATTCCCAACGAGATACCCAATATATAAGGACATAGTCTGGCTGACTTGCAAAATTGTAGGTTCTTATACGCGGGTTTTTACTGTGCAAGACCATTTACAAACATTGAAGGCCACTGTTAACCATGACCCTTTGCATGCCGAATGATAACAAAACAGCGAATATCCAAGACAGAAACGACTTTTTCATATCATAAAAATTGACTTTGAGTTCCAAAGGATCGTGGTTACCTATGAGTATTTGAATAACGCACTGCGTTACTCGTACATGGTCCACCAATGCCCGGATTAAGCTCGATCAAATATCGATCAGAATGCATTGGACGGACGTGGTTTGCGATGGAGATTGTGATCTCTCAATGACATGGAGAAACTTGACAGAAAAGAGATAACAAACATTGCACTTAGTACCTAGAATAAGAATTGGGTGGCCGAGTGACTTCAAAAAGGCTTCGTCAAGTGACTGAATTTCAAGGCACTGATGCCCCGTCCACACGTATCCGGATCTTTTTGAAAACGCATCTAATTTTATCCGTTGTGGGTTCGCGTCCACACGGAGACGGCATTTTCGGCCACCGAAAACGAAGCTTTTCGAGAATGCTCTCCAGAGTGGATCTTTTTTAAAACGCCGTTTTCCAGTTGTCGTGTGGACGGGTGAAAACGGAGCTTTTCGAAAACGCTGACGTCACAGCGTCAATTTACCACCCATCATAGCTTGCTACTACTGCTACTGAGATGTATAAACGAGTCAGGGAATGACTCGAAAGTATACCGATATAAAACACGTTGGAATTCGGTAAACGAACCTTTTGGACTGGACTATTTTTAAATGAATTTCCACAGGGCTATCACTTCCAAATGGTATTAAGACTGTTTGATTGCATCCAAACGTGACTGGCATCTTTGAAGGTGACGTCAAATATAAAATAGAGGCAGAAATGTTCAATGATAATTTCCACACCTTTTTCGTGACCTTTCTGATAAATTTCTAACGCCTTATCATTCTAGCGAGGACCAAGCTTTAGCCAACTGCTTAATCGTTTCGTTCGAAGCAAATCCTTACCAAAACAAAACTCTTTTCTTCGAAGTAGCTTAACGTGCAGCCTCATGCGCTAAAACAGATCATTTCCTTCATAAACTTCCTAACACGAAATTTCGTGACGGGCTAAAGCTGTTCTTTTGATTCTAAGCAGCAGTATGCCTGATCCTCTGCCTCTCCTTGCTAGCAAATACACGAGACATTTTGATCCACAGCGCTAGGGGTCTTGTTTCAAAACACAATTACGATCTGCAGGCACTTTCTTCCTGCTCCGAAATTAGCTTCGAGCTTTTTCAAATTATTTATTATTCATCAGCAAAAGGCTAGTTTTGCTGAGAAAGAAATTTTCAACATTGGTTGAGATAAACCTTTTAGTCTGACAACGCTAAGCCTGTAGCTAGATTTTGGGAAAACGAATAAGTGTGGTTTGAGTCTGAGATAGCTAGTGGTCGATAAAATCAGACAGTGAATTTTCAGTCTTAAAATTATGCTACTTGCATTCAAATCCCATCCCGCCATCAAAAACATGAAAAATATTGTGGGATTCTTCATGATGGATTTTAAAGCTCTAAATGGTACGGTGCACAACTTCTTCGATCTGCTTATCATTACAACTCCATCAAAAATAGGCTGAATGCTGCTTGCCGTTTTGAGAAAGCGATCACAAATTTTCAAAAGTTCACATTCTCATAAGAAATTTGGAGAGTAAGCTGAAAACATAATTCTTCTTAATTATTTGGTAAGGAAACGGTATCAATGTAGGCAAGGCTTATTCTGTATATCATTTGTTACACCTTAGTGCAAAAATTGTCACAGGATAAGTGGAAAAGAGGATTACCAATGTCTAAGACAAACATTTCTTTTGCAAAACAATGAAGGTCTTTATCCTTTCTGGAGGGGATGATATCATTTTTGACTTTCCCCACAAAAGGGCAAGTCAATATAATGCAGCCTCTGTATCTACAGGAAATATGAAGCTCAAATGTAACTTGATAACAAATTCTATTGGCCTTAGTGACTTCCGACTTCCTACAAATCATAGGACTCGATTCAAACAATATTTTAAAATTACTTAGGGACAGATGACACATAAATTGACAAGGTATGGAAAACATGAGACTTGAAGTGGATAAAATGCCTGACAGGAGGTCTTTTGAACCTTCTGTTTATGATCCTACAACATGATCATTTCTATTGTTCTACACGAAAACTACAATGCATCTTGATAATGTTAGAATAATAAGAAAATTTTTGGGATGCTTTAGAGGGCAGAATATGAGAAAATAAAGGGGGCAAGAGAAAGATAAGGAGAGTGGAGGTACATTGATACAAATTCCATCTAATTCCAAATGGCAAAAACCTCTGGGAGAAAGTATGGGTTGGAATCTTAAACTGCCGAGATGAAGCACAGTTCCAGGGTCTCTGGTCTCATTGTTTAACTAAATTAGATATTTGAAATCCTTGAAGATTCAATGAATTTCGAAGGGATTGCACCAAAGTTTAATCGACAAGCTGTGGAATAAGACTACTAAGAGCCTCAGTCCAGCAGTGTCTGCAATTTCTTGGGCACCGTGAACCCAATTTGAAACAATTCAGCATTCACATAGTATCAGTCTGATTAAAATCACTTTGAAACATGTTCTTAGACTTCATGATAAATCTGATGGTTTTAGCAAATGAATCTAACAACTGGAATCCCTAATGCATGTGAAACCAACAGAATTCTGTGGGCACAATGCAACTGGATCACAACAACGGTTCTCCGCATTTGCAACCAAGAATTTTAATCCATTGTGTCTGCACAGAAGCATGCTATTCCCTTTTTTCTTTTGTCACAATTCCCAACAATCTCTCTGGTCAAATCAACAAGTGACATTCAACTTCCTAGTTTACTAGCATGGGTGAGGCTTTCAGAAATTAGTTGGTGACAGCTGTAGCCAACAAAAATTGCAATTCTTAGCCAAGAGAATATATTTGCATTGTAACTAGAATAGTGTGCATAGCAGAGTGATGCTTTTCTAAAATTAGACGCTGTGAACAGAACTTTTCCTCAAATTACCTGAAAAATGACTGACCTCTCACTAAATTTTTCCAACAGTCATGCCAAAATGTCAATTATTTTACAAATGGAAAGCTGACTTTCTCGTAACATAAATTTTTGGTATTTCAGACATTACACCCGCCACAAAAATCCTGAAAATGTGGTACTTTCCTCAGTAATCCCACAGTCCTTTGATTCCCAACTTTACATACTATCCAAAGTTATTTCTCATATTTGGCCTCATTTTACCATTCATGGTGGAAACTCGATGACTTTGCGTCTTTCTCCACTAGGAATGGCACAGCTGAATTGAATCAAAGAAGTTGTAGCTTTTAAAAGGTTTGAAAGAAAAAATTTGGTCTACCTTTCCTCACAAACCAAAGATGATAAAACTTTCCCAAAATAATGTTGGACACAATGAAATAAATCAAAGGCCCTCTGTTTTGCTCTAAAGTCCCTCTTGAAAAACTTTTTGTACCTTTGTAGACTAGACTACTGTACTATGTGCAATTTTATTGGACAGTCCAAAGTGCACATTCTCACTGTCACAAATAACTATTGTACAGGCCATGCACAAAGCAGGAACTGTTTTCTGAACACAGTAAGCAGTTATTGTATGTTTGACTCAAAATCTTGGTTTAAATTTATCTACCCAGCCCAATTAAAATGAATTACCTGTAATTCCCATCTGCCTTATTTGACTGTGAATAAATTAGGTATTACAAATTGCTTGCTTTGGAAAATGTGCTTTCAGTTCATCTGACTTTGTACTTTATTACTAAGTGGTTTGCCACAATTGGAACATTTGGGGAACATTCTGCACTATTATCTCATTGTTCATTGAGACACTTACTCTAAAGATTTTATCTTTGCCCAAGCAAGTGTCACATTTCACTATCATTTTACCACTATGGTGGAAACTATATATCCCATATGAACATCTTTGATTAGGATACCTTCAGGTTTTGGGCTTACAAATGCTAGGCCATAGATTGCAGACAATTTTCTTTCATTCACTCTCCTCTATACCTCTGTGAGTTTTTAAAGGCAGCATTTGAGAGAGATCTATGGTAAATTTTGCATTTCCAGTAGACATAGACTCTGCAACTTGCATCTTTAAATCAATTGCATTCATTACTTTGTATGCAGCCCAAATCATGTATGTTTTGACTTGGATGCTATGTTCTCCTTACGTAGAAATCTTAAGATTTACACATATTTATACTATTACACAAGAAACAAAGTGGAGAGAAAGTAAATATGTAGAGGACTTATTTTATAAAAGTAAATATATATATAGTTTCTTATGCTATATTTTTCCAGTGCTGTAGTTTCTTAATTTTTAAAGATCTGAGAGTTGAGTTTCTTACAAGCAGTTTCTTATGAAGAAAGTATGTGCATGTGCTGGATCAAACTTATGAGACATATATTCAATTCTTCCCAGGAAGGTCACACATCAGGACAATTTTTAGCATAAACCAACATTTCTATCCCAGATGCCACATTGAAATCTGTAAACTTTCCAAAAGTGTGGAGCTAGAATTTTCTATTCCCATCCTACAGTCTTGGCGTAAACCAGACTGGAAAGTTTGTATTTTGTGTGTGCAAGCAAAGAAGGTCCGAGTTAAATAAATTTTCAGTTTCCAGGTCCAGTTTCCACAGTTGGGAACAATACGTTCAAACAATAGTTTTTATTGTTTATTGCCAACTGTGCAGCTCTGATTGAAAACATGTAAGTTCCTGCATGTGAGATATTGCACACGCTTTTCATACTTTTTCCAGTCTGGGTTGTAAATATCCAACATGGAATTCACATGGAACGCACCAAGGTGCATATTATGGAAATATAACCCATATTGCCATGCCACTATATGGATACTGATTTTAAATGCTACCTTTCCTTTTCCTTCAGGAAACCAGCTTTCGATATGGAGTGTCCATTGCACTTTACACCAAGCGGTGGCCACATTTCACCATCATTTTCCCACAAAATCATATTGCACAAGAGCATATCTTAGATCCAATGTCTGATTTCCCACAAGATATATTCAATTACATAGCTTCAGGTGTTGAAGTGCTACCTTTTCCTGATGCTAAAACTCAACGTCTTCTTCACTAAACCAGATTTAGGGCGTCCATTTTCGCTTGTGGAATTCTTCTTGTCATGTGTGCCTGAGAAAGAGCTATTGCTTATACTCGTAACATGTGTAAACATGCATGGTGAGGATATATCAGTCTTGCTAAGTTTCTTGGATGCTCGAGTACTCTTTTTCTTGTCATGCTTCGGGCTGCTACCTTGTCCTTCAGGCACCATAACTTCAGGGATATTACACTCAACGTCTTTATAAAAAACGGAAGCAACTTCTTCACTTGGGAACTTGATCCCAACCATTTCACCTTCCTCCTCTTTCGGGCTACTCAACTTCATCGTGTGGAAATTACGCTGCGACATTTTATAATCTGATTGTTCTGTAATATTCTCCCTCCAAGTAGCAAATCCATTTTGCCGGTCCACAATACATAGTTGCATTTGTACATTCTTGCCAGAACTTTGTCCATCATGAACAATAACTAAGACAGGTACGCCTGTTTTGAAATGGTTCCACGTTTCAGTGTCCGATGGTTTCCATGAGTAAAGGTTCGCCACAACGGGACAGACAACAACTCGATTCGTCAATGACGAGAAGGATAGTTTGATCTTGAATATTTCAGCATCGCGTAAGGCGACGTCTGCAGTATCGTTTGTTTCCATGTTTTCTGTTTAAAAATGGCGATATCACTGTATGCTCTTTATCACATTCCTGGGCCTTGTTTATCGTTGTGGAGAACACTGCGGTGAAGTCTGACACAAGGCGTGATAATACCTCAGAAAATGGGCCTAACCAACAACTAACAACTCTCAACCAAGTGTGGACGGCGTGAATTCCTCCAGTTAAACAGCTATCCGGGGCGTAGCGAGATGAAAGTAACTCCAGATAGCCTTTGAGTGATTCACTTTTCCGCTTTGCTTTGATGTCGACAGTTTTAAAGTTACGTCAGCACTAGTTTGACGTCTTCTCTTCTGCAAACTCAAATGTGGGCCTGAGCTTGACCACAAGGGAGCCGACCAACCATAAAATCAGCTCAAATCATTAGCAAATAAAGCTGAAGTGATGCAATTTCGATGTCAAATTGAACCTCTATGTTTGAGAAATGATTCTTCTTGAAATTTAAATGAATATTACCTCACAATGCGCTTGTTTTTGTGTTTATTTAAGGTGATCTTCCTTCTATGCACAACCAGTCGCCATGAATTCAAACTGTCTGAGCATTTGGACATCAACTGTGCTTTGTGCAATAATGTCACGTGATGTGACGTCATTTTCGACCACAACTTTCTGTGTACTTTTTCCCCACAAAATTAAAATATCTACAGTTGTTAAAAGATATACAGTTAGAATAATTACAATACAATTTACATGGTACTTTAATAAAAACAAGTTAAAAACACACCCCTAATCATAGTGGCAGGGATAACATTAAAAGATCGAGTGACCTCATTTCCAAAATGGTCCCCTTGGAGGTGGTTATAAATAATAATAATCAATAAAATTTTACATATTGTTACAAAATCAAACTTCTTTGCGCCAAATTTTTTGCGCCAAAGTTTTTAAGCCAATCTTTTGAGAAACGTTCGAGAAAAGGGATGGTTATTGTTCCAACTATTGAAACAAAGTTCTGGTTACAACTCGTTCTTTGCTTTATCAGCTGATGCAAAAAGCTAATCCGTCTATATCCTTATTGACGAAGAACAAGTTGTGCCACAAACTTGTTTGTACTGAGTGTGGAATGACAAAAACCAGTTCTGTGACACACAATTATTCAGAAGCTCCAGAACTCCAGTGCTTTCCTGGAGAGGTTTATCAAAGATAAGTTCAAAGCTTGTTTGGATAAGATGTTATTGCACGCTTGCTCGTGATTTCACGAGTGATATATGCCATATACGCTATCAGGATTTTTGTGATGACAAAGCTATCACTTACTTACCATCAAGATTTGATACCATTGACAAAGGATATTCACTGTATCTGGGTATCTGTAGCCTACGCATAGGGTCTACGAAACAAAGGGCAAAAGCTTGCTACGAGGTTTCTGGATTTCTAGAAACTCAATTTACGGAGCCTTTGTTTAGACGCGCTTCACAAATAATTTGAAGGAAAGATTAGGATAAGTGATGGAGCAGCAACAGGAAACCTTCGCCCTTTGTTTCGTAGACCCTTTCTTCTTTTGGAATAATGGGTCTACGCGTGGGCTTGGTTTCTGCCACTATAAGGTTGGTAAAGGTACGTGAGTCCCTTTAAGGGTCCTTTGATATGCAATTTGAATGCAGTGTCATTCTCTTCCCGACTGAACTGTGTTAGTGTCATCACGATCATTTCCTTAATGACCCTCTATAGCGAATGAATCTTAATTTTGTACCAGAAACAAGAAAACAAATAAAGATAGAAATCTGTAGAATTTCTGAGGAATTCATAGCACGAACGTTGAGTATGTCAGCAATGTGTTTATCGTCATCAGTTTTAGCCAGGCAATAATGCCAACAAATTCAAGACTACAGCAGAGTTCTTTAAAACATTGTCACGTGATATGACGTCAGTTATGAATGCCTTACACGATGCTTTCTCAAGAATAGTAAAAAAAAATCAAGAATAGTTTATTGAGCAACCAGAAACTGTCTAGTTGAGCAATGCTACAAAGACGTGCTTTTCGACTACAAGACTGAAATACCACTTTATCCAAAAGATTTTTTGCCTTGACGTCATTTGCGTGCCTTCACAGGGGTTTATGTGAATGTTATTTCTGGAATGCAATGTGTTGTGTTCTGAGCAATGCTTCAAAAACGTGCTTTTCGTCAGTTTCGAATAAAAATTCCTAAAAATACAGATTACATTTCATTTATCTTGATTCCGTCAGACAATCCTTCTTGATCGACCAAAAACAGTCATTTTTCATAAAGATGTGTCATCAAACCTCGTCCACCAGAAATTACAGGGTGTATCAAAAAAATGTTCGAAGTTTGATTACATACTATAAAAATAACGTTATGCTGAATGGGCACTTGGTCAAGTAATCCTTTTCCTGAGATTTTAAGTTGATTTTTGGGACCAGAATCTTTCAAATCCTCTAAGAATTCATGGAGTTCCAAGTTAACAAGATCTTAGTTAAAAAGCAAAACATGGAAAATTTCCTAACCATTTACGCAGGCAACACTTCCTTGAATGTCCTTTTTTCTTCGTTTACCACGAGCTATTCCTGCCGCTATGTACAGCAAAACGCGGACTTCTTTCAATAATGATAATAATATATTGAATAACGGAATACGAGGCTTGCAGCCTATATGAAAGAATGAAAGAAAGCACTCGAGCTTTCTAAGCTTATAAAAACACAAATCAAAGGAGCTTCATATGACATCAACCATCTGAAGAGTTTAAACACATGTCAAATCGTATGATTCTATTTGACATGCCAGTGGATCTTTTTCACAGATTCTGGAAAAGCATTTTTCTGAAGAAGATTGGTGCCAGGTGGAGAGAATTCTGTGTGTATCTTTTGTTTAAATCTGATAAACACACTTTGCCAAACATTTAACTCGGGCATCTACGTATCTAATCTAATTCTCATGCTGCACTGAATGTATTGCCTTCTCTTCTCAAATTTTCTTCAGTTAACTTTGAAACTTCATTTTCAACTTTCAAATCAACGAGAGAAGCGATAAAGGTGGACTTGCTAAAAGTCTCTCTCGCGGCAAAAACGGGAGAAGGAATAAAAGCGAGAGAGACTTGTAATACTTGGCAGCATGGTTCGTTGGCTGGACAGGATTCTGTCCAGTCGACATCCTTTTACAAAAAACCAATATCCAATCATATGCCTAGAAAGGACAATGATACAACAGAGCGAGGCTCTGCGATGTTTTTTGACAATGGCAGACTCAAGCTTCGATGAAACAGTTGACAACAACCACGTCATTTTTGAAAATGGAAGCAAGGCTCGATTGCTCATGAATATTAATGAGCATGCCAAGTATTGCAAGTCTCTCTCGCTTTTTTTTCCTTCTCCTGTTGTTTCTGCGAGAGAGACTTGCAGCAAGTCCACGATAAAGGAGAATATCTAGATTTAGCAGTCTCCTTTCGTTATATAGTCGTAATCTTTCTTAATAAAAACTTTTCGCATGCACGATGATTGAGTAAGCCATTCTGGTTTCTGTTTCATTTATATCTACCGCTTGATCAATTGGCCATAAAGATCAATACGTTTGCGATTGCTAATCGCTTTGCAAAGATTTCCAGTGAACATAAAAACATAAATGAATCAGCCTCTACCCATGGGTAGTTAGAAACCTCTGTTATGTTTCAGTGTACATACTGCTGTGGCGGAAAATTTATATGTTTCTGCGGCTAAATTTAGGCCGGGGAAAATCTGGAAATTGAAGTACTAGAAATTATCAAATAATTCTTCGACACCACCTAAACTACTCCTAAAAACATAGATTTTAACACCCACGGAGTCATGAATCGAAATTTTCAACTTGTGATCAGTTTCAAACCAGAAATGCAAAGAAACCCAAATTACCCTGTAGGCCCAAATTACCCCCACATTACCCTATCTTTTTTAAAACGCCGCTTTCCTCTTCTAGTGTGGACGGGTGACAATGGAGCTTTTCGAAAACGCTGACGCCACAGCATCGATTTACGATGTATCAGAGCATACCCACGGATCTTTGGGGATCACGCAAGGGCATTTTGATTGTCGTTCTTTTATCGAAGTTCGAACTGCGAAGTTTGGATATAGCAGCGTCTTCGTGTGGACGGGAATATTTTCGAAAACGCTCTTCGTGTGGACGCGGATATTTTTTCATACGGATAAAAAAGATGCGTTTTCAAAAGTATCCGGATATGTGTGGATGGGGCAAACTGCAACACATTCTTGAGACGTAAACAATGTGCAAGGGTAGTAATAAAAACAGGGCAAAACGACAAAAAGGAGTCAAGCTTCTCCTTCCAACAATGGTTCAAATAACATATGCACTTTATGCTATACATAACAGAATTTTCAAATGCGATCAATAGCGTGCAACAACGAAGATTCAAGCAGGTAGTAGTAGTTTTTGGCTCTTGATTTCCTCTACAGCCTCTAGCCTAATGAGGAAAGGTGTATGGCTGTTGTATCGAATGGAATGAATGCCTTGGCAAGCAAGGGTCATTTTTGAGCGGTTTCAACCTATTCAAACATGCAAATCGCCTGATGATGCCTCAGGCATGGTGGATGACACTTCTCTATGTATGTCAAGGTAGCGATGAAGCAACTGTTTTGCTGTAATTTGCGGCTGCACGTTTGCAAGAAATGTTTCAAACACCACTCATTATGTTCCTAAACGAGGAGTTTCGACAGTTCGAGAAAAGCCATGCCTTGGCGTTCTGCATCAGCATCAAGACGGGCAGTAAAACCCGAAGTCAACTGCACTTCAGTCGACCTGGGGTTTGCTTTGGGTGGCGATTTAGGGAAAAGTTACAGATTCTGGCAATTTTTTTCTGCAGTTAGAGTAACTGGACAATATGGAGCTACTCGGTGGCAAAATGCCTTCAAATACATATGCCCAAAGCCTCGCTGTTGCACACAATCGAACATGGAACAAAATTCGAGGACTAGCCTCGCCATGATTTACATACCTAAGAGCATAATTATCATAATCATCAAGAGAGCTTCTTACAGTGATAATGATACACACCGCAGCAATTAGAGGCAAGCATAATGACGCACAGGGACCAAAAGGCCGGTTTCCACTTGATCGGAATTTTCAGCAAAGTCGTCAGCGATTGGAATTTCTTTTTTTCTTTCTTGGTGTGGGCGAATTCGCAAGCGAAACATGAAAGCTGAAAGGAGTTTAACTTTCCAGCGATTCGCCAAGCGAAGAACCAATGACAGAGAAGCTGGAAATATATTTTGTTTCAGTTGTCCAATAAGAGCACGCTATATTCTCGGCGCCCAATCAATTCACCAAATTCACTGTGAATTCCTACGAGTGGAAACACACTTAGCGAATTCCCTGACCCAATCGCTGACGAACTCGCTGAAGATTTCGCTCCAATGGAAACTGGCCTTAAGTCTTAATACCTTACTGTCTACAGGTATTTTTTTATAAGAAACTGCTTATAAAGAACTCAACTCTCAGATCACCAAAAAATTAAGAAACTCCAGTACTGGGAGAATATAAGTCAAGAAACTATCTATTTCGACAAACGAAATTCTCAACTTCACTTTCCCCTCTTTCCTGTATGATATTACTCAGAAGGGGAAAGCTTCAAAAAACCTTGTTTTAAAATGTTCACGAAGGAACAGGAAATGAACACGAAGACTGCTATGGAACCTTTAAGAAACTCGTAAGAAACTCCGAGTACTGAAAAATCTGATAAATCTAAGAAACTTTCAGTCCTGGCCCAAATTCTTAGTTTCTTATAAAAATACGTGTAATTGCAAAATTATGGATCTTCTAAGGATGACATGAGAAAAGTTGTGTTTACATCTATCAATGGTGACAATACAATTTGCCAAAAATTCTGTCTTAGTTTTGCGAATAAACTGGAAAGCACTGTAGCCACAGCAACGATCCTTCTCAGCAGAAAATTTGTCAAACAAATGCATTGGCTTTTCACATAAATAGATGATAGAACAGAGGATGCCAATCTCTCGAAATCTCTGATAAATCTGAGGCCCTTCAGTTACGATTTTGATGTTTAATTCTTAGAAAAACTTATTTTCCAACGTCAAATTTCTCTTTACAAAAGTTCGGTATACAGCACAGGTCTCAAATCATCAAAATTCTCCAGCAAATTTCCGCATATCACTTCCTCTAAATGCTGCGTGATCAATTCTACCCCTTACAACAACAAACAGCTAAAATGATTGACAGGTTGATTAAGACGTTTGTGCTTGTCTTCGTACATATACAGTTTGAAAACTAAGGCTGCACCTGCACATCAATATCCTCGATCAAGCTGTATACTGACTCAAGTGGGGGGAGTGCGTTGTGGGAATTGCGCAGTGGACAACCTTCTATCCAGTAGACGACTGATCCGCAGCGCAGAAAGATTCTGGATTATTCAAAATATTATAGGAGTGGTATGCTGCCTAGCCATCGTGTGAAGTCAGTTTTGTCGTTGAAAAACATAATTGGCAGTCGCTGAAAAGCACAGAATCTGTCTGTCTTTAATTTTGGTTGGACTAGGTGTATTTCTGGGAATCTATGTCTGTTTAATATCTTGTTGAAATTCCCACAACTTTCATCCCCAGAAATATCTTGCACCAACTGCCTTCGCATCCCTTAGAAAATCATTTTGAAAGAAACCATCCTGTAATGAAGTTTCTACACTTCTGTGTTTGTATTTGATTATATTGAGCATACATTGGAACTTTCACTAACAGACACACTACAATTTAAAAAGACACCTCCAACCCCAATGGGGGTGGGGGGGTACTTGATTTTGACCATGACTTAAGGTGAATATGGACTTTTGAAAAGAGGAACTATATGTATGACAGAATTTCTGAAGAATTTCGAACCCTTTGGCATGAATTTCTGGAATCTTTGTAACCATGTCTATGAATTTTGTCGATTTGAGGATGCAAGGTCTATTCAAAATTATTCAGTTGTGATAAAACTTCTGTGTTGAAAAAGCTACCCATCTACCAGAATTAAGATTAAAAACGGTTCAATATGTACGGAATTTGCGGTAGAAAAACCTTCTTCGATGAGCGTCCAAGATCTCATAACAATCAGTATCCCCCGGGGCCCCCATACTGTAGACACCCCTCTACAACAAACAATAACGTTGGTTCCAAAGGTGTCCGTTATATGAAGGTTCCACTATAATATGAACCTCGGCTTCGTGCAACCTCTAGGTTGAAAATTTGGTTCGGAAAGCTCTAAAGGAATGTATTTTGCTCAAAAACGTGCACAAAAACGAACAAAGTCGACACGCTGAAGTGCTGAAGTAGACTCAGTAAATGTCATTTTTTCGTTTTTTGACTGTACTGATACAGTCTTTGTGGAATAAAGCTAGTATCGAAGCACACAAATTTATTTGTTTATACAAGATAGGGTTGCATGGAAGGTGATTTTACCCTGCCGCAATAAACCACGTAAATGCTTCTCAGCCGAGCCGATTATTTTCATGCAAAGCAGCCTCACCCCCCACCACACAAACGCCTGATTTCGAGTAACTAATGCGCAAGTAACAACCTGTAGTGAAATTATTGATTTTGTTTCCAGTTAAAGGTGTCTTACATCTCATTCCTTGCTGTACAATCTTATCTACAGTTACTGTACATAAAGTCTGAAATTTGAATACGAAGAAGGTCCCATCAACGGAACATTGTGATCATGGTTGAAAGAAAGCGAAGTAATTGATATTTCATAAAATTTATATGCAAATCGTACCCGTGTCTTTATCGTAGTTTCTTCTAGCCTTTCCTGGCTTTCCTCTGCATCCCTTCCGCACCTCATCTTGTTGATTCAAGTCTGTATTGGGCGGTATTGCAGTATCACAATGTAAACGAGGACAGTCTCGCTTGTGCAGAGAAACTTAATTAGGCCACTGCAAACTTGAATCAACGAGGTGAGCTGAGAAAGGGATGCAGAGGAAAGCCGGGAAAGGCAAGAAGAAACCACGACAAAGACACAAGTATGATTTGTGTATACATTTTATAAAATAACAATCAACTTGTTTCCTTTCAACCATGTTGTGATATGTATTTGGCAAAAAGGTGATACTGCAACTGATTCCAATCCAATCTGAATCTAATCTGAGCCAATCTGAGTCTGATCTGAGCTAAGCTGAGGATGATACCATCTTCAAGCAGCCTTGATGTTCATGCGCAGGCTTTACGATGCACGTTAAAGTTAAGTGTTTTCTCAAAATTCATTTCAATCCAGTTAAAAAATATGCTATCTAAAACATCAGTCAAACAGTGGGAGAGTGCAACATCACATGCCTTAGGAGACTCAAGGAGAATCCTACATCCGGGGTCCCCTGCATCCCTGTCAAAAGCTCTATTCTCAAGTGTCAAGGAAATTTGGCATTTCTTGCCAAGGGAACTACTACTGTCAAACAGCAAGCAGTATCACCTTTTACAGTCGTAACTGGAGAACAAGAAAACTGCATACATTTAGGTAATATAGTGTTTGTCGTGGGTTAAGAGACACCTCAGTGTTTCCTGTTTCGGACTCATTTGAGAACCACGATTTGGGTGCAAGGTTTTATAATTCCTTGATTTTTAAAACAGAAAAGGAGTCGAAATACACAAATTCGCTATGCTAGCACTAAGGTATCTCCTTACCCATAACTGTATAGAACTGCACATTACATAGTCGGCTCTTGAGCTGGGATATTGATAAATTGCTGCTGGGTCTTGCAAAAGCAGTAAATATGTGATTTTCGAGTATACGAGACGTGACGTAACAGCAATGTGATTATGTCAATATCCACGCTCCCTTCAAAGATAATTGGGTATACGGGATACTGCACTGTTCTTGAAATGACATTATATTGGATTTTAGAAAACCTTTCCAAATCATCGTAGGATTTGGACAAAAATATTCCGCGAGGAATTTGCTTAAAATTCGTTACGGACGAAAATGTATCCAGCGATTGAATCATCAATGTAAATGATTCACAAGTGCAGTCCCGTAAACCTGTCTACATTCTACCAACAATTTCCATTGCCATAAGGGCGAATACAATCAAATCATTTTATATGAAATAGCATAATCATAATAATCAACAAGAAATTGTCCACACTAATTTATTCTCCAGGAGTGTTGAGAAACACACGCTGTGTAGGATAAGGCCACCTAAAACCATTTACAGTAAATTCTTACCCACTTAAAGCAAATTGTCAAAGTGTTGAGCTCAGGCTACTGAGAATCTCCTGATCCTGACCTAGGTCTGGTCAAGATTTTCTTCACCTCAGGACGAGGCTGTTCACTTTCCAGATAGTAATGCCTACAAACAGAACCTTCCTCGCCAATTCTATAACTAACCTCACCCGGATCGATCCAGACGGTCAGCTCGGCCGGAAGATCCCCTCTAATTGCCGGTATTCCGCAATCTTCTGCTACCCGTTGAACCAAGACGTCAGGTGTGCTCCCATTTACACGTATGCATCGATAACCGCTTCCTTTCTCAGGTTTATCCGGATACCAATGGCCTAAGAAGTAACAGATGTCTCTAAGTAACAATGAATAATACAGAACATGAGACAAAGTGGCGCGGGTTCGCAATGTACTCAGCATTTTATCTGGATATCAATTGCCTAAGAAGTAACGGGTGCCTCTAAATAACAGTGAATGGCACATACGCAATGAAAGGTGGCTAAAGATCATCAGGTGCTCTGAGAGAGAACTCATATTTTGCCTTTTTCTATCCACCAGAGGCTAAAGGTATTTGTGCATTGATTGTATCCGTAACTAACTGTCACAAATATCTAAGGCTACGGCTGACAAAAAGAAAACTTTCTTTCTTCGTCGAGTCTTTTAGCAGGGTTGCCATTGAGCAGCACGGCTGTTTTCAATAGGCCACTCAATATAAACATTCAAAATGCAATGTATGTATCAACTACGAAATGTCTTAGCATATTACCTTCCACCTTCTTCATGACTGGGACCAAATGGGTCTTTAAAGGAAAAGAACAATGACCAAAACTCTTCACTTCCTACCTTTAAATTTTGTCCGTAGTTCCTCCGACAATCGATTTGAGAAATTTTCCCAAACAATCGCTTCGTGTACTTGCGGTTGTTTTTTGATGAGCGACACGAACAGAGTTACGCCAATTTCGATTTCATCTTCAGAATTCGGTAATCCTCCCGTTGTTTGCGGTGTTTCGTTAGTCGAGTTTCGTCGTTTTACTCGTGATTTCGGTTTTCGGGGATCGCTTTTGCGTCGTTGTTTTTGATTCGGTAGTGACTTCTTTACGGTTGTTTGATTAGCATTCGTCATCTTCGGTCACATAGGTCTGCAGAAACAACAAACGAGAATTCAGCATACATTACGACTTAGTATACAGGGTGTCCCAAAGAATTTGTGCCCCGTTTGCTTGGGTGCTGTGGAGGAGCTATGGATTTATCTATCTCGCATTTTACACAGTTGCATCATAGTCGGTTGCAAAGACCAGACTTCAACTTGGAATTTGTGACCTTATTCAAGTCAATCTAACATGTGGAAACTGAATTATGGCAGGGAAAAGACAAAATAAATGGGAGCTTCAAAACAGCAGTCCGGTTGTTCTCTAGCAGTGTGAAAATAAAAGTAAATTTCGAAGAAAGAGCTCTAGTATCCTACTAAAATTTCCACTCCATTGCTTAGAAGGTAGAAACTGCTCTCTTATGAAAAGATAACACTGCTAACCCTTTAAAAAATTAGCAAAAATCTTGATTCGACGCTGGAACCCTTTCTTTGCAGTCATAGACGTAGGAACGAGGGGGGCAAAGCCCCCATTTTCTAAAGAAAAAGTCCCTCGAAGTGCCCTCCCCCCAAGTTTGAGATGCCTCCTACGTCCCTGTTTGCAGTAGGATATATGTTAAAGCAAAAACAGAGGACTATCCCTATTCTATTCCTCACTTAAAATCTGCCCTGGAGCAAAAACGCTTCTTGCACCAACGAGCTAAGAAGTTGAGCGATCTCTTGTCTACTCACATCATCACATGCTCAATTCACCTTGCCCAAATCTGAACATCAAATCTAATGAACATCTGGTCCAAAATTTGATGAAAGTTAGCTCAAAACTCTCCTTCCTGCATGAGGCATATTTTGAAAACCTTGTTCATTTCAATTCAATTGCGTTTCAAGGTTTTTTTGTGGAAGCGGCTAAGTGGTAAGCTCATTAAATTAAAATATTAATGTATCAAAATAACTTCATTCATTTTAAAATCACTTAATCTCTGAATGGATCATGCATACAGGACACATGTTCCTAATGATAGAAAGGATGATAACGAGATTATTGCTAAAACAAGGAAAGTCTTTATTAACTAAGACCTGCGTAGATGCTTGCTAGACTGATTACGATGAGTCCCAATAATCGCTAATCAAAACGAGACTACTACACCAAACCGAGACCCCTCATACTGGGACCCATAATATTACGGCAACTTTTTTGGACTGACTTAGATGGACTTTTGAGCGCCTTTTGGAACCAGACTAAGCTGTTCGTAAATTCGATTGATTGATGTCGACCAACGGAAACTCGAAGTTCAAAGCAGTTCTTATGGAGTGACGGGTCTAC
Organism: Aurelia sp. 4 Dawson et al 2005; assembly: GCA_964019985.1. Lineage (NCBI taxonomy): Eukaryota > Metazoa > Cnidaria > Scyphozoa > Semaeostomeae > Ulmaridae > Aurelia > Aurelia sp. 4 Dawson et al 2005. The sequence goes on from OZ026506.1 coordinate 6,258,538, forward strand.
CGTGCCTAAACAAGTAAAAATGAAATGGAAATGATACCAGAGTTTCAAGGAAATTAGATTGACAGAACACAGTCTTACGATTAAGAATGCCGGGACGATTGCACTTTAGCGGATCAGCTTTATGTCACATCTCTCAGGCACTAACCATAACATAACCCTAACTTACCAAAGATTACCTTGACTAGCCCTAACTTACCCTAACTTAACCTAACTAACCCTATCTAACCCTAACTTGCCCTAGCTTACCCTAAAGCCCCATGTCTAAAACTTAACTCTAACCATTACCCTTACACCATGACACATAGTGTGCCGATTTTGAAAGCTGGTCAGCTGAAGTGCAGACTAGCCAGAATGCCATATGAAAACAGTTGGTGAAAATGTCAAACCATGTAAGTAGGTACTATTTTGTTGCTTTGTTCAGCACTTACTATGAAGTTTTCCGATCAATATGTTTCATTTGAAAACACGAGTGTTGGGTGATTTTGCCTGGGCTCCTAGGTCCTCACTGAAATGAGGCAGATCTAATCATTTCAAATTGATGGCGTTTGATTATGAGTCGTAGTTAGGAGCATCCGGCGGCCTTTCAAAAGCGATACCTTAGAGGCTTACTTCAACTGATGAAATGAGTCCACTCCGTTGAATTGAATCATTATCTACTGTTTCTGCCTTTCCAGTAGAACTTACTGGAGGCGGATGGGCATCGTTGGCGGAAACGAAGTGAAAACAAAGGACTCGTGTTATAAGTCCCGGGCTTTCTAAAGTAGGTATGGGTAGGTCCGTCAAACTTGGCGTACGCTCTGACCATTGGCAGTCAAAAGCTACAGCTGTGCTTCATCGTCGCTGCTTGTATGCTTCTGCGGAGGAAAGTTTTATCTGGTTCCACTGCAGATGCTGCGATGCTCTGCAGAACGATACAAATCTTTTGCAGAAGTATAAAAGCTGAACCACCTGAGATGCATCAAATCAATGACTGATGGTCTAAATCCCTTGTACCCCTGCAAACTTGTTCAAAGGAACTCTAACTGAAACAGCGAAAGATATGATCCTGCATTGGCCCATTCTCAGCTGTCACCTACCAGAGTCGAAATGCAACCAAAACAAGCCCACTCGGATGGGCACATAGTGCACAGAGGAAAAATGACGAAAACAGCATACGTTAAGTACAATAACTGCACTTTGTCGACTGAAACTTGAACCACAATGGCACTAGTGGAATCTTATAGCCGACTGCCACAACAACTACTTGTGCGTGAGAGCGTTGATAAGGTCAAATCTTAACAACAATATTATGGGTCTCTGTACATCGATTCGCGAGTTATGCGCGCTCATTGCCGCCAAAGTTCAAGTAGAACAGCTCACGGAAACCAGGGGCTCATGCAATGAGTCTAGTATCAAGTTGGACGTACAACTTAGATTAATAACCTGGAGTCTCTTGTTTTCCTGGGCTCTTGCACCAAGAGTGTTAGGACACGGATGTTTTGATTGATTATTTATTTACTTTGTTTTGATCCTTGTGTCTTGTTTTGCTGTCTTGTTTTCTGTTCTGTTTCGTCTTCAGCTGAGCGTGGTTAGGCCCAACCACCCTCAAGTTGTTCGAATAGAGCTCCCTTGTATTTCTGTGTCTTAGTGCGCCTTCGCACAAGAATGGTTTTTACTTTGCGGTTTTAAAAACCATTCTTGTGCGAAGGCGCACTAAGACACAGAAATACAAAGGAGCTCTATTCGAACAATTTGAGAGCGGTTGGGCATAACCACGCTCAGTTGAAGACGAAACAGAACAGAAAATAAGACAGCAAAACAAGACACAAGGATGAAAACAAGGTAAATAATCAATCAATCAAAACATCAGTGTCCTAACACCCTTGCTTGCACTTGATAATGGCGCTTCGGTCAAAAGAGTTGAGCAAGGTTTACAGCAGGGATGCGAAGGACTCGTCGTAATTAGTCTACGTATAGCCTTGTTGATTGGCTTGATCGAGACGAAGAACCGGAGCCTTGTGACTTCCCCGCAAAATTATCATTGGGGAATTCATGCTGCTTTCTCGTTTCCACAATCTTCGTTTGTTTTCAATTTGTTTTGAGTGGGCTTGTCAGGATTTCTAGCTACTGAAAGCTAATTTAGGCCCACCGTCCATGCCGCATTCAGGCACGGGACCCCTAGTTTAACGTCCCTTCCGAAGGACGGCGAGGTGAGTTGCGAGGTCAGGCCTCAGTGGTCACCCATCCGAAATCTGACCTCACTCGACCAAGCTTAACTTCAGTCACCTGACGAAGACTGTATTAGCCACTCGGCCACTCACCCCGCACTCGAGACTCTTGATAACAGTCTAAGCGATGATACGACAGATAGTCTTTATCTGCCAAGTGATAGTAACCAACAGACATTATCACGGTTTCTACTATTGATCTGCTGGTGTTCATATTTTGTGTTCATATTTTATTCAAATGTGTTTAATCAGAAACCGCACTTATAAACTAGCTAGCCTAAATTTAAAGTAATTCAAGCTATTTCCAATAATATTAAAACACTGAACTGCAGCCTGGCAGTTAACTTAGTATATTTGTCCGACTTGAATGTGCCGTTTCTCAGGGTATCGTTTTCGCCTATTTTTGCTGGAGCGGGGTATCAAACAAAGGCAATCTTTCTGGAGCCGGTTGTCAAAACGTGGTAAAAGGGAAATTTTGTTAGATGGGTTACCACTATGTCAAATGAAATTGGTTTCTAAAAGTGAACGGCAGAGAAATAACAACCAAACTTGAAATAATCATCAACATATCCTTGTCTGTTCCTAAGAATTGGTTATCAAGATTCGAATTCATAAATGGCAACGCAGACAAGAGAAGTATTCACTTGCTAGATTTCACCACTGACTGTAAAAATACAACATCCTGCTTTGTTGGCTAAATGTAGTTTCCCAATCTGAACAGCAGACAATACGAAACAAACTTGAAAGCATCGTCAAGATTATATGTCCCTACATTCACTGAGAATTTACCATCATGAGAGAAGTCCACTGACATCAAGTTACAAAAAGGTATTTGCTATGTAAATTTCACCAAATTACACCTAAGCTCAACATCTCTCTTTTGTGGGTTCTCTCCAAGAAAATTTGGTTTCCCAATCTTAAAGGCAAACAAAACGACTCAAAACTTGATAAAAAATTAACAACATATCCTTGTATATTCCCAAGAACTGATTATCAAGCTTTGCGTGAAAAAAAATTAGGGCCTAAAAGAGGGATTTGAATTAATCAACTGCAAATCCAATACACTTACATTAGCTTACCTCTAATGATTTCAATGATGTCTCCACTGGCTCTTACAACAGTTTACGATGAATCCCCGAAACCCTTCTGGAAGGGCCTAAATCCAAAACCAAGTATATACCTGAATCCAAACGGCGAAGAAGTTATTAGCTGTCCTTGATGAGGAAACAGACACGATACCCCTTCCGTATTTTGAGTTTATTTGGATATTGTACCAACTTACTGTAAATAAAGAATGTTAGCTTCAGCACAAACTCCTGGCAACTTTCGAGGATGATTCCTTTCTTGAAAAGGCGATTTAAAGTGGCTGTCAGGGTAAGGACTCGGAGGGGCTTACAGGGGCCTTGCAACCCTGTTTTATTGGCGATTTCTGTCCAGCTCTGAGTGTCCAAACCCAAATCAAAGATGCTCACACTCTCCTAACTTTGGAACTTCTTTGATGAATCCTTATATCTAGCAGCAGTTTGAGAAACAATGGGAGATGGGCCTAAACCAAATACGGCGAGTGTTTATTGGTGATGTATGACCAGCAAAAACAACAGTGCTGAGTATGTTTATCAGAATAAAAAGGATTTGCTTTAACTTAGGATAGCTATCAATAATTAATAAGGTTTCATGTCATGGAGCCGGCAAGCTTTGCATAAATCATTCAACATTCATTAAAAAGCATAAAGAAACTCGAACAAATAAGGTTGTTCCTTGCGTCCTTCCTCGTGTTGCAAGCAAAATAATTACGACAGCTAATTGTTGTTTGCCAAGTCCGTTGGCGTCAATACGATTTGATAACTATGTTCAAGGAAGGGCGTAACGATATCACCCAGCGCAGCATATTTCACTTTTGTAAACAAAGGGATGAGTGAGAAGGGCGATAGGGAAAGACGAATGATGTCACCTGTCGCAAAATGCTCACCAACGTCTCGTCGGATAAGTGGACTGGCCTGCGCGCAGCTTCATCTCCTCTCAAAGGCAAAGATCTGCTATCATAGTGGTTCCACTGAGGAGGAGTTGAGGCCATATGCAGGCGCGCATTGAGGAGTCCTTCCCAGAGACGAGATTCAAAGTTCTCTCCCATATTCCCAAATTATATTCTGCAAGACAAATCAGAAAACACATCAATTCATTTCTTGTCTTGTTCCTTGACTATTTTTTCCAATTGATAGTTCCAAACTTAAAATATTCCTATTATCCCCATTCCGTAAACTCCTGGAAAGCCTCATTCACAGGATCCACAAAAAAACTCCCAGACAAGTTATGAATGACTAAGATTCTCAATATGAAACTCTCCTTGTGATACCAACAAGTGCATTGCTCGCCAATAAAACCTCTAAAAATTCTATTCTCCATGGCGCAATCCATCCTTGATATCAATGTTTAATCATTGGGCGCAAAAAAGCGTTTCATCCATCGCTAAAGTAGATCCAGCAACTCTGGCTTAGTAAATTGCAGCTTGTAGGTGACGTATCTTGCAGTAAGCCAACCCTGAGCAAATCAAACATCTTGACACGCTCAATTTTGGTTGGGGGCAAAACCCCCTACCTAAATCTTGTCGGTAACAGGTAAAGCAACCAAATTGGGTGTGGTAATAACCTCAGGCATGTACTTTATGAAAATATGGAAATTAACCTAAAACTAGCCATCATTTTTGCTCATGTCTGCATTTGTGTTTGCGTTGTCAAGAAAAGTGGCCAAATAGCCCAAAATCGGGAAAACCGTGATAAAATTACATTTGGAGCACAATTTCCATCCAAACATGATAATTGTGATAGAATATATCAAAATGGCACTATTCTACGAAGAAAAATTGCAAAATACTGAAATTTTGCCACTTTTTCGCAAAGATTCGATAATTTTCGACTTTGCCAGGGTTAAAGTGAATGACCTGAGATATATAGCGCTTGTCTATAAATAGGACAAAGAAACACCTAATCCCTCCATTGTTTTCGTTGGCTCTGCTTTCTTTCGCCACGAGCTGGATTATCAAATACAACAGGCTATCTATAAACTTATGCGATCTCATCTTTTAACTCAGGTCTTCACTTTAAATCATGGGAAATTACCTCTCCCCCCTTTGTTGCTAAAATATTTCAATCAAGGTACACGAAAAGTCATACAATAAATAGCTGCGAAAAGTCAAAAAGTTTCATTGCCACAATTTTTCTCCTGGCAGAGTTATTGAAAAATAAGGCAATGGAGCAACAACCATGCCAACATATTTCGATGTTTATCTTTGATACTTTCTGTCGATTTGTTTTCAACGCACTTGGTACTTTTGTATATTTGGTGTGGAAATTAGATACAACTAAGTTTCAACCTTGGGATACGTTGGGCTGTGTGACTTACCTCGCAAACCAATTTCTATAATCCTACATTACCTCTTCAGTCATCAGGAAGCCAGCAATCTTGTATGGCCTATCACCCAACAGCAAAGTCAACAAACAAATACAGGAAAGCAAGCAAACATATCCTCCGCAATCAGTCGAACAATATTGTGAAACGAAGGTGGATGTGTAAATAAATGTTGTGTGATATTAGCCCAAAATTTAATGTTTCCGCGAGGATGGGTGTTATTTCGACGAAGTGGGGGTTCATGTTTAACAATAATTCAAAATTACTGAAAAGGCAATGAGATGAGTCACCCGTCAGTATTAAATGAGGAATGCCTCGATCAAGACGTAAATACATTCATGCATTACATGTGCCAAAACAATGAATAAACAATACCTTATTCGAAAGTTTTGAACAACTGAATCGCTCCTGAGAGACTAATTTCTTATTCATGGTTTACTTACTGCATTGACATGTGCGCTTCTCAAAGGTTTCAAGAAGGGCGTCAAAAATTGCAGCACTTATTTCTGCAGGCCAAACAAATTTACTAACATTCCATGGGTTGGGGGGAGGGGGTGAAATCTCCATCAACAAATATTCTTTTAACTTGGATGTGGAACAAGCACAGGCTGTAGAAACGCTGAATTGAGAAGAAAGATTTGCGTATTAAATTTCGAATTATTCCTATCCTAATTCATCATTTCGTGCGCGATTTATCGACCTGTGAAGTGAAGTTGATGTGAAGTTGCGCTTTATAGCGCCAAGCGCTGAGATAGCAGAAGTAGCTAAGCGCTAATCGAGCCTGCGACCCCTTGTCATGACGCTCAAGTTGTGGGGCCCTACCTGGCCTTCGAACCCACTCCGCCTGACTGTTCTGGCTGCAAAGTAGAGGATTACATCACTGCGCCAAAAAACCATGTTTGAACTTCTCCTTCAAAGAAGCCAATCCCTGCGCGTGGCGGCAGACTGACATGACCTCAAGTGCCCTGAAGAAATTATGTTGCTCCCTTTGAAAACAAACAGAGAAAGAGACGACCAATCAGACTGCCAGCAAACCATAATAAACGCCCTGCCTTCGCGATAACATTCAAAATGCAAGGAAAAGGAAATTACGATTTGGAAAATATGAGAAAACTTGTTCCATATAACCTAGCGAATCATTGTATTTAGGGGCAAGGATCTGTCTCGATTTCTGACATACCTACGAATTTTTGGAAGCATAGTGTAATACGGCTAATTTTGGACACAAGGATTTCCCTTGTAAGAAACTTTAGGTTTAGATTTGGGCCCTTGTTTGAAGAATTTGCTTAGGCCCGTTTGTGTCACTTTTCGTAATCTGCTGAAAGTCGTCTATTACGTATGCCTGTTTGTATCAAAAGGAATCCCCTGTTGCGTCAGAAAGGTATTAGAATTACCGCGTGCATTCCCCCGACCTTTGTTTCTTTTGTTTACGAGGATTAGAGATTTGCCCTACCTAAGCTGTTTTATTGCAAGGTCATGATTACCCTGTTACCCAATTTGGAAACATGGAACCTTCTCGCGTTATGGAAACCATATTTGGAAATATCTGGTCTCTCCCATGTAACATTACAGTCTGCGTTGAAATATTTTAGAAAACTCTTTTTTGTATAAATAGTGCCTGTATCATTAGATTTAGAGAACAGCAATGGATTAGAAAGGCTAACGTCGGACGAATTGGTTTTGGGCGCAAGAGGCTTGCGAAAGCTCTTGTTGCCCACATTTTTAGGTGTCACTGAGGTTGGCATGCTAAGGCTTTGGAGAAGCCCATAGGATCACGTTAGTTTTGGGATTTAGTGTCATATGAGAGTTTGTCTTAAGATCGATGTACAGTGCCAAATTCATATGTGTATTTTCTGAAGACAATCTGGAGCTGCTTCTGGTTTATATTGCTTCTGGAAAGATTCACAGTTTACATTTGGTGACAGGAGCGGGATTAAAGAAGGTGCTGGAAACAGACCCCGAACCCAACGTGTAAGATCAAAGAAAGCAGCGAATTTGGCTAGAACAACGAAAGAACGTAATTAGGTAACATGGTTTATTTTTGACACGGAAAAGTCGACACTTTTTAAGCTCGGACATTGAAGTTCAAGAAACATATTGCTAAAGGCGACGTATGCTCTGGTGTAACCTGAAGAGAAACGAACACCCTTAACTCGCATTATGTTTTATTGGAACTTGTTAGAGAGCATGAATTTCGAACGAGGAAGGCGACGAACACTTGTCTGTAAGATTAAAGAGCTCGAACACCCTGAACACTCAACGGAAATTCATTTGTTGCATCGTTTATGAAGAAGACCACGGACAATCAATGTGAGAGACTGAACATTCGTTAATTTTATTTTGTAGATATGAAGTTAGCAGATTTGTTTTAGGCTTTCTTTGTTTAATAGTCCATGTAGAATCGAGGACGATTCCTTTTCCTCGATGGGGAGGTATGTAATACGGCTAATTTTGGACACAAGGATTTCCCTTGTAAGAAACTTTAGGTTTAGATTTGGGCCCTTGTTTGAAGAATTTGCTTAGGCCCGTTTGTGTCACTTTTCGTAATCTGCTGAAAGTCGTCTATTACGTATGCCTGTTTGTATCAAAAGGAATCCCCTGTTGCGTCAGAAAGGTATTAGAATTACCGCGTGCATTCCCCCGACCTTTGTTTCTTTTGTTTACGAGGATTAGAGATTTGCCCTACCTAAGCTGTTTTATTGCAAGGTCATGATTACCCTGTTACCCAATTTGGAAACATGGAACCTTCTCGCGTTATGGAAACCATATTTGGAAATATCTGGTCTCTCCCATGTAACATTACAGTCTGCGTTGAAATATTTTAGAAAACTCTTTTTTGTATAAATAGTGCCTGTATCATTAGATTTAGAGAACAGCAATGGATTAGAAAGGCTAACGTCGGACGAATTGGTTTTGGGCGCAAGAGGCTTGCGAAAGCTCTTGTTGCCCACATTTTTAGGTGTCACTGAGGTTGGCATGCTAAGGCTTAGGAGAAGCCCATAGAATCACGTTAGTTTTGGGATTTAGTGTCATATGAGAGTTTGTCTTAAGATCGATGTACAGTGCCAAATTCATATGTGTATTTTCTGAAGACAATCTGGAGCTGCTTCTGGTTTATATTGCTTCTGGAAAGATTCACAGTTTACAATAGTACCCTTGCAACAACTTCACTGGAACTTCTCACACGCAAAATCGAGATGAAACCAGCCAAATTTTCACTGAATTATTTCCAGAGAATACAAGAGCCTTTCTTCGATGCTGGGATGCATGCCTCCCCTCCCAGTGGCAGTGGTGATAAGTGACATGTCAGTGACAGTGACGATTAATGACGTCTATTGTGGGTGTCTCCACAGGGTGACTATACGAATTTAAATCAAAGACTTCCAACTACAGGGTGGCAACATGAATCTACATCAAAGAAGGCATCGAGAGAAACTGCCTGAAGTGCAGGTGTGGATTAACCGATCTAATGCTAAATTTTTTACGCCTACTCTACAAAACAAACGCCCTCGCTTGCTGCGAGTGATCAACTTGAAAACCTGGTAAAATTAAATGAATTCTGAAAAATAAATCCTTCAGGAATGGGAATAATCACGCTAGCTTCAAGTACGTGTACAGGGTGAGTCGTAACAGCATTGTTCGATTGCAGACAAATCAATCCATCACATAACGGGGGTGGGAATAATATGGGGGTTGGAAATGGTTTGACGTGACTGGGGGTTGCAATAATTGGGGGTGGCGGTTAGAAAAGTTGAAATATTCGTAGTAGTCGTTTTCTCAAACACTTGTCTTTTCTATTCATGCAAAATCATTCAAAAAACTATGTTCACTCATTTTAGTTTTTCAAGGATAATAAAAGCGAGGGGCAAATCACTGCTCAAAATAGCGTACGTGATTTTGTGATCTTGAAATCACGTGATTTTTTCTTTGATCTTTTGTGATTTTTAGCGACCTTTTCGTGTGATTTTTCAGTAATTTTTCAGTGACTTGTGATTTTTTGTGCTTTCTGTACGCGATTTTTTGTGATTTGGTCATTTTTGTAATATGTGACTTTTTGTGATTTCAAAGGAGGTGTACGAAAAAATCAGTGATTTGTCCCTCGAATAAATGGTGGTTGGATGGGTTGGAATAAAAGTTTGGGGGTTGGAAAATTTTTCAAAAATTGATAAGCAGGGGGATGCGATTATTTGGTACTCAAGAGTACTGTAACTGCAGCTTCAGACAGGCCTAATTCCTACCTGTGTGTGCAACACATTGGATTCAAACTATGAAATCCATCACAACCATGAAAAAACGATATCAATGCATGCTAGAAACACAACAGCCTTTGATGCAGTAGTGCAGCCAAACAAATGATAGTGAGGGTGCAAACGTTCAAAATTTTATTGAATTTCTCTATTACAATTTTTGTCCAATTTTTGAAAATGGGGTGTCTTTAACCCCTCATACCCTCCCCTGACTCTGCCACTGCTTTGATGTATTCTATAACCAGACACAGGCAATTTGAAAATCAAAAATCAAAAGAAGGATTTTTTATCAATCACTGATTGAGCACAGGGAAGGCTTTTTGACCAACACAGTATAACAGCTGCTGCTATTGGGTACTTTCCAATAAACTTAAGGAAAACACTTTTTATACTGTGCCTGACAGCTTAATGAATCAAAACATCTGATAAACCAAACAAACTCTATTTTCAATTGTTCTGTCAAGCAGCAAAACTGTTTATAGTATTCTTTTGTGTGCAGGTCCGTCGAGAGGGGGGGTAGCCAGGGTAGTTCCCAGGGGGCCCAGGACCTCAGGGGGCTTGTAAGAAATAAGGTATGCATTTTTTCCTTTGTTGCAGTTTTCTTTCGGGGGTGTTTTCAGGCTCGGGGCCCACTAAATTCCAAGTTTGAGCCCATTAAATTAAGGCCAGCGGGCCCACTAACTTCTAAATTTAGGCCCACTAAATTGAGGCCCACGGGCCCTCACACATACAAATAAATACAAGTTCCAGAAATTGATTATGACATGGTGGGCCAGCGGGCCCTCTGATATCTTGATATACAAGGACTGAAAGAAGAGATGATCCATATTAGATCTATACTCATGGCAATTTTGGAGACAAATCATTGAGTCCCTTGCAGTTGCTAAACAAAATAAACAAATTCAAACTTGATGACATTTTTTACAATGTCTGCACTGCCCTTAGAATTTTTTGCACATTGCTCGTAGGTTCATCTTTTTCAGTTTGAGTCTTGACTGGACAGGAAAGGTGTTTGCACCGATAAGTTACTTCTTCGACAGTGTACAGGAGGGCGTTTCCATTTAAAAGCAGTGCTTTAACAGTGCATAAGAGGGCGTGGCTCAAGGACAAAAGGGCATGGTCCAAAAAATTTTCCGGCGCCTTGGGCGCTGGGGGGCCCTCTGACGTCCTGGCCCTGGGGCCCTGGCTGTCTCTTGACAGCCCTGTTTGTGTGTTGCACCCTTTAGGATTCACATTCAAGGTGACAGTTGTGTAAAAATGCAATTTCATGGACAAATACACTAACTGTGCTTCCATACCAACCTGTCTCTTATTTTCGTTTTACACTATCTTATATCTTCTTTCCTTCATTTCTTCTCAAAGACAATGGGACAACCAAAAAACATCTAGCCTCTGGGGGTTCTGGTGCAGAAGGTCACATGTATCCAAAATAGGAGCAAATTCAAAAGGCACAACTGTTTTGTAACTTCGCTCTTCACTGCAGTAAATTTACTCTTCACTGCAGTAAATTTACTCTTTGCAGCAGTAAATTTACTCTTGGCTGCAGTAAATTTACTCTGGGCTGTTGTAAATTTACTTAAACTCCGATTAATCAAGTTTTCTAATCCAACTAGGAAGTTAAGCGCTCGCTTCGCTCGCGCTTCAACATTCCTAGCTCCTGCGGAGGGCTTTCAAAGAATATCTCATAATCCATGCTGAATGTACAATAAATAGTTGTAATTGTGGATGCAAACTTCTTGTTATGCATCCATCAAAGTGGAAAATTTTGTGTAGTCTGTTGTTTAGAAGGTTGATTGTGACATCCCCTTCTGTTTCTAAAATTAATGTCATGTTCTTAAGTTCATTCACAAAGCAATAATATTTTCTTGCCACAATTCACACCCAAAAATGGCTGTGATTCACCTCAACTGCCTATAAGCATATGAACATCAGCAAATGCCCAGTGCGCTAGCCTGCATGCAGTGTTTCTGTGGTGTAAGTTGAAAGAGTAAGAAAATAGGCAGACTGCACATTTGGCCAAGTGAACGATTGTTTGCATTTTGACAAAATAATCCATTGCAGTATGAACCAATAGACCATTTCGACAATTGAAATCGGAGACTGGGGAGAGCGGTTTGTTCTGGTAAATGGCGGATATAGCTCTTGTAAGTGGATGCCGCATAGTTGGGCCATTGCAGTGAATACAATGAGAACATTGAGTTTTGCAAGCTGTGGCGAGGATCGCTACCGCATCGGCACTGTTTTAGAATTTCAGTTTTGAAATATTAGTTTTGACGTCATCATCATCACGTATGTTCAACCGGCAGATTAAGAAAATTTGAATTATGTTTGAAGTTTTCCTCCCGTCAATTCTAATAGAATTCAAGAAGGACATTTGAAGTTAAAAACTTCAGTTGAATTCCATTCTCTTGAAAATTGCAGTCAGGGTAAGCTTTCTTATTTTAAAGACTTCAAATATATCATGTATTTCGTCAAGTTATGCAGAAAGGGCCTAAACTCAAAGCAAGCATTGCTGTTTGCAGCACTGAAATAAAGGTTGAAAAGGAAATCAGTTGCGAATAGAGATAAATTGCACGTTTGTATGTATTTCGCATGGACAGGTATTTGACTACATCCTTTGACAGCTCTATTGCTGTGTTCTTATGCAGTAGCGATTGCCATGTTTACATTATTCACTTTAACGGGCTCCCGTGGCAGCGATTTACCAGAACTGCATCCGCCATTTACCAGAACAAACCGCTCTCCCAGTCTCTGATTTTAATTGTTGAAATGGTCTATTACCGCCCTTTTCTGAACCACAACAAAATCAGCTCACATAGCATCTTTAATTTGTTTTTGTTTGGATCTGAACAATTTGATACAACAGATTATTGTCATTAATTTCATTTTGCCGCACCAGGTATAAAACAAACCTCTTTCTGTGATGCACAGAAATGTCCAGTTCTTTAAATTTTACAACAGAAAGAGGAATTCCTTCAGAAAGTGAAGGATTCTTGAAAATGTTAAGAATTCAAAGAATTTTTTACAATAAAGTTGATCAATGTGCTGTGGCTGGTACCATGAGCTTACATCTCACATCATATGCTTGACCTGCATATATCTATTTCATAATATTGTAACAATAAAAGAAATGCAGTGAGTTCTTGACTTTGCATCATGTTTCAGTTTGTCAGTGGAACTTCTTCACAGTATATTTTTGTCAGGCTCATCCTGAAATAATTGTTACATAAATTCTAACACTGGATCAAAGGAAAATACAGTCAATTGTTGTCAACTTATGGCTGGAATCCATATGCGGTGCAGTTGTGCACTTCAATCAGACTGCCAAGATCTGCATCCTAGTATGATCATTCCAAGAAGCACCCCTTTCCAGTGATAATAGCTTGTTTATTGTCTCAACCTTAATTGTAACATCAAAATCTTGCAAATTCAATAGAAATAAGCCCCAGATAATGCTTTTGACACCAAAATACTTCATTTTGCATCAAATGATCCCATGTTATCATTTGAAAAATACAGCCCACTTTTCCTTAAAGTTTCTTATATCAAAGAGTCTAGAAATTGGGTGCCCTGAAACCTTAGCAAGGTAGCAGTCTGATCTGCTGGCCAGCTTAGAAAACTTGCATTCATAAGGTGTACAACTTTGCAGCTTGCAGCTACAACAAAGGTTCTTTGCATCTGATAAGGATCTATTTTTACCCTCACAGCCTTTAAACTTTACTTGTGCTTGCACCTTTCATTTCTTTCACTCATCAGTACGCAGAGGCCAAATCATGCAATGCATTCCAATCTGGTCTCCAGGAACCTAAAGGGAATGAAAAAAGTAAAATCCTAAATACAGGGTATAAAGCATATAAACCTTTTGATCTTGAAATCTTTGTTCCATGAATTTCAACAATCAACAAAAGGGAGCACTGTATGGAACATTAATTTGGACACCAATGTTCATGTTCATCATCAAGAAGGACAACACATTGTTACTGTACATTGCATATGGCGCAAACTGCAAATGGTGCATTCACATTAGACCCCCAAAATCGCATAATATGCACACATTATGCATAATTTTAGAATTATAGAAATTGATAATGAAAATGGACTTATGATCTCCTGATCACCACTACACATCCCACCTCAATAATAACTGTTTGTTTATGAGCTGTTTCCATACCGCACATAATTCTTTTGCCATCAAAATACTATTTTGCATTAAAAAATCTCATCTCAATCTTTAAAATATGAAACTAACTGTTTGTTATAAGTGGCAGTTATATCAAAGAGGGTAGAAATTAGATACTCTTAAAATTGGCTATTTGTAATATATACTACTTGAGAGGTTACTCCAGGCCAGCTTGGAAAATTTCCATTAATAGACCTAATCGGCTAAGGTTTGTTTTACCCATTTCAAGTCATATGACCATGCCCATGGGAATTTTTGGTACTATGCTACTTTTTGCGTTCATGGCACAATTTTGCATGGCATGAAATTTGTCGGAGAAATCAAAAGACGCTTTATCAAGAGATTGATCACATGATTTGAAGTGGGTATAAACAAACCTTAGCTGATTTTGTCTATGAGCTGTACAGATTTTTGCAGCTTGCCGCCTGCAGCCACAACAACATTAGCCTGTGTGCAGACTATACCCAAGGAAAAGGTATAGTCTGCACAACACCGCTCAATATCAAGTGTTGTATGAGTCAGCATTTCATTTCAATTGCATTTTGAATGGCCCTTTCTACTCAGCGTTTGTGTATTATCTGCCCTAGGGTACTTAAAATTCCAGAGTATTGTGTTGTTAATGTAAATTGCTTAGAGCACAAAGCAAAGCCTGAGATTTAATCACACGATAGCCGTTCTCAAATCTGACTGCTTCCTTCTTTCGCAGGAAAGCGATATTATTGGCTGTTGCAACAATGCATTGTCTTTGTTATTACATAAATGCTGAAGCACGTACTACACAACAGCGAGCGGCGCTGCGCAGACTATACCTTTTCCCTGGGTATAGTTTGCACGCAGGCTACAACAACATGTTCTTGCATATCATAACAGAGTATCTATGTTTACTCTTACCGCCTTTAACAGTTTACTTGCAGCTTACTCCTTCAATTTATTTTACTACCACTGCGTTATGCATATTTTTGGGAAAAAATTTAGAAAAATGTTATGATACGATGCAATCTACAGCTTTGTGTGAAATTTCCATAACCTGTGCTGTAAATACTTCTTGAAATGTTTGGGATAAATCTACTTTGAGGCAGGGGTGGCCCAGAAATCTTCTGACAGAGGGGTAGGAGCTTCCACAGCTTCCTACAGTCTTCCTACCAGGGGCTGAAATGGCTAAAAAATGCAGTTTGCGTACATCATTTTGGCAAAATTCCTCCAACAGAAACTGAAATTTCCTATGACATGGGGGGCTACATGCTTCCAACAGCCAAGGGGGCTGCAGGTCCCTCTAGCCCTCCCCCTTGGCGCCCATAGTCTGCATACTGTAAATTTTGTCTGCCACAAATTTCCACCATCAATTAGAAGGGGGCTGTAGGTCCCTAGCCCTCCCCCTGGTGCCCATAGCCCCAGTCTGCATTCTTTGTAGTGCGCGGGGAAGATCTTCCCCCGACCGCTTCCAGCCGCAGCCGCGCCATAACCTGCAATAGCACAATCTGTAGCAGTTATTTTAATAAAATTTACAAAATTCCCCGACCTACAGATGCGCCAAAATGTACTTTCCCGCGCCAAAATCGAAGAATGCAGACTGGCCATAGGCTCCATACTGTAAAATTTTGTCTGCCACAAATTTCCACCATCAATTGGATAACATGGAAATCTATACTCCAAAATTCTAGTTAAATAATTAACCAAAGTTCCCAGCAGTTGAAACAGTATAAATTTCACATCAAAACCACTGGCGGATAATGTTCCTTCATGCTGCTCTGCCACAGTGGCGGGAGGGCATTCTGGTATTTGATTGCACACTGGCCTCTGGCCTGGCGCCACCACTGCTTTTGAGGTCCCACCATGTCATAAGGACAATCAACTGATGCTTCAAGCAATAAGATAGCATGGCCATCATGGGGCCTAAAAGCTAGCAAATGAGGAAAATCCTTCAAATCAATCAGGATTGAGAGGCGTCTACAGCAATGAAAATGTTGTCTAACATTACCTTACCTTTCATCTGCAATGTTTACGAATTTCTTCTGATCTGATAATGCTCTCTTCTGAGTTTGGCCTGCTAAAAAGGCCGACCATAGCTGTGATCGTCTCTGCAGTAATTGGAAGCCAATCTTGCACATCCAGCTCGTCATTTGCAAGGGACACGACATGGAAAGTTGTGAAGGTCAAGGAATCCCCAAAAGGCTCCACGTCGCATGCGCATTTACGATATATTTCGGTGACGTAATATGCAAATTAGCGGTGGCTTTTGAGAACAGTGCAGGAAACAATAGGGCCGAAGCGCATGACATCGTGAGCCCTGGTGAGCCCCAAGGCTATTGATTTTACAGCCAATCAAAAAGTGAATAAACAAGGATATACATCGAATGGTCCCGTTGTCTTTTCGTCGAATGCCACCTTTGTCTTCCCATTGTGTTGATTGTTAAATTCACAATGGAGAACAAAAAGAACAAAGCTAATTGGATAATCGTTTACCTGCCTTATATATATAGATTTTGGCAAGATATCCATCCTCTGAACTTTGATTATACAAATCTTGACCTGGCCTGCAAATTGTCTGGCATTCTTCCAAATATGAATCATTCTTTGGCAAAGACATGATTCAAGTAAGGTTTCCTTTAGCCTGCCTGCAGACCATTGCCAAGACATGGACATTACAAAGTAAAGCCAATGTGGACATTGCCGCTCCTTTAGAAGGGAAAGTGAAGTCTGCAAGCATACTAGGTTTCCTTGCGTCTATCACAAGCAACAAACCAGATTCCATTGAAGGGGCCTAGATCAATCTGACGATAGTTTTGATATTCTTGCTTGATGAGAAAACAGAAGCATGAGTGACATGTGTCCTCTTGCTCCACTGCTTCCATGGTAAGACAGACCCACAGTATCTCATAGCATCTCCATTCAATTTACTTTACTATAGACAGGGTTGTCAGCAGCTGCCCTTAAAAAGAAGTTGAACTTGCTTTCACAAGCTGGACAGAAGCATGATTTTGGCTTGAAGGAGTTTGAAATGAGTATGCTGACACAATTTTGGCCAGTTTGCATGTATGATTAGAACTTGATCAAGCTTGATGCTAATCTCATGCTAAAATCATTTTCAAACATACCACAATCAAGCTTGATTGATTTTGTCTGCAGTTCAAAAGATGCATGGCTCAAGCTTGTGCAAAAGTGCAAGTTGTGCAAAATCCTTACTTAAATCAAGCTTTAAAACTCACTCAAATCCAACTCAAAACATGTTTATCAGGCTTGAAGCATGCTGCAAAGTCAATATTTTGCTAACATTTTGGCAAAAGTATTTTTGGATTTAAAAGCAATCTAATTCAGTTTTTTCAACGTCTGGTCATATGTCATTGTGTTGCATTGCTGAAAATTCATCTATTTTTTGGGGTTTTACACACAACATTTGCAAGCATTTTCTGGGCACTGGAATTGGCCCATTCTACGTTTTTGTTTTGAATCTTTTGTTTCTTTTTTGAGCTCTGGTTTAGACGTTTTTGGAAAAGGAGCACTGTGATGAAAGTGAAAAAAGAGTTGATTCAGATTGGCTTAGGTCCTTGAAAGATCTTAATCTGAAACTGCCCCTGGATGACTCTGTATCACACCCTTTCCTTGACCATTCTGCCCCAGGCCCAAACTCCAGCCACTGATGATGTTATTATTCTTCACAGCATTTCCTTGGAGCCCTGTCTATTTCTTGAAAGTCAAAACAACTTTTTGCTTTCATCAATGCAGAAAACCTCAAATAAAAGATTAATTCCATATGCCCAAGCAGGACACTCTCACTTTACAACTGTTGAACTATAGCATCTTATATCTTAACATCAAGACAATACCAAATTCTATTATCTTCTTACCCATCCCTGTTGAGCTCATGTGTCATGGTCATGAATCATTCAACTTTCTATTTTGCATCTAAAAAGCCTTATTTGCAATTCAATGGAAGAAATCTAAGAAATAATGAGGGGCTTAATCTTACCCAACCAAAGACTCTTTGTCTTTACATAGCAAGGAAGGGTCTTAGAGAGTCCTGAGTACAACCTTGGCAACATGATTTTGAAATCAAAACAAAGTGTCAGTAAAGACATTTCTAACTTATGGGCACATTACCTGTGCTTGTACAGTGTCCCTCATAAAAATCCTGTACACTTTTGACATAAATCCCCACAAAATTCGCAAAACTTACAAAAGATCTCTTCGTTTTCAACAATCTCATTTGCGTATTTGAGGAGCAAATGGCCCATGGGCTCTTGCTTCCAACATTATCAAGTTACAAGAACAATCTTCAATTATAATGTAGGGTCTGCTTGAGTAAAAGTAATAGGCTTTCTTGATAGGTTTGACTTTAAATGTCATCGTTTCTACAGAAAATTGCTCAACAGCCTTCCCTTTCACCTGTGTGATCCCTGTATGGATTTGTTACAGGCTATGAGCCAATGCAAAAATTGTACAAGTAGAAGCACAAGAACAGATAAAAACAACAAATAGAACAACTGCAAATCTCAGCTTAGGGCACGAATATGTCATGCAGGATGGTGCAATCTGGGGGCACCTCAATAACTTCAGTTTAGAGGTGCTGCTGAATGGGGTATCTTTTGCCAAAATTGTATGAGGTACCATTAAGCACCAAGGTAGGTACTCTACATAATTTTGAAATAGTTGCTCTGTTACATGAATTCAATAAAGGAATTCACAAATTTGTGTTTGATTTGCCAACTTGCTCCCAAATCGATTATTCTACCAACTTGCACCAACACAAGATAAAAACTTCCTTGCATTCTTTAAATCCGACTGCAACAGCCCCATTTGTTCTTTGATTAGGCGCCAAGAAGGCAACGGGCAACGTGTGAATTATTTTTTTTAGCTAATAAAATAAAATCACGACAAGCGTAAGGTACCCCCCCCCCCCCAACAAGCGTAGGTATGCCAATAACACTTGTTTGAAAGGTAATTCCATTTTCAAGCGGAAATCCTAAAAATTTATTGACACATAGAAGTCGTGCAGTATTGACGTTATCAAGGCCACAACTAAGTAAGGACAATAGACACCCAGCCAGGGGGCATATCATACGATTTAGGCCCTTTCATTCAACGAAGACTGGCTTGACTTCTCAAAACTTTTTATCAAACAAATGGTTGCCTCATTTGTTTGTAGCACGAAAGTAATCTCGAAACTTCCAGAAACACCTTGAAACGATTCAATTGAATACAACACAATCATCTTCCTTTGTCCTTTGCCTGACGCAGGCCACGTCTCAATTAATGTTGTTGTCCTCGAAATTTCAAACTAAAGTCCGCGCGTATTTGCAGTCCCTTGCGGGAAGAATGTTTTACTTTTTGTCGTCTCTTGAGGGAGAAAACAAAGCGTAACCCTCTCTCTGGACACCTAAACAGAAGAAGTAACAAATTACCTTTGAGATGATCTTTTATCTCTGTCTTTTCGACTTGATTTGACGCTCGAAAACTGGCTGGGAAATTTGCCAAATCTTCTGATTTGACAAATCTTGAAGTGGCGCAACTGCTTCGGGTAATGCCACACTACTTTGACACGTCCGATCTCTTTCTTAGGAAGTTCCTCCGACTCTAGATTTTTCTGATCTTAATCTTCAGTAGTTCTTTATGGTTTCTGAGGTCTATTATGGGGTAACGGGAGACGATGATATTGAAGTTTGAAGTTGGATGAAGTGGTGATACGCTCCGCTTTTTCTTCGCTCTTGAACAGCTGATCAAAATAAACCTAATCGGACGGAATGGCATTTATTGTTTTACGTACACAATTGTCTCTGCTCAAACGTCCCGTATGTTGTTTTCATAGGGTGTCTATACCCATAAAATGTATTTTTAGAAAGGGACACTGGTTGCACTTTTCAAATTATTTTTATTTCTTGGTTGGGGTCGGGGTTTAGATCTGCAGGGGTAAACAGGAGGTCTGTAGGGGCAAAAAGCGGGTAGGCTGAGGATGAAATTAAGAGGTAGATAGATCAAGGGATATGACTGATGCAAGTAACTAACTCACAAGGAATTTTGCATCATCTAAAATACTGTATGTATCCTTCCAAGCATTTCTTTGCTTACATGATTCACAAATTTGACCTCAAAAGTAGACATTTTACATTTCAAATTTCATCTTGAGCTCATAACGAGCTTCTGCCCCGTTGATATTTCTTTCAAAAAGGTGCTGACCCACCTCAGATAAGCTCAATAAAAGTAGTTGCCCCATTACGTTTTGCACCGGAAATGTTATAAAATAAGCTTTGGTCTGTCCCTAATGTCTAAACATTGGAAAGGCTTCAAAAAGCTTGGTTTTGAAATGTCTAGGAGGAGTTTAGGAAGTGAACGTGAAGATATTTATGGAACCTTTAAAGAGACTCGTAAGAAACTGCGACTTCTCTAAAACTGACAATTTTTACGAGCCTCTAGAAATTAGATTTTTCTTTTGGAAAAGCCTTCTTCACTGATGTACAAATTTTCTAAATTACAAATTCCTGTGCATAGGGTGGAGTTACTGGATAACTTAAAAAATATTATTGTTATTAATTTCAATCTTACTTTTTCGCGATGTGCAATAACATGTTCTATTTTTACTTGCCTGCGTGACATATGAGAAAAAGCGGGGAACCAGATAAGTAGGTGACAATCTACTATAAGGGTATAGCAATAATTCAAAAGTTGAAAATTGTCTCGAAAAATAACAGCTTGAATGCACATATAGCCCTCTGGCATCCGCTTGTCTTAAGAAAATTACTTAGCGAAGCGAGGATTCCAGAAAAATTTGACAAAATAGAATTTCCATTCAACGGTGTGCAAAAATCTCTTTTGAAACTTCTGAAATCATTTCAGTGTGCAAAAAGCTCTCTTTAAGCCCAGCAAAGCTCGAAAACTTTTCACTACTAAAGTTTAAAAATCTTCCTCTGTCTCGCCTGAACTTTAGAAGATGAGCAGCAATACCAAACAGAAAAGTTTCGTTCAGTTTTTCAGTCTGCAATTGCTTATCTTTTCTATACTTCTGACAGTTGCTCATAAGGTAAGGAGTTTCATACAGAAAATACGCATATCTTTCAGGAGGAAAGACAAATTATTGTCAAGGAGACACAACCATTTGAAGATACCATTTCCCTTTTCCATGCTCCTCCGCAAAAGTAAGTCTCATGCTCGCAGGCTAGACAACCAGCCATCCACCATCAAAACTGGTCAAACCCTTTCAAGGAAATGCGTCATCTCCTCGAGCTTTTCGTTCTGTATAATTATCTGGTGATTACAATTTAATTTCCATGTTCTATTATGAAGGGACTGAATGGTGACTTTCTACAATGTCGCATTCTCAGTTCATTTTATCTACCACACCTCCTTTACATTAGTCATGTGTTTTGCTATTACAAATGTATTCCATGATTGGATTCTTCAGTGAAATCGAACGGTCTACCTTGTCGCCGTTTCAATTTCATGAAAAATAACATTCAGTCCCAGAGACAATAAAATGCCAAAATGAATTTAAAGAAAATGCTCAATTTCAGGAAATGAATCTTTCTAAAATGTATTTCCTGAAATGACTAAATTTTCTACCTTTTTCAGAACATAGGCAGGGCACCTAAAAGTCTTCCAAGACAATAATGATAAGCCTTGCAAGCCTTCCTATGCAAAAACTTAGAAACGTGATAAAAACATTTTTCAGCTTTTGTCTCATTACTATGAATATCAGTTTAGATCAAAAACCTTTTTTTATACGGCCCCACATTTGTATAAATTCTCCTCCGGCCGACAACCTGCAAAATCACGGACAAGCAAGACTTGAGCAAGCCTAACCAGTTTTAAAAAGTCTCACTCATCTTAGCACAGGGCTTACCACTCCTACGATTGCTTACTTTTTCACACAAATTCACCTCCCAAAACTGATGCATGCAGTCGCCCGTCAAAATGGTATGGTGTCATGGCACACAGAGCGCTTCTTTTCTCAGATTGATGCTAAAGAACTTGGTAAATGATGTTAACAGCCAGAACCAAATGACACCATATTTGTTTCTGCTATGGACAGCACAGGAGCACAGAATATGGTATTTTGTTGCTGTTATTTTGATGTTTTCATTGATACTAAAACAGTGTCATTCTGGCAGATTGTCTACTGAAAGGTGCAAGGGATCTACCACATTTGGGGTATGAGACTGTCTTCTCGAGAGCTGAGAATTGTGGCATTTTTTCATTTTATTTAAAAAGATCATGTTTCTGATTTACAGTTTAGTTATTTGATACTTCACAACTTCAAAACAAAGCAACTTACAAAAAACTTGGAGTTGGTTTGAAAAATGGTATTGAAATAAAAGATGCTCGCTAAAAGCGGCAAATTACCCATGATTCAGATCAAAACATCTATTCGAGGAAAGAATGCAGTGGCCGCTTATTGCCCATGTCCTAACATCCTTGTCACCCAAGGTCCCTTGTGGGCACGCTGCAATTTCAGAGTTATTTGGCCGAAGCGGAAAAATATAAATCGACAATGGAGTAGCTAACGTAACAGACACGTCAACTGAGGCGAAACTTTCTTAGCCTTCTATCAGTGTAACTTGCTACAAGCCTCTCTCTTTCTAGTCCGAAATACTCCGGAAAATTTTCAGTTTCCAAATTTTCCGGACTATGTCGGACTAAAGAGAGAGAGAGGCTTGTAGCAAGTCCCCTGCTGCAGCAATCATAAGCATCAGCCTGTCTACAGTTGGGTTTATTTCAACAAGGGTGTTAGGACACGGATACTTTGATTAAGTATTTATTTACATTGTTTTGATGCTTGTTTTCTTCTCTGTTTCGTCTTAAATCGTTGTCTGCAACCATGCTGCAACAGAAAGTTATTTTAGCCCAAACTGCTCTCAGTTACTAGAATGTAACTCCCTTGTATTCTTGTTTCTTAGTGCGCCTTCGCAGAGGGAGAGGTTTCACCCGCGAAGCCATGCTAGCACCCTTGATTTCTCGTTGTTAACAGCAACTGATCAACGCAAACTATGTATTTTTACCCTGGGTACCAAAGCCAAAAAATAATAGAAAGAAAAAATTCTCTTTTAACCTCTTTCCAATTTTCCTTTCATTTAGATTTTGAGGCTCTGGTACCCAGGATAATCTATTTTACAATAGATGATATACAGTGTAACAGAAAAAGCCAAAAAGAACCAAAATCAAAAGCAAATGTGGCACGTGCAGTTGTTGCCATCCTAGCAACGCATTGCAGTGTGAGACTAGACTAATTGTATATTCGTAGTAATCGCTATTGATAGACTGATGGACGCTCAAACTAAGACCCATGTCCTTACGCTTCCAGAAACTGACATGGCCTAAATCACCTGCATTTTTGCTCAAAACCATCCATCCTAAAACGCCTAAAATAGTAGTCTTCCTGGCGTGCTACACTGTAAAACAACCTATCAGTACATAGATGGATGTTTCTTCCAGCTATTTCAGCAAAAACTTCCTACCTTCAAACGATATTTTTGCCTGTTTGGGAACGCAAAAGATCTCCTAAATTCGCTCAGTACTTCAAGAATTTGATCTTCGTAGCCGTTCAGTCGAACGAACTTTTGTTTGCCTTAGGTGGGAAGTTTAAATCAAAGAAAATCAGCCTATCCGATCACGTTATTCGTCATCTTCCATTCCGATTGGTCGGGAACAGATCTTTGCTCCGAAGAGAAATTTTTCCGTTTTGAGAACAGTTGGGAACAAACAAAAACAGATTTTGTAAGACATTAGCAGCAGTTGCTTTTATACTTAAATTCAAAACACTTAAATTCAAAGAGATTTGTGATAGCAGACAAAGGAAATTCCCTCAAGCGGAAATTCAAAACAAATGAAGACGCAAAGTTTCTCTAAAACCCAGGTTGCTATCTCGCTTGTTGTGCATTTCAGAAATGGTTTTTAAGAGTAAACATGAGCGTATATTGAAAGAAGAAGGATATATCTAGATATCTACCACGGGCATTTTACTTGTTCGGTATAGGAACCGATTTGGAGGCGATTCTATTCTCGTATTTTTTTGTTGCAATCAAAGCACTTACTTGTCAGCTTCTGAAAAGCAAAAATAAAATGCCCGCGGTAAATGTTTAGATATATGTTCCTTCTTTCAATATGCGCTCATGCTAGCTCTTAAAAACCATTTCTGGAACGCGCAACAAGCGAGATAGCTACCTGGGTTTCAGAGAAACTTTGCGTCTTCGTTTGTTTTGAATTTCCACTTGAGGGAATTTCCTTTGTCTGCAATCGCCAATCTCTTTGAATATAGGTGTCAATAAAAGGAACTGCTGCTATTGTCTTACAAAATCTTTCCTTCTTTTTATCGGGAACTATTTTAGACTGCGTGACATATAGCAGATATGGTAATCTACTATGGGGTCACCTTTCTGCAACTTAACTCTATGATTACAAAAGTTACAGGGTAGGGCAATGAATCTGATCCAATATTCGCCTATTAAAGACAGAATACCATCTGCAACACTGAGTGTAAATGAACTAATTAAGCTTGACCAAGCGATGATGGTGCATAAAATTCTAAATGAACAATGTCCAGAAATCCTTAAGCAAAACTTCACAAAAAGATCTCACTTTTCAAAATATGAAACAAGGAGAGCGAATGACCTGCAGATACCACGACCTAGGCTAGAGATAACCAAAAAGAGCTTTTCGTACAAAGGTGCCAAGGTGTGGAATGACATCCCAAACAATATTAGAAATGTGGAATCTACTGCACTTTCAAACAGCAGGTTAGAAGCTATTTTATGGATCTATAAGACATCGAAGACCAATTGAACATGACCTCCTGGAAGAACAGTGTGATTAGATATTCATTCATCTTTATCTTGTTCTTTTTATATACATTTTTAGCTGATGGAGTATCATGTATAAAAAAGATTAGATGAAAAAAAAACGAAAAATGTCAACACGATGCCGGCACATTTTGAAAAACGATAGAAAGGTCAACAATGAACTCGGTGTCTCCAAGAATCTGATGCCAAAGAAATGTACCTACACCATAATAATCGTTTAGCCTCAATTTTGAAAGCGCTGAAAAATTCTCCAGTTTCATCATTTTCGAGCGTTCACATGTTAGCGTTCCGCTTTCAACTGCCGTTTTCAAATCTGCCGCAAAAAATGTGCCGTTTTCGTGTGAACAGGAGGCCTATCCGTCATTATTTTCAACTTTTCAAAAATGTGCCAGCATCGTGTGAACGCAGCCTTAGAGTGCGAAAAACTGAAATGCTTGACTACGCTAAAATGAAGAATTGGTAAACAATCCTGCTCCACTTATCTGCGCCGAATCGCTGCTTTCGACAAGGCTTCTAAAAATGCGGGTAGAAATTGTTGAAAACCTGCCGAGCAAAACAATAGCTTGTCGGATTGTCGGCATTTGCATCCTAATTCGCCTAACGTTCTGTTTCTCGTGGGTTGCATGCATAGGCAACCCACAAACATTTTACATGTTTTGATTTTCAAGAAGCAAAATGAATTATATCGCACCTTCAACCTGTTTGTTTAAGTCAATGCCTGCCCAAAATGGGTCAAAACCCGTCAAACCAAACGTCATAGGCACCGCATGAAGAAGTATACTTATCAGCTTCGATTTATCTTGATCAAGACCACATCAACCAGACGAACATCTTCAGGTAAATTTGATCCAATTTTTTGATACAATGCATTCAATACGTGGAAGAAATAGGATTCGACCGAGTGCTGCGAGCCTTCGGAAGAGCTTTTAACTACTTCGAAGGTTTGTTCAAGTGTATCGAGTGAGATTGTAACGAAAACAAACAAGGATTTGCTTTGGGTTTTGCAGACAAAATGAAATTTGCATCCTAAATGATGATTTCAAGAACTCACAGTGTCTTCATTTTTCGATTTTATGGAAGTTAAGCTTCTTATGTAAAATTGTTTTAAGGAAAAATTTTTATAAATGCCAGGCTTTAAAATGTCTTAAAATATTCCAGTAAGTAAGCTTCTTTTTTGTCGAATAAACAGTCTTTCGACCAAGCCACAATTTGATATCAACTTCATGCAAGCCATCATAATCCAAAAACACTGGACAAGTCTCCTTCAAAAAATACCCCAAAGATGTCTCCTCTTGTACGAAGTTGTTCTTGATAAACGGTTTATAAGAAGCTAATACTACGATGGCCAAAATTTTAAGAAACTCTAGTACTATGTCTGAGAAGTATTAACCCTTTCACCCCTGGAAGGGCCATATGGCCCAACAGTACTCATTGAGAACTGCGAAGTCTTCAGGGGGTAAAGCATTTGGAATTTTGATTGATTTGAAAGGTTATGCACATTGCATTTATCTATTGCTTACTGAATCACTGATTATGATACCCCCTGGAAAATGATAATCTACATTAGGTTTCCTGTTAAGTTTAATTTTAGTCGGGCGTGAAAGGGTTAAGAAACTTTTAAAAGTTAAGAGCATTGATATTACAGCAAATATATTGTTGAACCTTGCCATGTTGCAATTTGTCAGACGATTTTGCGGAAAGAATTACGGATTCTTTTCTTCCGAAATGTTAAAGTTTTCAAACAGAAACATAGAAGCCTCGTAAAACAGAGATTCTCTGTGCAACCCACACCTCGGTAAGGAATTCGTTACTCATTCTCTTTGCTGTTATTTCCTCGAAGAATTTATGATAAATGTTTCATTTCACAGCATTCAAGATGTTGAAGATAGCGCTCTTCTGCGTTTTAACTGGCTGCCTCTCAATTTTGGTAAGTAAATGAAGAATATCCAAGCTGAAAACAGTGGTTCGAACATCTTGCAGTCACCGCTAGAATTTGATTTTGACTTTCTTGCTCGATAGATCAGCAGCTACTAGTCAGATTACCCAAATTTGGTATCTAACTATAAGACCAAGTTTTGTGAAAATGATACCCTTGGCTACACCAATTTCTCCATCAAAAGCCTGAGTTGACGTTTTCTTGACAAAACTTGCCAGATTTTCCCATTCTCTGGACACAATTTTTACAAAAGTTGGGGTTTTTACAGGAATAACAGAATTTTGACATTTCTTTGACCAAAATTGCCAAAAAGCATACCCTTGCCTAGACTAAACTTGACTAAAATTGCCAAAAAGTATATATACCCTTAGCTACAGTAGAAGTCCGAAAAAGGATGCCCTTTAAAGACATCCCCAGGTACCTTTAAAGAAACCTCCCCCGTGCTTCTATTTACAAGTTGCCAAAACCAAAAAACTGGGTACATGGCTTCTTCACGTTCTTGATCAAAATGCTAAGACAATTCGGACTCCCACAGAGCTACACAGAAAGTACTATTTTTCAAATATGAAAGATATCAGCATTTGTTAGAAAATCTAGCTCTTATAACCCCTGCGAGAGGTGAAATGCTCCTGCGCATTGTTCTCTTTCAGCGAGGAGTTACCATATGATTTTGGGCCCTTTCTCAGGCATTTCACAACCAAGAAATCTTCGTGCAGTCGATTTTCCCATCTTTCCAGTGCTTATGCTCACAAAAGCCACAAAATGTTTCAGGCTTTAAGCTTTTATCTACAGTGACAATCATTGAAATCCGCCTTATACTCTTGGCGCTATGTCTATTCGAAAGCAGGAATTTCTCTATGGCTCACTAGACTTACGAAAATCGTCGTAGTTTCGCTCCTTGATAGGCTGATAATAGCTACAACTACCTATAAGTAGGCCATATGGTTCCAGATGAAGCGCAGTGGCGGCATCCAATTCAATGAAGGAAGCGGAAACTGGGACTGAGGTAGTTATTCTGATGGCTCACCAGTACTTTTCACAGATCACAAATAATGTGATTCCTTTTCTGGCGTGTTGACTCATCAGTTAATTTTGCACTTTTTCTGTCCAGGCTGAGAGACAACAACCACAGCTACAGCAAAAGCCGGCACAGTCTGCAGTGCCTGCATTGCAAAGACCAGCAGAGGTAAGAAAACTGCAATTAGGTTTTGCTATGAACATGCTACGTCTTAAAAAAGAGGTCCTTCAAGCGGACCACATAAATAAAATTTGAAATACTACCTTTATTTTCAGATTTACCGGGTACCTTTCTATTGTCTTTCTAGGCATCGAGGCAAACACCACAACTACAGAGACCTGTCGAAGTAAGTGAAAAGTCATTATCATTTGAGAATTTTTAGCAATGAGGACAGATTTCGTTAGCTACAATTGATCCCTATGTCTCGATTGACCAAGGGCAGTAGGAAAATAAGAAGTAAAAGGCAAAAGTACAAAGCCCATCTAGAGTAGTCTCTAGTGTTATGGAACACTTGAGGGAAAAAATTAAATTGTCACCTGAATTCAAGATAAATTTGGCCACACTTGGTATCAGCAGTTAGGTCTAAGCATGCTCCGACATGTCATCAATACATCCTTTTTCTCAAACGTTGGTTGTTGATCAGCGTGACAAAATAATGTGCCCCAGTGTTTGTATACCGGCCTCTGTTTGAAACGTCGCAAGAAGATGGCGACCAGAAATCACGTTCGTCGCATGTCTTTCATTATAAGCGATACTGACTGTACACCAAATAGTGAAGCAGCCTAAGTTCAAGAACACTATGGCGGCGGATGTTTGACGAGTTGCAGAATGCGCAATTGGTGAGTTTCAATCTCACTTCCAGGCCGCTAGGCTTTATTTTCTGAAAAATGTTCCGCAACACCCGATGTCCCATAATACCCGAAACCACTCTATATCTATGAGATTGAGCTTGCACGAACGATACCCTAGATGCTCATATCCGAAAAATTGTAATTTTGCTACTGGTCTTGTAGCATTGCTTACCTTTTTCCATCTTACTCATTGCTTTTGTATTGTCTCTTTGAAGGCAGCAAGGCAACAGCCACAACAACAGCAACAACAGCAAGAGCAAAAACCAGAGCAACAGGCTGCAAAACAGAAGCCAGCTGAGGTAAGTGACAGACACCGTTATTTTTCAGTTAAAGAACGCGTTACTTGACCGTTCGATAATAAGGATCTGCGCGTTCTGTACAGAGACTTAGGAACCGGGGCATTGGGAGCATGTGCCTCCAAGATTTGCAGTTATATAGACAAATGTCCCTTTGTCTCAGGAAGCACTCCTACGAGACGTTTGTTTGTAAAAAATGCTTTTTAAATGTTGTATCCCTCCCCAAGATCAGGATGCTTCCTATGGTTCTGTATGCAGGTAAGCCTACACATAGCAACCTGGTGGATTAACCCTAATCCATATGGGCTTTTTTCGAGCTACCATTTATGGGGGGGGGGTTCTTTCCACCCCCCCTCTGTAAACTGCCTTAGCCTGGTCAGAATTCAATGCAACTTGGCACCGTTATAGATCAGGTAATTTCTAGCATGTAGCGTAATTCGGGTGTGGCTGCCACGCCTAATGACGTCATAGTGACGTCATGAAGTTTAAAATCAGTGCAAATCAGGTTTCCAAGTTACATTTGAATTCAAAGAAGGTTTTCTATGAAGATTTGGTAGTTTTTGGTTCAACTTAGCCACAAATTTGATATGAAGATATCATTTCATTGAAATTAATGAATTTGGAGTGATATTTTGGCAGAAATTAGCCAATCTGAATGACGTCATTAATGCATTGAATTTGTTCTCTGCAGAAATAGACAAAAAGAAGCTGCAAAGGTGGTAATACTCCATCACAAACGTATCATTGGAGTGTTTTCAATTGAAAAATTTCGAAAATATTCAAAAAGCTTGCTAATTAGCCCAAAATGGCGGCCAAAATGACGTCATCATCAAAAAATGCTGACATCATCAAATTCCATAAATTCCTGTATCAAATTAAAGCTCTTCGTTTACTGATTCATTTGGTGTATAATACTTCATAATTTGATGAAATCTTTCCATTCAAATCATCAAAAACAATGATTTTTCTGCTACCTGCTTCCAAATATGGGCATATCACGCGACCTGTGAGCTCTATTGTTTAAAAATTTTTTGATCAAAATGTGGCGAACAGATAATTAGTAAAAGTCAGAGGGGTTTGGGGGACATAGGTGATGTCTCTTAAACACACGGAAAGAAAAACCTTGAGGGGCGGTGGAAAACACCCCCCCATGCGGATTAGGGTTAAGAACCCTTAGGCCAAACAAAACTATGATAATGTTAGCAATAATAATATGGACAACAATATTGCCAGCTAATTTACCCAACAGTGAAAATGTAAAGTTAGATTTTAATGTTTACCTGATTGGAATCCGCTACCCCAGTCCATTGTGAGGGATTTTCTCAAGAAAACCCCTTCCAGGAATTTGCATCTGACACCTTATAAAGTGTGTTGGCCATTCCTGTAAGGCAGAAATACTAGGAAAAGTTTGGCCCTGATTGTAGGCCTGTTTTGGAAGTTAAATTCACTTATCCTTCTTTTAGTGGCAATGTTTTCCAATGTTATGCGCATACTAACCGGCTTTGTGTTCATTGCAAATCTCACAGGCCTAGGCCTAAAGCAGTTGCTGTGGTGACAAAAACGCGTCCTTGTATCCTATTATACAAAGCTACGGGAAACCCGCGGGAAATGTGTGATTAGCCAATAGGAATGGCGGGATTCTGTATTGCCTCGTTTTTGAAACTCCAGTCAGGTAATAATAATCTAATATATTAACTCATATCTCAGACATTGCATACGATTATCATTTAATTCTATTATTATGTGATTATCTCAAACAGACCAAACAACAAGACGACCAAGCAGCGCCACCAGCGGACGGCCAAGACCAAGCCCCTGCACAAGGCGACGCAGCAGCCCCACCAGCACCAGATGCTGATGGCTCAGGAGATCAACCAGCCCCTGCGGCTCCAGCACCTGATGCTCCCCAACCTGCCCCAGCAGCCCCAGGTCCAGCACCTCCAGCGCCTGCCGCTGATCCACCACCTCCTGCACCCTACCCAGCACCAGCCCCCTATCCAGCACCTTACCCCTACCCAATGCCTTACCCCTACCCACCACCTTATCCTTACCCATTACCCCCAGAGGTTCCTCCTCCTCCTCCAACGCCATGCGTGCAGGACAGTGATTGCATGGCAGTTCCTGGCTTCCCATATTGTGTGAGTGGGCAATGTGCTGAAACACCGTATGGAAAGAAGAAGAGAAAGAAGGCTCATCGATTTGCAGGGGTAGTTAGAATGTCGATGTGATTCCTTGTGTTTGTTCAGTGTTTTTAATCTGATTCTTACATTTTCACATTTACATTTACAACAGCCTGTGTCGCAGACCGAATTCCAAAAGGATCCTTTTGGAATTCAATCGGCGACGCAGGCTACTCATACCATGAGCGATAGGACACCCAGTGTGTAGCAGTTTAAATTTGAATTAGTAGCGAGCCACCATAACTTATTGTTTGTTTTGTGTCTTGAACTTGTTTTTCTTAATTTTGAAATTTTCAGTAGTGAGCCACTTAAGTGAAGATCCACCTTAACTCGTAAAGTACTCTGGAGTACCGAATAAACGGGGGGGGGGTGAGAATAATCGGGGGGTTGGAAATGGTTCGAGATAACAATAATTGGGGGGTTGGAATAATCGGGGGGGCTGCTTAGAGAAATAGAAAATGGCCCTTTTTTAGGAAAACACGTAGCTTTTATATATTTATGTGAACAGTGATGTTACTGATACATTTACTTTTCAACTCTGGTTCTGTTGAATGCACTTCTTGAGACTTTTTCTTGCGTTTATTCAGAAATTATGTCTAATATCATTTCATTTTTCCAAAAATTAATAAAAGGGGGTTGGAATAAGAGCGGGGGGGGGGTTGGAAAATTTTTCAAAAATTAATAAGCGGGGGGGGGGACGATTATTCGGTACTCGAGAGTACTGGATCTTCACTTAAGGTGGCTCACTACTGAAAATTTCAAAATTACGAAACATTGAAAGGTGGTTGTGTACGAAGAAAAACAAGTTCAAGGCAAAAAAACAATAACTTAAGGTGGCTTGCTACTGACATAAATTTAAACTGCTACACACCGGGTGTCCTATCGCTCATGCTCATACAGGGACTCACGACCAAACAGGTTCTAAACACGGACTGAAGTCTCACGAAAAATCTTAAAGAAAACTATTAACTCCCGTAAAAGAACAACAACCAAAATACGCCTGTAACTAGAGATAACGATGTTGAATCATGTAAGGGAAAAACGAAATTAATGTTAAACTTTGCAAAGAAAGAAATAGAAAGAAATGAACTAGAAAGAAAGAGAAAAAGAGAGAGAAAGAAGGTAGTAACTGCAATAAAGAACAACGCAGAATAACCAAAAACGCGTTTCGTCACACACTTGTCAGTTCAGTTTGTGCGAAGAGCAACTTAACGATAAAAACAAGCGGCTTTAAAGCCGCATCTCCACTAGGCGGAAATGTTGGACAGCGAAAAGTAGAACGTATTCCTTCCTTTTGCGGTTCGACACTTACGTGGCGGCAATTCAGTTAGCCAATTAGATTGCCGGAAATTTGTCCGCCTAGACATTTGTCCGCCTTGTCTAGCTTCAACAAACGAACAAAACGAAACCCAGAACCACTTGATAGTGACACTTAACGATCTTAACAAAAAGCGAACAATTTCTATCTTTCAAACGTTATGAATCAATGGTAATGAACGAATAAGTCGAATGATAATTACCCTGGGTACCAGACAGGGAACGTCTCCGCACAAAGCATATCCAACAAAAAGAGAGCACATTAATCATTAAGGCCGGTTTACACAATCATAGTCACATAAAATTTGCTTCCCCTTTTTTTATGTGATCACAGAATGTGATCGTGTAAACGGGCAACACAAGTTGCTTGAAGTTATGTGAAGCAATTAAAAGTCAAAAGGGGTGCAACTAAATCGCGTGGGTTTGTGGGTGATGTGGGTTATGTGGGTACTGTGAGTTTGTGGGTTTCTTGTTAAGGCCAGTAAGGTTTAGTGGGTTTTAAAAGAAAGACCTTATTCTCTTTTATCAACTTCAAATGTGGGTTTGTGGGTTGTTGCTAAGTGCATGGGTATTACGCAATGAGGTAATGAGGTTGACATAACTTCTGCTTTGGCGATGAAAACAATTATGATTTAATCAAAATTCAACCAGCCGGTTCTAATGCTTTCAAATCATTGATCGGAATGGAGGCTGCAGAATGATGCAAGAAACTGTGCTAATTGCGTAATCGCGTTCCAAACTCACAAACTCACAAACCCACAAGCCCACAAACCCACGTAAATAACATTGGAGTCCAACTCACAAACCTACATGACCCACAAACTCACAAACCCACACAAGTCAAATCCACAAACCCACAGCCATCAAGCAACTTGTGATGCCCGTTTACACGATCACATTCTGTGATCACATCAAAAATGTGAAGCAAATTTTATGTGAATATGATCGTGTAAACCGGGGCAGCTCGTTGGACCACCCCTAGCGTCATGTCGGGGTGTTTCATCCAGGGAGATATAGAGGGAATCATCCAGGGAGTCTATATCTCCCTAGTTTCATCCTTCAGTTTGGCAGCTAACATGCGTCACAAAAAGCACTAAGAAGGGGCCTTTACTTTGGAACCGGCTCCCACTTTCCGAAAAAGCGATTGATAGTCAAAATTCTTTAAGAAAAACCTTGAAAGAATCGAAACTACGAGAAAATTCTTCTTAAAAAACGATATTTATTCAATACTCATAGCTATTACCAACAGGAAAAAAATATGTCAACCAAACTCCATCAAAGTGCTTTTTGCCATATTTTTTGCATTCTTCTTCTGTTTTTAGATAGTTCTCCACCGTTGCATTGAAAGCTGATTGTGATTTGTAATTTAGTTTTTAGTCAGATTTATAGCAGCTTTGTGTATAATCGTAATGTTTTCCATTTCCATTCTTAACTTTGTCAATTACAATAGTTAAATGTTTCGTTATGTAATTGTTGTTGTTTTATGTAAGTGCCCTAGACTAGATAAGCACTGCTTTTTCTAGGGCGTACAAATCAGTAAGTATTTAGTTTTAACTCATTTGTGAATAAATGTCATCATCATCAAATGATAGTTATCTGTATGCTAAGATATTAAATATTCTTACCCTCCAAGGAAGAAGAAGGAAGCGGAAATTCTGTAGAAGAACCGGGATATGAAGCCGATGTTTCATCCGCACTGAGAGAAACCGCTGATGATGAAGAGGCATCCGGAGTCGAACGAGCTTTTCCACAGGTAAGGTAGACAACCAGACGAAATGAAGAACGGGAAATTTTGTTGTGATTAATTTTTGGAACAATTTCTTGCCAGAAAGATTTATCGCTTGAAAACTGAAGTATGTCGAAGATATGCGCGACAATTTCTCATGCTTAAAGTCTTTAATTGCATTTCTTATCATCCAAAAACCAAATAGACAGGAACTTTGCAAGCAAGTTTTGTAATGCCAGAGTATTTGACTGCTTTTTTTGTTTACGTGATGAAAATCAGCACCCTGGGTGATTCAGGAAACTCTAGTTTGTTTGTTTGTCATCTTACATTCAAACATAACAAGCTCGTTGGTATTACTCAATAACAATGAGGGTTCTACAAAATATTCTCCATAATTTCCTTGAGTTCAACTTATGAAGTTTTATACTTCTTCGTGGATACAGAACAAAAGCTTCTCAAAATTTTGACCATCTCAGTACTAGATTCTTATCAACCAGCTTATTTTAAAAAAATGCGCAGTGAAGGTGACCAAAATTATTTCTAATAGTGTCACATTTATTTATTCTTGGATTGAAAAGAGAAGTCAATTTTTCTCTTTCAATCAAAAACTATAATTTTCCACGTTATATTGTTAATACTAACTCTAAAATTACCCAAATCGGTGAGAAACCTTAGAACCTTTGGTTCATTAAACTTTTCAAGGAATTCTCGGGTGACCCAAAAAAAACTTGACAAGCTCGATCATAACTAGTTCCCTGAAACCAAAAGCTATTGCCAAATGTTTTCTATCACAGTTTAGTTGAAAGGCTTATTTATCTTTTGGTTGAGATGCTGCATGGTCATTTTAAGCAATGATCTTCAAATTTCAAGCTCCTAAGCAAATTTGGAATACAGCCTTTTTCACATTTCCCAAAAGATGGACTGGAAAGCGAGGGAATGGTCCGAGAAATGAATGAATTCTCATATTTTGAAATTGTTTTTTCAGATTGTACGCATATCTTAGACTGACCAAGCAATATCTCAACAGATAGCGGAGCCTTTCAGCTACATGCTGATGTCTTGTTTGTCTTCACAACATTTGCTTTCAAGAAAATATGTGTGATCTAGCTCGTGAAGTTTTTTTTTGGGTCACCGGGTACAAATCATTAACTTTTTTTCGGCAGTCTCAAAACTTTGGACGATATTAGAGCGATGCAGTTTATTTGCTGAGTTTCTGTCCAACATAAACTGTCGTTCTCATTGTCATTGTATTCACCGCATAAACAAGAAAGTAAGGGAACACATAAGCAGTTTGATAGGAATATAGCACGATGTTTCGAGAATTGCCCGCTAACAAGCTGTATTTACTGAAGAAAATCACAGGACTCGAACCCTTACAAACGTTCAACTTAAATGTGTACAATATTAGTCAAAAGTTTGCAAAGGGCGTAGATTTTTCAAGGAAATGAATAACAAAAGCTTCATGTTTCAATATCCATTGGGCTATTCCATTTTTTAACCATACAGGGGGATGGAAGTAAGATTTCAGTCATATCGGCACCCCTTGGAAAAGAGTCATTAGTTAGGAGCCACCCCTTCAGAAACTGCAAATTGAATTGAGGATCCCCTTGGAAATGATGGACAGCATGAATGTGAAAAGGGGATATGTTCTACAGCCTCCCTGGAGATCTTCATGAAGGTGCATTAGCCCCTAGAAAATATTTGTTAAAATATTTTTACCTCCCAGAAAGGCATATTTAAGAATTTTTGACCCCCCAGAAATTCCTTTTGAGGAACCCCCTGGAATTTTACTTCCATCCCCCTGTATGGAGTAAAAATGGAATATCCATTGATTCAAAATTCACACTATTTCGCTATTCATCCATATGGCATAATCAAGTGAATCAATAAAGCGTAAACATCTAAAATGCATATTACAAACAAATGTTATTGTAAACATACCTTTTAAGTTTGAAGAACGAGAACCCAACGTCCTGGAAGATCCAGTATCTGAAGAAGCAGAAGATGAACAAAATGAAGAAAAACAAAGTGTTGTAAGTAGACAGTACTTTGATTGACAGGCCAGAACAAAGCGACTGCAAACAAAAGAAGCCGTAGACATAAATAATATTTCAAATTCGCACAAGATACCTTGAATTTCGATTCCTACGTTCTCTTATAACAGCCCCTTGTCGCCTGCAATCCAAGTGAGTTAATCTCTAATAGACTTATGACCTAGTGCCGCTTGCTTCCCAACGCTTCTTCGACTTGATGATGGCGCTTCGGTCAACAGAGACTCGTAACATTATTCTGAAAAACCTGGTTCCATTTAGGCCCAAATTCTGAGCTTCCTAGAGTACTTATCAGACCGTGAAATCAATGAATTACTAAGGTTACGGCAAATGTGATAGAATTTCCATTCGAACTAATAACATTACCATGGGATTCGAGATTCGAAGCCGTGATTTCATCACAATTCGATTGATGAAGGCAAAAAATAGGGTCAGCTTCTTACTGTTTCATTATGAGTCCCTGTTGAGCAAGGTTTACCGTTGGGATACAAGAGACTCATTGTCATAAGTCCTCCCTCTAAGCATGTGTTGTTGATTGGTAATTCCAAACCTGGAAAATTTTGAAAACAGTATACGAAAATTTATTTCCCACTCACAAATCAAAATCTTTAAAACAACAAGATTCTGATTCACCAAGCCACGCACTGATGAAAATAAGAATCTCCCCAAACATGCCAGAATTGCTGCCTTCTGGAGCAGAAGGTTCAGAAAGCATTGAAAAGCTACCGTTCTAGTAACTCACTGAAACACAAATTTCGAGTGTACCAAGTCTATCGTTTCAGAATTGGTACCTATCAAACCCACACTTCATATTTCGTGATAGAATTCTTTTGTTTGCAATTCCTAATCCCTTTGTACTTGTCTGCCAATCAATGCAATGGATACGTTATAAGATCCATTCTTACCAGACTTGCTTCAATTCTATTTCTACTCTTCGTCAGTATTTTACAAAGGATATGATTTTATAGGGGAATCGCGAAGAAGCGAAAATAATCGCCTTTGGAATATGCTAACGAAGTTCAATTCAGTTCAGTTTCATATATCTAAATTCCACTACATACAATTTATATATAATCAACTATACTAACAAATAACTAAACTACGGGGAAATAAGGCAATATTATAGAAAATTAATACATTGATACAGAAAATTAATATAACAGAAAAAATAAACTTGGAGTTTACCATTATCTATAATCAGCTTTAAATTTCTTTATGTTTGGTGCCTTCATATACTTCTACCGGGTGAGCCAGAAAAAAGTTCCCACTTTTGAAAATTCATAACACTAAGAGTACTTCACCGATCTGAATGATTCAAATTCTAGTTAAAAGTCGAAAGATCGAAGTATTTTCGTAATTTTTTCGATAGCTCGATAGTAGTTCGAGTGTCCATCAGTCTATCAATAGCGATAACTACGAATATGCAATCAGTCTACTACACCACTTAAATCAAGCAGCCTCGTTTTGGGAATTTGTCAAAATCTCTTCCTATTGTCAATATGAAAATTTCGAACCCAGATTCGGATTTGGCACCCAAACTTCAGTCTGGTTACATGTTTGTAAACTGCTGACAATTGTGATGTTGATTTAT
This sequence comes from Aurelia sp. 4 Dawson et al 2005, assembly GCA_964019985.1. NCBI lineage: Eukaryota > Metazoa > Cnidaria > Scyphozoa > Semaeostomeae > Ulmaridae > Aurelia > Aurelia sp. 4 Dawson et al 2005. Next base: position 6,296,327 of record OZ026506.1, read on the forward strand.
GACAGCTCCAATTTAAAAGAGATTTGACTGTGAAAAGTCGTTCGGGGTGAAACTTTACACCACGAGTTATTTTCATGGTCAGATCCCTAAAAGATTTTCAAACTTTGAATCGCCATAAAATTAACACTACAACCGCTAGCAACATGAAAACTTGTGGCGAGACTAAAGTTTGGGTGCTAAATCCGAATTTGGCGTCTAAAATTTCATTTGGAGAATTTTGAATGATTTCCAAAACGAGGCTGTTCATTATTAGTTTCATCTGCATGAATTGCGACAAGTTATCATTTCCTTCGTTAGCCTGATTATGGACCAACTGAGGCTGCAGGCAACACCTTCGCTCCAACAAACACAAATGGCGCACCTGTCACGACAGTTCCCCCCACAAACACGGCAGCAACAACAGGGACACAAGGAACCTACACGCCAACGCAACCACCTCAAGGATACACGACAACACCATCTCAACGAATCTCGTGCAACACAAATGATGATTGCACGCATACGAATTTACCGTATTGCGTGAACGGGTACTGCTCAGCGACGCAAAATGGGAAGAAGCTGAAGGGAAAGCTGAAAGGAAAGAAAGTTGGCCGTAAAAACAGGAAAGGCAGCAAGAATTTCAACAAGCAAGTTCCGCAAGGACTTGCCATGGTAAGCTTTGTACTTGTTGGATGCTATCTCTATTACAGCTACAAAAAGCTGGAATAGCTTTTCAGCCGACGTTGAACAGGTATCTCAAATGACTGCGTTTAAGTTTCATATGCTTTCTTCTCCATAGAAATGAATGAATTTTTCTCCGCAGCAGCTTACATGCTAAAGTACAACTGAAGCGTCTAGCCTAGACCGATGTGTGAAGATTATTAAAGCCTGGTTTCCATATGATCGCAAGGATCGCACAGATTTGTGACAGCGATCGTTGCGTTTGAGCTGAAAATTTTCGATTTCTGCGCTCGCAGCGATCCTTGCATCAAATGGAAGCCAGCTGAGCATGAATTTTAGCGATCCAGGCCCGTCTTTCAAAATGTACTTCTTTGTTATCTTTTACTGCCATTGTCAGAATTGGATTTTGCCGCCAAAGTTCCAAGAAATGTGCGATCGTTGTGGTACATGGAAACTACATGACGCAAGAATCGCTGAGAGTTGTTGGTCACATATTCACGCGATCCTTACGTCACCAGCGATCCTTGCGATCATATGGAAACCAGGCTTAATGTGTGGAGATTGTCATTAAATTGATCTTCGCAGATATGAGGTAACATACTGACTAGACTTACACATTTATTGTGCTAAGAATTTTCCTTATCCATACATTAAGACTGTTGTATTGTATTTCGGATGAAGGGACCCATGAAAATCAGTATTTGTTACAAGGTTCTCTTCTCATTAAATGTATGAAATCAATCAAATCAACCAAATCGGTCACTAAAATTGATCGCTCAAGTCAAATAAAGTCAAGTCAAGTTAAGTTAAGTCAGGTCAAATCAAGTCAATTCAAGTCAAATCAAGTTAAGTCGAATCAAATCAAATCAAGTCAAGTAAAAAAAGCTCAAGTAAAATAAAGTCAAGTCAAGTCAAATCAAGTTAAGTCGAGTCAAATCAAGTTAAGTCGAATCAAATCAAGTCGAGTCAAGTCAAATCAAATCAAGTCAAGTCAAGTAAAAAAAGCTCAAGTAAAATAAAGTCAAGTCAAATCAAGTTAAGTCGAGTCAAATCAGAGTCAAATCAAGTCAAGTCAAATCAAATCAAGTCAAATCAAGTCAAGTCAAGTAAAAAAAGCTCAAGTCAAGTCAAGTCAAATAAAGTAAGTCAAGTCAAATAACCTCAAGTCAAATCAAAGCAAATCAAAGCAAAGCAAAGCAAAGCAAAGCAAGCAAATCAAGTAAATCATAGAGGATGACACTTGTCAACGAATGCATCGTCGAATCAAGGAACATGGTCGAAATAAGTAAAAGTTTCTTATTGCAACATACAACGTAACAATGTGATGGTCCTCTAACAATAAAATGTGAACGATTGAGAACGACAAGAGCAGATAAGAGCAAACCCGCCTCCAACGACCATGTTCGTCCACGCTCTTCAAACGGAGCCACTCTAAGTTGAAATACCTCAAATTCATTAAAACAACCCTTCCTATCTCTATTTCAGCCTGACAACACCCAAAACGAGGCCGCCGCTACAACGGCTCCCCCAACCAACACAGAACCAACACCTGGAACGGAAGGAACCAACACTCCAACACAGCCACCACAACAAACAACACCAGCTCAACCAATTGCTTGCCAGACGAATGATGATTGCGCCAACACTACTGTACCATTTTGCGTGAATGGGTATTGTGCAGCTACACAATATGGAAAGAAAATGAAGAATTCTGGCAAAGGAAAAGGTCGTAAAGACAAGGAAAGCAGAAAAAACTTCCAGCAGCCTCCTCCTCCAATGGGGGTAATTACAAAGTTTATAATAATTATCGAAATATTCCAACGTAAAACACTGCGGCCGTCGTTTTATTTTCAGCTGACTTATTTTTTGGACTATCAGATGAAGTTTGGATAAATCTTGCAAAAATTTCATTGGATTTTCAGAAAGTTGTCTTGCTACGTGAAACTTATAAAGAAATCTTCCTTGCCCTCATAGTTTCTTGCAGTAAGCTATAAAAGACCTTGTAAATCTTACCAATTCAGTTGAAGCATGTTTTGTTGGTTGTAAATTGGACACAGAAACGCCTAAGCATGCTGTTGGTTCTTCATCCAAATACTATCCATGCAAGTGTAGAAATCATCCAATACTATAGGCTACACGTATTTTTTATGAGAAACTGCGTCTAGGAAACTCAACTCTCAGATCGCCAAAGAATTAAGAAACTTCAGTGTTGGGAGAAACTATTTGTTTTGTTAAAGAAAATTCTTTACATAAGAAACCATTAAGACAGTCTGATAAGACAGTCTTAAAATGTGATAATTTTAAGAAACTTTCAGTACCGGCCCAGTTTCTTAGATTCTTATGAAAATACGTGTAATTCTAGACATGCATATGCAGAGATTGAGTTAATGATCTACCCTCGTCAACTAACTTTCAGGATTCTGAAGTTTAGTATTGTTATAGAATTATTCGCAACTTGGAAAAAGACAGACGTATTTCATCAAATAATTTGTTGAAACTAGTTTGTGTATTGCAAGCAAGCATCGCAAATCACTTAATTGGATTTTGATGACTAATTACAAACATATCGGTCCACAAAAACCAAAGTAAAGTTTCTGACTCGCTTGGTTCGTATTGATCGTTATTTAGACTGGTGCCACAGATGCCAAAAATTTAGAAACGATGCAGTTGAAATTTCAGATTGCATGAATTTCTCAATGGATTGGAACAGGTCCAATTCTTCATATTCAAAATGCCGAAGTAATCTTTGCGATTTTTGATTACCTTTTTTTGCGCAAATTCTTTGGTAAACAAGTTTGTTACTCTAGCGAAAAATGATTGGAACAATTAAAGTAAATCAGAAATAATTATAGTCCGGCCTTTCATCTATCAGCAGCCGCTTTTTCCGTTCTAATCCATCAAATACGATATGCACTAAGAATTTTCAAACGCGAAAACTTTTCGGTACAATCGGTAAATCTTAGTTAGGCTGCTTCGTTTTCTATGCCCTTAAAAATCGTGTAATAAAGTTTTACTTCTGCCAAAGGTTGATCCCGCAGCTGATGAAGCCGGTGCCACGGCAGCTCCCCCAACCAACACACCACCAACAACCGGAACACAAGGAACCAACACACCAACACAATCACCACAACAACAAACAACACCAGCACAGCCTATCGCTTGTCAAACGAATGATGATTGCGCCAACACGCCTGTGCCATATTGTGTGAACGGGTACTGCTCAGCCACGCCATATGGAAAGAAGAAAGCTGAAAAGGAAGAGAAGAGTAAGGGGAAGAAGAAAGGCCGAAAGCAGAAAAAAGGAAAGAAGGAGAAGAAAGGGAAGAAGAGCAAGAAGCATGACTAATGTAACCGGAAGTAGAAACAAGACATGGATCATGAAACACAAAATATGAACTTAGAACATGGAACTTGAAACCAAAACAGAACTATGAATATAAAGCCTTGAACAAAGACAATCTCGACTGGAATATAAGGAATATGAAACTTGGAACACGGAAATTGAAACTAAAGATAGATTTTTTTGATACAAAACTTTGAACAAGCGATTGATTCATTGGAAAATAGGGAATATGAAACATTGAACACGGAATTCCAAATAAACGAGAAACTTTGGACAAAACCTTTCAATTGGAAATAAGGTGAACGTAACAGAATTTCTAGAAGCTATATGTATAAACATAGAACTTCGGACAGAAATGGCAGGGAGATAATGTGCAAATCTGGATTGTAAACTTATCACAAACATAGCAGACAAATTCAGACAGGGCAAGATATTTGCATGCAAGGATGATGCAAAGGGAGTTCGAAGAAAAATGCTATTCAAATAACGAGAGATCTTAAGTGAGAAACTTTGAACAGGAACCACGGTATATGGAACGAGAACGTTGGAGCAAAATGAGAAACACGAAAATTTGGAACAAAGCCACTGAGTGACAACTGTAAATCGATAATGATGGAGCAAAATCTGACCGGAGTGGAACAATTAACAAATTTAAAAAGATACGTACACTTATACTTCTTTATTCACTATACTTTGGCACAACTTTGGTCTCCCCTTGAATTCTCCGCCACATAGGTGGGTGCCATATCTTGCAGTATCTGCAAGGAGAAGATTCAAATTGAAACAGACAGGAAATTTAGATTTTACTGCACTTCATTTGTTTTGAGAGCTTCCATACCTTTTTTGGAATTCTAAAATGATGGTCTTAATTCTCGAAAGATTCTGTTGTTCAAAGTTCAATATTTTCTAATTCTGGTCCCAAAGATTCGCCTATATTTCCAAAATTTTATCAGTTCATTGAAGTGTATTGTTACGAGACTGGTCCCGTCTGTTGTTGTTTTTAGGTCAAAGTGTGCGAGGGAATCCCAGACATAACAATTGAACGCATAAACAACATAATGTGGACAGTTTTGTTTTGTATTGCTATTGGTTGATTTTAGGTGTCCAATATATTAGATGTCTCGTAAGTAGGGCGTTAGGTTGTTGTTTAGTTCAGACGAGAGGACGCTACATCTGACGATAGAAGGCAAGTTTGCATTGATGAATGAAGTAACCGAGTATTGACGATTACAGCCGTTGACGTATAAAAAAGCCGATTACCGAAGAAGACGAATGTTGTTATTTTAGATGCTTTAGTCTTTCTGCGTTTTCCTGCCATGTATGTCGTGTGCTGGTCGACGAACTCAACTTGTGAAGCCACCCTTCAGATAAGGATTGAGACACACAAATAGGCAAAAAATAGTGGCTCAACATTTGGTGCCCCGTGTGAGGAGAAATTGGAACAACCAAAACTAAATAAACTGAAAATTACGAAAAGAAGACAGAGAGAAGTTATGCAGTTCAATCCGTTTTATTGTGCAACTACTGATGTCAACAAGGCACACGCGAGAGTATCCAAACGAAGATGTCCGCGGAATCTACGAACAACAGATGGACAGCCTGTTTGTAACTGTTGTTTACGTGTTGGACATGTTGCCAAATATTGTAGAAATCGCCGCCATGTTTTGTCACCCGATCAGATTGAAAAACACGAAGTCTTAGTTTCCCAAGAAGAAACCACGCAAGTCAAAGAAAGCCCACAGCTCGAAGAAAGTCTTGCAGTAAAACCTCCAGGCCTTGTAAAAGTCTCCGACATTGAGATTCAGGCCCAAGAAACGTCCCCATCGCTGGGTTGTAAAGTGGAGAAAGAAACAGATTTTTTAACTCTGGTAGGAAAAGAAATAAATCGTTTGCGTAATATTGCTGTTGATCTTGAAAAGTTAATGAGTGGAAGTTGGCGTGAAAGTGAAGACAAACAGATGGATGCATCAGAGGAAGTAGATGATCTCCAACGTGATTTGGTATCTCGTGCAATCGTCGGTGTCACTCAGAAGCTGATTGGTATTGTTTCAACACAAGTGTACAAATATCCATTTGTCATGCCTCAAGACACAAGACAATGCTCACAGCGTTTTGACGAAAGAAGTGATATTGGTCATCAAAAGATAACAGCAATGAACTATGGTAATTTTGTCACCTAACAACAGCGCGTCTTTACTGACTCAAGCGAGGACGCTTGATTTTCAAGGAGGGAGTTATGTTACGAGACTGGTCCCGTCTGTTGTTGTTTTTAGGTCAAAGTGTGCGAGGGAATCCCAGACATAACAATTGAACGCATAAACAACATAATGTGAACAGTTTTGTTTTGTATTGCTATTGGTTGATTTTAGGTGTCCAATATATTAGATGTCTCGTAAGTAGGGCGTTAGGTTGTTGTTTAGTTCAGACGAGAGGACGCTACATCTGACGATAGAAGGCAAGTTTGCATTGATGAATGAAGTAACCGAGTATTGACGATTACAGCCGTTGACGTATAAAAAAGCCGATTACCGAAGAAGACGAATGTTGTTATTTTAGATGCTTTAGTCTTTCTGCGTTTTCCTGCCATGTATGTCGTGTGCTGGTCGACGAACTCAACTTGTGAAGCCACCCTTCAGATAAGGATTGAGACACACAAATAGGCAAAAAATAGTGGCTCAACAGTATAGTTAGCAAATTGACGGGGGCAAAAATGCCTGGATTCGTTGTTGTTATGTGATTGAGTCTTAACTTCTTGTGGACTAAGGTTTCTCAGCAATGCTGGACCTTCATTCATATCTTTGTCAATCCAAATTTTATCGAACGATAATGGAAGTCTCATAGTGAAAATGAGGCTTCCTGGTGTGTCTGTTGAAACGATAAAATCGGTATGAGCGAGTAGCGTGGACGGTTGCGATCACTAGGAGTCTTGGTGTTAAGTCTATTGATCAACACCGATCAACAGACACCAGTTAGCTAGACTTTGGTTAACACGAATATAGTGCTAAAGGAACACCAGCCCAAGAGGTTACGACCTGCACAGTACAACACCTTTGACGACACTTATCCAGCAATACATCGCATGAAGCAAGTGAAAATGTTGCACCTTTAGATAATTATGGAAACTGATCTAATTGGTCAATTTCAAAGATTCTTGGCATAGTCTATCGATGAAAATCTAACTTAGGGTTAGAGGCAAAGGTTAGGACTTTTGTCCAGATTTGACATTCACAAAGCAATCGAAAGGTGATATTTGTTAAAAAGCCCCCGCTAGGCCTCAGGAAGAAGCCTGTCAGTGTTTAGACAGTCCTTACAAAAGCTTTTAAATCAAGGAAGACATGGAAAACATGGAATGCCTTGAAAATCAAGACTTTATTGATCTAACTTGAAAAGAATGGTATTTCTTTCCAGAGGGAAAACATTGACCAAAACATTCATATTCAGGCCTAATGATGACTCAAAACCCGACTCAAATTTCATATCGTGTGGATGGCACCTAAATATTTACAACAATATGAAGCCAGAACTCGTCAAAATCGATCTATTAGATCTGTTTCTACTACGGTTTAAAAACATATTTAATTGCTTGATAATATAATATTAGAGGAACGACGATGCATGAAAATGCGACGATGGTACTTTTTATCAGAGAGGTTAAAAATAGGCCGAGGATTGTAGTTGATAGCATAACAAGCCTAAGTGACTAACCAAATAACTCACTCACCAACTCCTTAATAACTAACTAACTAGCAACTAACTAACAAACCAATTAACTAACCAACCAACAAACTAACTAACTGACTAACTAACTAACTAACGAACTAACTAACTAACTAACAAACAAACTAACTAACTAACTAATCAACGAGCAAACTAACTAATTAGCTAACCAACCAACTAATAGACCTTTTAGCTATTCTGAAAAAGACTCTCAATCGAGTGATACTTTGCTACATATTCTAGAACTTTCGAATGTGCACAATAGTGATAGAAGCTCTAACGTCACTCGATCGAAGCTCGCGTATAAAAATGTATAAAACAAACGCTCGATCCAGGCTCTTTTGCTGAATAGCTAAAAGGTCTATTGACGAACGAACTAACTAATTAACTAACTAACCAACTAACTCTAACCAAATCATTAAGTATAGAAGAACACGACTGATCGAGCCATCGATCAATCCATTACGAATAATTAATCCATCAATCGATCAATCAATCGATCAATCAATAGATCAATCAATCAATCAATCAATCAATATTGACATCAAAGCGATAACTAACTTCGGCCTATCTTTCAGCATCACCTGATAAAAGTGCTGAAATGAATATAACATAATGGTATGACGAAGGCAAACGAAAGGCCAAACAAAGGAACACAATTTATCGTTCTAGGAGCTTAAATCTAAGAAGTTTGTATCTTAAATTTCTTCCCAACCTTTGTTTCCAAACTGCGAAATTTTAAAAAGTTGTAAAGTGCAAAGTTGGTTCTAAGTTTTAAAAGAGACTATGACAATAATGCACCATGTTTGTACCTTAGAAATCAAAGTTAATTACCTCGATATTACTGCTTTTCATTGTTGTTTTCTCTTCGGCCCAAGCTGAACAAGTGAAATAAATCAAATTCAAATGGCTCCTGCGCGTCTGAACAGTTTGCTCCTACATAATGTTTATCCTATGTTTGAAACGAGGATAAACGCTGTGTAGGAGCTAACAGTTCAGATGCACATGAGCCATTTGAATTTGATTTCCAGCATTGCTTAGGCATAGGTCGAAGAGAAAACGAAATAGAAAAGTAAATAATGTCGAGGTAATGAGCTTTAATTCGTAAGCTACAAAGACGCTGTATTATTGCCCATGAAGAGACAGAAGCGTTCGATTTGGAGACTCAGACAGCGTTCACACGATGCCGGCACATTTTAAAAATGGTGAAAAATCTGACGGATAGGCCTCCCGTTCACACGAAAACGGCACATTTTTTGCCGGCAGATTTTGAAAACGGTAGATTTTGAAAACGGATTCCTAGCCGACACATTTTGGAAACAGCATTGTGTAAACACCTGAAAATGATGAAAACAGAACATTTTTGGACGCTTTTGGAACGAGACTGATCGATTCTTAGGGTGTAGGTACACTTCTTTAGCATCAAAGTCATGCAACGAGTTTTTGTCGTCTAGGTTTCTACCGTTTTCTAATCGTTGCGGTATCGTGTGAACGCTAGCTCAAATTTTGCAGCCGTTACAGTTCCACCGTTTTCAAAATGTGCCGGCATCGTGAGAACGCAGTCTCAAAATACAAAAGTTGATATTCTATGATTTAAATAATCATGCTGCCATCCCTAACTTTTTCCTGCTGCCTTTCGCTTTAACGACATTATAGCAACAACTTCAATAGATAATGCATATAATAAGAAAAAACCACGGAAAACTACGAAATATTAATCTAATAAATGGTAGCTCCAGGAACAAAAAATTAGTTCGTATTTGGTCTTTCAAGCTGAAACTATATTTTCAGTCAAAATTCCTGTTAAATTTATTTGACAACAATTGGTACAATTCTGATATACTGACGAAGAAATGAAATTTTACATTTATGAAAATATTTGACAATAGATGATGCAATTCTTATGTAAAACTATTTGACGAAAAATGATACAAAGTAAATTGCTTTTCATTGATTGCTATATCATTTTGAAAACGGTGCTTTTTTGTTTGCTACTCTGAAAATGATTCAGGCCTAACTGCTTGAAAGTAAATGTTACTAACTTTAACATTCAGTTTTTGAAGGACTTTCCTTGGCATAGCCAACATTATGGTCATAAGATAAGGGTTATAGAAGGTCGGTAAGGCGTGTTTCAGAAACATGCTATTGAGCCCCTTTTTTCGAAAAGGAAAGAAATTTAGTACCAAATTTGTTGGCCATGATTCAAAAAGAGATTCTGGCATTGGTTTGAGATGTAAACATTTAGCATTTGAGTTTGAGCTTGATTTCGAGGTTCAAAACTAACTTGTGGGACCACTGGGATTTGGTGCCTCTCTTTGAAAAAGAAGAAAAGCTTCATAGGTCACTACGTCCTACTCTTTTGAGGGAAGAAATATTTGCCAATGGGGCCTGAATAATTTCTAGTGGATAAGACATCTTGTAAATATGACAAAATGTCACTTTAATGAGAGATTCGAGAACTAGATGGTCGAGCCAAATTACCTATTAGTATTAACTAAAACTGAAATTCAGCAATTACGGGCTCCGAAAGTAAGTTGTCGAGCTCTGAATTGTATGCCTCTTTAACAAGAAAAAGGCTCGTTAAGTAAGTATTCTTATGAGTAGAAGAACTGTGCCGACGAGGCCTAAATATCTTTAACCAATGATATATCTTTTGCCATTAGGTGATATGCTAATAGGCCAGTGCGTCGAGCAACAGAAAACACATTATCTATGCAGAATTTATCCTTGGAAGGAGTTCAAAATTTTTGCCGAAACGGCCTAAATATTCTGCGGAGTAGAAAATTCTGTCCAAGGTGTTGAAAAATCGGTAGATCCAGGTTCAAAGCAGATTATCGATGCTAACTAAAATTTGCTCTCTGAAAGGACTTCCTAAATGTTTCCTTGAACAATGGACATTGTCGCCGAAAAGGCCTAAATGTTTTGCGGAGTAGTAATCTCTGTCCAAAATATTGAAGGATCAATAAGTCGAGCTTAAAAATAGGTCTTTGATATCAAAATTTGCTCTATGACCGGACTTTCTAGATGTTTCCGAGGAGTAGAGATTGCTGCCGAGAAGACCTAAATATTTTAAGGAGTAAAAATTTCTCTATTAGGTAAAGGTGATAAAAGGTCAGTAAGTCGAAATGTGAATCGCCGAAAGAATGTTTTACAAGTAAGATTTTAGCGTAAACAATTGCATGCTAGTTGCTTGAAAACAATGTTCAACTTTGCAAGCGTGTCAGAGCGTAAATTTGTTTTCGCCAGTGCTCATTTGATATGCCAAATACCCGCTGTAGTTCGGCCGATGATTAAAAGATTCAAGCACGCACATGACCTTGAACTGCAGTATCTTCCGTAGCCTGGTCTGGCAAGCGAAGAAATAGGGTGAGTATAAATTCTACTTCTTATTTGTTTTTCTATTTCAATTCAATTCTCGCGAGAATTCTGGCGAAATTATAATTTTACAAACTGTGGAGGCTTGAAAATTGTTTACGCAGTGATTATTAATTAGCCCGTGTAACACACAAAAAGGCCTGATGTAAAGCAAAACTTTTCTGGCAGAAGATAACACGAAATTTTCGCCTCGATTCATTCCTCACGGTATAAAATACAGTTTTCTCGTGATAAATCTTGAGAACAAATAACTTCTGAAAACTTAAAAGGTCCAAAGTAAATACTGTATAGAGCTAGACAATAAAGTTTCAAGTAACATTTGTTTTGCCAGAAAATAACAAGTCATTTTCGCCTCGAACCACCTCTTAGAGCAACAAAAGATAATGCACTTTACTCGCTAGCATTCTTGAGAATAGACAGCCTCCAAAACTAAGAAGGTTAAAAGTAAATACAAAATTTGACACCACAGTCTTGGGTAGCATTCATGTTGGTAGAAGCTAAAATAAAATTCACCTCGTCCCAATGGACGTCACAGAAAGTTTGCTACATATCCCATGGGCCTAATTCTTAAATTTTTTCATGAAAGAAACTAAAGAAATTGCAAATTCTGTAACTATATATCTTCCTCTTATTTATAGCGCTTACGTTTGGCCGCATATTTATCAAAATGCGACTGTCGAAAATTGTTTTTGTACCAGCTGAAAAGGAAATCTTTCGATCACTCAAGTCCTCAATTGTTTACACTGACATCTAAAGAACAATGCATGATTATAAAGTTACTTCCGTGGAATTTAAAGCACATCCTAGCAACAAACTTATGGCTTTTATCAGCTTGCATATATCATATTATTGTTTGCTTTGTATAGACCCCAACCATATAAACAAGTAGGGTTACAGTATCTTTCCATCACTGACAGGATAACATTTGTTATAAACAATGTTCTGTCTCCTTATTTTGTCTCGTCATTACATCATTAAAAGGCTTTATGTTGGCAATATCACAAGCGAGTAGAAATCTTCACAAATAACTCTAGGTGTCTTCCAGAATGTGTCTATGAAGAAACTGAAGATCTAATTTTGGATTTCTATCGATTTTGATGGCATGAAACTGTAACAACCATAATATTTTGCCTTCTCAAATTCTCAGATGTGAGGAAACATTTTAGGCATATCTTTCATAAAAAATAACCTACGGGAAGTTTGAAATCACTTTATCTTTTATTGGAAACGGAAAGCGTGCTTTTCTCAATCTTGCAAGCTAAAAGTTTGAAACAGTAGCAATTATTCGTTTACAGGTTCAAAGATATCTTTGTCTTTGACATTAACTTGCCATAATCCAAACAACGACCTAAAGATACATTGTTTGGCTGAAGTCTCAACTTCGCTGAAAACACTTATCAAAATCTTGAAATTGAAACTTGAAGACTAACTTCCGAGATTCTTTCATTCCACAAAGAGTGAGTAATTTCTGGCAGGTCCCCACCTGTTACAAACTTACACTTTAAACGAGACTCTCTGATCGTCGAGGCTTTGATTTGAAAACGAGGCAATGGCAAAGTGGTAGCATCTATCTTTACTGGTGGCTGCACATTGATACAGCAAAACACCTATTGTAAGGAAATCGTCTATTTTCATAAAGCATTAGGATTCATCAAAAATGAAAGGTTCTCGTGAAATATAGAGCATAAGTAGCTCCCTGAAATCAAAAGTTAGCACTTTGTATCATCGTCTGATTGAAAGTCTTAGCTATCTATTGAGATGCTGCATGGTCGATTTAAGCAGTGATTATCATCCGAAAAACCAGATTCAAAGAAAATTTCGAATCCCAGATTCCTCATTTTGAATGAAATCATGGCCACCATTTTCCAGCCAACAGAAACGAGGGAACAGTCCGAGAAATGAATCAATTTCCATATTTCTTGGAACTGTTTTTTGGACGGTAGGCATACCTTAAACTGACCAAGCAACATCTCAAAAGATAGCCGAGCCTTTCAGCTACATGCTGATACCTCGTTTGTGTTCATAACCCCCTTGCTCTCAAGAAAATCTGTGCGATTTCACTCGTGAAATTTTTTGGGTCATTCGGCATTATTACTCTTTTTTGCTTTACGACTGAAGAGTTGCTATGTCATCTAGGGAATCGTGTTGCAAATTAACTGGTTTATTTGTAAAATATGATTCACAAACATTCCTTCCATTTAGTATATATTTTCGGCTGTTTCTACTCAATCTTACCCCGTTATGCCATCGTGAGAAACAGTACAAAATGAGAATGTCTAAAACCATGTTGCCCCTATTTAGCAAGGGTTTGTATTTTGTTTCTAGCCTCCAAGATGAATCGACTTTCGTTGGTTTGGCTTTTGCTCGTGGGAGCAGTACTCTACGTAAGTGCAATCCTTTATGTGAATTCTGTGAAGTTCCTCTATAAAACAAAATGTTATCGGGTGCCAAAATAAACTGTGCATTTTTGCAGGCCAATATATATCGGATATTGGACCGATTTGGAAGATTTGTAACTTAAGCTCTAGCCAAGATCCTCAATTAGATACAATTATTTTTTTTATATTTTTTAGTCTTCGATTTTTGGAGTTATAAGCAAGTTTCTTAAACTTTTCGATTTCGAAAACACTGAAAAACGGTCAAAAAACGTTGATCGAATTTCTAAAGACTCAGCATGAATGGACCAAGACAGAGCGTTTCTCGTGGTGATTTAGGAATGTAGAAATTGACCAGCAAGAATCCAATGCACGGCAGTTAGTTCTTTGTTGGAAGGTTTGTTAAAATACGTCTAATGACACAATGAAATGTATTTCCTCCTGAGATTTCATTGAATTCATACTTTTATGAGGGTACTGCATTCCCCTGTCAAGGGGGTTAAAAGACAAACAGTAGTGAAGCAAAATGATACGATCGAACAAGCTTATGGAGTTTTGATTAATTTCTAAATCCCCTTATCACCACGGAAATGTTCTCTCTTTTTCTATTCATGTTTATTCTTTGAAAATTTGATCAATGCTTTTTGACCACTTTTCAGTGGTTTCGAAATCGAAAATTTTAAGAAACTTGCTTATAACTCCATAAAAAGGAAGAATAAAAAATATACAAAAATAATATCATCAAATTGAGGGTCTTCACTAAAGGTTAACTCATAAATCTTCAAAGCCTGTCAAGTGTATGATTCATCGTGGCCCGTCAAACGTGCATAGTTTATTTTGGCGCTGGTGCTATCCATAAAGGTCAAATTGAATCCATACCTGATTTGTAAACTTGCATGCATAAACTTACACCAGGATTGGTATACAGATAAACAGCATTGCAACATGAATGGAAACATAAGACGTGTATCCTATGGAAGAGAAAATGTGTGTATTATCTCTTTGTTTAGATGCCGTTTGGTTATCATAACTCACTAATTGTACTTCTTTTTTAGGATGCAAAATCAATAAGACACAAAGCTCGCAAGCATCATAAAGCAGGAGAGAAAGAACAAGACGTCTATTATGTAAGTTTATGTCTCAACCAACTAATATCAAAAAACCATGTCCCCCAGCTTTTGCGGGCACGCTGCTGTTTCAAAATGATAAAAACTCCGATTTATTGAGTTTTTATCAGTTTCAGTTTCATATATTTGGAATTCAAATTCAATTCAATTCAATTTTCTTTGTAGAACACAGTTCCTAATACAGAGCATAACATAATAAAGCTTTATTCTAGACAACTCAAGAAAAGCAGAGCTTATCTAGCTTGAGCCGTTAACAAAACAATAATAAGAAAAAACAAAGGAGACTACATATTTAGTTCTAACATACAAAAATTTGAGTGCAATAATGTAACTGAGTTCATAAGAATGCAATATATACATATATATATATATATATATATATATATATGTATATATATATATATATGAAGCAATTAGCAATTTACTGGTCCAATTTTTGGGTTGTAATTTGTATTACACTTGTTATTTAGGCCTCGTCCACACGTGTCCGGATATTTTTGAAAACGCATCTTAATTCTATCCGTATAAATAAATATCCGCGTCCACAAGAGTAGCGTTTTCGAAAATATCCTCGTCCACACAAAGACGCTGCTGCATTCAAACTCCGCTGTTCGAACTTTGACAAAAGAAAACAAACAATCAAAATGTCCTTGCATGATCCCCAAAGATCCATGCGCATGCTCTGATACGTCGTAGATCGATGCTGTGACGTCAGCGTTTTCGAAAAGCTCCGCTTTCACCCGTCCACACGACAACATGAAAACGGAGTTTTCAAAAAGATCCACTCTGGAGAGCGTTTTCGAAAAGCTTCATTTTCAGTGACCGAAAACGCCGTCTCCGTGTGGACGCAAACCCAAAACGGATAAAAAAGATGCGCTTTCAAAAATATCCGGATACGTGCGGACGGGGCCTTAATATCCACTACATACAGTATACGAAATAACTGAACAGAACAGACAAACAACTAACCTACGAGAATTCAAGATATAGAAAATTGATACATACGTAAACAAAATTAATACAATATACATCATCACTTCAACGACTACAGGGCCGATCCTTATTTTCTGCTCTGGCCAAATTTGACTTTGACACAGCTTGAGATTGCAACAAGCCTACAAAAGGACCCTGGGTATTTTCGCTGGAATTCATACGTCGTAAAGTCATGGTAATGTGACAAAAATTCGATTATTACGATACAAAAGGCTCTGCAAGGTTTTATCTACAAGAGAGCATGTATTGACTTGTTTTATTATCTATGGCAACATTTAGCAGTCGAAATAGCGACCGGAAAATTTCATGTTTAGTAATTCCTTTTACCTTTTGGCTACCTTTATATGGGAAATGGTCAGCTCTTCTAGGCAAAAAGTTGGGTACTCAATAGCGAGATCTCACGTAAGAGGGTGAGGCCTCCTCTCATACGCAAGAAAGAAGAGGTCAAATTGTCTTACTGCTGTCTTTTTGTAATACAACTAATCGTTTAATTTAATCACTTCTCTTTTTCACTAGCCACCTCCACCGCCCCCAGATGTTCCACCTCCACCCCCAGATGTTCCACCGCCACCACCACCCCCAGCACCATACCCACCCCCACCACCACCACCTGCGCCCGCACCATACCCACCACCTCCACCATATTACCCACCACCACCACCCCCTGCCCCATACCCTCCCCCACCAGCCCCCGCTCCTGTTCCTTGTGCAACTGATGCTGACTGTGCTGCAGCTGCCCCTGCTACCCCATACTGTGTGGCTGGAGCATGTGCTGCCACTCCCTTTGGCAAGAAGAAGAAGAAGAAGCTGAGGAAGAAGGCCAAGTTTGCCGATGTAAGTAAACAAAGGCAGGTTGTGTAATAATAGAGGGCAAAGTAATTTCTACGACTGTTGTTGCTGTTGATTCAATTATCTCGTCGTTGACACAGTTGCATAGGTCAGGCTTCAGTTTAGACATTGAGATCTTTTACTAGTCAATCTGACAAGTAGTTACTAATTTATGGCAGAGAAAAGGCAAAATAAGTTGTTGCTTCAAAAACAGCACTTCTGTTGTTCTCCAGCAATGTCACAATAAGGCAAGTTTTCAAAGAATCAGTTCTAGCGTCGTATTAAAATTTTTGACAAATCTCTTAAAGGGCTAGCAGTGTTGTCTAGTCACAAGAGAGCACTTTCTACCTTTAAATCCTTAACAATTGATTTGTGAAAGCACCTATCTCTAATAAGCCCCCATCTCTAATAAGCCCCCCTCTGGAGTGTCCAACATTAAATGAGCCCTCCCCCCCCCGCTAGGCTTTGTGGATCTTTACGGTATGTGTGGAATCAGTTTGTCTTTGAAACAGTTGCAACTGAAAATTGTCATGATCGAGCAAATAACTTCTCGTAAAAACCATCCCTTACTTGCACAAGGCGACAGTTTGCCCTGCTTGTCTCGGAACGACTTTTGCAGACGTGTTTGTTTTCATTTACTGGTTGAGAGACTTTCCTTTGTCTGTATTAGCTAATCGCTTTGAATTGAGGTGTCAACTAAAGCAACTGTTGCTATTGCCTTAGAAAATCTGCCCTTCTTATTCTGTATAAATCAATTCTATTTCTGTTTTAGCATGCAAAAGACATGGAAGTAGCAGCCGAGAAGATCGACGACAGAATCAAGCAAAGCGAGGATACAGAGGATAAAGAAGAAGTTGACTCTGAAAATAAAGTACTTCCCGCTAAGGAGGAAGAAGCAGCAGTTCCAGCGAAAGAGGAACAACAACAACCACAAGTCGCAGCAAAGGAAGTCAAGGCAAAGAAACCAAAAAATAAGGTAATGATGCTGTTTTCAGAAGATTTCAAATGCTGATACCAAACAGAATGCATTTTGAAGAGCTATCACAGATGTAAAGCAGTTTGAATCAGTCTTTCGGATAGTACTGTTTTTTCATGTTTCCAATAGCGCAAATCCTGAACTTTTGGACAGGAGCCTATTCGGGGGGGGGGAGAGGGGCTTTACTGGAAAGAACACTCATTAAACAATAAGGTACTACGACTCTTGATGATTAACGGTATGAAGAAGAATGAAAAACATATCAGCTTTGAATGACAATTCACACGAGACGATATAGCAAAAATAAATGATTAGTGGTACAAAATTTTTAAATGACCTTAAGTAGCGGACTCATCTAAATAAACCATGGACGCATGGACGCACAAAAAACTTGTATCCTGTAAGAAAAACATTATCAACTCTTGTAAAAGAACAGCAATAATATAAGATAAACCTGTAACTGGCGAGAAAGCTGTTAAACCTACAAGAAAATAAAGTAATCAGTTATCAACAATGTTATTACACTAAATACGCGTTTCGGCGCAAGCTCATTAGTTTGGTTCATACGAAGAACAGACAAATGATACGACCGGGCAAACTGAAGAGCTTGCGACGAAACGCGTATTTGGTGTAAAAACATTCAGCTTTCTTTCCAGTTACAGGTTTATCTTATATTATTGCTGTTTTTACAGGAGTTGATAGTGTTTTTCTTACAGGATACAACTTCATTGTGCATCCATGGTTTATTTAGATGAGTCCGCTACCTAAGGCCATTTTAATATATCAAAAATGTAACACTGAACTGTAACCACAATAAACCAAGACAAGCAACGTATGAATTTGAGTAAAATTCACCATTTTGTGGGACTCGAATCCCTCCAATGGAGGACTGTTAGAGTGTAGTCTTACGGTAAAGACGAGTTATGAAGTGCGACTTATTCGAAGGTGAAGGCTTGGACTGGGACTTAAAGTATGTCCGAAAGGGATATTACTCCCTGAAAATTTTCTTTCGAGATTTTCTCAAGCAATGAATCAAAACAACAAGACCGCAAAAGATTCATGGAGACCAGTATGGCAAACTGTCTCGTTGTGCAACGAAAAGCAAAAATAAACAAATAAAGTATGACTAATTGCTACGAACAGAGCTTTCTTTAATGCGACGTTTCGGGCTTAAAGCGATTATCAAGTCAAACGAAAAGCAGTTGTTAAAAGAACGCATAGGCGCGCACCAAGGAGGAAAGATAATCCTAAATATCTGTAACGCAGACAACAAAATTATTTACTTTTATCATTTTGTAGAAGAAGGCAGAAAAGGCTGAGACTGAAGAAGCGAAGAAAAAGGATTCTGATGAAAAGAAGGAAGACGATGATGAAGCCGATGATAATTAATCGTAAGTGTTGCTCATTATTATCGTACACACTAAACCAATAAATAGTATTGGTATAGTCTTATTAGTCGCAACAACATATGTTTTATTAGCGTCACTTTCTAAGGACCCTCAAGTTACGCTCATCTCCTTAAGTTGAATTGATGTTGTTATCGCTCCACTGAGGGCCTTTTTCCCATACAGATGTAAAAACGGCAAAAAAATTTCAATGGGCGACGAGATTCTAACGCCCGGGCGTCTACCGATCAGCATGTGGCTTAGAGCAAGGCGGTTTTTGCTTTTTTTGACAAGAATGATCCTTTACCGAAGTACTGATACCTAGTTTAATGGTACAGCAGTTCTGAAGACTGATTTTTAAGGCATTTTAGACTCGGTGGTCTTCAGAAAAAAGTACCAGATGATTTAGGCCCAATAGCTAAGTTCTGAAAAAGAATCCGAATCGAACGATGGCTAGATACAGTTCGGATGTACACAATAGTGATAGAAGCTCCAACGCCACTATATATTGCTAGAATTCCCTAGGACAGAACGCCTTTCTTCAGCTCAAGCTCCTCTCACTTGTAAAACTCTGCTCATCGAGATCTTTCGGTTGGTGCCTGTTTCAAAATGCTTTGATGAGGAGCACAAACCTGTCAGCTAGAAATTTGTTTGTCTACCTAGTTTTTAGGAGTACTTGTCAGTTATTCTCACTAGCCTCCTTATGTTTTGTTATTTTTTAGTGATTCTGGTACCAAGTTTAATGATACATCAAACAAACCTCCTTACTTCTTTCTTTTCTAGATTTAAACTTCGAGCCAGTCAACGCATGACAGAATCCACGTTTGCAACAACACACTGCAAAAAATTTGATTCAAGTTAATTTTATTTTTACAATGTAAAACAAGCAAATGTTAAATGGAAAGAATATGCTACCAAGAACAACATTTTGTATTGCAGTACTTTTTGAGTTTAGCAAGCTGAAATGCTTATCGTTTAGAGAATCAAAATCAGGAAGACTGCTGTCTATAGTCGTCTACTTCCAACCTTTGAAAGGAGAGGGAGCTTACCAATGCTCAGTTGTGCCCTTGGCTTACTAAAAAGGCTGTTTTTTCTTTGCAGGATACGCAGAATTATCACTAGTTCGAAATAGCGATAGCATTGGATTAGACAGGAAGTAAGTTACACGACATTGCACAAAATGCGACACAGATGAATGTGATCAAAAATTCATCCTTAAAGGCAATGTGTCCATGTAAGACGAAGGTTTCGAGGCGGGGGGGGGGGTGTCTCGGAAACATGTGATTTTTTGTCGTGTCTTCATCTGAAAAGATGTTGTTTAGGCTTAGGCCCTTACTGTGTGTTTAAATCGCCACGCACTCGAGCCTACCACTTCTGTCTGCCTGCGTTGTCAGTGGCAACAGTTTCGTTCACTCGACATTGCTTTCCAATCCCAGTTCACCCCTCATGCTGTAAGATACTTTTGAAACTAACTGCGTCTCGTCACTGTCATTTGCTTTGACACCATTCCGCCATTGCTCGTATGGCTTCGACAGCGAGGCTCTTATTTTCATGTGGTAAGTTTAAAACAGCGGGTTCTTAAAAAATCAAATTCTTGAAAAGTTACATGCATGTCAGCATCGTGTCAGCAGTTTCATGGTTCGTGCGCCTACTTATTTATATATGGACACACTACCTTTAATGTCAATTATAAGAAGTTAGCCTCCGTATCTTTCTGGATAGATGGCTCTTTAATCTAACAATCCCAAGGAGTTCTGAAGACGCAAATTTGGTAGCCTACATGAATGGCTGTCGAAGACGGCTTGCTTTTTATTACCTTCAGTAACAAGATAAACAGTAGGGCGTAGAATCCACCATACAAAAACACACATGTTAAATACTACATACTGTATCATTACCAAATAGACATTTACACTAAAACAACTATCAACAATACAAATTAAGTTAAAAACGATACATTAAAACTGCCTAAGAATGAGAATACAAGTACACTACAACATGTGATTTGTCAGACAGAAGCAAACATAAAGTATACTAGAGATCTTTCGGACACAAGAACTTGACCCTATTGGCCAAACGAGCAAACATTACCATTGCTTGAAGGGGATGTGCAAGCTAAAATTCCAAATATCCATGCCTTTCTCTCCCTTATGCAGGCATATAGCAGCAGATACATTGCAAATTAAGGTATCTTCTGAGGGATGTATCACTTTCTAAAAATCTCATGCCCACTTGGCAAAAATTCTGTTGTTTTCAAGAAAACTCCGTAAAAATCCTTAAAAAATCTTATTGTTTTATAAAAACCTCGTAGGCTTCTTTGGAAATGTAATACGCTGCTTTGTACCTTCTACAACCTTGAACTCCGTAGAATTAACCAGTGCAATCAGATTTTTCATGCTGTCAACGATTATGGAGATATCGCAGTATTATGAGCGACAAGTTTCAGATGTGTTAAATAACACATGAAAACCCATTGTGGGATTAAGAAATTCTAAAGGACGTGCTGTAGCATACTAAAATCTTGTACAGTCTCTATATTAAACATTCGAGGTATTGCTTGCCAAATGAAAACTTCCTCTAGACTCTGTTCTCTGCGATCTGGATAGACTGACGACATCATTCCTTGTATCTGTTCAACGTTTTCAGCGTAATATCTTTATATTCACTCATGCTAGGACTCGCTGTCAAACACATTCTAAACAGGGAGTAAGGTCTTACTAAAAATCTAAAGAAACATCGAACGTTTTCAGTCCTTCAAACGTAAAAAGTCGAACGTCACTCCGAGCGTCATTTCAAATGTCGGTTCGTTTCCAAAAGTCGAACTGAGAACTAATCAGCCAATCAAACGATAAGAAAAGGCACGTGTTAAAGAATGTAGCGATCTGGTTGGTCGCAACGTAAACGCGGTGCACTTGGCCTATCTTAGTCTCCGTTTGGAAGCTGCCTTGTGATGAGTCTCAGTCTGAAGCCATAAACATCATCAAATTCAATGCAAAAAACTGATACTTATGTAATCAGTGTATGCTCTGGACCGGGATTTTATCAATGTTGGTCATCATGATAATAATCAAAAGACGATTGCTCCTTTAAATTGAAATTAAAAACTGACTTCTGTACGAATGCTACATGCAAATCACAGATAAGACACTGAAATTTGAAAACCATACGGAAAGACTTTTGTATAACACTCAATTTCACAGAATGAAAAAATAGATGACACGAGCATTTAATTCCAAAGATCGTGGCCAACAGTTTTTGAAGAGCAGATCAAAGTCTTGGAGGTCAACGAAATAGTCCCTCCTCCCCTCACAATAACCTTTGTTCAATAAAGAGACACTCAGATACGTTTACAAATAACCCCGTTTTTGCACAAAATATCGGCATTGACTATGGTGGAGGGGGGTATGAGGGCATAAATGTGCCTAGAAT
Source organism: Aurelia sp. 4 Dawson et al 2005 (assembly GCA_964019985.1). Lineage (NCBI taxonomy): Eukaryota > Metazoa > Cnidaria > Scyphozoa > Semaeostomeae > Ulmaridae > Aurelia > Aurelia sp. 4 Dawson et al 2005. The sequence goes on from OZ026506.1 coordinate 6,318,535, forward strand.
GGAGAAAGGATAAGATTTAGGCCTCTTTTGAGTAGTATCCAGAGACCTTTTCGGTCAGGGTAGCAGCTGTATTTTGAAACATGCCAATTACCTATTTATGGCTTATTTCATCTGGGTAAAAACTTCTCGTCGATCGTTTGATGTTACTTGGTGTTCACACTTTGATGAGTGCCAGACAAAAAACTTTCAGTGTGTTCTAGGTGGTTTCTTTTCAAATTTGTGTTGCAAAGAGACTGTACAATCATAGTTGTTTTGCAACCATGGGACAGCCTCCTTTACGACCTCAATAATCAATCCTTCTTACAATGTCAACAGTCAAACCTATTGCAGTAAACAATACTTGAAGGCCGTGGCTGCGGACATAACGATTCGAATACATTGTTCCCACTGCCTGCATGCTTACAAGTATGTATTTTGATTCGAACCCCTCCTCCGCATGATGCAGAACAGTCCCCTAAATCATACGATACCCAATTGTATATTTGACATGGTCCATCATTGCAAGGCTTCGCAGTGACAGGATATTCTCCAGGGCACGATGCTAAGGGTCTGTTTCCGGTTGCTAGCTCTTTAGGAGTGCAACTTATCTGCCTTCGTTGGATTCTGCAAGAAAAATGAAGGTAGCATTTGATATATACCAGGTTCAACTTAAACAAGCAATGCTAATTGTAGACAAGGCAAATCTCAAAGACTGATGACGTGAAAGCTTTGAATAATACTTGAAATTTTTTTGTTTATTTTCGGCGGTTCGTTCTCGATAAATGAGCGATTTCTGGAAAATTGAATCCTAAATCGATTGAAAATATTGATGAAATTCATAAGAACTAACTAGAAATCGCACAGACAAAGTTATTTCTATTGATTCTTTCTGAAACCACGAAAAATTTTAACAGATTCACTTTAATTCACACGTGGGCCTAAGCAAAGCAGAGTCAGAATAATTTAAACGAGGGGCAAAAAATTACGGACAAAAGGTTGTATGCTGATCGTTTCTACTCAAAGTGACCACAAGCTATGCAGACTTGATAAGTAGGTAGCTAATGGGATGAAATTTTGCAACTTTTGCCTTCCGTTTCCAAAAAAGCGGTGCATCACCGCCCATGGCTATACAGTAAAACCCCACAAACAAGAACATGCTTTTCCAAAAACAGACTCAGTTGGTTCTTATGAATTAGGTAATTAGGACATTTTCAGGGTGTGATTCTTATCACAAGGACACTTATGACTATGATGAATATATAGCTGTGCGGTATGTTAATAAACTTGAGGGTGGGATGATTGCATTTAAATATTAGAGGGCATGGTATTTTGTTGTTGACAAAGCAATTTATATCACACAGCTTGATAAAACAATTAGTATATCCCTGAAAACTGTCAAGGGCGTTCAGTTACCAACGGTTGAACGTTTTTTACACTGATAGGATGAAATTTCTTAATTGAGAGTACTATTTCAAGGGCGGGCATGTTCCACTGAGAACGATGGTCCTACCTTTGTCCGAAAACCGGTAGTTCACGAAAAAAAATTTCACCATCTTTGTCCCAAAAACTGGTCTTTTTTGATGACACATTTACGTTATTATTTTTCATCGACTTGATTGACAATTTAATCACTTGCGATGTTTGTCCTGAAAACTGGTAGTTTCGGCCAAATATGTTTCTCGAAAGACAGTGGTACCCGTAGCCTTGAAGGCACAAGTGTCCCCAAGCCGGTTTTCTTGCTCACCAAAATTCCATATCATTCGCAGCGAAACAAATGTTTTCCCTGCAGGCATCACTACCGCCGTAGGAGAAGAAGTGTCCCAAAACTGGTAGTTTTCAAGCGGCAATTCCGAGGTGGTCCCTAGGTTCTAAAAAAGTTGTTGTTATTTCTCCTGGTTTGTCCCAAAACCGGTCTTTTTATCTTCATTTGACAGACAAAGGTAGAACCACTTTGGTGCAAAAAATTGAATTCCTGGTCTTTTTTTGTAAATTTTCGTGGACAAAGGTAGAACTGCTTATGCAGAAATTTGAAATACGTGTTTTCTCAGCTTAAATTTGGCGGACAAAGGTGGAACCAGCTTACATTGTAAGCTTTAGGATTTTGACCAGATAGGAGGTGAGAAAACTTGATATTTGTGAGAAATTAATGGATAAAATGACTGATTTTAAATTTGACGTTTGTCCTAAAAACCGGTTGTTTTGGGGAAGAAAGTCATACTGTGTCACAAAAGAGACGGTTAGTTTTTCCAATTCCTTCGGACAAACATGGGGTCAAATATTTTACAGTACTTGCCCGCCCCTGCTATTTCTCAAAAGAACACTGAAGTAAATCAGTCTGTTTTTGGTTCTTATCTTTGGGCGTCTTTTTTTCACAAAATCAGTATGCAGGCTCTTATTTTGTTGTGTTCTTGCTTGAGGCGTTTTACTGTAAATCTGCCGTTGGACTTTCAAATATTCAATATTTGCAGAATAAGAGTGCTTTTCTTCTTTTTTGAGAATTTGAGAAGAATTTCCAAAAACAACTTCTCAACTTCTCAAATTCTCATCGCAATTTCTCAATGGTTTGATGCAATGTGATTCAAATTCCAAGAAAAACATAGTTTATGGTTGCTACAATATGGTATCACAGTCAAAGCAACAGTCTGTCACTGCTGAGGTTTGTAATTTAGGAAATTGATGACGTCGCATCCTTCAATGCTCTGAAATTTGAAATACGCTGTATTTTCAAAGAATATTCGAAATTTCTGAAAAGTCCAACGGTAGATTTATGGAAGAGTAACTAAAGTTTCCTTCAAGCCATTTAGTAAGAAGAAGTAGGTCATAAAGTTTTACATACACCTAATTATGCCGATTTAAAAATTTGGAACCTGTGCTTCAAAATCTATTTAATTCTGTCATTGTTCGAAAACAAAGGCAGTATATTTTTGAGCAACCACTCATGTTGACTTTCTCGTATCATAAATCAGAAATTATTTGCCAGACTGACTCAAACCAGGTCTCAAACTCTAAATTTAAACCTGCCCTATCTAACTGTGTAAAAAAGAGACAGCCGAGTTTCAGTTCCTTCCAAGCAACCGCACAAATATGGGACACAAACTTTCCGGATGCCCTATTTTATAACAGATTTTCTCCGTTATAGTAAACAAACTAATCAAGCTTTAAAAGCTAAGAATACATGAAAAAAATGCTGAAAACAGTTTATAGCCTCGAGCTTAAAAGACAAATTAAAGATTTCCAATCCCTAGACTATATGCTGCTTTCAACGTTATTTCATGCATTTATCACTTAAGATAGCTGTACTTAACATGGTGCCATTCATAGCGGAAACTCGATGACCTTGTATCCTTTTCCGCTATAAATGGCATAGTTGAATAGACGATTACGGAAATGATGGCGGACCTCATTTCACGCAATGCATGATAGGAATATGCCCCCTAGCAACGCATGGCTACCAAAACTCAACAACTGCAGCATAAAATCTTGACCACAGCTACGAGAGACATAGGCCATCGCATACGTCGCAACTTTATCGAGAAACCTACGCGTATTCTTCTGGGCACCTGAAGTCTACGAAGTCTTCTGAAAACGGTAGACTTCACAGATAAAACCTCAGGATGCAAATTCTGAAAACAGTAGACCCGAGAGTCGTCAGACTTGGCGGAGAGAAATCCCAAAAGAATGAGAATTCTGAAAGAAAGTTAAAGAGTTCGAATTCTGTGTTCGGTCGAGTGAAGCCATTGCAATACTCTTGTTATGCAAATCTTTGCAATGTTTCATTCTTTTTTCGAATGTTTTCAGAAGTTTTTATTCATCTCTCTTTTTATTCACCTCTTCATTCTCCAATCAGTTATGTAAACAAGGTCAAAAATCATCTTGAAATCTTGATGAGACGACGAAAACAGCAGGCCATTGCATCTTGATATTGTAGGGAAGCTGTACTGTACCTTATTTCGAGCGACGGCTTAGAAGAGTGTCGACTTCACGATTAAGTTGCGACGGCCTAAATATATCGTAGCTTCAGTCTAGATTTTATGCCGCAGTTGTAATTTTTGGTAGCTGTGCGTTGCTAGGGGGCATATTCCTATCATGCATTGCGTGAAATGAGGTCCGCCATCTTTTCCGTAATCGTCTATTGAATTATACTAGTTGTAGTTACTAAGATGTGATTGAAAAAAACATAGCTGCACGTACAATCAAACAACTTATATCTTGACAAAATCTTACCCTGGACCACAAGACGTGCTGCATTCGCTCCAGTCGCCAGTCCGAAAAACATAATCATTGCAAGGTCCTGCAAAACATGTTCTCGAGACAACAGGCATCTGCTGTACACAAAATGAAACGTCAGCTATAGTCGAAATGAATCTGTCATAACATTTAGCAGTTCTTGATTGTCTACTGATTCCACAAGAGGAGCTGCACGTGCTCCATGGACCAACTTGCCAAACATATCTGTGAAAGAAAGAGAAGTGATGAGTTCTCTGCAGTTGATAAAGCTAATGACTAATAGAACGGTTGTGGCGTTGTACTTTACATTTGTCTGCACTTTTAAAAAGTGTTGAAGGTTTTCTAAGCATATATAAGCGCTTGATAAAACTAGCCGTGCAAAGACAATCAGCTAAGATACAAGCTGCACCATATTTAGGTAACTGATCTTCGTCAACAGACAATACTGATATCTGATAGGCTAGAATTTGACCGCAATTGGCATTATCCACCTTTATATACTTAAAGTCCCTTAAACAGTGCTGTTTATCGATAAGAAAGCACTTTCAGCCGTTTAAAAATGCAGAGAAAATTATTATGACTATGATTAATTATTTCCCTTAGGCGTTTTCTATCCTCTGTCAGAAGATCACACGGTTATCCACGGGCTTTCTAGGACTGAAATCAAGTCAGCATGAAAGGACAAATCCGGGGTTGAAAAAATTATTGCTAAACAGCAACCTTACCAACTGCTGAACACCAATAATGAGTTCTTTGCAAGTTTTGATGCCTCCAACTTTCATAAATTGGTTGATGAATCTTCGTAAGTTAAGCCAAATATGGTCGCCATTTTGTATTTTGTACGAGTGTGCGAAGGCGCTATAAGGAGGCTTGCAATGTGATTTGGCAGCCTCGTTCAGGTCAACATGAAGTGACGTCATTTCGCACTTATTAGCAGATTGATGTAGTTTCGCAGATTAAAAGAGAAAAAATTGAAAAAACGTACTACACACCATACAAAATAGTGTAATCTCTTGAATAATCAACAATTATAGCAACGCCGGACTTGTCCTTTAAACTTTGGTTTTGCTTTAATTCAAATAATCTTTATTTACCCATCATGCTTCGACCGACCGAAAATCCACATGATGTGACATTAATGCTGATTACATTTCAGTCTTGGAATGCATGTGGAAAGACTTAAAATTTACATTTACCTTTCTTTACAATGCTCGACGTTGCAAACTCTTGATAATACCGTGCCACTGCTTACAATATCATTGCAGTAAAGATCTGTTAAGTGTCTTTCACTGTTCTTTTCAAAGCAAGACAAAACGGGATGCTGGATTCCTGGAATTATAACAAAGCAGTTTAAATGCTTATTCAACCAGCAACCTTACATGTGTAGCATCTTGGTTGACTTTTGCTGTCACCATTTTCATGGCACATGAAAATGGCAACAACAAAGGCCAACCAAGAGACGGCACCAGCAAAGCATGTTGGTTGAATAATAGCCTTTAACTGAGGCATCACAAAGTGGGGAGCGTTTACTTCAAAGATTGCAAACATGCTTTCGAGTTCTTATTCTCTACTACAACTTATCGTTCGGTGTTTAAATAATTTTGAAAATTCACCCATCGATTCGAAAATTCCCCATCGACTTTGAAAAATCCCCATCGATTTGAAAATTCTTTGCAACATTGAAGTGCTATGATCTCTCAGTGAATGTTAACCGATCGGCTTTAACTTTCTTTTAGACTGCATGGCTGCGAACTTTTGAGAGTTCTGGTGGTGAATTCTCATGGTGGCATCATTCTTGCTGCTATACGAGGTGTAACCCTGCATAAAAATATGATAAAAATATTGTGTGGCATTGCCACGTTGCATTGCGTAGGTATATGACCATTCAGGGGTTAAATTTGCTAGAAGATTGCATAAAGTACAAACAAGTTTCTCGTTGCATAACGCAGAAACTGCTTTCGACTTCAGACGAACAATGTCGAGATTCCATGTCTCTTGTTAATAGTCTGGCTGATGTGGAAGGAAATGGCTGCCCTGAGTGGGCCCCGAGGAAAGCAAAGAGTGAGAATTACGCAGTGATGTTGCAATCTGTACGCAGTAGGAAAGGATATCTATCCTTGCCAGCTTGCATATGGGATTCCCCCTTCCCCTGCCTTGTTGTGGAAGCAAAAATTTCCCTCCTTCCTATTTTAGCCAAATTTTATATTACATGCTGTTCAGGTCATGTTGCTTCACCCTCGACGTTAAGGAGTTGCAGTATCAACCACTGACCGTAAGACAGTAATGACGTAATCCAATGGCGAAGTATCGAAGTAGCGAAGAAATAACTTAATGTGTCAATAAAGTAATACAGTAATACAGGAATATGACAATACAGTAAAAACAGTCCATAGCCAACCTCCATCACAGCTCTTTGTACAAGCAGTCCATGATCGGACACCATATTCGAATTGGTCATAATCTTCGGTTAACGGAAGGCGAACTTCAAGAGAAATTTCGATTGCAGGTGGTGAGTTTGTCAGCACTTTTGCAAAGGGGTTGTGGATCTACGAATGCAATGCACAGCTATGAAGGTTTGCTCATTAAGTCCCTTTTCACAAAGGGGGTACATTACATTTTGTGAATGTGGTTAAGCGAGTATATGGCTCAAAACTTTTAAAAGGTGGTGTAAAATTCTATAACGTTTTTCTTTGAATCAAACGGCTAACAATGCCTATGCCTACTCGTCATTTAAAATCGAAGTTTTTATTTCCAGTATAGTCAAAATTCTATGTTCCATGAAAACTTTTTATTTCTTTTCTCGAAAACTTTTCTTTCTCTTTCCTTTTGAATCGAACTCCTGGAGAGACCATTATGGAAACAAGGTCATTGATCTTTTAATGCTATTCCTGCCATCTTTTACCATGGGGTGTTTCAAATTAGATTTTTAAATGTAATATGTAGTTTTGCCTGTAATTTCAAATTTATTGATATTGTAAGATATATATATATCTTACTTTTGATGGCAAAATTATACATACATAGGGTATCGGCGGTAAATTCCGGACGGCGGTGTTTGCCGGACAATCAGTTCATGATACTCCTTTGACAAAATCCTTTAATCGCAAAGCAAACTTGCATTTTATTTTCATGTTCTCCATCTCTTACTCGATCTTTTCACATATCTTGAGTTTTTGAAATAAACTCCTGCTAACTGCAAATCCCTCACAAACGAACAGTGCCCCTGCGTGCATTCGAAAAGATGGTGTCAACGTTACTTCTTGCTAGTCAACGATATTCAAATTGTCAGATATGCAAGCAAACCAGAGTGATGCCAATGAAAACTACACGGTCTCAAATTAACTTTCAAAGCTAACCGAATAAAATGTAAAAGAATCGCCAACGAAACATGGCGTTTTGCACGCCAAATCGACTAACAACTTTGCGTCCGGAATATACCGCCACAAGAGAATTTAGACCTAAACAACCCAACGGAAAAGAAGAGCTGCAGAAAACACAGGAAGATGCAAAAAATTGTAAACTTTCAAGAAAAGAAACACAAAATGGTGTAAGTTGAACGTGATGATTTAGTTTTTCAATTTGGAAGGAAAGTTTCGGCTCTGTAGACCTCCGAACTTTAACCGTCCGGAAAATACCGCCAATACCCTACATGCATAGAGCGAAACTAGCCTGCTTTGCTGTAGATTTGCCATGGAAATTTTTTGATGTCTTGATTAGTCCCAGAATGGTGGCACCCATTATATTTGAGGTTGTGAAATTTATCAAAGTTCTAAATCCTAAAAAAGAAGAGCCACAAGATTCTGTTCGCCACTAAATTGTAGATCTTCATAAACAATGGGTTTCTTGAAGATTGTATCAATTTTCCTCCAGTAATTTAAGATTTACGATGACTATAATTTTCAAAATTTTGATGAATTATTCCTATAATATACAAAGAAAATGCCACCACTTCGAAAGATCAAACTATCAAAACTTTCCACAGCAGGTTTACAGTAAAGTAACCAAAAATCCACGTAGCCATTTGATACGAAGAAAAATGTAAGTGAATTTTACACCCAACTTTTTTAAGATTTGAGCCCAATACTAGATATGTGTGACGCAAACTCCTTTTGGGTTGGTTTGCAATACTCAAACTTCCTATTCTGCCGAATTTTTTTCAAACAAGAGGAGGTAAACATATGATAAAGTTTTCAGTTTTGTTTGCTGTAGTTTCAACTTTAAAGACGATTACTACTTTTTGTTTGCGGTGGAGCAAATTCACCTCAATTTTTCAAACAAACCGCAAATATTAGTAAAAACATACTCAAGTAAAACAGTTTATCCTCTTTGTCTTTTCATAAACTTGGGCCCTCTGATTCTTGCGCAACCCCCCCCCCAATATTTAGTTTATACCGTTGGGAAGTCGAAAAGGCTCGCACTCTCAACTCACAGAATGATATTTCTTTAGGTATAACTTTCACAATAAAACGCAAAACATCCTCAGAAACATAGAAAAAGAGAAATAGAAAATAGAAAAAGAGAAATAGAAAATAGAAAAAGAGAAACTGTAAACGCAAAAAATCTTCAGAAGCATCATTTCTTGGGATGCTGCTCAGCAATTACTTCTTCAAGAGGCAAACAGATACTCACCATTACTCTACAGCCTTGACCTTTAAGTTTTGGAATTGTAATTGTTTCGTGGAATTTGTTTCGCTCATAAAACAAAATGTTTCCTTCAAAAGTGTAATTTCCTGTTGGCCATCTATTCCCATCTGTATTGAACACATTCGTTGCGTTACTGTCGTCAATATAGATTCCTGAAGGAAAAAATGAAACTTTGTCCAAAATGGTTCATTGCAAGAAGTTCAACAGTAAATCCTTAGTTTTCTGCTCCTTAGCAGTGACCATACATTGATGTACAACATGTTATATAGTATATATATTTTCTATATTCAAAGAAAACTACTGCAAAACAAAATACTTGATACAGCACATATGAATTATCCTACGACACTGCAAGGACGCTACTAGACTTATGACGACGAGTCTCTTGTTTCCTTGTGCTCTTTGACTTGATGATGGCGCTTCAGTCAACAGAGACTCATAATATTACTCTGAAAAACCTGACCCTATTTATGCCCAAACTTCGCGATTACTACAGTACCAATCAGATTGCGAGGTTTGTGAATTACTATTGTTAAGGTGTGAATGTGATAGAATTTTCGATTCGATTGAAGAATTGAAAACACTCCCAAGGAATTGAGATTCGACGCCGTGCTTCCATCATAATTCCATTGATGATAGAAGAAAATAGGGCAAAGTTTTTCACTTTTTCATTATGAGTCCCTCTTGAGAAAGGTTTACCGCAGGGATACAAGGAACTCATCGTCATAAGTTTAGAACGATACCACGAGGAGCAAGAGACAATATAACTGTCAAGACAGTATATATGATATTCTATTTATCAATTTATATCACAAATAGTAAACGGTAAAGATCATAGAATTATCTATGCTATTACTATGTGCCTACAACGTACCTGTAAACAAACTACGATGCCTTTTCGTTGTTATCTGTATTTTCTCTGATCCTTCTGGGATCACAAACACTTCTTTGAGAGCTGCAAAAAAAACACTTTCACACAAATGCTTCAAAAGTAGCTTTGATGAAGAGTAGTCAAATAGTGAATGAAAGGCTGAAATTTTCCGATCATTTAGCATATCTACCACTGCGATAAATTCAAACAACACAATTTCTTCAGAAGATTGTTTGCTCACAAAAGTTAACTGAACCAGTTCGCTCTTTGTACCTCATCCCATGGACTCAAGTTTTCTTGAAAGAGAGAAGCACATTTCCTTTAGCAATTACATTGGTGGCAGCTGTGAGGCTTAAGTTGTGATCCTCTGCACTAAAGGCTGGGGTGTATCACAAGAATACCTTCTACCTAAATAAATTACAAACATCAATGACTGAATCTTTTAACAAAAAGAATGCATGAAGCTCATATGTCAGCTGCTAATTTAAAACAACTAGATGCCATTTGTTTCACAGGCTTCCAATGCCGTTTATGTATATGTATGCTATGCTGTATTTTGCCATAATCTAATCAAAAGTTTAAAATAATTATCTAATCTAAGGAAAGAAAAGGTCTAATTACAATATCTACAAGTATACAGAAATTAATTGGCAAAAGGCTAAAAATCTATTTAAAACACCCCCAGTTCAAAAATGGCAGGGATAGCATTAAAAGGTCAGTGCGACTTTGAAAGAAAAATGTTCGAGGAAAAGAAAAAATATTTTATCTCAAAAGTTAAGAGAAATGATGGTAGATAGATCGTTTTGTTGCAGCTTTTAAGATCTTAATGAAATATATAGGGACTAATTTCCTGAGTGTGGAGGTTTTTAAAGAATTTTTCCTTGCTTCAATGACAAAATCAGAACTCTGTTTATTCTTAGAAAATATCATACAAGGAAAAGGACACCAGTAGAGCCTAGTAGCGAGAAGAAGACTTACAGGTTGATGCAGTGACCACCTTCTTTGCTCGAACAACCTTGCATGACTTTCCAGCACCTTCACAAACACCACACTGATCAAATTCTTTGCCAGAATCGATCTTATAATCACATCCAACTGCCTACAACAAAGGAATGAATGATGGAATGTTTGAATAAATGAACAAATGAATGAACGAGGGAATGAATGAATGAATGAATGAATAAGTAACGAAATGAAGGAATGAATGAATGAATGAATAAATGAATGAATGAATGAATGAATGAATAAATGAATAAATGAATGAATGAATAAGTGAATGAATGAATGAATGACAGGAATAACCAGTAACTTGCTCAAACGAACTGCGGCGTTTTAAGTACACATTTCGAAAACCATATTCATTCACTACTGTGCTATGAAGCAAGATTTAAATTAATTGCCTATCTATTCTTGGCTTATTGGAGTACAAAAGTGAATCTATTGTACTTACAAGACACTGTCCTTGATGGCAAACATCTAATGATTCATCCAAATGACAAGGTGCACCATCAGCCAAAGTGGCACTTTTTATTGTTTTGTCACTCTTTGAAATGCAGGAAATACTGCATGGACTGAATTTTTCTGCAAAAAGGACAATTGCAAATAGACACATCCTTGCATTGATTAACAACAAACCGGAAGATGACGGCTTTACGGGAGTTGATCGTTATCCAACGACTCGTATACGCTAGCCAAATGAATTTAAAGGACAAGCCCGGGGTTGGTATAATTGTCGATTATTTAAAAGATTACACAGTTGTGAATGGTGTGTAGTACTTTTTTAAATTTTTTCACTCTCTTTATCTGCGAAACTACATATTTAAATCTGCGAAAAACGCGAAATTACGTCATTTTCTGTGACATCAATTCACGTTGACCTGAACGAGGCTGCCAAATGTGTTGATATGCCACTCACATTGCTAGCCTCGCGCATTTATACACTCGTACAAAATACTAAATGGCAACGACATTTGGCCTAACCTATGAAAATTGGAATCGAAGAAAAATGAAAGTTGGCCAAGTCACAACTTGGAAAGAACTCATGATTGGTGTTCAGCCATTGGTATGGTTGCTTTTTGATAATAATTTTACCAACCCTGGACTTGTCATTTAAGTTTTCGATTTTTGACAGGTAAGATAAGGAAGTAAGTTAAGTTGTGAAATAAATTTCGGACGATCAAAAATTAATTTTCTGAGATCATGCAATCAATGAAGGCGTAAATGGACCAACTATCATATTTACAGAACCAATCGCTAACAACTTAATTCCTGCTGTAACTCGGAACAAATATTTGCAAAATCCAACCTGATTTTAGGAGAGGGGGAATCTCAACTAGTACGTAAGAAAGACGGTCGAAATTTCACGAAATAGCACCACTTCTTGAGAAAACCTTCCTGAGCACTTCTCTACAAGCGATTCAAATGCAGGACCACATGGTAGTGCTTCTTTCGATTGAGGGGAATATAGGTTTATTTCCACGGAGCTGTATTTGCCGCTTGAGCTCGAGGGCATTTCTGTGAAGAATGCACATAACTATTGCGGCGTTAGTGGCCGAGTGGCTTAAACAGTTTTGGTCAGGTATCTGAAGTTAAGCTCAGTCGAGTGAGGTCGAACTCCGGATGGGTGATCTCGGAGGCCTGACCTCATAACTCACCTCGTTGTCCTTCGGAAGGGACGTTGAACTAGGGGTCCCATGCCTGGATGCGGCATGCACAATGGGCCTAAATGAGCTTTCAATAGCTAGAAATCCTGACGAGCCTACTTAAAACAAATTGAAAAACAACAACAAAAAACAAAGACAAAAATACAGCTTTTCGCCTTAATGCCCATTCTTCGCTGAACTTCTCTCGAGCATGTTTCTGCTCAAGTGGGAAATGTAGCTCCATGGAAAAAGCTTTAAGATACCATGCGGAAATTTCAACGTTTCGGTTAATAGATACATTTTCGGCATACCTCTCTCTTCATAAGTGCAACTTCCAATTTTGACGTCAATATCATCGATCGCTATATCACTTCGAAATCCACCGCCTCGTTTTGATTCAAAAGTAATCTAAGCAAAAACAAGGAGCATAATAATTTAATTTGTTCACGGTCTGAGGGAAAGAATGATGCATCAAACGTAGACTGGACTGAATCTAAAAATATCTCCTGAACAAAGGAATGGTTAGATTCGATTCCATTTTGTGTCAAATACTAGAAAACTGTGTTTTAGGCTTGAGGTATTGATTTATAAACACAAGGTACCATTCCTGCCAAATGTCTTGGAAAACCTCTGCTAATTTTGCCTTGTTCTGCGATTTCCCCCTCTAACCATCAGCACAATTTTTTGAGGTAAAAGGGATGACTGGTCGATCAAGGACTCTGCAGGAATGCTGGGGCAATAACCTTCTAAATCAACATTGTTTCGGGGGTGAGGGAGTGTTTAAACCTAATGGTTATGGTTAGAAATGCGGAATATCAAGAAATGGCCTGAGTGTTCCAAGGACTTTGGCAGGCATTGAAGATATCGAAAATTCAGTTCAGTTCACTTCAGCTCAGTTCAGTTTCAATTCTGTTCATATATTTAAATTCAACATCCCTCTATCATCGGAGTTTAAAATCAAACAGATCCAGCAAATACTTAAGCTTGAAAAATATAGATCTTCCAAAACACATTCAGAATATTGACAACAACGGTCTAAAAATTGATTAAAGCTTAAAGGCAGTCTGTCACGCATTTGATTGGGTGATAATGACAATACAAAGAATAGGAAATTTGAATGGCTGATGATCCTCTGACTTTCTACGGCCGTAGAAAGTCAAGAAGATTAGCCCTCCTTTGTTTCATATACACAAATTCACAAAGAAATCCGTTGTGTTGAGCTCTGATTGTAGCGGCCAATCAGTTACGTGACAGACTGCCTTTAAGTAAACAAAGAATTTGGATTTCAAATTATTATCATTTCTGCGAATTGTCTAGATGATTTTTAAAACCAGAGATACATTTTTCGACTCTCTTTTTGGATATTCAAACCTAAGTTCTCAGATGAACGTCAAGTAACAAGAACAAATAAATGTAGATAAAACCTCATTGAATCGGCCTTGCAGTTTCCTTCCTTAAGTCTGGTTTCCATATATTCATAAGGTGCCGCAAAACTGCCTGCGGTTACTTTCTGCCATCTGCTATCTTCTATCCTCACAGCATCGAAGGCAATTATCTCTAATGGAAACATGCCGTTAGGCTGCCATAACAGCCGGGAAAGCGTTCAATGTGTCAACTTTTTTCGGCTCTAGCGGCAGTCTACCGGTTGTCTAACGGTACATCAAACACCTGCCAGCGGCACCAGATGAGAAAGTTTTCATTAGAGAATAACTGCCCGCAATGCCGGGAGTCTGAAAGATGGCAGATGGCAGATGGCAGGTGGCAGATGGCAGAAAGCAACCGCAGGCAACCTTACAGCACCTTACAAGAATCTAGAAGCAAGGCTTTTAAGGCAGCCTGTCCCTTGTTGTTCCAGTGCTAGTTACTGTTTTATCTACTTTATTTACGTGGCCACAAAATTCACCCATCACCGAGTCTCTATGACTCTCATTTCCTTAGGTAAAGCAAATTATCACAAACTTCTGGAACACGCAATAGATATCTTCATGAATTCATTTTCATTTATCAAAGAAGACAGATTGCCTTTAAGTCAGTCTTACAGGATGTGAAAGCTAGAATTACATACAAAAAAATTTTCTTCTGCTAGATCTATACTCTACAGAACTCCATCAAACTATCAAAATGTTACCTGATATGCTTTTGTATCACTGATGGTCACTTCTGCAAAATACCACTCTGGACCCTGCGATCCTTCCCTACTCCATATTTGTTCAGCTATCCCACCTTCTGATATTTTGTGCACACTCAAAGATCCCATATGTTCACCATCCATATGATAATGGAAAGAAAAACAAACAACGGGGGCAAGAATTGTTTTGCTTGTAAATTTCGCTAAGTCTCCTCTTCTCGGTTGATAAAATGGATTTATCCAGGAGGCCTCGTAGTATAAATATTGACCTGAAAGAAAAATTGGCCAATGAAACTTACCATGTCAAACTGGTGCGTTCCTTTAAATCATTCGCTAATATATTCCTAATATTTCTGTGCTACAGCAATGACTTCAACAGTTTTTAGTTAATATGATTAAGCAAAGCCAAAGGGCTGAAATATTGGGTAAACTTGCTGCTGACTTTTGACATGTTGAAGGTTTCTTGAAAGATTCAAAATTGTGTACCAGGTAAGCCCAAAAAACCGCCCTTGAAAGGGATGCCACTTCCTGACTACATAAGCAGTGATATTTTGCAGTATCTGATTTAATAGCAATCATGTTCAATTATTTTCAAAATTTTTCCTGGCTAAAATCGATCACGCCGTTCAGATTCTGCCGTAAGCGATTTTATAAAAATATCTCTTGGAGAAACCTTAAAAAACGTGCTAAAATAAGTAAGTTTCCATAATATGTTCACCTCACAGTAATGACTTATCAGTACACTTTAGCACGTGCTTTCCTCTTGGCGGGTTTAAAACTATTTCCCCTAGCATGAATGACTTATTCAAGGGGATTCCATTCTCCCAAATGGACAAAATACATGAACACATCCAAGTGTCATTAGTGCTAGGAAGGAGAACAAAAGAAAATCTTGCTTGGCGTTCTCATTCGTTTGTGCAGGTTTTCGAAAGGGGCTTTCTGCCGAAGATTTCCTATTTCGACATGAAGGAATGGCCGGTTAAAGCCGGATAAAGTACTGAACCCAATTGGACATACCGGGAATAAACAAGACAAGTTTCAATATCATTACTATGATTTTCGAGGAGCAACTTTTTCAAACGCCTGGCGTTTTTTATTTTTCACTCACCCGGTATATTGCGTTGTGTAACCCGATACAGCCTACAGAAGAAGCAACATAACACAGACAGTCGTACCATTACTGGTGCCATATGTATGGTCATTCTGTGGTCCAGTTCTTCCACTCTTTGTTGGTCCACTAATCAGCAGCCATTTCTGTCTATTGCTTTTATCGTTACTCCAACCGCATGACCCATCTTGGAAGTCACATGAAATCTTTGCTTGCTCTACTAATTAAAAGGAAAAAGAATTAATTCGATAAATGATTTAGCAAAATGCATATCTAAATTGTTTAAGAGTACTTTACTTACTCGGTTGAAAATTGTTTATTACTCGTTGATATCGTTGCCTGACATCTTACAAGGGACAGACATGAAGTCTTATTGTGGTTTATTTTCCTCGGTATATTGTAAATTTTGAATTGTATGTATCTCTCATGGTGGGGTCTTCTCAGAGAACACTTGAGAAGAATTATTGAACGAAAGGGACACATATTCCCCTTGGGGGTCACTTCTAAATTTCACACGCATTCCAAAACGTTTTCCAAAGTGCTGATCCAAATAAACGGGGCAGACTAAGATGGTAATTCTTCACCGGGAAATAAAAGGCTTTCGACTAATTGACAAGATTTGAGCTAGCATTCACACGATGCCGGAGCAATTTGACAACGGTAGGAAATTTGACGGTGGAAAACTTTTTAAGGTCATTCTGACAAGAATGATGATATAAAAAATTATCTCTCTAGTATTACAGTGTCACACATGACCTAAAGTTTTCTTGCAGCAGGACATTTGAGAAAAGTGCAATGAGGTACAGCACAATTAATACGTGGTATGTATATTGACGTCACGGATCCCGGTTGGGTGGCAAATAAAACCATAATGGCGGGCGCGAGCAGCGAAACTTTGGGCACGCCGTCTTCTGGCACCAGGATCACATACCTGGAGTATAAAAATTGTCCTGAAAATCAGCGTAGGCAAAATCTGAGACTCCAGTGTGCCTAATTTCATGTAGTTTTTCACATTCAGACTCCCGACTGAAGCGTAACGGACAAAATGAAATCAAGAATGTGGCCTAAGGTTTTTCCGGACCCTTGAAATTCCCGCCAAAACCGGAGTAATCTGGGAAGCGGGCACAGGTCTGGGGATGACACAAACATTGGCCTAGCAAATTTTCACGCTGCTTCAACATTCAGCCAGAAAAACACTTCCAGGGCGGCTGGTTGCATGCATATATTGCCTCAAAATTCAGTGCTCAGAACCCTGCCTTTAAAAACTTACTTTATTTTGGCATTGCTGGGAAACAACGGAAGTGCTGTTTTGAAGCAACCACTTATTTCGCCTGTTCTCTGCCATAAATCAGCAATCACTTATAAGATTGACTCAAACAAGGTCTCAAACTCTAAGTTGAAGCCTGACCTATGAAACTGTGTAAAAACTGAGATTATTTGATTCATAGCTCCTCTACAGTAGCCACACAAACGGGGAACAATTATTTTGGGACACCCTGTAGGCTCTCTTAGCATATCACACACAATTGTTGGAATGGATCAACTTAGAAGATGATAAATTCACTATGAAGTGGTTCCAACTTTAAATGGAGAATAATACCACAATAGATCACTTACAGTTTTCTTGTATCATGTCGGTTGTATATTCTTTCCAACCGCTTCCAAATTTAGTGATACATTTGCTGTGCCTTGCAGTACGCTTTGTAAGATCAGACAAGCATTTCTGAAACGGAAAACACAGATGTTGTTTCAAAGGTGGCGGTGAAGTATAAGTTGCAGTTCTTAGGGCCAAGTTCTGGAATCACAGATGCAGCTAAGCGCAAATTGAGTCTTGTCATGACGCTCAAGTGGTGGTGTCCTACCGGGGTAAGTGGCCAAGCGGCTTATACAGATTTCGTCTGGTGACTGAAGTTAAGCTTGGTCAAGTGAGGTCAAACTCCGGATGGGTGACCTCGGAGGCCTGATCTCACAACTCACCTTGTCGTCCTTCGGAAGGGACGTTAAACTAGGGGTCCCATGCCTAGATGCGGCATGCACAGTGGGCCTAAATTAGCTTTAAGTAGCTAGAAATCCTGACAAGCCCACTCAAAACAAATTGAAAACATACAAACAAGATAAAACAACCGGGTAAGGAGCCCTGTCTGCCTGACTGTTCTGGCTGCAGTGTCGGAGGATTACAAAACTGCAACACAACACCTTCAACGGAAAATAATTTTGGCTTAATTTGCAACATTTACAATCTCTTTAAAAATGATAAAAAGTATTTACGCCAATAAGACATCAGGATATTTTGTGAAACTAATAAGCAGAAGGAGGGAGTGATTTAAAAATAGACCAACAAACCTTCAGTCCACAAGGCTGGATGTCGATCGCTTTTCCTTTGCACTTGTGACCTCCGTGTTTCGGACTGCGAAGATAAGAAACAACGTTCACTTAAGTTCAAAAGTTAGTATCAAGTTTGGCTGCACATCAAAAGAAAGTGAGCTTCCTTAGACAATCAATGTTTCTCTGTAAGTATTTTCAAATTCTGTTCCTTGGACTAAAGTTATTGTCTTTGCCATTTTGTTAAGAGACAGTTCATAAGCACTTCTCCTGGTTCTCGTTAGATCCTACAGTCAACCTGAAAGGACTACAGTACTGGTGGGTGTAATGAAAGATTTTAGCGACTTTTTGTGACTAAGTAGGGAGTACTTGGGAAAATGTGGGAGGCTTGTCGATGGGCGCCCTAAAACGAGTTCTCCTGCTTGAAAAGTAACCAAAATTAAGGCCGATCTTCAAATTTCTTTTTGGTAGACATCAAGGACAAATTATTTTTCCTGGTACAGCTGACTTCATTAATTTCAGAATTAACTAGCCGGTAGTTCAGACCACTTGAACAGGCTAGGATTAACAATTCTAGCCCATTTTAGGTCTGACTGACTTTTAATTTGCTTAAAATTGCTTTGTTTTTTTCGTTTTCAATTTGCTTTGAGAAGGCTTGTCAGGATTTCTAGCCGCTGAAAGTTAACTTAGGCCCACTGTGCATGCCTCATCCAGGCATGGGGCCCCTAGTTTAACATCCCTTCCGAAGGACGACGAGCTGAGTTGTGAGGTCAGGCCTCCAAGGTCACCGATCCGGAGTTTGACCTCACTCGACTGCGCTTAACTTCAGTTACCTGACGAAAACTGTTTAAGCCACTGGGCCACGCGACCACTCATCCTGTAAACAGTTACCGAGTCAATGTCACTGTGTATATCAAGCTTATGATTTGGCCGTAAATTACAAAGAGAATGCAAGCACAGGTAATTGGGGAAAATTAGTAAAATAAACAAATACCTCTCTTTTTACTTTAATGTTTACCAAATTCGCCAATTTTGTCTAGATTAAGGCAACGACGATGACGCTGGTGATAAAAACAGTTCCAATTTCTACTCAAAAAGAAATAAGATTCTGTCTCTAATTTCTTTTTGAGTAGAAACCAGAAATGTTTGCATCACAAACATCTTCATGGTTGGCCTAATCTAGATAAAGTTGACGAAGATGGCAAACGCTAAAGTAAAAAGAGAGGCGCCTCCTATTTTTACTAATTTTCCTCATTACCTGTGACGCAAGGTATCAAGAGTAATGTTAATACCTAGTTCAACAAACGACACACTATGCATCAAAGACTGTTGTGACTCTAGTCTTTAAGAATATCGGAAGAAAATTTCGAGATCATACTCAAAACGTACGCAGGACTGTCACATTTTCGTGTTCTCTCTTTAATGCCTGCCCCACACAGCCCTTTACACAATCCAAAGTTTGACCATGAACTCCATTTTCCATGAATAGGCGCCTGGATTTTCTTCTTTTGGACACAGTTGCCCTTGATGCACCACTGTGGAGAATTAGAGATAATCAATTAGATCATAAACATATCCAAAGTATGAATGCATGCACACTGACACAATTAAACCAGCTTTACTTAAACCAGTTTAAATTTCAACCAATCAAATGACTAGATTTATTGGTATCACCAATCACAAGGTCCTATTAGAAAACCTGGTTTAAATTAAGCTGGTTTAACTTGCAGTGTGAATGGAGCATATTACTGCCTATGAATCAGCATATTGGTAATTGATTTTCTGAATCGAATTCGATTCCCAAGAAGCAATAAAGTGCAACTCTCGTCATTATATTCAATGATTCAAGTGCAGCATATCACAAAAAAATTAGCCCCTTTTGTGGGGCTGTTTTTGGAGGAGATTTATCTTTGAGTGTCAAGTTTTTCAAACATTTCCGCTTAAACTTAGTTTGAGATCTTCTTTGAGAAAATTTGATAAGAGGTTGCCTATTTGTGGTACAAAAAAGTCAAAGTAATTAGTTGCTGCAAAAACAGTAATTCCATCTCCTACAATTACAAAATTAAATAAATTTTCAAAAAAAAAGGGTTGTGGCGTCTAATTTACTTTTTTGCTGGTCTTTACAAGGCTAACAGTGTTTTTGATCCATGAGATGACACTATCAACTGTTTTGAAAATATAAAGAAAATTTTAATATGACATTAGAGTCCCTTCTTCTAAAAAGTTACGTGAAGTTGACATTGCAGGAGAACAACAGATGTCCTGGTTCAACCACTTATTTGCCCTGCCTCTGTATTAAATCAGCATCTACTCTCGAGTACCGAAAAAAACGGGGGGGGGTGAGAATAATCGGGGGGGGTGGAAATGGTTCGATATGAAAATAATATGGGGGTTGGAATAATCGAGGGGGTGCTTGGAGAAATAGAAAATAGCCCTTTTCTTAGGTAAACACATATCTGTTATATTTATGTGAACAGTGATGTTACTGATACATTTACTTTTGAGCTCTGGCTCTGTTGAATGCACTTCTTGAAACTTTTTCTTGCGTTTATACAGAAATTATGTTTAATATCATTTCATTTTTCCAAAAATTAATAAAGGGGGGTTGGAATAAGAGAGGGGGGTTGGAAAATTTTTCAAAATTAATAAGCGGGGGGGGGACGATTATTCAGTACTCGAGAGTACTTGTCAAATTGACTCGAAAAAGGTCTCGAACTCTAAGCTGCAGCCTGACCCGCATGCAGCTGTGCAAAAACCGAAACAATTGAAGCTAGAGCTCCTCCGCAGTATTTACACAAACGGGACACAATCATTTTGGTCAACCTGTAGTTTAGACCCCGTTTACACGATGCCGGTAGAATTTGAAAACGGCACGAAAAAGTGCCGCTTTGGCCTCCCGTTTACACGATGCCGGTAGAATCTATTCTTATTCCATAGACAATAACAACTGACGTCAATGCTCAATCAAGATAGATAAAACAACTATGACAATAAGGACAATAGGGAGGATTAAAAATATCAGCCTCGTGACGAAAGCGGCATAAAATTCTGCCGGCAAAGTGCGTTTGCACGATGCTGGCAGAATTTGAAAACGGCAGAATTACAAACTTTGCCGTCTTGCTAACCGAAACAAAATTCTGCCGGCATCGTGTAAACAGGAGGCCAAAACTGCACTCTTTTATGCCGTTTTCAAATTCTACCGGCATTATGTAAACGGGATCTTAATGGCACATACCTTGTCTCTGCCGCAACCTGTTCCCTCAAGAGGTGGAACAAGAGCTAAGGCGGCACATCGTGACCATGGATCTCTTTTACACCACAGGAATGAACAAGCACCATAGTAAACCTGAAAGGGAGTGTCTATGTAACAGGAGCTAACTGCAAGAAATTCACTAAAATTTCAGTTACTTTTCATAATAAAAAAGGTAAAGAGGACTTTTATGATCCTTTGAGAATTTGCTTTTTGGGTCCAAAATCTTTTCTGCATAAATAGTTTAGTATAAAGCATATCTTCGCATTCATACCTGCCTTTATCTTGGAATTATGGGAACATGGAGGATTATAATTCATAAAAGATTTGAGCGTGAAATCAAACCTTGTAAAAAAGTTTGTCAAAGAGCTCATCTGAGCTAATCCTGCTTCTACCAGAAGATAATATAATAGAAAGATGAACAGACCCAAAAAATTTACCATGATCTGTCTAAAACTGTATATCAAATGCAAAAGCCGAAAAAAACTAAACTAAATGTTTTGGATGAGTAATTTGCATTACCAAAAATCTCACACGCATGGACCGAGATACAAGTTTTTACATGAGGGGGCCATGGGCGAACCGGGTGACAAGCGAAGCGAGCCAAAACCTAGACGGAGGTCTGGATGTACTCCCCTGGAAAAATTCGAGACCACACTCTTCAGATTGGCTTAAAACAACGATGGTTTTTGTTCCTCAATACAGATTGACTTTACTAGTGAATCTATGTTGGGATTTACACATCCAGCCAAAAGCAAAAAAGTCCAATTTACCAAAAGGCCACGTAGAGTTACTAGTATCAAGTTTCTGGTGTGAGACTAGTTCTTTAGCTTGTAAATATCCCCAAAGAGCTTCCTAGACTAATGAAAAGTAGACAATGATTGAGAAATACATAAGAATGTGGAGTACCTATCCGATATTCTGAAATGCTAAAATAATACAAGAATAAAGATTCACTGCAGCAACAAGTGAACATTTTTGAGGAGGTACGAGAAGAAAGTAGACCTGTGATTTTTCCCAGGCTGCCTTTTGCAAAAACAATTTTCTTTTTCTTACCCAGCCTTCCTCGTTTGCGAAGTTTTATTCACCCAACTAATTTATCTTCGATCCCAACCCCTGAGAGAACGAACATTCAATGAGCCTTACTTACATAACATGATCTTGCTTGCTGTCCAAATTTTGCTATACATTGATCTGATTTCGGATACAATTCACCTGGCAGATCATAGAAATTATCCACTTCGTTGTCTTCAAATTCTTGAGGTTTGTAGTCCAGACATGGAAAGTATCTACAAAGCATGAAAGAACAGCACATAAAGTAGAAGCAACGTAAAAATCTGCCAATGGAGGTATTGTAAATAGTTTGAGCTTCTTTTTTGCATTCAGATAAAAAATTTACAATCTTAGTTACGTTCTACTTTACTTTCTAATTATGACTATACGACACTACAGGGACAATTCCAAGAGGGGGGAGATTACACGGCTACCCCTTGGTTACATGAAACAAAACGAGGACAATGCAAGAAACTTTACGCAAAGAAACAACAAGGGAACGAAAACATAAACGAACAACATACAAGTAAATACGACATTAAGCTGTGAGTGAAGGTAGCTTGTTACCAAGTAATTCCAGATATAAACAAATCAGAGACTTTGTGAGCTTTGTCTGAGCTATGTGCAATAAAAAGAAAGCAAAGTTTTCTCAATACCATAGACTTGGTGGTTGGCAATAAACAAAGGATCTATCGTTTTAATATACAAAGGCTCTATTGTTTTAATCTATTGTTCTCAACTGCGAATTTTCAGCGCAGTCTTACATAGGCCATAGGCCATCTCAAATTGGCCGCGCAAAATACAAACTTTCCAGTCTGGAAGACAAGGAGAGTAATGGAAGATTTATGAAAGTTTAATGACAATCAATTTAACAAATTGCCATGGATCAATTTAACAAATTGTCTCGTATTCCTCCATTTTAGAAACCTGTTGTTTTGAAAATTTTCTCATTGGTTTCTACGCCCTTTTGCTTCTCTAAAATTCCTACAGACGAGATGACGTCACACAAGAATTCAATACACAAAGCCATCTTGTTTTGGAGCAAATTTTTGAATTTATTTGGGTCCAGTCATAACTTTCGTCCTAGAAAGTCGCCATCAGTTGTAAGTTACTGATCACTTCTTTGAAGTTAGCCTTCCTTTTTACATTCAACTATCTATCTGCTAAAATTTTTGTAAGATCTGAATAGCCTCCAGGCTTCTACAATCGATTTTACTTCGATAAAGAAATGAAACACTCTCAAAATCCCAGTGTGACGATAGGTTTTGCGATTGCTTCATTTACTCAAAGTCTGAGTTGCAAGCATGAGTTTACAAAGTCAAATATCGCATCGTCTGTGTGAATAAGCTTTGACCATTTTTCTCTTGGAAGCCTACTTATCTAGAACATTTCTGAGAGAGTTATAGGCACACAAGAATATACGAGAATAAAGTCTAAATTATAAACAGTGTACTGTTGAAGCGGGTATAGCTACTCAAAGCAAACAGGTGTCAATTGAAATGATAAAGATATTCACCTGATGTTTTCGTACAATGAAATTTTACTGCATTTCGACCAATGATATTTCACATGCTTAGAAAACACCTTCGGTGCCATTATGCTCCCTCGCAACTTGTCATCCTCACATTCTTTGTCCTCACCATCATGATCTATTCCTAAACTGGACGTAAAACACAAGTTTGAAAACAAATAGAATTGTGAATATCTCGACAAAATGGCCCACGAAAAGACCTTTTCTAAATATCTTCTGGAATGAATTGCAGCATAGATTCCAAATCTTTACAAATTTTTGTGTAAATTTCTTCCTGTTTCTTTGAACTGGAAGAAAAAAGGTTGAAAAACTTGAAACCATCGTAATTTGTAAACTTCTTCATGAGAATGACCTTCTAGAAAACCATGGATTGTAACTGTCTACAATATGTTATCTAGCAAAACTCTTTCTTCCCTCTTGCTCACGATTTCGAAATCTGATGACGTCATATCGTGAATAGAATTAAAATATAAGAAAATACCCTGTATATTCGAAAACAGTCCAGATTACAGAGAAGTCAAATCATAGAATTTTAGCAAAGAAGCTAGTCCCAGAATACTGCAACGACCTTTCCATGATTTGGAATCTATGCTATCCACTGCAGTTGGCAAACGCCCTGCATGAGAAAACTGTGAAACATAGCTAGATCTGAACAAATTACTTCAGATAGACCACAAACATATCATCAACATAGCTAGACTAACTTACGCATGTCCTGCCTCATGAGCTATGACGTATGCAGTGTTAAATCCACTTTCTTTGACAAGAGCGCAACTCTTTTTCGTACACATGGTATACATAGCAGCATAACCTAACGTAGAGGAAAAATGTGTCAAGTTGAAGCCAAATTACCTTTTGATCCGCGAAATGAATGAATCACTGTTATAGTTCCTATTCAAGCCTAAAAGTAGTTCGAATTACTGGCTCTTCACTATGATCTGAGGAGTATAAGTAGCTACAATGAAGGATCTGAGGTCTTGCGAAGAAAGCTGCATTCAAAAATAGCGCAAACACGGACCTTTGAAAGATACGAAATCTGAGAAAATTGATGATATTATCGAGGAGAAATAAGAAGTCAGCTTTGCACAATTTCATCGATACCTAAACAAAAGGCTGTAAAAATAGTAATGTCAACAACACTTTGCAATTTAGTTAAAATTCATAAAATCGTACCTCTGGATTCATAACTCTATTAGTCAAGAAACGTTTGTCTTGTTGAATTATTTCACTTCTCCTTCTCGAATGGAAACCATAAAATATCCTATTTTCAGTTTTTCTTATTTTGATAACTTCACGATTTCTAGAGAGCTGGATAACAATGCAATCTTACCTGAAGGCCCAATAGATTTCCTACAAAAGAATATCTGCATGAAAACACCTTGTAATTAGAACTTGAACATAACATACAAAGTCTTATCAAAGTAATTCGCTTTCAAAAATCTTGTGCATGCATAACGTCACGTCACCATAACAACGAATATATAAATGCGCCAAAATTGAGTAGAGCTTTAGTTGTCTGAAGATTGAGAGAAAGCGTGAAACTCTCAGTAACAACTGAGAATGTAGTCTGTTTTATTGCTTCAGTCCTGTTATGATCAGCTCTCCCTTCATGGCATTGAGCACTGTTTTAACCAGTAAAGACAGATACAATCTTTTGTAATATATATTACAGTTATTGAAAATTTTTGAAAGAAGTGGAGGCAAAGAAACAAGACTTTGAAGAAGAGAAAAAACTATTCAAAGCCGGACATAGCCTACTTAACAGCTAGATAAAATATATCTTCTTTATCATTCGCCGAACAGTTTGTATTATGCGCATACTAACCAGTTTTGTGTTGTGCAGGAAAATATTAAGCCCGAGGTCTTAAAAGTACAGACCGAGCTTGCGAGGTCTGTGCATTAAGACCGAGGGCTTTATATTTTCCTGTACAACAACAAAACCGGTTAGTATGAGTTTTATTACCTGACATCTTCTAATCTTGACTTGCATTTAATCAAACACATTTTGTTAGCTTTGAGTTTACTGTACATCTCAAAGGCCTAGGCCTAAAGCAGTTGTTGTGGCGACAAAAATGCGTCCTTGTATCGTATTATACAAGGCTACGGGAAAACTGCGGGAAAGGTTCGATTAGCCAATAGGAATGGCGAGATTCTGTATTGCCTCGTTTTTGAAACTTCAGTCAGGTAATAAATAAGTCGTTATGATAAATTTCACCTTCAAATGTTAGTCACACTCTGAAGAGAACAGAAGTTCGAAAGGCCTTTGTGTGCTGATTCAAAGTCTTGTATCTTTGCCTCCATTTCTTACATTTTTTTTAGTATTTTACCTGCCAAATATTACAGTTATTGATATGTCTAATGACAGAGAGCAGACGTACTGGACTACATCCTGTAGCTCTATGGCTTATATTAAATGTTCTTAGTCAGACAAAACTAAAGCCCTGTCTAAAAAAGTTGATGTTAAAGTCAAAATCTTTAGAATAAAACTATTCATCTTTTTACTTCTTAAGAGAAAAGTTTGGGTCGAGCGTCCATAGCTGGTAAATTTGTGAAGGAAAACACAAGCATCACCCCTGTTCTCTGTATAACGATGCTAGATGTGGCAAAAAGTTGCTCCGGATTTCAGAGTACTCTTCATAAGAGTTGATCAACGATAACCGTACCTGAAGTGAGCTGGAATGATTCAGTTGATACACGGGAATTTTCATCTACCTTCTGGCGTTGCTTTTGTTATTTTCGTTCATTGTTAGCTGATTTTATTGGGTAACAGTTACAGCTCAAAAGTGCGGGTATGCCAGGGATAGTTGCAGTCCAAAGTTTGCCTCTTTCAACTGTTGTGACTTAATTGAAAGAAAAATCAGCTATCAATGAATTTAAATAACGAAAAGCAAAGCAAAACGACCAATAACACTTGCCTCTGTATGAAATGAAGCTTTGATGATTCACTTTGACCAAATTTGTCGATAATAGGGCGCGGAGAGGATTTATGGGCCCCGGGTCAAAACAAAACATGGGCCCCTGGCAAAACGATTTGTAAGAGGCACACTGGAGGTGCACCCATCTAGGGGGTCCAGGGGCATGCTTCCCAGGGAAAATTTTGAAAATCAAGCTTGTTAGAATCGTTCTGGTAGCTACCGGAGCCTCTAAATACAATTATCATGTCATCGGACTAGCCAATCATTATGAACGAGAATCATGATATAATAACAAGTTGCCTCTCATTGATTTTTTTATACTCAATTTAAAAATTTGTTACAGAGACGAATTACCTAAGACACTACTTACAATAAACTTAACTACACTACTAAGACGATACCCCGGGGAGCATATTATCCTGACTACCCCGACGCCATTTAGTAAAAAAACATAGAACTAAACTAAAATTAAATCTACGATTACAAAAAGCTACATACAACGATTTACCGATAACTACTGAAACCTGTTTCACAGTAGATGTCGAGTTAAACAAATTCATTTAATACATTATAGCAATTTGAGAAGTCATTAGGGCCCTTTTCGATCATGAACCAGGCAGACACCTGAATTTGAGCTATTTTTGAAACCTGAGTTATTATTCATGGGCCCCTATGGCCATGTGCCCCAGGATTTTGATCCCCCTGACCCCCTCGGCCCTGGTCGATAATATACTCTCTGAAAGTGGTTCTGAAATCCGAAGCAACTTCTCGCCACAGCTTCTTGCATCGTTATACCTAGAACAGGAGGGGTTATGCTTTTGTATTCCTCCACAAAATCTAACCTTGATCCTAAGCTATTTGCATGGTTAATTTTGCATTATCACAAAATCACGTGACTTCTAATCTGAGACAGACCTTGTTGATCAATATTTGGTATCAGGCCGATCTTAAGTCTCAGTCTCATATAGACCCCTTCCCAATGTTTACGTTTGGAAGCGAGGCTATAGATGCGCGCGCAATGATTGCAGCAGAATGTCTTTTTTTATGTTCTGATTTTGTGAAGCACGTTGCCAAACCGGTAAAAAGTACTTGACGTTCACCAATATTACCAACCAAGGAGCATCCTCAGTAAAGACAACAAGATGAAACCTAGCAGAACTAATTCACGCAGGCATAAATCATTGCAGATTTCAGAAGAGCAAAGTGTGATGTCAAATGTCTTTCGCTTTGGTGAATTCAAAGCAACATTTTGCGTCAAGCAGTTTACTAGTGAGAAAGATGCAGAAAACAAGAGCAAGGGTAGAGAGCTTTATGATGCAAAAGACGAAAGAATCAACTGAAATACCTCGTAAGAACGGCGACAAAATTATGGTTGTTCAATCTGTTAGCAGCAGCTAGTGATGCAGCAAAATGGCATGCATTGGTAATACTTGCATCTGGGTCATTTTCTACCAATCTGTATGATGCCTGCAAACAATTATAAAGTTTCAAATTTCAAACCACAATGCAATTATGAAAGCAACAAGATTTGAAAAGTCTAGAACAACAAAGCCAAAGGGTAATCTGCTTGTCAACAATCTGTGTTCTTGGAGGTGATGATTTAAGACCACTTGTTCAGAAGATCTGCATGAACTAGTGAAACGATTTGAAGCTTTGCGGTTTTGAATGATTTGCGGTTTTGCGCAAACGAGGGCAGCCTCGCTTTTGCAGAGAAACTGAATTAGGCCATTAGGCCAGTACAAACTTGAATCAGTGAATTGAGCTGTGGCAGCGAAGCAAAGTAAGGCCAAGAAAGGCAGAAGAAGCCATGATAAAGACAAAGGTATGTTTGCGTTTACATTTTTAATTATCACTTCGTTTCCTGCGACCCATGATCATACCAGCCCCGGACTTGTCCGTTAATTTTAGAGATTGTGGAAAATTGAATGAAATGAGCCAAAAGCAAAAGGACTAGTAAATGACTTACAGGATCAGACTTCATGAGAATGAGTTTAGTAAGAATGATGTTGATCTTTATGCCAAGGCTTTTGTCTTTGAATACTTTTGACACCTAAAATGAATTCCAATGATGATTATCACAAGGCTAAATCCCCAATCAACGTCATCCTATGAAATTCTAGGGACCTTTAGCAACTAGGACGGCGACTGCAACGACAATGCAAATATCCCTTTGTTTCCGAACTTTGGCTTGAAAAGACTCTTTGCTTTCCGTTCGAATTTGCTTCCCTTGAGAGTCTGTCAAGTTGTCCTTTTCAACTACACAACTTGAAAATCCTATTTCTAACGTGCTGCTCTTCAGATCTGGATCTTCAAAGTGAAACTCGGTCATTTTAAATGTTGATTATCAAGGAAGCAGAGCGTTGCGAAGTATCTAGATGAAGAAGGATATTTTGTCTCGTCTTCTTTTTGAACATGTGAAGGTAACGTGGGAAGGTAAAGTGGGAAACTACACTCAGTTTATATCATACAAGATGACGTTCTGGCTGGCGTTGCCGTCCTGGCTGCTAAAGGTCTCTTCTGACTTAGAGATAGCGTTCACATGATGCTGGCACATTTTGAAAATGGAGTCGTAAGAGCACTCGAAAATGATGAAAATGGACCATTTTTCATCACTTTCAACGGTTTTTAACGTACAGGTACATTTCTCTGGCATCAAATTTCTAGAAAGATTGCACCGCGTTAATTACCGCTGAAGTTTCTAGCGTTTTCAAATTGGGCCGGTATCGTGTGAACGCTAGCTCAAATTTTGCTACTGTCACATTTTCTTCACCGTTTTCAAATCTGCCAGCATCGTGCGAACGTAGACTTAATCCAATTTAGTTTGATTCTGGATCTAGACTGGTTTGATTTAGAAAAAGCAAGCACTTACCGCACTCATAACAGCATGCAGATACCTCTTGGCTGTTTCCTTTCCATAATGATTTGTAACAGTCTCGTCAGCAATGATCATTATCCGCAGGTACTTCTCGGGAACTGGATCGAAGCTCTTTAGCTTCCTTGGCAAGTAAGCTGTCATAGGAGAAAAAATACCAGGCTAGTCAAAAATTATGATGTACAGTAAATCCCCGCGCATAAGAACCTATTTTTTGACAGCCGGGCTGGAATTGGTTCTTATTTCAAAGGTACTAAGACTTATTTCAAGGTATACTGGTTCTTATTTGAAGGGTGCCTGATGAAGTCTTCTTGAGAGTCTCACAAAGATGTTAAGCCCCAATATTTGTGTTGGAAGCATCCTTATGGACCTGATAAGTAATTGGGGAGGAAAATAAAACTTTCAAAGCCAACTGGGACCACAATGACCTTAATAACAGCAATCAAAAATCAACTTTGCAACCCCTACAATAAGAACCTATGTTTCATCAAACTGAAACAGGTTCTTAATGGCAAGGTACATGACTTAGGAAAAACAGCCTCTAGGTTCATATTTTGGTAGGTTCTAATAAGCAGGGATTTACTGTATGTCTATATGTATGTATGTATATTTATGCCAAAAATTAAAATTAAACATACAATAAGATTTTCTGGAAAGTAAACGGAAGGCTAATTCTTGCAGTGGCCGATTTGAGTCAGGTAAATTTCAAAATGGATCCGAATTTGCCCACCATTTAATGACATCTTTGCCAATACTATCGTTTTACAAATTGGGCAGCAGTGGTCCATGAAAGGGGGATTGTTCCTTTTATTCAAACGCTATGGGGACACATCCTTCCAGGCCTACCTCTTGTCATTTTTACAGGACTATTCTCATAGTAAGCTGTGTTAAATTAAACTGAACCCGAGCTTACAGAGTCATTCAAGAAAACCGAAACATGGGTTGGCTAACGGTCAACGATCTCATAGAAACTGAAACATTGAAAATGGTCTATAGGTCCATAAACCACGAAGCGCCTGAGAATCTTACAGGGCTGTTCCAAAGGTTATCTGAAACCAGCGCAAGACAGCTTCGTAATACCAGCACTGACCTTGATGTACCATTGCTAAGAACTGCATGTGGCCAAAAATGCTTCTCTTATAGAAGAGCTAAACTTTGGAATGATCAAAATAGAGAACGTAAGATGGCAAATACTTTCACCCAATTCAAATCGTCACTGAAAAATGACAAATCCTGAGCATTGTCTCACATCCCCTTTTACTTTCATTACTTTTGTATACATAATTTTATCTTGAAATTGTAATTTTGTAGCCTATTTTCTTTTGTAACAGGGCAGTTTGTAAATCAACTTCACTTTGTGTATTGAATACTTACCCTGTATAAATATTATAAAATGAATTGAAAATGAGAATGTAGACTTACAGGGCCGTCTTATCCTTAGTTCTGTGAACTGAATCTTCCGCACGTCGCGTATCCTGAATCTGATTTTTCCATTTGTAAGCATATAGATACCAGTATCCAAATCCCTGACTTCCCAAACCGTCCCAGGAGATACTTCAAGAGCTCTTGGCTCGTTAGGCCGTAGATCAAATTGTGGCCGGAGGAAGCCAAAGAAACCAAATAAGCCAACTTGGTAGACCTAAAAAGGGAGAAAGTAATGCTTGATTCTGGGACGAAATCCTACATGCCATTGCAAAACATTGCTCCTTCGAATTCGTTAAGGTACTGCCAAGGTACCTTGCAAAGATTGGTGCTCACCAACTTCAACTCATGTGATTAATCTCCTAATAAAGCATTCTATGAATTCCTCAACTTATCTCAAGCCATCAGCTTGTGAAATGAAATCCAGAGAGTGGTATAATACTGAGAAATTCCAACACTATGGTTACATGAATTGAAATGAGTAAAATAAACAGCAGCAAATTTTGTCTATTCCTTTCAAGAAAGATGACAAATGTACAGAATACAAAAAGACTCTGCTAAAAAGTAATAATAAAAGTAATAGATAGGCCGAACTGTTACAATTCTAAAAGAACTTCTCGCCTGAATTGACAGAATCGGCTAAGGCTTGTTTACACCCATTTCAAGTCCTGTGATAGCTGCAAGGAGTTCCCATGACTCATATACCTCATAATAATCTCTTGATAAAACATCTTTTGATTTCTCTTACGTATTTCGTGCCATGCAAAGTTATGCCATGAGAGCAAAGAGCAGCATAAAATTAAAACTTCCAAAGAGTATGGTCACATTACTTGAAATGAGTAAAACAAACCTTAGCCGATAAGGTCTATCAAGACGAAGTTTGTTTAATTTTGCAGACGTTTACGAAACAATATGGAGTATTTGTCAAAACAGCTGTACCCAACAAGGGTTTTTTTTCGTTACATCATGGGCTATATCTTTGACTGTGAAATGCCGTCTTGTCTTTTCAACATGAGATGAAAATGTTTCTTGGCAACTTGACAATCTTACAAGAATTACTTCAACTTACCCGCACTTCCCTGCCTGACTTATTAATAAAGTTGATTTTAACTCGGTTTTCGGTCTGTCTTCGATACCTTCTGTGCAGCATTGAATCTGAAAAATTGTAAATTTAGTAACCTAATGAGAGACAAACAGAGCTACATTAATACAGTCAGAGCCTCCTGGGACATGATCCTGAATATTACAATTTCTCCGATTCGTGAGCAGCCCTTCCCAAAAACTCCGTTCAGGTAAAAAGACCTCCTGAAGCCTTTTCTACTCATGCAAGCATTTTTAGTTATTTTTATTGCGATTCCTCTCCTGAATTGCTTATGAAAGGGTACAAAACCTCAAACCATTGTTAAACATGTCAAGCTAATTGGCTAGGCAATCTCTCAGTGATACAATAAGTCGGGCAGATATTCTGAACCTACGAGTCATCCGACATCTGCTTGTCTAATGTGAAGTCAGACTTTTGACCACTTTTACTGGATATGCGATGAAATAAACGTACGAAATCAAACGACTTGTGCGTCTATCCATCCACTAAACGTCCGATCTGTCTAAGCTGACATGTACGTCAAGACAATTTGTTTGTCTTCAGAGCTATGTGAATGATGACAAGACAAGTTACCAGACAAGTTACCACACAAGTTACCACACACGTTTCCAGCAAGTTACCAGACAAATTACCTTCTTCAATGACAGGTGCGAGATCTCCACTGTAAACATCACTTGACGCAGAAATCTACAATATGATCAGAAAAAAATTAGTCTCATGATGGAAAGAAAATTGTGCTTGACGCATGCTCTCTAAAAGTCAGACCCTTGAAAAGAAGTGCCAAAAATCTACTTCAGACCAAATGTCACGTTAATATGCCCGCGAATAAAATCAATTCAACGTTTTTGGATAATTAATTTGCGTTTTCGCAAATCTCACATGACGTCTTATTTAGATGGACTTTTAAATTTCTAGGAATGCCGAGAACCATGACAAACAATCATCTAATGTTTATCGTCTAATTGGTTAGTCAGTACACCTTGATTCACTACAAACATACGTGTTTACAAACTAAACTCGAGTAACCAGGAAAAAGCTGCGAGTTCCTAACACTAGTGATTGACGGAAATCGAATTTAACAGCGTCAAAAACAGAAGCTTTTGGTGACAAGCTCGATTCTGGAATTTCAGTAACCATAGTAAAGAGATTATGGAGTAACTGAGGTGCGCTGGGAAGGAAAATGCGATTTGCTACTTCTTTTGACACTGGATAATCGAATATTACTGTGTTGGAATCTAGGCCTTTTGGTCAGACGCACGAGTTTGGAATCTTGAGCAGCGGAGAGAAACTGCAAGAAAATTTCTGATCATAGACGTAGGAGCTGGGCACGTCCTGCAATAAACAAAAAAGTGCCCTTTTTATTTCATGAAAACACCCCCTTTTTCTAAAGGAAAAAGGGCCCCCGAAGTGTCGTCCCTCTCCCAAGTTCGAGATGCTTCCTACGTCCCTCCTTCAGATTTCCTAATGATTGTAACTACCTCTGAGTAATCAAGTCTAACAGTACGAAAATCTACGCCTGTTAGTCACAAGCACTAGTTTGGAATCTCGCACAACTGAGAAATAGCTACTGTTAAGAACAGTGGGAAGAAAGTTGCGATTTCCCAACTCTCGTAACCTGGAGAAAATAAATTTGACAGTGCTAGAAGCGATAGAAGCTAGTGATTTTAGTCACATGCGCGACTTTGGAATCTTGAGTAACAGAGAGGTACTGCGGCGAAAGTTCTCATTTCGTAATCAATTTACTGCTGAATGATGAAATTCTGAAGTAAGAAAATCTACGCCTCTTGGTCAAAAGAACGAGGAGCTCCTCGCTGGAATCTTTGCATTACTACGACCGCTTGGATATGTAGATCTTGCAAATGATTTTTTGTTACAACTGTTATTGTATGGTGATAAAGATTTTCCTGACTCAGTGAATAGGCATATCCTTGAACTTGCATTAAAGTCTATACATAAAACTGGTCGATTCGATTGACGTCTTATACCCGACCCTTCCATAAGCCACCCAATCGTAGCGTTGTTTTGTAACCATTGTTTTCGACTTAAATTTTTTTTAATTTATTTAGTTTTCCTTTGTCTTTGTCTTAGATATTGTAGTAGAACCGTATATTATTTTTGTAAGCAACTTAATTAGCAAACTTTATCGTAGTCGTTAGTCTAGTTTCATTTCTTTATGTTATGGCCGTGGTGTTGACATTTATTTTTGCTCCCATGGCATCGTCCTGTAGTGTTGCATAGTTATTTAAAGTATAGTAGAATGTAGCCTTGTAGTAATATTTTATATGGATATATAAAAAAAAGAACGAGCTCGGAATCTCGAGCAACTAAGAGGCACTGTTAAGAACTGGGTGAGGAACGTTGTGATTTCCCAGCTCTTGGAACTTGAAGAAATTGAATTTGACAGAAAAAAAATCTATTGCTTTTCTCCTTTCTAAGCTCGTACTTCAAATTTCAGGCAAATAAAAGGCAACTGAGAGCTAAATTATATTTTCCAAATACAAGTCACCTTAGAAATTGCATTTGATAAGAATTTGAACCTTAACACAGTTGATAACAGCGAAGGGCTGTGCAACTACGCCAGTACAGCGAATATGTAGACAAATGTTCTGGAGTTTTTAGTAGGTCAAAGCACTTCACTTTCGATACAGTCTGAAGATTAAAGCAAGATTAAAGTGCTCGTTAATGGTTGTTAGGGGCCCTTATTGTTAAGCTCCCGTATACACGTTGCCGGTAGAATTTTGAAAACGGCATGAAAAAGTGCCGTTTTGGCCTCCCGTTTACACGATGCCGGCAGAATTTGAAAACGGCATGAAAAAGAGCCGTTTGGCCTCCCCTTTACAAGATGCCGGTAAAAATTTATTCTTATTCCATAGACAAAAACAAATGACGTCAATAATCAATCAAGATAGATAAAACAACTACGACAATAAGGACGATAGGGAGAATTAACAGTATTAGCCTCGTGCGTGACGAAAGCGGCATAAAATTCTGCCGGCAAAGTAAGTTTACACGATGCCGGCAGAATTACAAACTTTGTCGTTTTGCTAACCGAAACAAAATTCTGCCGGCATCGCGTAAACGGGGTCTCTTAAAATAAGCAAGGTTATAGAATGTTGCATTCTAATTGGCCTATTCAACAAATCGAAAGCATTTGATTGGTTACAATAGACCATTTCGACAATTAAAAAGGAGACTGGGGAGAGCGGCTCGTTCTGGTATATGACTGCCACAGAGCTTCTACGAAACCAATGATAGATTTCCCTGCACAAAAACTTCAAGTCTTAAATTACGAATCTTTGAGATACAAGTCCCCAAAAAGGTAGCTGCAAGGATTTCCCATGACTCATATATCTCATAACGAAAGGGGGACCTCACATCAAACAGCCTCAAATCAATTAGGGAGGGTATTCGTCATTTTCCTTAGAAGTTGTGCGATCAGATCAGAATGTCAAAGAAAGATCAACAGAGATTTCGGTATAATTCCTGGCAACTTCGAGAAGATTCCTAATGACAAAGCTGTGCCCCTCTGAGCATTGCAGACTTGATGAGATAGGAATTCACATGGAGAATTATTGTGCTACAGGAGAATGGAAGAGAATGACATGCAGTCACTTTACGCATTTGTTTTGTTTTGTTTTTTGAGAGAAGGTTGGCTCCAAAAGACAGTGAGGCGGATCCCTGAAAATCTAACGAATTCCCCCCGGGGGGGGGAACTTGACCTAAATTTGTACGGGGATGTGCCCACGAAATAAATTTTTTTCACCCTGCTCCAGAATTTTTGCCTTCAAATGATACCCTGTTCTAGAAAAATCGGTAAAAAGTATACTCAAAAACACAAAAATTTGACTAAATAATAACCTGTTGTAACAAAATTCCTCTTTTGACATGTTTTGACAACCTGCTCCAGAAAACTTGCCTTCTTTTGATACCCTGTTCTAGAAAAAATAGGCGAAAACGATACCCTGAAAAACGGCACATCCCCGTCGGACAAATATACTAAGTACCCCCCCCTCCCGGGAATTCCAAGCCAAGGCTCGCTGGTAGAGGTAAGTTGAAAAGTTGATTTGAGTTGTTTGCTAGAAATATTGCTGCCCATACCTTCCTTGCAGAAGCATAGGTATGGCTATAAAGCAACTGGTTCAACATGGCCTAGAAAAGGGCAGGGTATAACGTGATTTATTTCAAACTAAATTCAAGATCAAAAACATCTTTTATCATTAAATTCCAACAATTCATCTGCTATCGAAAAACCATAATTTCAGCCACAGAGCCACATGATGGATAACACAGATCGCTGACGTTAGACAAAGCTGAGAAAAATAACCAGTAAACGTATGTTAGACATCGCACTTGCAACGAAAGGAATCCACGAAAAACAAAACACTGATCGCAATGCATGCTGGTCACGCAAGAGCTTTAAAATCTTTCGAAAGATTTTCTACTTTTTTGGATGGCGAAACAAGGACAGATGCTGTAAGACAACAGCATTAGTTGATTTTGATTCGCACCGAAATTCAAAGCAATTAGCTATCGTGGACGGAAATTCTCTCAACCAGTAATTCACGACAAACCAAGCCGCAAGAACTGCTCCGATCCGGTGGGGCAAACCCTCGCCTTGTGCATGCAAAAAAGTGGCTTTTAAGAGCAGTTATGTGCTTATAACGAAAGGAGAAGGTTATATCTTAACATCTACCTCGAGCATTTTATCTATTTGCTTCAAAAGCCAATTGGGGGGTCATTCAATACTAGCAAAATAAAGTGCCCGAGGCAGATGTTCAGATATACCTTTCTTCATCGACGTATGCTCATGTTTGCTCTTAAAAACCATTGCCGGCATGCACAAGAAGCGATCTAGCTACCTGGGTTTCAGAGATTTATTTGTTTTAGATTGACGCCTTTAGCGGCTTTGCTTGTTTTGACTTAATGGTTGAGAGAATTTCCTCTGTCTGCAATTGAAAATCGCCTCTGTCTGCTTTGAATTTAGGTGTCCGCAAAAACAACTCAAAGTGACTAATCGTAAAATCACCTTGTTTAAATAGGCTGTAGGAGGCCAACTTGAGAGCTTAAATGTAATGTCAAGGGGCAGATCCTTGACAATAATTGAATCGACAGGGTTTTGAGGCCCTCGTAAATCGCCAAACTGAAATAAATCAAATAATTTAGTGTCTGGCCTCCCGAAGAGATAAGAGAAGGGTCAGATGAAATATAGATTATCAATAGATTGTTGATAATTCAAAACATTTCAGGAGATAACAAACTATTTTCAACTCGCCAGGTAAGACTTAAAAATAGTTCGATGCAAGCAGCAAACGATGCACTTTTCACAGAGTCCTCCCCACCAAGGAGTTCAAACGTTATCGCTTGTGACACAAACCTCCATCTCATAAACATCGGTAGTTTGGTTCCATTCAACCATCCTCACCCAGCTGCTGGCACTGTTACAAATGATGTCGGTAGCAAGGTAATCAAAGAAAATGTTGGAAAAGCCACTTCCGTTAATCGTTACGTCATACGTGGTCTGTCAGTCAATGATCAATAATTATGGACGGATGTTTTTGAGGGTAACATATCTTGTAATCCCATTACAGATGCTCAGTCTCCAGTGAATTAAAGGCCCCCATTAGCCGTGTTTGAGGAATGCGATCATGCATGTAGCTCGCTTTATAATAAACTACTTAAAGACCCTGTGCTTCCCATGATCCCTTCTGGTCTGACATTGAATTTCATACTGTATGAAAAAGATTATGGCCTAGCAATCGCAAGGCTATGCATTGTCCTTTCAACCTTCAAATAAACGTTATGAAGTCATCGCTTTGAACTCAAACAAAAGACATTCCCAAAAGTAATTGAAGGATTAGGGAAGCTTTTCTCCTGAGAGCTATTCATTTCCCCATATTTTGTGGTCGAAGTGCGTTGTTTACAGTAACTGTGAGGTTTTGCTGGTTTATGCGCATGCAAAGGATCATGGGGAGCACAGAGTCTTTAAGCAACTGCAACTGTTGCATGAGCGTTTTCCTTTATATGGGGATGGCAATAGCCTAATAGCCAGTCCACTTGAAGCAGATCAGATTTCTTGAACTATTACATTAGATGCAGTAAAAATTAAGGATGGTACACGATAATGGTAAATTTTTTCGAGCCTTTTACTCAAGCCGTACAAGATTTGCCGTTATGATAGTACCACATTTGCGTCTTGACAGCATTATATGGGTTGGTTGGTTCCCTTGACAGCCTTAACAACAATCGTCCATATGATGATTTGTGCCTAAGATGACTTCAACTTGAAAGGAAACTTTGCCAGGTCAAAGAAGTAAAACTTGGCCTTAAATCTAAATTACAAATAACATTGCTAAACGAACGATCGCAAGCAAAAACACGAAATTGATCAATGCTTTCAGAGCCCATTAAACATATCCGTGAACTATTTATTCGGGTATCGACAGAAAGATCAATGAGCTGCAGTGAAGGTCAAATTATGTTAAAACTTATGTCAGCAAAGATTTTCCGCGCGATTTCAACTTGTTTACTTGCGGCCATAATGGGCGACGCTAGAACCCTTCAAACTTTTCATCTCATAAAGTCAGCAGAACACTGACATCAACTTTAATTTTGATTCTGGTAAACAGACAAAGAAATGATGAATATTTTCCTGCGAAACTTGTTTCGAGGTCTCGGTTGAAGAGAAACGGCCTGTTTGTTACCGAGGGGCAAATCACTGCTTAAAATCTCGTACGCTCTAAAAAATAATCACACTTTAATCACAAATTAATCACATTAATCACACAAAAATCACATTAATCACTAAAAATCACCAGTCGTATTAATCACAAATTTTGAATGTTTAACCACGTTAATTTGTTTACTGTTATAAGAAATGAAAGGATTAGAAACTGCCAGATATGCAAACATAAGCTCGCAGACATGAACAGCACAACAGCACAACATTCTGAGTTCCTTGCGATGGAGCAAAAGGAAAGTTTCGTTCTTGTGTTACAAATAACTCTACCAAATTGGCATGATAGTCTATGACTTGATTTGTGAAACAGCTTACCTTCATATTTCATCCTTTGGTTGATAAATCATGCTCTGTCTTGCCCTATTCTTACAATTTTATAGTACAGAAGGCTATTTGAGAGCATTTTGGAATGTGTGATTTATTCTAGAATAATCAAAAATTAATCACGTAAATCACCAAAAAATAAAATTAATCACAAAATAATCACTTGTGATTATTAATCTCGTACGCCATTTTCAGGAGTGATTTGCCCCTCGTTTGTAACGAGGTTGAAGGGTGAATGGACATTTCTGACGCCATTTTGAATGTATCCTCCGAATTCTTTTGCACCCTAAGTGTATATCCCATATCCTGCTCACATTGATGTAACCTATTAACCAGACCCTTGCTCCTCGGGAATACTGGGCTGGATAGCAGCAAAATAATGCTGCTCCAACAGGGGATCGTCTATTGGTGATCGCAGTTCAGAATGGGTCAGTGATAACCAGGGGCGGGCATATCACACTCCTACCTTTGTCCGAAAACCGGCGGTTCACTAGAAGATTTTGTGCCATCTTTGTTCCAAAAACTTTATCCGAAAACCGGCGGTTCACTAGAAGATTTTGTGCCATCTTTGTTCCAAAAACTGGTCGTTTTTTTTATTACAAACTTTCGCTTTTATTTTTCTTCAGTTTGGCAGAAAATTTTACCATGATTTTTGTCACTGATGATATTTTTCCAAAAACTAGTAGTTTGACTAAAAAGTGTCTGTCGAAATCAAATGATAATTGTTGCCATGAAAGCACAAGTGTCCCCAAACCCGTTGTCTTGAGAAGTAAAATTGCAAATCGTGTAAAATAGGTGAAAACTTGGAATTCCAGGTCTTTTTTTGAATACCTTTGGAGGAAAAAGGTGGAACCACTTTTGTGATAAATTGAAATACTGGTCTTTTGTCGTAAATTCAAGTGGAAAAAGGTAGAACCAGCTTGCACGTAACCTCTAGGATTTTGATTAGATAGGGGTTAATTGAAACTTGACTCTTTTGACAGGGAAGACTGATTTGAAACTTCACCTTTGACCCAAAAACTGATTGTTTTGGGCAGGAAATTCGTACTGCGTGATTAAAGAATCGGTTATATTTTGCCAATTCCTTTGGACAAACATAGGGTCAAATATTTTACAGTACTTGCCCGCCCTGTGACAACTGAGGTATCTTCTGAACAACATAGCAAATTCGCTCATGATTTCCTCGAGTTTAAACCTGCCTTTCAAGTTAAACTGACAATGATTGATGGTACTTGAAACGAAAGACTCGTTTAACTGTAAAGCAGCTTAGTTTGATCGCGGTAGCTTTGAATTCTTCCTATAACTGTTTCGGTAGAATTAAATTCTTCTAAATGCGGTATCACAGGGAAACCAGTATTTATATTTCTATTTCATATTTGATTTGTTTAGGGAGGATTGCCCTTCAACGTGAGTTGTTCAAAGGAGGATACTGGTTTCCCTGTGGCGGTATCTTTGAAAGCATTAAATTCAATTCATTTTCACAAAATCGACTTAAATCGTTAACTAAGTCTAATACAGGATAATGCATTTAAGCTATGCAAAGTTCGATGAATCACTTTTGTTAGCATTGTGGGTAAAAGTCTGCACAAAGAACTGGCTTCCCGCATCCGCAAAACGGTCTTTCTGCCCCGGTGGGTCGCTGCAATTCAACAGTAAAATGTACACCACGCTCGTTTATACCATTTTATAAAATACCATTTTCTGAGGGCATTTTTACTAATTCGGAAAGCGCACGAGACTTTTTTACAACAAACGAATTTGTACAGATATTGAATGTATTTTCCTTGAAAGCAAAGCGATTTTTGTCAACGGTGTACGTATTTTTGGGACTGAAAGGCTCCTCACCTTTTCTCTGGCATTCTTGTTGGCGAGAAGACCCCTTGTCAAGGGAAATTGTCGAAGCTAACCCCCTTTTAAAGGAGTATCATTGAAATTTTTACAGTGCAAGTACTGGCTCTCTGAGAGAGAGAGATGGTTGCACTTTCTTAACATTTAGTTTACTGATATTCCTTTAGGGACAAATCATTTATAATACCGGGTTGGGGGCTGAAAGATACTTAGAGGGGCCGCCAAAAAGTTCTGGCTGTGAAAGGGGTTTACTAAAACTGTTAAGTCTGAAACAGGGACCATGAAACTAAAAGGCTAATCTGAGTTATCTGAAACGAAGGCTTCTTCCTTCTATGATCTTTTTAAAGCCTCGCATTGCTCCTCATAGTATTATTAATGAATATTTTCATGTATCTTTAGGAACCATTCTTTCTCTTGAAGGAATTTCTGTTCTTTTTGCATCACTTGCTATCACAAAATATGATATGTTGCTTAGAAACTTGTCATCAAATCCAATACAAAACAGAAGGGGGCCACTAAAAATTACACCTAAAAGACCAGACCAGGGGTCCTTGAAAACTTTAGTGACGAAATGGAGGGGTTATGAGAAAAATTCATAAAAATATAATCGATAAAAATATCTTCTGGCCCCTTACCCGGCATTTATTTACCTGATCCATTATTGGAAATCGGTCCATAAAACTCAGGGTATCAAATGATTTTCACACACCTGGTGAAAGTCACTGTCCTATATTCTAGGCTCTTGAATTCGTCGGCATTTACATGATTTTTAGAATATTACATATTACTAATATGCACGAAAATTATATAATATAACCTTCTTGAAGAAACAAGAACTAAGAAAAATATCAACCCTTTTCAAGATTTTAGGTTCAAAAATCCGCAAAAATCAAATATACCCCTTTCTCAGACAGATCATGGATGAGTGTGCTGTCATATTTCATTATCATTAACATTGCACCTACTGAACTTTTGCACCATGAATTTCATGGTGATGGCTAAAATTTACGTGAAACACTAAGAAACGCTGCAAAACCTAAAACTTTTGTTATTGCAAAGACGTAAATGCAGCCCTGTTTTGGAACAGATTTGTCATGACTCTGTCTTTGGTAATTCTAAATTCTCCTTCAGTGAAGGCCTATACTTCAAACTTACGGTTTTCCCAATGCGTATTCAAACTGCGAATTCAAACTGCCAGTACTTTCCTTCGCGTGCATAAGCAAAACTCGTGTTATTTTTCCTCGGTAAGAGCAAAATGTTTTCATTGCTTAACTTAACTTGATCAAATAACACAACTGTGCCAAAATAAAGTTTAGAGACTCGTAGCAAAATAGAGTTTTTCCTGAACCTTCAAAACATGAAACCTTAATTTTGACTATTCGACAAAACTTTAGTTTCACTATTCGGCATTTCTATAGCGAACGAAATAGAATCTATATGAGGGGGCTTTGGGACTTCGTGGGTTGAGGGTTGGCCAAATTTAGCCCTTAGATTTTCGGGAATTACGTTTAAATCCCGCGGGATTTCGGGTTTGAGATGTTTCACGGGCTGCGGGTTCAGCCACTGTTTTGCGCTCGGGATTCGGGTATTTCGTTCAACGTTCCTATTTTATCAGGCTTTGGAAGTCATTCAGTCCATGTACCCTTGGAATGCTTAAAATGATGTGCAGAGAGTCAGTTAAAATGAAAATGCTTGAAATAATCTAAGATTACTGATGAAAATTGAAGAATTTCGTTCAGAAGTGCAGTTCGGGTTTTGGTCTTTTTGCTTCCGGGTTTCCAGCTTTTTGCTAATCATTGCCCGGGTTTGCGGGTTCTGACATTCCCCCCGAGCTTCCCTCCTATAACGCACATATTTTTGCAAATAACAAACTTTGCTCTGATTTTTGTCGTGCATGTTTTTAATCTAACGCCCAGTTCTTAATTTAAAAATATTTTTCAATGTTTCTTGATTTTTGTAAGATTGAATTTCAAAATTTATCTAAATTCATCGAAGATAATTTATTGAACCAAGAATTGCAAGAAAGGGCCAAATCATGAACAATATCACACTTTTCAAAGCAAGAGACTGAAATATTCTTTCCGTTTACAACACTTTGCATATCAAAACCACAGACTGAACAAGTTTCCTAACTTCAAGGTGACTTTTAATCGCTTGGGCTGCGAGTAGAGTTTCTTAATTTCCTAGAAGAGAGAACTACCATGGACGCAGGAACCAGGGGGACACAGGATTTTCCAATAAAAAGAAATGCACTCT
The DNA here is from genome assembly GCA_964019985.1 of Aurelia sp. 4 Dawson et al 2005. Classification (NCBI taxonomy): domain Eukaryota; kingdom Metazoa; phylum Cnidaria; class Scyphozoa; order Semaeostomeae; family Ulmaridae; genus Aurelia; species Aurelia sp. 4 Dawson et al 2005. Next base: position 6,361,765 of record OZ026506.1, read on the forward strand.
TTATCTTAAGAAAATGCCCCTCTTTCTTAAAGAAAAAGGTGCCATCGAAGTGTTGCTCCCCTCCCCAAAGTTTGATATGCTTCCTGCGAGCGTCCCGGAGAACTAGTTTCTTTTTGCACTCATTTGATATTTCTAATCCCATGCGGATCACATTTCACAAAACAAATGAACTCTTTTATCACACGTAAAACAAAAAGTTATTATTTAATTAATTTCTGTTAAGTTCTGTTTCCAAAAGAACAACGCTCTGGAGAAATTCGAGAGCAGAAAAAATTTGGAACTGACCGATTTAAAAATAACTAAAATTCTCATCATTTTCTTACCTCTAAATCCTCTCCAACAACTTTGCAAAACTTCCATAAGCTTTGGTAGAACAGCACTACAAATATGAAGAGAAGATTCATCTTAAGCTAAGCTAAGTGAAACACGCCGTCAAGAAATCTAACCTAGAAACATATTCCTCCTTCGATCACATTACATAAATCTATTTAATTTCCATGTCATACTTTGTGGGTTATGCGTTGAACCTGACTTTATGAATGGACGTCACGTGTTAAGTTTTGTAAAGTCTGAACATTGTTCCCGCACAGTTGGCAAACAGAAAGAGCCAGACTATTGGGATCTAGGAACTAAAGATCTTTATTAGGAACAGGCATGAAATAAGAAATTCTTTTGAGCAGCAGACGAAACAAATAGTCTCCAAAAATACCGGCAAACTTATGTGCAAAACTGTCACAATGTGCAACCTTAGAGGGATTTCTACTTTTAAAGAAAAGTCATCAGAATAGATAAAGCATATCCATCGTTGATTTTATTTACTTCATTTCAGAGCCTTGCCTTCCTTGCGTTTACTAGAGAAGAGTTTTCGACTCAGCCTTTTAAGAAATATGTAATACATTTACGCCCATAAATTTAAAAGCACATGTTTTTGGCAATAGCGTTTCTTGGCGTAACGAGATCGAGCCCTATCGCTCTGTCTATTTTACTCATTTGGAGTTTGTTTGCGTCAACGCACCAGGCGTACCAGATAGATTCTAAATTATGACTTTTTTATTTCTGCGCGATTTTCCTATGACGTCATAATGAAATCTACAGAAGTTCTTGGAAGTTATAGTAGTTCTACCAACAGCCTGAAAATTGCGATGCTCGCCTGGATTTTACATTAATCTATGTACAGTTCATTTCTATGATTTTTTGGAAAATATTGCTGCGGGGAAAATGATAGAGAAGAGCCTTCAGTTCACGGCTATGTGAATAAGTTTAAGACCAGCCCTTGACTTTTGACTTGAAGTAGCATATCACATAGCTACTCGAACTTATCTTCAATAATTGCTTTCTGATTCGAATTACCGAATATCAAAGCCTTTTACATTATAAGCACAGAACTTCTTCAAGCCTTCCCAAGGGTGGCTTTAGACTTACAACAGGCCATGCTCGAACCATCGCGCTTACCTCAGTTCATATCAAAGTGTCTATATTTCACTTTATTCACTTGCCTCTCTGTGGTCAGTTGCACTACAAGCAACAAGTTAGATTTTTGATTTGTTACCGTCATTTCTCTATTGAAGATTAGGCAACGCGGCATTCACTTATACGGGTGAAAGACCCTGTCATCCTGAGGTTCCATAGTCTTGCTTTTGCTGTGTGTCTTTGTACTTCAACGGTTTGGATTACAGTCTCTTTGTTAAAATCATTTCAAATGCGGTTGACCCTAATTTGACATCACTTCTTTCGTTTATTTTTAGTCGTTGTGTGCTGTGAGGTCATCAGGTCTCCTCCAATGAGGCTTATAAAGCCTGGTTTTCATTAAATCGTAATTCATCGCCGACCATTGTCTTAGAGCATCGGAACAATGAGAACAACAAGCACTCTCCTTTGTTACAGTTGACAAATTGTAGCCTGTTATTTAGCCCATGACTACGGTGACTCATTAGGCCCAACTCTTTACCTATACAAACGTTTAGCGGTATTGGTTTAGCGGGGTGGAGGGGTCGGCATATTAGGATGGGCGGGATGCTATTCCTGGCAAACGGCATACTGGACAGCAAGGCGAAACAGGATCGGGATTTGCAAAATACAGCGGCGTGATGCGGGATATGCCATAAAACATTTGCGGGATGGTACCCTACTGTGCACCTTCAGCTTGCGTAAAAAATCAAATGCTGGTGCAAAAAATAAAATACTTGCATAAAAGCTGAGATTATTGTGCGATAAATATTAACAATTGTAGAAGCTGCTCTGGTCATGGGCGATAGTTTAGCGAGGTTTTGGGAAAGGAAGACCAAAACAAAGAACTTCTTACCCACTGGTTCCCTTGTACTTCCATCCCCACCTGTGGCCACATCAATGCATGTGAGGGGCATTTCACTCCTAAAAATCTCGTACACCTATGGCAAAGGTCCTTCTGTTTTCAGAAAAAATCCATCAAAAGTCCGCAAAAATCCTGTTTTTCTGAAACATCTCGTATGCTTTTTTGAACGATCTGAATGCACCTCGACTGTATGCTGGAAAATAGCATAGTACAGCATAGCTTCCATAAGTTTGGGTTTGCAAAAAAGGTGGGTGTTACCCTGGGTACCAGACGTCTGGTACCCAGGGAAAGTGGGTGTGAAATTGTGTGACATATTTCTAAAAACTGAATGGCTTAAAAGAAACTTTAGGTTCCTATCCAAAATTCTACAGTTGGAATTTTCAGAAATTTCGAATATGGTTTGAAATTACAGCACATTCAAAATTTCAGCTGATTTTGGGATGTGTCGTCATCAAATTTCTAAATCATAAACCAAAAAAGTGACAGAGTTTTGCTTGATACCATATTGTAGACATCCATGAACTATGGTTTTCTTGAAAAATATTTTACCTTTCGTCAACAGGTTTAGAAATCACGGTAGTCTTAAGCTTTTTTCGAAGATTTTCTTGGAAACTATTTCATGTTGCGTTAAGCAGTTTAGAAATTACGATGGTTTTAAGTTTTTTGAAAATTTTTCTCCAATTTTCGAGAAAAAAGAAGAAAAACACTCCAATCGTGAAAAAATTGAAGATTTCAAAAAAAGTCCAACGGCAGAATTATAGAAAACTAGCAAAAGTTGCTTTGAAGCCATTTAGACTGCGTTCACACGATGCCGGCACATTTTGAAAACGGTGAAAAAAGTAAAGTGACGGTAGCAAAATTTGAGCTAGCGTTCACACGATACCGGAAAAATTTGAAAACGGTAGGAAATTTGATGGTAAAAAGTCATTGCAGGACTTTGATACCAAAGAAAAGTACCTACACCCTAGGAATCGACCAGTCTCGATCCAAAAGCGACGAAAAATGTTTTGTAATCATCATTTTCGAGTGTTCACACGATGCTGTTTCCAAAATGTACTGGTTATAGTTTCGGTTTCAAAATCTACCGTTTCAAAATCTGCTGACAAAAAATGTGCCGTTTTCGTGTGAACGGGAGGCCTATCTGTCACATTTTTCACCGTTTTCAAAATGTGCAGGCATCGTGCGAACGCTGTCATAGTTGAAAGAAATGCTTTGCATAGTACAGCAGTAAAACCCTACACAAAAAAGAAACTTGCCTTTCTATGCTACGAAAACGGTTGCTTAAAATAGAAGACGACTTTGACAAGATTAGAAAGCTGATCAAAAACTTACGAGATCACTAACTGAAATTTGAAGAAGTCATTCACGAGTCACGTATTTCCATGCAGGAATCTAAAACCAAAAGGAAGGATAACATGAAAGGTTGGCACTGAGCGGTAAGCTTCTTCCTTGACGATGTATTACTCAAAAGTCAACCGCCTTAAAGTCTATGCCTTTGGCCGGTCTATGGTCACATGCAGCTATACTCTATGTATGGGATTACGGAAATGAGGTCTTCATGATACCGGAAAGGCCGGGCGGATAAAGATATCTTTGATCGTTCGAGCATGGTTCCCGGGGGGGAGAGGGGTACATATCATCCTGAAGATACGGGTATGTTCCGCCCATATGTTGGGCCCAAAATTCTCTAAACAAGGGTCCCTTTTTCGGCAGATTTTCCTTAAACATAGGTAGTTTTCCGCCAAAATTCATCATAAAAGATGGTATGGTGGCTGGTTTCGGCGGGTTTTGGTAATTAGAAGAGGGTAGCTTTCTGAAAACCGGGCGGCAGACCCCCGTCCATCCGCAAGTCATGTACCACCCCCCCCCCTCCGGGGGCATGGTTGAATCGATCTAACTCTGTAGCATCAAATCTCATGATGGCTGGTCTGCAAATGGCTATGATATCCTCATTTTGATCCCTTGATTGGATGTCTTGAAAAAATTTAGCAACTTTGCACGGCGTACCGGAGCAGCTTGGGGATCATAGGTTTCAAATCTTTAAAAAGAGGGGTGTAGAATTCTATGACCTATTCTCTGAACTGAATGATTTCAAAGAAACCTTAGCTATTTTACAGTAAATCCGCCGTTGGACTTTTCTGAAATCTTCAATATCCTCAGAATTGCAGTGTTTTTCTTCTTTTTTAAGAATTCAGGAAAATTTTTGCAAAGATCTTAAAACGGTCGTTATTTCTAAGCATGTCGACGAAAGCTCAAATAATTTTCAAGAAAACCATAGTTTATGAATGCCTCAATTTGGTGCTAAGTAAAACTCGTTTACTCGTCTGGTTTGTGATTTAGAAGTTTGACGACGTCACATGATAAATGTACTGAAATGAAAAATAGGCTGTAATTTTGACAAATATTCAAGATTCCTGAAAAGTCTAAAGGTAGAATCATAGAAAAGTGGCTTCAGTTTCTTTCATTCAGATGAAAGAAATAGGTCATCGAATTTTACACTCGCCTTTTTACACAGATTTAAAGATTTGGAACCATATGCTAACTTGGGGCCATTATTAATTCAACTACCCAGGGGGCCCTCAGTTTGCACAAGGATCAAGAAAAGGCTTCAAACTTTTGAAAAACTGAAACGGTACTGACATCGGTAGAATAATCTTAAAAGCAAATCCAACACGGCCAAATCTCCATATTGTGCATTTACATTAAGATTGAGAACTATCACACAATCAAACTTTCAGACAAAATTTCGTCCGAAAGTTAATTGTCCAAAATCTAGTGATGTCCGAAAGATTCTCCGTCTGAGGGTCCCTAACCCTAATCCTAACCCTAGGTCTTCGTGTATGAGGCTCTATAGAACAAAGTGCATTGGCAAAAGAAACATATTGGATAGGGGAGCTGAAATTAAATGTAAGCCTAGTGAGCCAGACTTGCAGCCGAAGATGTCCTAGTCATCTTCTCGGGAATATTGTTCTGAGTCATGCTCTTCACATTACACTAAATCCTCAAGTATTTAGTGGAAACCAACATGCTCCTTCTTCAACGTTGAAATAGTACTTTGCTGACGATTGTAAGGGGCCTCTTTGGGATCCTTGAAAATCAGAGGTCCTTAGGGATTGACCTGTCCTGATCTTGGGTTCAGGGGTCCAAGGAATTTTTGAGGGGCAAATCACTGATTTTTATTTGCGTTTTCCCTGCAATCACAAAAAAAATCACATACAAGTGCACAAAATCACAAAAAATCACATGCAAAAAGCACAAAAATCACTTTAAAAATTTCTGATAAATCACACAAAATATAACTAACAATCACCAAAATCACAGAAAATCACGGAAAAAACTCATGTGATCTTAAAATCACAAAAGTCACATATGCTATTTTGAGAAATGATTTGCCCCTTGGGAATTTTACTATACTGCTACCAGGTTAGATAATAAAAAGGCCCAACATTCAAATCAAATCGAAAATTTACCCCTGGCTGGTTGGGTGCTTCAATTGGGAAGAAAAAGTAATTGTTCAAAAATGGTATGCAAAATACACATTTCTCCAAAAAATGTGTATGAGGCAACCACACTCTGCATGCTGGCAGATGATGAAACCAACAGAGTCATTTTTGCTCCACTTCCTGCATTGTTCAATCTTTAAGACTTCTTGATTGATGATGCTTCAGAGTTTACTTTTGTTGTGCAAACTTTTTCTGAACCCAAACTGGAAAGTTTCTGGTTTTCAACCTGAGCCGCACAGTTGGAAATAAACAAAGGATCCAAGGTTTTAATCATTGCAAATTTTCCGCGCAGTCTTACTTAGGCCATCTCAACTTGACTTGCCCGCAAAACGTACCAGACTATAAAGTTTTTTCAATGCACAGAGAACACTGGTTTTAACTCCAAATAATTGCACTGAAGAAATTCTATCTCAAACTATCTGTGTGCGGATTCTAATTCTAAATACCGCATTTGTGCCCAGATCTCCACTGCAGCCTTACTCCATGAGCCCCTCACCTCAACTGTCTCGCACATTTTACTTGTCCACTTGTCCTTGCTTCATCAAGCCATCCAGACGAAGAGCAAAGCTACAAGGATTACATTGAAACCGCTTCTTTCTGGGCAGAAGCAAAATTTGTAAGCCTCTTTTTGAAAACTGCATGGGAAAAGCAGCAAACTACTTGGAAAATCGTCTCAGAAATTGGTCTCTCAAAGAAGTTTGCACAGATGGAAAACAAGCCAGAAATTTTTTGCGAAGGTAACACATTTTGGTATGGAAAAGTAGCACAATTCTTGACGAGACCTTGGGTAGGCAAAAAGGGTCCTCTATTGTCTGTTTTGAATACCATTTGTGTTTCTTGGGTTTGCAAGTGCCACACTTTCCATGCAGGAACACATTCCTTGCATAGACCCCCACAGACCAAACTTTAAACTCTCTGGCCAGACTGTGTAGTGTACCATGGTCTGAGCCTGATACACTCCTTATGCCTGAGAAGACCTTAGGGTTCCCTGTTAGTAATTATACCCCCCCCCCCTCCTGCAATGTATGAGCATCTGGAAATAGAAGTCACTACATACCCCGGGATATGAGGTGATGAGTAACGAAATAGTAAAATCTCATAGTAAAATTTCAGTAAAATCTCAGAAAAATTAATGTACAAGCGTTTATGCAGTTTCTTAGAGCTCCATAAAATCCTGTATGATCTTCAGTTTGGTTTTTGTGCTTCTCACTCAATAAATCATGCTCTGATCAGTTTAACTGAATCTATCAAAAACTCCTTGGATAATAAAAACTTTGGATGTGGCATTTTTCTTGATCTTCAAAAAGCTTTTCTTCAAAAAGTCAATCACCAGATTCTTCTCAGCAAAGTTGAGCATTATGGCATTCGTGGTACTACCCTAGCATGGTTTAAGTCCTATCCAAGCAGTAGAAGTCAGTATGTATCTGTAAATGGCCACAATTCAAATCATCTCAGTGTTACTTGTGGCGTACCACAGGGCTCTGTTCTTGGTCCACTTCTCTTTCTTCTTTACATAAAAGATTTTCCAAACTGTTCTAGCAAATCATTTTGCTATCTTTTTGCTGATGACACTAATATCTATTTTGAATCTGACAGTCTAAACAAACTACAAGAAGTGGTCAACAGAGAACTGAAACATGTCAAGAAATGGCTGGATGCAAATAAACTTGCATTAAAAGTAGACAAAACTAACGTTATCATTTTTCACTCCCCATACAGTACATTGGATCAAACTGTTAGTATAAAAATTGGCAAAGAACATGTCAAGCAGGCTAAATATGTCAAGTTTCCTGGTCTTTAGCTGGATGAAAACCTCAAGTAGAAGTATCACTTGAGTGAACTATCAAAAAAGTTATCACAAACTTATGGAATATTCTTCAAAATAAGGCACTTGTTACCTACTAGTGTCTTAGCTTCTTTATATAACTCCTTATTTGTCTCTTTTCTTCAGTATGGAATCATTGTCTGGGGTCTTACCTATGACATCTATACTAAACCAATATATCTTCTGCAAAAGAAAGTTGTTAGAGCTATTGCTTTTTCAAGAGTTTTACTTCTCCATCCACACCAATTTTTTCTGAATTAAAAATTCTTAAATTGTATGATTTACTTGATTTAAAGATGCTCACTTTTGTCTATGAGTCTGTTAATAGGATATCTCCTTCTTACTTTTTCAATTTTTTTCAAATTTTGTCAGAAGTTCATTAATATGATACCAGGAAGGTGTGTAAAGGTGATATTTTTATGACACAGGAGAATACATTGCAATACGGGTTACAATCTGTTAGATATGCTGGTGCAAAATCCTGGAACAACATTCCCTTCAACATCAAGCAAGCTCCCTCAGCTATGAGTTTCCGTCGTCAACTAAATTTCATCTGTTCTCTACTAAATACAGACCCTAGTTCTTTCAGCAAGAAAATTTGTCTCATATTAATTAATTTCTAGTCACCAATCAATTTACTATTAGGATTTTAAAATAGGGGGTGCTCTCCACGATTAGTTTATCTACTGAGAGAGCTCCCCTCCTTTAAAAGAATTCCTCTTCATACAGGGTGTCCCAGAAAATTTGTGCCCCGTTTGCCTGAAGACCACGACAAAGCAGCAAAAGGTCGTCACCACATTTTGGCATGATGTTGCTCGCAAGATGTTAAATTAAAGTTTACTTCCATCCCTGTAAAAATCCGTTAAGAAATGATGGAGCTATGACGTTCAGAAGACCAAATTTCTCTGATTACTGAAACTAGCGGTCGGCCATTTTGTATTACTATTTTTGCAACGATAAGCAGCTTCATGGATGAGCTGAAACAGTAGCCTCCAATCTCATAGCTCTCACAAAAGTTTCAATTAATCATCAGAGACTTCAGCTATTTCTTACCCCACGATCCTTTATTGAATGTCAAAATGAAGACGAGGATCCCATGATAAAATAAACAATCGAAAGGCAATGACAAAAATATGGTCACATTTTGTTTGCAGGTGTGGTGAGTGCAGCAATTATTTAGTTTATCAATCAGTTCAAAATGAGACAATACAGCTCCAAAAATCTTTGCCCTTCTCATTTCTTTTAGTTCATTGTCTTCAGTAGTAAATCAACAATTGCTTGTAACAAATGAAGGAAGAAATCTGTGCAGGGATACACTAGGGATGGCGACAAATTAAATGTAAAATATATTTTTGTCGAAACTTTTGATTTTTTATTACTTTGGGAATTCTGATCTTCACTTTTGCAGTCTATCAAAGATTGTGGGGTAAAGAATAGTCTAACTCTCTGATGATTATTGGAACTTTGATGAGAGCTATGACATTAAAGGCTGCTATTTCAGTTCATCCATGAAGCTTTTTATCTTTGCAAAATAGTAAGATAAAATGGCCGACCACTGGTTTCAGTCAACAGGCAGATTTGGTCTTCTGAAAGTCATAGCTCCATCATTTTTTGACGGATTGTCACGGAAACGGTGGCAAACTTTAATTGAACATCTGAAGAGCAACGTCATGGAAAAGGTTAGTGATAATCTTTTGCTGTTTTCTCGCAATCTTCAGGCAAACGGGGCACAATTTTTCTGGGACACCCTGTACATACTCTTATTGTTTCTGTTTCTACCTGTTGTAATTTGCATCTGTCATTAATTGTATTTGTTGTATCTTAGTTGATTATATTTGTATATAAAGGATGTATGTAGTGGAATTTTAAAATGAAAATGAACTAAACTGAACTATACTCCCATTCTTGCTTCTCAAAAAGTGAAGGGCCTTAAAGTCTCATTTTTGTCTTCAGTTCAGCTCAGTACATAACTGCTGCAAATCATATATTTCGAAAGTATTTTGAATAAATACTAAACTGGAGGATAGATCTTTACTTGCCTTTCATCTCACTATTTTTTTTCTTCTGCACTGCAGCTGCCTCGTGCCGCTCTGCCTCTTCTTTTCTATTTTGCCGCCAAGCCGCCATCGCGAAGCCATTACATAGTTGTTGCTGCTATGCTCCATCGTTGTGGCTTTTCCTAGGTCAGATGTCAACTGTTTTATCGGTGTGAAAGGTGGGTGTTGGTGGGTGTTACCCTGGATCAGAGTATTTTTTAGAATTTTGAAAAAAATCTAACAAATTTTGGAATTCGAAAAAGTAAAGTTTGAAAAACTTTGAAATTGAAAGAAAAGGAAAAATACTCTGGAGACATGCAACTGCAACCTCGTTCCGGTTTTTAACAACAAAATGGCGGGAAATTTAAATTCGATATTAAAGCAAACATGCCCACGCGCAATGGCCCAAAAATGAACGATGGAGGTTTTGCGGTAGTGACACCGGTAAAAGTATATGCAACGAATCAAAATTCATTCTGCCGAATATGCAACCTTGACTTTACTTCTGCTGGAAAAGATGGGTCACATAATCTTCTGAATCCTCACAAAAAGCCTTCTTCTGAAAAGTCGCATGTCAGTATAAGATGCAAACTGGAAGGACTGTTAGGAAAAGCAATCGTCATCGAGGAGAATTCGTTTGCTATCTCTGCAGTCATATGCAAAGCGTGTTGCAGAAGAGTCGAGAGATTGTACAAGACGTTAGAGAGCATTCCAAAATCAAAAAATGATTTTCAAAGGACAGAAACACTGCACTCCAGTGGTGCTATGAAGCCAATGCCAGTCTTTCGAAAGAAACCTATGTCAAATTCTCCACAATCTTCATCAGGGGTGCGGAAAAGAATACCTCTCACTCCAAGAAATCATGATGCATTTCCAGGTCCATTTTCAAGCAACCAGACAGAAAATATCACGCCTAACTCCCTTCTTGCCTGCAACCAGAAACGACAGAAAATGATTGAGCCTAGGTTATCACCACCAGTGTATCTGATAACGCCAACTGATTTGCCATTCCATGACGTTTCAGTGCCACTCTGCGATTCTCACAAGAAGCAAGATACTACAATAGAGGTAATTAAGTGCAGGCATATACGTTGCTTTTAAGAAAGAGGTTTACAAGAAACTAGTACTAAGATGCCCAAAATTGAATTAAGGAACTTTCAGTACTATGGACCAATCCATGTTTTTTCAAAAAACGTGTTGTTGCAGTTTCCAGTTTCAAATGCATTATGAATCATTTCTAAATGCAATATTTCATTTCCACATTACAACTACACTTCTGAATGCATTTCTACAGAAAAACTTATCATTACACGTCTACAGAAATATACAGAATCTAGTCTAATCATTCTAATCTACCATAAGTATATAGATGTATTCATGCAGCCCATTTTTACAGAGAGGTTGACATTCATACAGGCAGCCCTTGTATTGATCAAGCAGAAATCACCAACGATAACAAATGACAACTAAATTACTAAATTATTTTTCTTCTCCACACTTTTATTCAATACAACTGCAACAACACAACAGAATTTCAACTCAGCAGAATTTGTGGCCTAAGCAATAACACAGAGATATGGAGATTTGGAGTCTGTGTAATCAATAAAGGATTCAAGACAAATTTAACACAGTTAACTATCAGGTATGATTACATCTTACTGTATGTATTACTGAATTGTGCAAGCATTACTGAACCATTCTCCGCCACCTGTGGTCTTGTTTTTGTTTTGATTCGTTCGGTAAATTTCCATTTGAGCTATGTACATGAGCCCTTTACCTCTGGTCGTTGTTGCTGCGGTGAAGGTTTTGGGAGTAGTCACTAGACTTATGACGATGAGTCCCTTGTATCCCTGCGGTAAACCTTGCTCAAGAGGGACTCATAATGAAACAGTGAAAAACCCGGCCCTATCTCCTGCGTTCGATCATGATTCGATCGATCGAATCAGGACCGAACGACTGCCGTAGCTCTGTTCAACGGTCACTCCTCGGAAAGAAAATGCGATAAAAACCACGTTAAGCAGGCGTTTCATCAAAGAAACCTGGTATAAATCTGAAGAAGGAAGTTCACTTTACCTGGTAAGTCCAAAATGAGTCTTTCAGAGCTACATTTTCCATGTTTTTAAGACCAAAATAAACCATAGAAAACTTCAGCTACCTGCCGTAGCAACTTTGTTCAAAATCTAGTCAGCTGCATCATTCGAATCAATAATTCGACATCATTGTTCTTTGCCAAATCTCGCAATCTGATTGGTACGTTAGGAATTGCGAAGTTTGGGCCTTGATAGGGCCAAGTTTTTCAGAGTCATACTATAAGTCTTTATTGCCTGAAGGGCCAGCATCAAGTCAAAGAGCACAGGGCAACAAGAGACTCATCGTCATCAGTCTAAGTAGTCACTCCTCCAGCTGAGACAAGGAGCGTTTGTAATGATTCAAATTTTATTTTTGTCTCGGTTTCCATCGATATCTGCGCGTGCATAAAAATCATTCTGCAGCCTAAACAGCCTAATGGGTAAGAAATTTTGCAACTTTTGCCTTCCTTTCCCAAAAAACCGGTGCATCATCGCCCATGTAACCAGGTACGTGTAGTTTATGTGCTATCTTTGTCCTTCATTTCAATGAGAATAATCGGGGGGGTTGGAAATGGTTCGATGCAACAATAGTTGGGGGGTTGGAATAATCAGGGCGGCTGCATGAAGAGGTAAAGACATATTTTTTATACATTTATGTGAACAGCGATGTTACTGATACATTTACTTATGAACTATGGTCCTGTTGAATGCACTTTTTAAGACTTTTTCTTGCGTTTAGTCAGAAATTATGTTTCCTATCATTTCATTTTCCCAAAAATTAATGAAAGGGGGAGTTGGGATAAGAGTGGGGGAGTTGGAAAATTTTCAAAAATTAATAAGCGGGGGGGGGGCGATTATTCGCTACTTAAGAGTAATTCCCTTCCAAAGAAAAAACTAAGGTCAAAGTTGAAATCATTTTGCAAATGCCTGTGATCAAATCATGGCTAGGCCCTTTCTCAAAACCTCTGGCTTCAAGTGCACTCCAAATTTTGACCCTAGAACTCACGGTGCATTCCGTGCAAAGCCTAGGCCGAGGGTACGCCGAGCCCTTAGCTTTTGTGTGCTAGGTATTTTCATAAAAGATTTGGCTACTCAAAATCTGATGATTTTTGGAAAATTTCAGTACTGGCTTAAATTCTTAGTTTCTTATAAACGAAATGTACGTACTATCAAAAGAAACTGCAAAATGATTGAGCACAACTTCACTTTCACGCCAAGGTAGGCAGATATGCAAAGGCCGTCCATGCCAAGAGCCGATTTTATCATAAAATGAAACCGCTACGCTCACAAAAAAGTCGGGCCTACCACCTACTACGCCGAACTTGGACAACATCTTTTGTGTTGGAACTTTCTGGTGGCACCATGCTTCAGTACTTGGCAATAAATGGCATGCAGCGAGCATAACTAGCATCTACAGACAAATAAATCACCAAAATCATTATTGTATTATTTATGGTATTCTATTGTTTACTCACAATCAAACGTTTGTGATATTCGCATTCATATTCAAATCCTAAGATTGGCGTTGGCCTGTAATGAGGCATACATCCAAACCTTTCACATTTTTCTCAACATTTCCTAGAATAAACGAAGGAGGCTTGGGTTCCGTTTGAGAAACTTTAAACCCGAAGGATTTAAGGTAGCTTACCAACAAATGAATCAAATTTTCTGCAAAAATTTCAATTTTTTGTTATTACCATTTCCAGGGGTAAATTTATTGAAGATTTTGATCATAAGGTCGGTTTTTACCTATCAGTCGCAGAAACTGAAGTTATTTCCAAAAATTTGAGGAGTATTCTGTAATATTTACCATAGCAACGTCATAGCAACCATTGTCATTTCCTTCCCCGATTTGCTGGGAAGCCTATTCTACGAATTTTGTGGTTTGCCTCCCCAAGTAAGGAATTTTGAGCCACCTGTGATCTTCCAGATCTGTGTATGAATGCCCTGTGGTTCATACGGGACTTTTATCAGCAGTTTCACTTCCAGCTCTTGACCTGCTGCCATATCATAGCATAGCAGTCGACTAGCTGAATCTTCCAAGTTTGTTTGAGGTTAAAAGTTGCATGACATGGGTTCCAAAAAGAATAGAAAATATAGAAAGCAACCGAAATTTTATAGTAATCGTTACACCAAGCTTACAGCGGAACAAGAGAGTCATGAAAACGCTGCAAATGTTCAAATGGAGAGAGCAGATACCCCATCAGGCCGGATGGCTAGGCCAGCCACTTGTGAGAGAAGTATGCAAGAGGAAGAAACACCTCGATGTTCGAAGCAGCTTAGGCTAGAAGCAATGCAAGAAGGAGAAGGGCAGCCAGAAGGGCCAACAAATTATTATATCTTTACAAACTTCACTGCACTCGAAGAGATTGTCAGTCAGGTTGGTAGTTGTCCAGAATGTCAACAAAAAGTCAAAATCGAAAACATATTGGAGAAGAGAATGGGTTATGCCCATACCTTGAAACTGCATTGCATAGAATGCTCCTGGCAAAGCTTTCATTACACTTCAAAGCCAGTAACGTTCAAAAAGGGCAAGGGAAGACGTTTTCATGAAATCAATCTGAGAGCTGGGATTGCCTTTAGAGAAATAGGGAAAGGGCATCAAGGTCTGGAGAATTTTTGTAGGATAATGAACATGCATGGTATGGCATCAAATGCTTTTGCAAACATTCAGGAAGAGATGTTTCAAGCGTATGAAAAAGTTGCAGAAGCTAGCATGGCAAGGAAAGCAGCTGAACTAAGAGAAAAGAGTGATGTAAAGCTTGATTCAGATCCTTCAATAGCACTCTGTCAGGTCTCCTTAGATGGATCATGGCAAAAGCAAGGCCATTCATCTCTAAATGGACTTGTAACTGCTATATGTGATGGAAGATGCATTGATAGACATGTAATGACAAAATACTGTAAGGGCTGCAAGATGTGGGAAGCAAAAACAGGGTCAAAAGAGTATGATGACTGGCTCCTTGATCATGATTGTCCTGTCAATCATAAGAAATCATCTGGTGCTATGGAGGGAGCAGGTGCACTTAGCATATTTTGCAGCTCTATAGAGAAACATAACTTGATATATAGTCATTATATTGGAGATGGTGACACATCTGCGTTCAAAGAGGTGGTAGACGCACAGCCATACAAAAATTTTGATGTTGTACCTGTAAAGCTCGAGTGTGTTGGGCACATTCAGAAAAGACTTGGAACACGACTGCGTGAACTGCAAAAAGCCTATAGAAACACAAGAACCCCTCTTACAGGTAAAGGCAAGCTTACAGACAAAGTTCTCAACACTATGCAAAACTATTTTGGAATGGCTATTCGTCAGAATGTAGGACAGTTATATCAGATGAAGAAAGCTATTGCAGCCATTTTATGGCACTCCACCAACTTTACGGATGAGGCGTTTAGACATCGATTTTGCCCCAGAGATGAGAACTCTTGGTGTAAGTGGCAAAAGGATCAGATTAGTGGAAAGAAAACATATAAAATCAAGGTGAACATGCCTAAGTGGATTCATGATTTGATAAAGCCGATCTTTGAGGACTTAAGCAGTGACAAACTACTCTCTAAGTGTCTGCATGGTAAGACTCAAAATGCAAATGAGTCAATAAATAACATCATTTGGCAAAAATGTCCAAAGAACAATTTTGTTCAAAAAGACACCCTTCAATGTGGTGTTAATTCTGCAGTAATTCAATTCAGTGAGGGTCCATGTGGAGTCCATGATGTATTGAAATATTTTTCGATAGAACCGGGATTCGTTACGACCAGAAGCTCAAATAAGCGAGCAATCAATCGAATGAGGAATATTGATTCAAAAGCATCAGAAACAGGGAAGAGGAGGAGAAAGAAGCTCAGAAGTATCAAAAAAGGGTACATGGATAGAGAAAAGGAACAAGAGGGAGGTCCATCATACATTTCTGGAGGTCATTCGCAGTGACTGACATGTTCCTAACTTTGAATCAAATTTCTGCGACTATTGATTTTGGACGTAATTGCTGATTTTAAAGAAAGATTTCACCAAGAATACTCTGAGTATGAAGATGAAACTTTGCATGATTTTAGTTGAGATATCAGAGAAGGGCAAGGGCTAAAAAAATTCCAGAATATACAAGGTTGTGATGCTGAAAAAAAAAGATATGAGGAGCTGTACCATTGGCAAAATCCGCCATTTTGAAATACCAATTAAAATTCACTGTCAATGTGATATCTCTGTGAACTTTTTTTAGCCCATGCCCTCCCTAACCTAATAAACTGTCTGCATACAGCATATGACTTGAATTGGGCTTTTACTTTTGGAGAAATCTTTCTTAGACTGATAGTATGTTTTCAGTAGGCAAAATATTGATGACGTCATAATTATGCAAATTTATGCAAATTGGATATGCAAAAATTTCTTGATTTTTGATGCTTGTTCACTTGATATGATGATATTCAACCCAAAAGTTACCATACAAAAGTTTGCTCTTTTGTTGGTAAGCTACCTTAAGCAGGTTTATTGTTTCTATGAAGCGATCACCGATGTCATGCACCTCGATGACAACTTGTTCAATGTTGCTCCACAGTTCTTTTGTAATTCCTTTCAAGACCTTATCCTCCATCATCTCAACATCGATTTTCAAAATATCAACGCGTTTTATGCCAGCATCCTGCAAGGCATCACTCAACGTCTTAGCTATGCAGCGATAAGTTTTCTTCTCAAATGCTGCATCAATCTTTGTTGACAAACCAACATCTTGTGCAACCGATTTGAACACTTCCCGGTTTGCACCCGCGTTTAAACCTGACAGCATGGTATAGTTCGGCAAAAAGTCGATCTCTACTTCACCATTTTCGTCCGAAACAGCAACTTCATATATCTCTGCGTCTGGAACGTTTTGTCGTATGCAGGCAGCCAAGTCTGGCACGGGCTCAAACGTTAGAACATGACAGCCTTTCGACTTAGCGTACAGAGCAAAAATGCCAATGTTTCCGCCAACATCGACCACGTTCGCTCCGGGAGAATATCGCAAATGACTGTACTCGCCTTCGATGAATATTTTCTGCCAAAGAAACTCTGCTTCCTTCGGTTTTGTACAAGCTATGGAGTAGTCTTGGGCTCCTGTAGGCCGAAATATCTCCGCCATGTTCTTCATGTCTAGCTTCCCACGCCACAAGGACGACCAAGTAAGCAGATTTACGCATATTCTATTGTCTGATAGAAAATACTATCTATCTAATTTCTATTGTCTATTGTCTTATCGTACTGACAGCTCCCTGGTGACAATTCGTCTCGAAAACCGCTGACCGCTACCGGTATCAGTCAGTCCAAGGCAAAGGGTGTTAGGACACGAAATGTTTTATTGATTATTTATTTACCTTGTTTTGACCCCTGTGTCTTGTTTTGTTGTCTCGTTTTAGTAATAATAATAATAATAATATTGATGATAATAATAATGATGATGATGATAATAATAATAATAATAATAATAATGATAATGATAATAATGATAATAATAATAATAATCTCTTGATTTGTCGATATGATGTTTAACGTAATTCGTACGTATTGCTTGTTCTTGTGCTGCCATAATTAGTGCTTCTGTTCCTTTCTTCAAGTCTCCATTTTTTAGCCACAACCATGATTTCTTCCTGTCTACTATCCCATCCGTATCTCTGAAAAACTGACCATGCAGTACTTTTTCATGCCACTTGACTTCTCTTTCTTTTTTTCTTTGATATTTATACTCTGATGGCTTAATGATGTCAGTATTCATTTCCTGTTGTTTATGCACTGCTTTTAATAATTGCTCTTGGCTGTTTTTAACATACCATCTAAGGCTATTTTCCTCTGACTGTACAGTTTCTAATACACTTTGCAATCCCCTTCCACCTCTCTGTCTTGCAACATACAATCTATCGACGTAGAAAAGTATGACCTACCGGTTCAAGTATGACCTACCCAGGGCTGAACAGTGGTACAATCATAAGCCAGAAGGCGTTACTGAAAATGAAAGCATTAATATACTGTGGGACTTTAACATAAACACAGATTACGAAATTGAGCATAGGCGACCAGACATTGTTGTCGTGCTAAAACCAGAAAAAGAGTGCTTAATCATTGACATAGCTGTACCAGGAGATACAAGGATAAAACAGAAGGAACAAGAGAAAATTGAAAAGTATCAAGATCTAAAAAGAGAAATTGCAAGATTATGGTGCCTTCGAAAAGTAACTGTCATTCCAGTTGTAGTTGGTGCATTGGGATGTGTCACAAAAGAAGCAGAGCAATACATTGAGAAGATAGGAATCAAGATCAGGACTGAAGTGATACAGAAAACGGCATTGTTAGGAACTGCAAGAACATTGAGAAAGGTTCTCGAAACCTGAGGCTAGTTGTTCTAGCTTGCTTTCGGGACGAAATTACCAGTAACTTTTTTCTGTGATAAAAAGATAATAATAATAATGAAAGAAGTATTGCGTGATGTGGAAAGAGTATTTAGCGAACGCTTAGAACGAAAGAAATTAGCTGAGAAAGCAGTAGCAGAGATGCAGAAAACCGTATTAATGGACAGTGAAAGCATGGTTCGAAAAGTACTTTCAGGACTCGTCCAACACGAAGATTAGATATTGACTGTTTTTTTTTTGTATGGAAGGTGTTGCTCATTTTTAGGACCAACAATATTTGATGGTCCTTATTGTTGGCTATTTAACTGTAGCTATTTTGCTTCAATAATAATAATAATTTGAGCCTTGAGGACAAATGCAATAAAGAGTGAAATTGACAAACAAGATATATCACCCATGTGCAGGCTTTGTGGAGAAAGAGAAGAGACCATCAGCCATATTGTTGCAGAGTGCACGAAACTCGCACAGAAGCAATATCGCCACTGGCGCCATGATAGGGTCGCATTGGTTATATACTGGACATTATGCAAAAGATTTGGATTCCCCCATAGCGATCAGTGCTATGAACATGTCCCAGAAAGATTATTAGAAAATGAAAATGTAAAGCTACTGTGGGACTTTTCTATTCAGACGGATCACCACCTTGAACACAATAAACCTGATATACTGATACACGAGAAAACAAGCAGGGGATGCTATATCATAGATGTCGCATGCCCATTTGATACAAGGGTAAAGACGAAAGAGCTTGAGAAGGTTGTACGTTATCAGGACTTAAAAAGAGAAATTGGTAGGATCTGGGAATGCAGAAATGTATGCGTTGTTCCAATCGTAATAGGGGCGTTGGGTACATTGAGCAAGAACTTTAGCTCATGGGCAGCAAAGATAGAAGTAGAAGAGAAGATTGACATGATGCAGAAAGCTTGTGTGTTAGGAACGGCAAAGATCATCAGGAACGTTCTAGATATCTAAGGTCAAGGGTATTGACTTGATATCTAGCTGAACAACAAACCACCAATGACGTAAAAAAGATGCATGGTGTGACAAAAAAACAACAATAATAATAATAATGATAAAAATGGACAGGAAAGGCGATGCATGGGCAATTTGTTAGAGAGATGCCACGAAAGGTAGACAGGATTAAATCTTGGGAATGGCTTTCAAGGAGTGATTCGAAGGTTGGAACGGAAGCTCTCTTATGTGCTGCACAAGAGCAAGCAATAAGGATCAACTACGTGAAGCACTATATAGATAAGATCAGCGACAGTCCACTGTGTAGAATGTGTGGTAAACGAGGTGAAAGCATACAACATATTTTTGCAGAGTGCGAGAAATTAGCCCAGAGGGATTACAAACGGCGCCACGATAACGTGGCAAAGAAAGTACACTGGGATTTGTGTAGGAAACACGGGCTACAGCATTCCGATAAGTGGTATGAACACACCCCAGAGGGTGTTGTTGAGAACGAGGCTGTGAAAATTCTGTGGGATATCAATGTACAATGTGATAACGTCATTCAGGCAAGGAAACCAGATGTAAAGAGGCTCTGATAGTTGATATTGCTGTACCTGCGGATACGAGGATTGCAGAGAAAGAGTTAGAGAAGGTAGAAGAGTACCAAGATCTGAAAAAGGAAATAAAAAGGATGTGGGAACTGCGATGTGCTAAAGTTGTTCCAGTAGTGATTGGTGCCCTCGGAAGCGTTACAAAAGATCTTGAATGTTGGATTGAAAAGATGGACATTGTGCCTGAGGTTGGAGTACTGCAGAAGACTGCTTTGTTGGGGACGGCAAGAATACTGAGAAAAGTGCTAGAACTTTAAAGAAGAAGGACATCTGTTAGCCTTTAGTCATATGTTGTGACTCGCCTAACAGGAAGAAAAACGGCAATGAGACGAGCCAGTGCAGAAATGCTTAAAGTCTCATAATAATAATAATAATAATAATAATAATAATAATAATAATAATAATAATAATAATAATAATAATAATAATAATAATAATAATAATACTAATAATAACAATAATAATGATAATAATAATTATTATCATTATTAATATAATGATATTATTAAATGGAGCAGGTATTATCAAATGGAACAAAGAGGAATTACAAAACTTGGATAGAAAGTCAAGAAAATTATTGACGTTGTATGGTGCGTTCCATCTTAAAAGTGACGTAGACAGGCTTTACTTGCCGAGATCCAAAGGAGGAAGAGGCTTAATAAGCTGCGAAAGCTGTATAAGATCAGAAGAGAACAGTGTTGGGTTTTATATAAAGAGTTCTGTGGAACCATTGCTAGAACAAGTTAGAATGAGTGGTGTAGTTCAAACCGAAGAATGTTTGCCTAAAGAACAGTACAAGAAAAAAAAGACAACTGAGAGAGAGGAGAACTGGAAAGGGAAGAAGATGTATGGCCAATACTACAGGGAAGCTAGTGATGATATTGATAAGAAAAAGATGTGGAGATGGTTACAAAAGAGTGATTTAAAAGTAGAGACAGAAGCTCTTATTTGTGCTGCCCAAGAGCAGGCAATAAGAACAAATTACATCAAATTCAATATAGATAAGACGGTGGAATCACCTATGTGCCGAATGTGCGGAGAAAAGGGAGAAAGCATAGGCCACATAGTTAGTGAATGTGAAAAACTTGCCCAAAGAGAGTATAAAAGAAGGCACGATAATGTTGCACGAATTGTTCATTGGACATTATGTGGAAAATATGACCTAGAACGAGGAGCTAACTGGTATGAACATTCTCCACAAGGTGTTGTTGAGTCTGATAAGGTTAAGATGCTTTGGGACTTTATGATCCAGTGTGATCATTACATAGAATGTCGGAAACCAGATATAGTTGTTGTAGAAAAGGAAGAAACGAAATGCATAATGATTGACATTGCCATCCCAGGAGACAACAGAGTTGGTGCAAAGGAAAAGGAAAAGATAGAGAAATATGATAACTTAAAGTGGGAGGTCAAGAAAATGTGGTCAATGAAAAAGGTAGAGATAGTACCAGTAGTTATTGGAGCACTTGGAGCTGTCAGTAAGAATTTTGAACAATACATAGAAAGATTAGGAATACAAATAAAGACAGAACATCTACAGAAGACCGCTTTACTGGGAACAGCAAGGATATTGAGAAGGACATTAGAGAACTGAATGGCAAAGGAGAAAGATCAGGATGGAACTCATTCAAATGATGTTACTGAGGACAGAAGGGCGTAGCTAGCAGATATGACAATGTTACCTTAGTTTACTGGATGTAGACAGCTGACATTGGAAAATACCAGCAGAACATCAAGCTGTGCGAACTGAAAGATAATAATAATAATAATAATAATAATAATAATAATAATAATAATAATAATAATAATAATAATAATAATAATAATAATAATGATAATGATAATGGAAACTTCATATATTTTCAACAAAACTTAAAACTACTAATACAATACCAGTCGACCTCCTCTCTAATGACAGGCAGAGATACGACTGCTGGATACCAAGGAAAAGAAAGATGCCTAAAAGTTCAAATTACATGTTTAAAAGTTCAAATCGTTCTCTAAAAGAAAAAGAATTGTTCACTAGCAATTAAAATTGTCTAAAGCTGTAGTGAGTAATGACTGTTCTGTTCACTGCTTATTCCTGCGGCAAAAGATATAGTAACTACACCTTAAGGCTATATTAGCTGCCGTTTTCATTATATATGTTGAGCTCTTTTCTCCTATACCAATGCTTGACATCATGGTTAAAAATGAATTACAAGACTTACCAAAAACTCCAATGCTACCCATTGACACATTCACAAATTTAAACCTCATCATATTCATCGTTTAACCTGCGAGATAGTTCTTCATATTTGGCTTCCTTCCTTGCAGCGTTCTTTTCAATATTTGCCTCGAATCTAACTGTCAACTCCATTATGTACAACGTTGCACCTTTGACAGCCAACAAATCAGGTCTTAGTTCCAAACCAGTAATAACACATGGCGATTCCCAGCCATCCAAGTCTACATAGAGCGATACATCCTTCACAGAGCTCAGCGTCCTAGCTATGAAACTAAGGACAGAATTGTGTCTCCAGGTGTAACGGCCTTGGTCCAAATATTCCTTACAGCCAGCAATAACATGTGACAATGTTTCATGTTCTTTACAAAATGTACAACGAGAATCATCCGTCTGTCCCCATAATACCATATAACTCCGATTGGCCAGAGTATTGTTTAGAAATCTAATAGCAAAGTTAAAGATATTTTGTGGCATCGAGTGATGAACATCTGACCAAAGCCTGATAAATTTTGGCTGTATATTGCTAACAAGAAAATTGAAAAGCATCCCTTGACTCACAAGTTTGTTCTCTATCCTCTGTTCTTTTTCGTTTCTGATCGATTTT
The DNA here is from genome assembly GCA_964019985.1 of Aurelia sp. 4 Dawson et al 2005. NCBI lineage: Eukaryota > Metazoa > Cnidaria > Scyphozoa > Semaeostomeae > Ulmaridae > Aurelia > Aurelia sp. 4 Dawson et al 2005. Next base: position 6,384,286 of record OZ026506.1, read on the forward strand.
AGCGCTTCCCGTGTACTATTGAATCTTTCAAACTGGACATTTATTCCTTTGTTAGACTCTTCGTAGATTTTCTTAACGTCCTCATTTGGAGAGTTCTTCAAGCAATTTCTCAACACCGTTTGGCAGAGAGTAAATTTTGTAGATGGCATCATAATATCTAGACCAAATTTATCTTTGGAAAGTGAGCAAATATCGAGGGTTCCGTTGATGGGGATATCAATCCAGCGTCGTAAATATGAAGCAACGACATTATCTAAGTTATTTCTAACCCACGTAAGGCGTAAATTTGCTATAGTGAGATCCCACGATATCTTGCTAAGGACGTAATGTTTGTATAATCTCGTCGCCTTTCAGCATGTTTTGTGGTGGTTTCTTTGTTCTATGAAATTGTTTTTTTGAGCACAACTGTCAATAGACTGACACATATCGCACAAAGCAACAGAGCGGACTCAGAGGGCCTTTGATCTTTGTGCCTTGGATGTTTGACCTTTGACCTTTGACCCTGGATGGACCCTGGATGATAATACCTCTTTAACAGAAAGGCGAGCAAAGAAGAGCTTCTTCAGTGATTGCACATGGAATTACAAAAGTTACAAAACATAGTATTTCAACTCAAAGCCATAAAGAAATAGGTACAAAAACGAAGTCTTGCAAAATAATGGATGTCTCAAAACGCGCACAGGGCCAAGGACCGCGGAGCCCCCGCGAAGCGATCCAAAAAGTGGATGGGCTAGGAAGTGAGTGTAACTTGGGGGTCCGGGGACTGGGTCCCCGGAAAAATTTTTTGGGATCACGCTCATTGGATATTGGATTGCTGGAAAACGCCCTGTTCATGATAACATGAAGAAACTATCATCATCATAGTGAAAAGTATTCAGTTTCATCTGCAAAATCATTGGATGCCAATGCCGGGAGGAGTAGCAATTTGAGATGTTCCTATGCTTTGAAATTTGGCAGATTGAATCGTAGATCTATAATGTGTGCTACAAAATCAAGAGCATCAGATATATCATTCTGAATTCGTCTTTAACGTTTACAATGTCAGCTTCTCTTTCAGTCAACTAAGTGCTATTATTTTCAAATTTTTGCCAACAAAGATAAAGCCATTTGTTGCCAAAAAGTCGGTGGGCTATAGCCCACCCCCGGGGGGTACTTAGTATATTTGTCTGACGGGGATGTGCCGTTTTTCAGGGCATCGTTTTCGCCCATTTTTTCTAGAACAGGGTATCAAAAGAAGACAAATTTTCTGAAGAAGGTTGTCAAAACATGTCAAAAGAGGAAATTTTATTACAAGGGGTTATTACTTAGTCAAATTTTTGTGTTTTTGAACATACTTTTCACAGATTTTTTCTAGAACAGGGTATCATTTGAAAGCAAAAATTCTGGAGCAGGGTGATAATTTTTTTTTCGTGGGCACATCGCCGTACAAATTTAGGTCAAGTACCTACCCGGGAGCCCACCCAGCCTACCCTGGCTCCGCGGTCTCTGAGGGCTCAAATCTTTAAAGTTTTGTTGTAAAATTCTGTTAGATTTTTCTTTGAAATAAAAATATAAAGAAGCTTTGCATACTTTGCTAAATCTGCCATGTCAATTTTTTGATATCTTGATTAGTTTCAAAATGGTGAAATTTATCAATTTTGAACAAGGGTGTTAGGACACGGGTGTTTTGATTGATCATCTATCTACATTGCTTTGATCCTTGTGTCTCGTTTTCTTGTCTTGTTTTCTGCTTTGTTTCGTCTTAAACTGTACTACAACTGACGTGTGCAGCTGATCGTGAGTTTAGGCCCATTGTCCTTTGTATTCCTGTATCTAAATGTGCCGTCGCAGAAAAAATTTGTCAAGCTTTGAAACCTTTCTTTTGCGAAGGCACTTAATTTCGAACAACTTAAGAGTAGTTGGGCCTAGCCACGCTTGCACAAGGCGATAGTTTGCCCCGCTGGTTTCTGAGTAACTTTTGGCCGTGTTTGTTTTGATTTACTGGCTGAGAGAATTCCCTTTGTCTGCAGTTGCTAATTGCTTTGAATTGAGGTATCAAACTTGTCAGAATGAAACTCAAACTACTATTGTAAAGTTGAAGGATGATGCAAAATGTCACTACAATGGCTCTTAGAGGCAAGATTAACGTTGTTGCTCATAGTGAGCTTCTTCAATCCGTTATTTCATTCCTTTAGGAAGGAGCGCAAACATTTATCATCATAAATAAATTTGGATCATTGACAAAAAAGATCAAAGAGCAAATTTTACGATAGCTTTCAATTTCATGATCGAATTTTGGCGATTTTTAAACGAGAGAACTTCTTTAAGACATTCGGTATCAGTTCAACTGTTTAATGCATTTCCGATCAATACTTCGCCGAATTTGATTCTCAGACTGACCAGAATTGTGGCATGCCGAATGAAAATGGCTCGTTAAAGATATCAAAAAATGTCACGGTAGCAAAGTAGCTAAGGTCCCTAAAGACACTGTCTTTTAAACGAGGAGCTCTTAAGCACAGTGCAAAGTTTATTTTATAACATGGCCGGTGCAAGACGTAACGGGGCAACTGCATTTTTTGTGCTTGTACAGAACTGGGTCAACACTTTTCATTTAGCTAATATGAACGAGGCAGTAACTTTCTATTTTGAGCTCAAGATAGGATGAACTTTTAAATATAAAGTGGTTCAGCTTGAGGACAAAACTGCGAATCATGCAAGTTGGGAAGTGCATGCAAAGATGTGTATAAATGACGCAAAAATTTTCTTGTTAGTTTCTTGCAAGAAGAATTCATCAGTCATTGACAAAGACTCTCATAGAGATGAACTGCCTTTCTCATGGTCTTTGAATAATTCATAGGTGGTACTATAGTACTATACAATATTTGCTGTTTATGAATAAGGGGCAGATGCATTTTTTAAGGAAAAGGTGACTGGGTAGTTGTATTTTTTGTAATGATTTCATACGGGGTGAGCAGATTTTTTGCAACAACTTTTCCTCTCCACCGGCCATGTAATATAACAAATTTTGCGCTGTCCCTTACGTGAAACAAGGTTGCAATGGCGTTGCAAGGTAAGATCCAGCAAACGTTACACTGTGTAACATCCTAGTGGTGTAACGCAGTTTAGGGTATCTTAGTTCAGGGCCCCGACCAAAATGGGCCTTGAAGGGGCCCCCGCAAAAAAACTTCTTTTGTTACCTAATTTTAAGCAAGATTCCTGGGTGTCGCTTTAACTGTGTTATAAAATCAAGTAAAAAATTAAAAAATTATGAAATTAGAGAATAGGTTCCAAATCTTTAAATCTACGAAAAAAGCGAGTGTAAAATTCAATGACCTATTTCTTTAAACTGAATGAGTTGAAAGAAACTTTAGCCGCTATTCTGTGATTCTACCGTTGATTTTTTCAAAAATTTTGATTATTTGTCGAAATTACAGCCTATTTTAACTGTCAGCTCATTTATGATGTGACGTCATCAAATTTCTAAGTCACAAACTAGAAGAGTGAAAGGGTTTTGCTTGATACCCTACTGTAGGCACCCATAAACTATGATTTTCTTGAAAATTATTTGATCTTCCGTCAACATGTTTAGAAATTACGATAGTTTCAAGTTTTTTTCGAACATTTTCTTGAATTCTTAAAGAAGAAGAAAAACACTGTGATTCTGAAAATATTGAGGGTTTCAGAAAAGTCCGACGACAGATTTACTGTATAATAATTAAAGCGAGAATTAAAGTTTCTTTGAAGCCGCTCAGTTCAAAGAAATAGGTCACTGAATTTTACAGCCAGCTTTCTGAAATTTTGAAACCTATGCTTAAAATTAGTCATACCATCTTCTGTCTATCGTCAATGAATCTTGATATTTCCAAGTGGATTTGCACAGAGGCATGCCCCTTTATGAATAACATCAACACAAAAATGCAGAACTAGGTTTTGTACTCGTAGAATTGCACGTCATGTTTACAAAGTCATGTAACTATCACATATAGATGCGTGTCTCTGCAAAGCTGATATACTCTCGAAGCGCTGGTCACAAATTGGGCATTTGAGTGTTGGATTAACCTTTCTTGCCGGCTTGCTAGCTGCGGTTGAACTGCTCACTGTTCTCGTTCCCGATGGGACAACACTTCTCTTCTTTGGGGGTACTCCTACTTGCGATGTACTGTCACCTGGTTCAATCTTCACCACATCTCTTGTCAGATCGATCAAAGCCTCCTCGAATCCCTCTGGTATCTTATGAAAATGATGTAAATGCCGGACCAGAAAATCTCGGCTCTGGAACAGGACTCTGCACAGACTGCAGTGTAACGTCTCCTCTTTGCTGTCTAATTCTATGCACTTCGGTTTGCTTTCAGGTTTGCTCTCAGGTTTGCCGTCCGCTAGTTTAAAAGGCCTAGCGCTGTCTTTTCGTTCATGAACGGCAGGTGAATTTGAAGCTTTGTTATAATGACTAACATTACACAAAGCGCTGTTTGCTTCCCGCGACAACTTCTCTACATCGATGAAAGGCAGACTCTCACTGTTAGTATCACTGTCTAATATCTCTACCTTCGTCTTCAAGGTCCGGTCGTTCCGATCTCCACTGTCCAACACCTGTACATCACATTCGTGCGACTTCCCCCCTTTAATTCCACTACGGCTACCTGTTGACTCTGACAAGGCCGCATCGTCAGCATACGACATTCCCTCGTCCAGCTGCTTCCCATCCCTGGTAATCCCCGCGATATTATCTTCATCAAGTCCCATCTTATGCACCTTCAAAAAATGATTCTTAAGGCTATGCCTGCTATATATGACAGAGCCACACAGTTGGCACACAAAATTCTCATCCTCAATAATAAAATGCAGGAGCGCTGTCTCAGGGCTGTTTTCTTTTTTGTGCCCATACCTTAAATGGTTTGTAAGATGCATCCGCGATGAGCACAAGAACTGGCAGATATTACATCTGTATTTCTTTCTATTTGGTGATTGCAGAGCTTTCAGTCGGCCTCTTCGACGACGCACTACCTCGCTTTCAATATCAGCATCCTCGTTCGCTTGCCAGAGATCTCGCCTTTGATGCTGCCGGTTCAAAACAAGGTCCTGTTGTACAGGATTCACCGCCTCCCAGCTTGCTTCGTCACCTTCAGCCTGACCATTATGAATCTTCAACACGTGTCTCTTCAAATTTGAGATAATATTGAAACTGTAATTGCAGATCTTACACTTAAACTCTTTCTTATTAGTGTGTTTGTTCAGATGACGTGAGTAATTCGATTGCCAGTCAAATGTTTTCTTGCAATATTTACATTTGAATTCCTTCAACGAATCATGAGCTGTTTCTACATGTTCTTGTAGCATTTTCTCGTTCTGAAACAACTCAAAACACAAATTGCAAGTAATTGGGTTCTTCTTATGCATCGCCATGTGGTTCATGAAAGTCGTTCTGCTTTGAAGTTCTTTTCCGCATATATCACATTTCATGCCATTTTCCCGTTGATGCACAAACATGTGATTCGCATAAGCACCCCCTTCGGAATATATTCGTTTGCAATAGGGACATTCGTACGATACCTTAGCATGGCCTGTGATGACTTCATGACGCCTCAGGACAAACTTGGATGTAAACTTTGCATTGCAAACTTGGCATTGAAACAAGTATTCCTCTTTCCCTTCTTGCACTGACCCGTTGTTTATATCCTGTGATCGACACCCGTCCCTGTTTGTGGCGCTTTCATTTTGCTTCACCCATGTTCCTGTCTCGTCCCCGTCGAGTCTTCTTTCCAAATTTCTTTTAACCAGTGTCCCTCTACCCTGATTCACATCACCTTGATTTACCCACACACCTGCACCGTCATGGTCTGTTAGTCCATTCTCCGTTAACCCATCTATCCTTGCAGACCATTCACCCTGCGGTAACATGGCGGCATCACCTCCCTGCATCGCATAGCTTTCATTTGGCGTATCCCACTCATCATAAACCTCTTGCTTAACATAACTTAACTGTTCGCCTAATCCATACTTGTCCCCTCCATCGTCAGAAATACCATGCAGTTGGGCTGTAAGAGCAGTGAATGCTCTAGTATCAGCAACAGTTGAACCAATGTATCTTAAATTTGGCATATCAGCAAGTGTGGACTGAACTGTACTGCAACGAGAGTCTTGACATTCACTGATCGTCGGGTAAACATCTCCAGTACTTGGTCCTGACTCAAGCTCCTTATCACTGATACATTGCCCTGGGGTTTTTTCCACGCACCACTCATCATGGCTGCTCTCCTTCTCCGAAATTTCACTGTCTGTTTCAAATATGTCTGTGCTGTTATAGGAATACCTAGGCCTAAGTCTCTGTCGCTTTGTTGGCTTTCCTATTATGTCAGAGTCAGAATCACTCTCACCCGCCTTTTCCACCCTCAAACTATCGCCAACAAGTTTGTTTTGGCGTGTTCGCCTCCTCTTCCTTGAGCCCGGATTTGGAAGGTCCTTTTGGGGGAAATGATTACGTTGTCTTGTTGCAGCTTCAGGGTTTTTCAGAGCATAGTTGGAGAAGGAACCAGAGGCTGCTGATTCTAAGGGTCTTCTAAGATTAGACTCATTTTTAGATCCTACCTTAGCACTTTTCTTTTTGTCTGTATTAGCCCCAACTTTCCGTTTGCTTTTGCCTGCAGTATCCAATTGTTTCGGATTGGGAATAGTTGCTTCCGAGTCGCCTTTCTCAGCTTCACTATCAGGTACAACTGCAACTTTCTTCGGCGAAGTTTCCTCTTTGTTCAGGACGTGTTCGAACGCAGCTCTGATCTCTTGGCTAGATGATTCCTTGCCATGAGTTATAACATGTTTACGACAATACCTTCTGCATCTGAAATGTTTCTTGCAAATATTGCATTTATATGGCATCTCACCAGTATGATTTCTCATATGTATCTTCAATGAAGACCTGTAAGTATATTCATTGTTACACACCTCACACCGGAAAAGACCGACATCAGGGCCACTCCCAACTTCTCTCAGTTCAGCCATTTCCTCACCTACTCCAAAGCCTTCAACAACGGTAATTGCGTTCCGAATGAAAGTAGAGACTATTACTGTCGGCCTCTTCTCCTCGATGTTTTCGATCGTTGATACGATGTCTTGGATTTTGAGAATATAATCATTGGGGTTTTTTTCCTCGACTTTCTTATTATCTTTTACCACAACCTTAACCTTAGCTTGACATTTGTTCCGCTTTAAATGCTTTCTTAAAGACGATCTCCACGCGAATTTAGCTTGACAAAGATGACATTTCATTTTTTCACCAGCGTGTGTCATCATGTGACGTGTTTTGGCCAGCAACGTTGGGAATCTCTTTCCACATTTATTACAGGTCGTTGGATGCTTAAGTCGTTTCTTGGCAGGTATTTCACTACTCTGTGTCATGGCATCATTTGACATATCTCTGTCCGAAATTTCATCATCTTTGGTACCAGCATCGTCTGAAACATAACCCTCCTTACTGCTTTCTGCGCTCGTATGCTGCCTGCTTCCTTTCTTGTCTACAAGAGACCTTTTCTGGCTAAAATCACTTTGATTACTGCATAATTTCTCTGTACTTCCTGCTTTCGTGATAGCCCTTGCATCTGAGCCCCTTATCTTTTCTTTCACTTCTTTATTAGATCTGTGAAATGTCTTCTTTGCCAATTGCTTCCTTCTCTTTCCCGCAACACTTTTATCAGCAGCAACAGTAGCTACCTCCTGAATATTCCCTGACCTTGTCTCCCAGCTCCGCTCAACACATTCACCAAGTCTTCGGTGCTTTCTAAGATTTGTGCTCCAAACAAATTTCATACCACAATTGTGACATTGCAACCTTTTACCAGTATGAAGAGCCATATGTTCCATCAGAATTGATGGTCTTGTGTAAGTCTTTCCACAGATGGTACATTGATTTGCATTACTTTTCTTATTAGAGGTAGTCACCTGTTTTTGACTATTGCCAGATGCCTGATGGCTGCTGCCTGATGCCCCATGACCACTGCTTGATGCTCGACGATCCCTAAATGCTTGATGACTTCTGCCAGATGCCTGACCACTGCTGCTAGATGCCCGACGACTGCTACCAAATGACATCACACAGTGACTGGTCTCATAATGCCTCCACATCGAGTCCTCAAATTTGAATGGCCTGCCACAATCAATACATGGATAAATAAATGTGTCTGATGGATCATCACACATATCAATGGTCTCTTCTACATCATCAGGCCCTTCACTCTTGACACTCAAACTATGGCTGCTAGCTCTTGTACTGTGACATCTCAACTTTGAAATTTGACCTGAACTGGTCTCAGAGCTCTCAGCAGGTGGTCCTATTCGTTTTTTATCCTTATGAACACCCTTCCCCACAACATTAACTCCCTGCTGGGCTTCAGTTTCCAGTCCCTGTGTTTCTCCTGATTCACTTTTCGCCTTGACAACAACTGCCTTCCTTACACTGGTCTCTGCAGCAGGACCTCTGCACGACCCACTTTTTAAGTGTATTGTCAAACTTGTCTTCCAAGTATACTTCAAGCCACATTGTTTGCAAGCAAACTTCTCATTATCACAATGAAGATTGATGTGACTTCTGAGGTTCCTCTGACTGACAAGAACACGTCCACATAATTTACACTCCTTTGGCTTTCCATCATTGTTTATACAAGCTCTTACATGACTGATATAGCCAGCTCTATCAGTGCAAACCTCCTCACAATTGGCACAGGAATAGCGTTCAAATGTGCGATGACTCTTAGGCTTAGGACTGTCAGTAGTTGCATTGCTTGAGGAAACAACAGAGACTTGTAATTCACTGTCACCAGAATGAATGTCTTGACAAGTTGTGTTGGGATCTGAGCTGCTCACCGCATTCACTATAGACTGCTTTTCTGAGCCTCTTTGGGCAACGTCAGATACTTCAAGCTTAGAAAATAAATCACCAGATACTTCAGTGTGTGACAGATCACCATGGCTTGAAGAACAGGGAAGATTGGCTGTAGCGGCATCCTCTTCCTTTGTTGCAATCTTGATCACTTTGGAAGGGTCATTGACAGTGACTGACCCTGTTTGACTCTGGTTTGTAAGAGTTCCTAAACAGAAACAATGAGGTTACAAAGCATAAAAACTTGCAAAAGACATGCTAGAAGGGTCTTTATAAATATCCCCTATGCAGGAACTATCTGAAGATAGCATTTCAATGTCTATCTTAAAGGCATTGAGTCCGTATAAATAGCGCTCTCATGACCAATATCAACTTCTTTTCAATCATGAAACAAAAGTCGTCACTTAATCCCTAGTGAAATTAAACCAAAGAAATTCCTCATGATAATGCAAGGATTAAGAAGTCTTTTGTCTCGACTCCTAATGACTTTAGCATTATTGTGCGATAACAAAGGACCATCAGCGGTTTGTCAGCAAAAATTGAGGACAGCGTTAACCCTCAACTATTTATAAGGACTCAATTCCTTTAAAAATAGCATAGATCTCTGTAAACTACAAAAGATATGGATGGGAGACCAGTTTCAGGGCCCACGGTCTAGAGACCAATCCTCAACTCAGCATATATATGCACATTAATTATGCACATAATCTCCAACAGGGAAGCTTGAGTGAGCAGAACTTACTGCTTCTAGAAAGACTGTTGTGTAAATTTCAAACTAAAAATATCATCGGAATGATGTTCTAAAAATCTTAACAGAAATATCTTCAACCAACAGAGCAGAAACTGCATAAAATTACAACATTAACCAATCTGAGATAAGGAAGTGTTTGGACAGATAAGCTTTTTGAAATGATAAATCAAGAGTTCAAGGCCTTAGGAAGAAAATATCAAGTGTTGCCTAATTTCGGGATCTGTTGCAGGGAGCTAAGGGGGCTCAAAGTTATGAATTTTCCAACATGTGTGTGCAGTTTCTGCTCTGTTTCTTCAACCAACCTCTCCCAAAATGTAATATATGTGATAAATTTTCAGAAAATTTGGAGACTGCTAAAACATGCAGGATCCCTTTCCTTGACATATCAAAAATTTTCCATATAACCTTAGGGTAAAATGGGTAACTTGTAAAAATCAAGTTTCGCGGATTTTATCCTCGCAACCTATTTTGATCTCCGCTTCTTGATGTTAGGAGCACAAGCTTTAAGTCTAGTTAAGCTTATTTTTTCTCAAAGGCTAAACTATACTTTGACAGTCAAACAGCAAAATCAAATTCACAAAACCCTTGCTTCCATTTCCAAGCACTTGAATAACATCATTTAAACACCCACTTCAGACCCCCGTAACTATTTGTGTGAATCCATCCAAAAATGACACAAAGGTAGGCTACAGCCAGCTTAACTCTTAACTGGAGGCACTGACAGTACCAAGCCTATTTCAACAATTACTCTAGTCTCTAACCATACAGGGATTGCAAAAATGTGTTGGGGTAGAAATATCTTGGTGCAAAAAGAAGCAAAACATTCCAAATTTTATCAGCAAGACTGCTGATTCTTGCATGGGGAAGTGCATAGGTGAGAACAATAAATAAGCAATAGACTGCCAATAATGTTTTCACAAAAATAGTGGAGAGGGGAGATCTTCCCCAGCGATTCCAGATGAACCTACATATACTCCTTAAGCAACAGGATTGTCTGTTTGAAAAGTAACATATATAACTTAGTAACAGGATTGTCTGTTTTACTTTAATTGTATGTAAATTTTACTCCTGGGGCTGGAGGGGGTACTTGATTCTTAAATCACACTGGAAATGTTGCTCATATGGGGGGGGGTTGTTAATAACCTGTTAATAACCTTGATGCCTGAGAGATGGGTAGCTTTTTCAGAATTTTATCACAACTGAAGAAATCTGAATCAGACCTTGTATCCTAAGAGCATAGACATGGTTACAAAACTTCCTGAAATTCATGCCAAAGGGTTCAGAATTCTTGAAAAATTCTGTCATACAAATGGGTCCTTTTGTCAAAGTCAAGATTCATGTTGAGTCACAGTCACAATCAAGTACCCCCCCCAAGGGGTTTACCCTGCAGTGGCAGAGCCAGATAAGAAATAGTGAGGGGATAAAGTCCAAGTTTTCTGACTGGGGATGCAAAAAGGCATGTCAGGGATTTTTATTACAATTTTCTAGGGCATGTAATTATATTCTGCGACTGGACAAATAATAATGCTTAAAGAGAGTACAAAGACCAGCAGCCTTTGCAATTGTTTGTTTTCGTTTTTGTGAATTTGGTACAGTCAGATATTCTGGAAGCTGTGGAGAGCAAGTCATTGACTTCTCGCAAAGCATGCTGGTCTTTGTACTCCCTTTAAATTCCTAGAATGAAGAGAACTTGAAAACAGCCAGCTCTCTTATAAAAGTTTCAGAAATCAAAGACAGCTGTGTAATAATGTGTAAAAACTGCATACTGTAAGTTGTATGAAGCTATAAGCGATGGAGCTGGAACCCCATTGATTTCTGAGAAGCATTTGGGAATCCAAGTGCTTGGCGACTGTACTTCCTGTATGTGATATAATGAAATTTTACCCCCAATAGACATATCAGGTAAATTTTGTTGACTTTGAAAATATTTATCTAATTTTGACAAATGGGAAATGGAGCAAAACAGACAAGAACTTATTACAACAAATTTCCTGCAGGACATCATGATAAGAAAATTTCCTACGATTACCCGGTCCAATGTCCAGGTGGGTTTTTATGTCATGCATTTTTCAATTACAATTTTGGCTAGATTTTTTAACTAGGGGTGAATTAGCCCCCTTATACTCCCTTCTCTCTGGTTCCGCCACTGCTGCTATGATGATATGTGCATTTTCAATTAAAATTTGCATTTATCTGCCCCAGGGTGCATTCAAAGTAAACCTATGCCGAGGGTACGTCGAGCCCTAAGCTTTAGTATGCCAGGTATTTTCAGAGAGAGTTACCAAAAATCTGAGTACTATTGCTTTAAGAAGCTTTCAGTACTGGCGCAAATTCTTAGTTTCTTGTAAAAGAAATGCATGTATTATCAAGAGAAACTGCTAAAAGATTGATGATGACCTCACATTCACATCATGGTAAGCTGCTTTGAAACGCTGTCATGCCAAGAACCGGTTTTACTGAAAAATTATGCTGCTACGCCAACAAAAAAGGCTGTTCTACATCGAAGATCTTTGGGCCTAAGTGCATAAAATGCACCCTGGTATCTTCCCCATTTCTATCCCTGCTTGAAAACCCCCTGTATAGATTTGAAAATTTCCAGATTGTGCTCACTGAACACTGCTGTGAGAAACAAGATGACTTTTCAACTCTTGATTCCAAAACTTAACTGCTGTTTTAATAGAAAATTTGGCAAAAAATAACCACTGATGTGAAATAAATTCAAATGCAACGGAAGTCACGTGATACGCATTCCAATACAACACACATTTGCTTTGGGCCTAAGCAGCGAAATCCCTCATCAAAAGCCTTACCATTTCTTTTCTTGTTCAAAGTCCCTGTCGTTACTTTTCGAACTTTCGGTGGTGGATGAATGGTCCGATGCTTTACGAGTCGAAGTATCTTTGAAAATTTCTTGCCACATTTTGTACAAGGGAACCATGAACTCTTGCAACTCTCGTGCACGTGCAGATGAAGGCAATAACAAAACTTCGTTCGGAATTTCTTGTCGCAGTTTGGGCAAAGAAACTTTGGATTTACTCTAGCTAACTTTGTACGTTTCTTTGCCATAATAACATGTCCGTCACAGTTTATCAATAAAAGGGCAATACATCCATATCTTCTACGACATCATTCCGGCTCCGCTTTGCGTCACAGTGGTAACAAAAAGCAAATGAGCAATGGAATGTCTGAAGCGGGGGGTAACGTGCAGGAGATTGTTTATTGTAAAAACCGGAATGGAGTTTGGATCAAGGTCGAACATAGATCCTGAATCTTCTCAAAACTTCCAAAATACAATAGTCTTTCTTGTAAGAAATAGCTCATAAGAAGAGGTAGGCTGAATTGAGAGGTAGGAACTCCTTTCCATGTAATCTGCACTCAAAAATTTCTTTGACCTTGACACGAATCTTGTTTGAGACTGCTTATAAGAAACTCAACTCTCAGATCGCCACAAAATTAAGAAACCCCAGTACTAGGAAAATTTTTACTCAAGGAACTACTTGTTTTGAGTAAGGAAGTCCCTGACATATTTTGATTTCATTTTCACTAACTTCCCCGTATCATGTTCCTCGGAATGTATGTTGGAGTAGTGGTTTCAAGAGAATTTTTTTGAAGTGTTTTGAACACGGGCACTTATTTTGTTATTAGAAATTGGCATACAAGAAACTAGTTCTAATATCGCTAAAATTTTAAAAACTCTCTACTAGCCTACTCCCTACTATGACTGACAAAGTTTAAGAGACCTTTGACAATCAAATAAAGTATCTCATGCCAAATACGTCGTTAAAGCTTTATTATCGCTATAAAAAGCGCGCATCAATAGACCTTTTAGCTATTCTGGAGAAGAATCTCAATCGAACGACACTTTGCTACATTTTGTAGAATTTTCGAATGTGTACAATTGTGATAGAAGCTCTAACGCCACTCGATCGAATCTCGTGTATAAAAATGTATAAAAATAACGCTCGATCCAGGCTCTTTTGCTGAATAGCTAAAAGGTCTATTATTGGCAGCCAATAATTAGCCAATAATTCAGTTGACAGCCTCGCTCGCATGTATCATTCGGTCATGAGAATTAGCGCGGTTTCCTTTTGAAACTCTTTGAAGATCAACAAGGTGAATCTTCCTGTAGCATGGAAACAAAGGGATCTGACAACCGTCTCTCATGGCGTTAGAAGACAACTGATAAAGCGAGGCTGGGAATGTAATTATAACGATGATTAAGCTTTAAGCCCAAATTGTTGAGTAATATCAACTAACTCTTTTCATGTGTTGTATTAATGTGAAGAAACTTATCTCCAGAAGCATTGTAGACTGACACTTTGTGCATTCAAAAAACGAGAAACAAAGTAAGAAGCCTTCAGTGCTTAAGTGTGAAAATTTGCATGTTGAATTAAGAAAATTTCAATGGTATGGCCTGATCTAACTTTGTTGTGGAAGTTTTATTAAGAAACTCGAAAAAACTCTGAGTAGTCACATCTGATGACCTTCAAAAACATTCTGGGCACATATTCTTAGTTATTGGTGGAAAATACCCGAAAATACGTGTACAATAGCAAGAGCAATTTCGGCATCCATCATCGGTAGAATTTCAGATCTTCCAAGTGCAAAAGTTTCTCAATATTTGAAGATCTAAGAGTCAAGTTTCTTTCTTTCTTGTGAGCAGTTCTTATGAGAGAAAATAAGTGTATGCTTGCTGGATAAATTTCGCGCTACAGCTACAGGCATCAGAACTGCGTTTATCTTAAAACAAGACAAAACTCCAAAGAAACTAAGGAATTGATGGATATGGAAATTGTTTTTCAACCATTAGGGTTACAACACAACTTTTCAAGAAAAAGGGCAAATATTGGAGAGGAGAAGATGAACTTACATAAAATTTTGTTTTGTACTACAAATCGTCATTGCTGAAGTCAAAACAATATTTTACGAAAATCACAGGGCCTCTTTTAACATACAAACTAGGGGGCAAAAGCCCCCCAGTCCTGCTTGCTTGCCCCCCAGTTACAATTTTTTGCAGTGTTTTGCACCCTAGTCTATAGTCCCTTTTTCCGTTTTGCTGTTCTTAAGCCCCCTTTCACCCCTTTCGCAACGTTTTTGTGAAATCAAATTTGCTTATCTTTCCAGTGCAGTACTCATAAAACAGAAGAAACTTGCAGAAATGCTTCAATTTTCTTTCGGCTCTCGGCTATCAAGCAAATATTGATGTATCAGACACTCTTTGTGCTATCAATTGTCAAACGTGATGAATCTTTTTTTGGCTCACCCGACTCGCTGACCATATTTCTATCTAAGAAACGCCTTTCATGGCCTACAAGTTTTTTAAAAGAAACTGGTTTGTGAGAAACTAGTGTAAAACCACTTCCAAAGGGGGTTTTGCAAGTGTGGGTTCGTGTTTGGCTGAACAGGAAAATGAAAAGAAAATATAACAAAGTAACACGTCACAAATTCAAATTTCGTCTTCAGATCAACAATAATCGGCACTGGATCTCGGCAGTGTAACACTTTCCAATCGACAAATCATCTCAAGAGCAGTTCGGCTCTTCGGCTCAAATCTTTTAACCAAAAACAACTTAAATATCTTTCAGTGTCTTCCTTCAGCGGCATACAAACAACAACTGAACGTAATTGAAAAATACCTCTGTTTAATTACGCGCTACACGGAAATCGTCATCTCTTAGTCGGTATTGGCAACGAATGTGCAGCATTACAAAATACAGTTCATGTGAAAGTAAGAGCAAACATGTTGCATTCCTGTCCCATAACATTAGTACTAAGATGGCTAGAATTTTAAGAAACTCTAGAACTATGTCTGAGGAGTATTAAGAAACTTTTCAAAGTTAAAAGCATGGATTTTATAGCGAATAGATCGTCGAAACTTTATTCTTTTGCAATATCAACTAACCATTTATGTTTTCATCATGACAGAACACAGTTTATTCCTTCATGCTGTTTTAAATGTCAAGGAACATTTTTGTAAGATACCAATTAAGAAACTTTCAGTACTAACATGGACAAAATTTCATGTTGAATTAGAAACTTTTAGTACTATGGCCTGATCCAAGTTTCTTATAAAAAACGTGTATAACTGTATACATGACATTAGAGTGACTGTTACTACAATTTGTGCATACTGGATGGCCAGTTCGATGTGATAATTGGGTTAGAAGCGAAAAATGGCTGTCAGAGCGATTCTAGCATCAAAGATTTAAAAGATTTTCCCAGGGGAGCATACCCCCGGACCCCCCTAAATGGACGCGCCCTTAGCGTACCTTTCAAACCTCACAATGCAAAAAGCCCATGTTGTTTCTGACCCTGGGCCATCCGTAAATCCTCTCCTAGTCCTGATCACAAAAATGAACAGCATAATAGTAGCGATACGCGATAGGCTTTTAATAATTTATGCCTCGTAAGAAATAAAGGCTTTCCTTATTCTTGTATCAAAAATAAGGTCCCCTTTTTGAGCTTGCCCCCCCAAGTCACAATTCCTTAAAAGAGGCCCTGGAAAATCATCATTGTTTTGAAACAAGATTTATATGTCCATTCATTGGTTGCTGGAAAGAAAATCATTACGAAGACAATTGAATTCATAATGACGCATAATTTCAATGGATGATGAAAGTCACTCTTCCTTTTCTTTGGCTTCTCTTCACCACAGAAATATGATCAGTACTTGCGTGCGACGCCACATTCACCCACTGCTTTGAACGTCACGGATCTCAAGAAAGTTGTATGAATAAAATTTTCCACCAAAAAGTGCTAAAAGCAAAGTGAATTGCAAATAGATTTGTACTTGGTTACTCAACTTTTAATTTTGAATAAAACAGAAGCGTTACCAGTCACCAGTGCGGAGTGTCCTGTGCTCGGAAGTCTCTGTGGCCATACATTACCCCCGGGTAAGAATCAAGTCAGTGCCAGTGATCAGGAGTCGGAACCACACGCCCGTTTGACTTGGTTGTTTTCGAATGAATATTCGTACAACGTGACACGCTGGCTGGTGGAAGATTATTTCAAGAACGGCCTAAACCAATGTCTTGAAATCTTCACTGGGATTCAGAAAAGAACAAGACCAGGGGAACACCCAGAAGATGTATCGGCGGCGCTGTTAGGTGCCTCGAGCGTAACGCACCTCGTGGCCTAGGCAAGCGGCCATCCTCCATCCTTGTGGAGCAGATAATATGGCACGCACTCGCCTGCGGCCGAAAAAAGATAAAAACAAATTGAGACGAAAATGTGATAATTGTGAAATGAGATTTCACTCACATTTTTGTCTCTTTCTTCATTTGACTGTTCACAGTAAAGTTAAAGCTGGATGGTTTCAATGTGGCAGATGTGGAAAACGTTTTGAAAGGCTGGTGAATTATATCAAGCATCGAAGCAGACATGGGAACGGTAAGCTTTGATATTCTGATTATCCAAAATTATAGATAATGGATGTGTCTTTAGAGTGGGAGCTAAGGAAGCTGTATCCCCACTCTGTGTTTAGGAGTAGAGGTTTTGCTATCTTTTGAAGCATATCATTCTTCAATTTTGGTTGGAAATGTGTGCAAAAATTCCAGCTTTGCTGCCTACTTCAAATTCCTGTAATCTAATATCTTTGAGGTTGCTTGTTAGAGCTAGTAGGTTTGAGGGTGAAGTTGGTGTTTTTCTTGCCAAGCTGTGGGGTTGCAGTAGTAACCAAGTGTTTTAGGACACAGGTTTAGTAAGGCCCTCTATGAAAAATATTTGATTAGGTCTCTTATCTCCCCATCGTTTTGGAAATTGACTTTGAGCATGTTATACAACAGTGCATCATCACAAGTTTGATGTCAGCCCTTAAGGCTCCTTAATTCTTTCTGGAAGTTTTCCTCAGATGTGTTGATTACTCAACTAGAGTCAGAGCTTTGAGAGAGCCAGAGCCATGATAAAAGTTAAACCCACTAGGTGTTGAGCAAAAAATGAACTTCTTAGTATCAACCAGAACGACATCTCTGATGTTCCACAAAAGAGAGCTTTGATCTGCTGTATATACCCAAATAATATTCCTTAAATTTTACCTAAATACTGAATCCATTGTTAGAAAAGGAGTGGGGCAAATATAGTTATTTGACAAGAGACATTATTAATATTTCTTATTATGCAGAACGGCTCTATTATGGCAGGGTTAAAAAGATTGATCTGTGCTCCAGCCCAACCCTGCCTCAAACACAAAGGGGCAAGCCTAACAGACTAAGCCTTATAGAATATCTAACAATACCTGCAATACTATCTTGGATAATGGAAGGTAGAAAGATTCATCAATGTATCAGTAGCTGTACACTTTATGCAAAGCCTTGGGGAAAACCCCTGCAAAATTTTCAAATTCCTGCAAAATTTTTGCTGAATTTGCAGTTCAGAATGCATTGAAGCCTTTGTTTCCAATTACTAAGTCACAGAAGTACCATCATTTTACCACCCATTTTAGGAAGAAGACAAAGCAAGAAATTGGATGAGACAGAACTTGCAGATCTTGATCATGGAGCAGATGAAAGTGTTGAAGGTAAGGGGGACATGCCTTCCTTTCAAGTGATGAAGGAAGATGTCCACAGTGAACATGGGGAATTCCCTTGTGATAAAAATACTGTGATAAATCCTGAGCTGAAAGTAAAGGAGGAAGAAGCAAAAAGAAATGCTTTTGCAATTAAATTTCTTGAGCAGCTCAAGGATCTGTTGAAACTAAATGAGGACACAAATGAGCAGATTCAAGAAGACCAAACAGAGTCTCTCCAATTTTCAGAAGTGACATCTTCTAATATCCCCCATGATGGGTTTTTGAGCCCTAGTCTATCTTCACCATTGTCAGAAAATGCACAGGAATGGCAGGGAAACACCCAAGATCAAAATGTCCAGAATGTGAGTGAGTGTGATGGCATGGACTTTGAAATAGAAAATGGTGTAGTCAAAGCAGATATGGACTGTGATCCAGTTGATAATGAGATAGATTGTGATTATAATGCTACTTTGGAAGGGAGTAAAAGAGATTGTGAAGAAAAGAATGATGCAGCTTCAACAATTAATAACACTGAAACTGGACGCATTAGAATGTCACCAGAAAGTGGGATGGACCAGGAACCAGAAAGTAACCAAATTTTGACAATGGGCAAGACTGACTGTGAAAAAGGACAAAGCGACATTTCACCAGAGAATAAAATGGACCGTGAACCAGAAAATGTCCAATGTATACCTGAGAATGATTGTAGACGAGAGAATGGTCCAGTTTCAGCAATGAATAGAAGTGACTGTGTAACAGAACAAACTAAAATTTCACAGGAAAATATGAACAAGTGTGACCCAATTAACCAGATTTCAGGTGACAATCAAATGGACTGTGGAACCGAAAATAGTGAAACTCTGGCAGAAAGTGATGCTCATTCTGTTATTGACAATGTTCCTGAAAGTGAAGATTATAACTTGTGCATGTTGACACCAGATGGACGTATGTCACCAGACCCTTGTGCATCTGTATATGTGAAGGTTGAAGAGGTTGAGGCTGGGAATAAAAGCATTAGGGCTTCTAAGACAAATGAAGGCATGGAAAATATCGCAGCCAGTAGTTCTACTAACTCAACTAAGATCAAGAAAGAAATGGATAACAGTAGGTGTAGTAAATCGCACAGATCTAAAAGTTCCAGCTTGGTTTCAGCAAAGAGAGGTAGCTTTACATGTTTTCTTTGTAATGCTAGATTTTCTGGATATGCACTATTGTACAAGCACAAGAAAACAGAGCATCAGATTACGAAAACCAAGAGTGTTAAAGGGGGATCAAATGCGATTTTGAGCTGTCTTGTTTGCAAGATGACATTTGCTACTTATTGGGGATTATATAGCCACAGAAAATCTGCTCACAAGGTCAAATCTAGCCAAAGTCCTTCAAATCAACTTTCTCAAAACAAGCAGAAAGTAGATGACAAAAAAGTTGCGTCGGTCAAAGTTCAGAGAGTTTCTGCAAACAATTTGTCTCAAAACAAACTGAAAATCAAAGAACTAAAACTAACCTCGATCAAAAAAAAGAAAACTGCTTCAAGGAAATTGCAGCCCGAGAAACAAAAGGCAGACATGCAAAGTCAAGTTGACCATCCTTATCAATGCAGATTTTGTTTGGAGGGGTTTACGAGTTTCAATGGGCTTAGCCAACACATGCGTAAAATTCATAAATGCTATCGTAAGCTGGACAAAGACAAGAATCTTTTCAAGCGTGAAAACGTAGGCCCAGATTATGACTCAGGTAACGAACTGTTTAAACAAGACGCTATTGACCTTGCTGCAAACAATTTGGGATCAACGTCATTTGGAACGCCGGGGGATGCCAGTTTACTTGCCTGCACTTTATGTAGATCAACTTTCTTCACTTACGGTGGTCTCAAGGGTCATTTGCGGACAAAACATAATGTGGGGGTAGCTGTAAAACCCAAAGATTCAGAGCCGAAAAATGAAGGTGATACCAACGATGCAAACTCCGCAATCAAGGGAGAGAGTTCTGTTCAAATAAACAATGGTCCTGAGCGTGCTAGGGAAGCTGATATCAAAACTAGATCCACATATAGTAAATCATCGACTTGTAGAAAAGAAGAGGGTGATGGGTATATTTCAGATAATAACAAAGTATGCAAGAAATGTGACAAGTCTTTTGGTAGTGTCAAAGGTCGAAGGCAACATGCACTTAAGTCTCATGGACTTGAAGTATCATTCGAAGGAGAGAAATTCGTTTTTGTTGAGTACAACTTCGTTGTTAATGCAAATACAAGCCAAGATGCAGTCAAAAGAGGGGTGTGTCACACAAACAGCGCTACCAGTTGTCCATCACAAATTTTTAAATGTAACATTTGCTCAGCAGAGTACACAAAGTGGAATTCGTATCAGAAACATATGTCAACGAAACATCATATCAGAAAGAGGGTCATTGACAGGAACATGATGTCTGTAACTTCAACACATACGGTGTCTAAATCAACTTCGGACTCGATTCGTTTTCAGGAAGCACTAGCTGAGAGTGGTCGGACGAGTACTGCCGCTAAGAATGATGCCTTTAGAGATACTACTGGAGTGGCTTGCTCAACTTTTGTAGGAACTGACAATTCAAAAGTGCGTTCCAGCTCAGCGAAGCTGTCAAAGGAAGATAAACGATGCAGCAATGGAAAGCAGCCGAACCTGCTGCCGGAGTGTGCTTCTGTGTCAAGTAGGCCTGAAAACGAAGAATCGCCCTCCATTCTTCTGAACAGTGAAAGCAATAAATTTGCATCTAAAGAGGATGACAAAATAAAGAAATCTCTCTGGAGAACAGATCTCGCTAGGAAGAAATTCGATTGCTTTATTTGTGGGAGTTCATTCGCAGGTTTTAGGGTTCAAAGGATGCACATGCTTGAGTATCATAACATCAACTTGGATAAGAATGGAAAGAGAATTAAACCAGTTGGCACTAAGCGAAAAGGCATTGACACATCCTTCGATAAATATAGGAAGAAAATGTTCGCATCATTTAATGACGAGGTTGTTTCGAATGGAGAGGAGAGTTCGTCTGAGGAGTCGAAAGACGTGGATTCTGGCACGAGTGACACCGAAGATGGCGCAAGCAGTCTAACGGAACAAACATCGAACTCTGCATATGCGTGTGCTGACAAGAATAGCAAAGGAAAATATCTGTGTCCGCAATGCCCCATGGACTTTGTCACATTAATTGACAGGCATATTCATATGAAGGATACCCATCGCAAGATTCAAGATTTACGTAGACGAACGCATGAAAGAGCTTTTGAAATGAATTTGAAAGCGTTCCCAGAAAGTAAGAATATAGCAGATAGTGAATATGCAAGTAGAGAAAGCACGCCTATTTCTTCTAACTTTGGAAGTGATGAAGATGAGGTAGTAGCTGCTAGTTTTCAAGAAGATACTGTTAAATCCTCAAATGCAACTAAACAGCACGAAGTAGCAGAATTCAAGACGGAAGCGAATGCCAAAGAGGCCAATCAAACGATCCAAAAAGCTGTAAAAAGTGGGAATGATGGCCAGCTAAAGCCATATGTGTGTGGATACTGTGACAAAGCTCATTCCACATGCAGTAGTCTTATGCAGCACTTCAAAGACGCACATCACATGCGGCCAAAGGATTCGGCGGAACGTAATAAGTACACTAGTCAACAACCTTCTTTGTACCATGAGAGAGAGAAACCGTTTGTTTGTGGCATATGCAATGCAAGAATGTCCGTTCGCAAAAGCATTCATCAACATCTGAGGAAAAAGCATAATATACTTTCACAAAACAACAGAGCGAGGAAATCCGTAACACCTCTGAAGAAAGCCCCCCAAGACGAAAATAGGTGTGAAGATAATGTCCGGTCTAGCTTGCTTGCTATTTCAATCGACGAAGCCGAGCAGGAAACAGTAAGAAATCAACTCTGTGAAGATCCAATGGTATTATCAACAGACACTGAGGATGAGAAAATGAATGGAAAATTCAGCCCAGTACCCCCCGGTAGTGATACAGAGGATGACGATCAATGTTACGACAATATCGATAATACTTTGCGGAATCTATTTGATTTGGCATTGATTGATTGCAGTTCCAACCCTGGAGTTTCCACGGTAACTCGCCCACCAGTTAGTGAAGGTGATAGCAACAGCCAAGGTGCCTTCAATACAGCGTTGGACTTTAAAAGCAGTGCCGAGAGTACAGCCCCTTTTGTAGAGGAACATGATGGCTTGAACGAGGATTCCTTCAGCCGGGATGAAGGTATACCTGACTTAATTGTGATAGATGTAAATTCTGTAAAGCAAGAATTCCCGGTGGACCATGCCAGGAACGGACCACATAATAGCAACACTACTGCAAGGAATATTCAATTGCGAGAAGAGATCGTTGTCATTGATTCAAGCGAGGATGAAGGTGAAGAAGTTAACGTTGTGGATACAGGTAAGTTATATTGTTATAGTTCTCTGTAAACTATGCGACCCCTTGAACGTCTCATTCAATTCCTGCCCTGCCCATCTCCCCGGGCAGCCCGGAGGTTCACCAAAAATTTCTGCCTCCAATACCCAGGGGCCAGCACATTTTTTGGCAAATGCCTTGGGGACCGGGCCCGGAAAGAGTTCACATGCCCAGTAACTTTATAAACAAAAGTTCCTAATATTGTGAAATACCCGGGGAGCTGGGGAAAAGTTGGCAGTCAAATGCCTCGGAACGTGGAATATTTGATGTGCAAGTACCTAGGGATGCCCCGGGGGGCAGTCAAGGTAAGAATTGAACGGAACATTACTCTGTTCCAGTACACGTCTAGATCAACCTCCCGTTTA
Source organism: Aurelia sp. 4 Dawson et al 2005 (assembly GCA_964019985.1). Taxonomy (NCBI): domain Eukaryota; kingdom Metazoa; phylum Cnidaria; class Scyphozoa; order Semaeostomeae; family Ulmaridae; genus Aurelia; species Aurelia sp. 4 Dawson et al 2005. The sequence goes on from OZ026506.1 coordinate 6,407,187, forward strand.
CACTGTATCTACTTATGATATCTTCTGTCCACAGGAAGCCCTCTTAAAAATAGAAAAAAACAGGAATTGCGTCTTCGGTCGGCAAGTGAGGCAGCACCTGCGAAAGAGCAATGAGAAATTAACGATGTGACTGCTGCGGAGGAGAGAGTTTCTCCTCCTCTCTTTCCAGTCTTGCCTTCACCAAATTCGCTTGTTTTTCCTGCTGTTTAAGGAACTCCGTGTGTTCTGTCTAGAGCAAAATTTGGCTCCTTATTGGATCAGTGTAACCGACCTTGAACCGTGACAGCTTTTAGCGAATCAAAACTGTAGCGAATTAAGTCTTTTTGATTTGATTTTTAGATTTTTGCCACGGCCCCCTGAAAAGGAATTGTTGATTAACTGATTGGGCCACCGTGTTTGAAAATTAAAAATGAAATGAAAAAATGAAACGCATCAAGAAACCAAACTTTTAGATAAACTTAAGCACTACTGGCAAAACATTGATTAATTAACGTTTTATGTTACTTTTCTTTGAGCTTTCTATTTTCAATTAACTTCAAAATTTTTGGACGAAAAAACGGTCGGACATCACCAGATTTGGGACAAATAAACTTTCGGACAACATTTAGTCCGAAAGTTTGATCGTCTGAAAGTTTGATGGTCCGAAAGTTTTCGATTCTAATGTACCTCTTGTATCTTCTGCTGGATAGCCACACTTTTTCATGATATTGCATATATTTTTGTCTTTTATCAATGGTTCTGTATCAAGCGCTAAATGGATTCCCCTTGATTTGCAGGATCTTCTTTACACACTGATTTCACACCAACCCCAAAATGACCTCTCCGCTGCTATGGGCTTTTCGATGTCCATTATTGAATAGATTTTCAGAGAGAATTTTAGCCCAAAAGTTCGTCACGCCCAAAATAGTCGTTCTTCCCTTAATGTGCGACGGATTCCATTTTGTGCTATGATCAGTTGCAGTTTATGAGTCAGCGTTCATTTACTGAAATTTTCCGATTTACGGAAATTTTCTGTTAAGGATTATGGAAATGAATTGAATATTCAAGGAAAATCCCTGACTGATAATAGGTTGAGGTATTCCGCTGTGCAAAACTTTAAACCCCACGAAGATTCCAATTGAGAAGGGAAGAGACTTTTAGACACAGACGTCTTTTTGTCTGACAGAACTTAAATGAATACCAAATCTAAACAAATTAGCATAGGGAAAGCTGTACAGGACAGGTTCTCCCAGCACAAGGAGCCCCCTTCAAAGTAGCAGAAACCAGATGGAATGCACCCTCTGCGAGTGAGACAAGGCGAAATGAACTCCTCCGTTCTTCCCTCTCACCTCCGCCAAACGAGCATCGTCCACTCCTCATTGCTTCCTCGCAGATGCCGCATTTCACCATGTCTAACTCGCAGAAGACATATTTCGTCTGGTTTTTGCTGCTTTTTAAGGGGGCTTCTTGTCCTCCAAGCCCCAATGAGTGTCTGACCGCCTAACACCAATAAGAAACTCAATTCTTTATTGTATCATTACCTACCAATCTGGGTGCCCTGGAGGGGGGGGGACTGCAAACGAAAACTAAACAATCTCCAAATCCCATTGTAGATAATGATCTTAGCAGCATGCCCAGCCTGATATCAATCGACCAAATGCAAGACGCTGCGGAGGATGCTCAGCAAGATGTGGTGGAAATTCAATCAGAGGACAAAAAGGAGATGACTATGTACCAATGTTCAGTATGCAAAATTGAACTGGCCAGTTCGCAACAGTTACAACTCCACAAGATACGTATGTCGCATCACAGTGGATTTGTCTGCAAGATCGCTGGTTGTGGTAAGGAATTCAGTTCTAATCGTTCGTACAACGATCATATTCGAAACAGGTGTTCACTGTGTCATAAGAGGCTCAGTAGTGCTCAGAAAGTGAAGAGACACATAAGGGAAGTACATAAGATTAAAGATCCGTTGACTTGCGATATTTGTGGGCAAGAATTTGTGGAACCTATTAGTTTAGCTTATCATAATAGAGAGCAACACATGACGGAGCAAGTATCGTAATTGTAGAACCCAGGCTCACCGAGTGGAGGGTTGGGGCAGATTACTACAGTCACTGCGCTGACCCCATCAGGGTCACCGGATTAGGAAGGAGAAAAAGTCATTTCCTTTGTTTTTTTAGAGTTAAGGTGTGGAGGCATAAATTTCTAAACAACGTCAAAACTGGTCGTATCAGGTCATCTTAGTCGGTTGCCGTTTTTCCATGTGGCCCACTGAGGTTTCGTTCCTCTTTCCAGATTGATAATGAACACATAAATTTTTGGACCATCATAACTGTTAACCGCACCCCGATCGGGATCCAAAGTTCCAAAGCGAATGTTCTTCTTGAGATATCTTGTTTTAAAGACCCATTGCTGGCAACTATTTTACCGTCATATATCCGAAAGTCCCTTTTGGCCGAAGGTCTCTTTGCCTTGCTTTCCATTTGATATTTGAAATAAACTGAACAGATTTCTAGCTTTGTTGTAATTTAGGTGTACCATGCCTACTGTATCCAGAAATGGGACCCCTCTTGTTCAACGTCGCTCCTGAAAGGCGGAAAGGCACAAGGGATCTTTGTTGGCTATTGGTCTTAACATAGGCGTAGGAGACAAGGGACTGAGGGAGGCTGCAGCCCTCCCAGCTTTGGAAAAATATGCAAAAAGCAGCCATGATGGGACAGAAAATCGTCCAAAAGTCGGGCAAATTTTCGTAAACAGTGGATCTTTCATCGGGCAGCCCCCTAAATTTTATCCCCCCCCCCTACGCTTATGGACCTTAGGCAGCGTTTACACGGGATCGGTTCCATTTGGAACCGTACCTAAATGGGTACGTTTAGGCCTTGCGTTTACAGGGGACCCACTGGAACCGTTCCAAATGGAACTGCTAGCCGTACCCAAATAGGTCCACTTGCGAAGTCGATCCCATTTGGAACCGTACCCAGAAAGGTCTCGTGTAAACGGGTGGAACGGTTCCAAATGGGAACGGCTAGGAAATGACGCTGCTATTCATTGTTTACGCACGGAAATAAACAAAAGACATCTTAAACGATGGAATTTCCATCGAAAGAATTTCCGTCTTTGTTTTGAAAACAAAAGAGACGCCGAAGTCTTTGTTTTGAAAAATATCTAGGATTTAACAAAGCCCTTGGAACTTTTTGGAACCGATCCCGTGTAAACGCGCTACAGTGGGACCAGTTCCAAGCAGTTCCAGTTAGTTCCATACGGAACGGCTCCAACAGGTCCCGTGTAAACGCAGCCTTAATTGTGTGTAATGGAAGTTGTGTACAAGAATCCAAGACTCCTCACAGCACTAAGGATGGTTACCTACAGTAAAAACCCGCGTATACGAACAGGTTCTTATATATTGAGTATTTAGTGGGTAATTAGGCTGTTCAGCCGTATTTCATTCAGGGCTTTCAGGTATTTCTTTTGTTCAGATTAAAACTTAATGCCCAATTTACTGTCAGTTAAGAGGCACCTGAGCTCATGAGGCCTTATTCCCAACAGCGGTTTGTGGAAGAATCAGAAATTTTACAGAATACAATGACAAGCTTTCAAAGCAAGTTTATAGTTCTTAGCAATATGCACATATGGCAATATCAGTCGGTGCAGGTTCCATGACAAAGCAGCTGGAGCTTTGATCTAATTTGATGATCTCTAGGAATAAGAACCTGTTCCATATTTCAGGCTGAATGGGTGCTTAGCTATTAGGGGTCTAATTTCAGAATTTCAGCTTGTAAGGTTCTTAATCACTAGGTTCTTGTACGCGGGTTTTTACTGTATTCTGATGTATACTTGCTCGTGTTGTCTTGCTCTGAGTTATCCGTTTGGTTTATACATATGATTTGTATGAAGAAAAAAGAGATTTGTAACTAGTTTTGTAAAGATATTGTTTCATACTTTGAGATAACGATTTAAAACGCATCGGAAAGTTTGTATTCATATTCAGCCAATATTGGAGTAACCTTTTATGAACTTGTTATGTTGTAAATAATACCTTTTCGTGAACGGTTTTGTATTTACTTGCCTCGATAATGTTAAATGCTACATTACTTGCTTTAGCATATAGTGTCGTTAGGTTATTGACCTGAAACTTAATACCTAGATAAGACCTGATCCTTCCATGACCGTTAACTGCAGTAAAACTGCTGTAACACTGCTGTGATATTGCCATAATTTTGCTTAACACTTCCGCAATTACTTCAGTACTGCTGTAGTACCCTACCCCACCGTCACTTTGACCGGCTTTCACAGGTAACAGCTAATCAATTGATTAGTGGTACATGGCCTTAAGTAGCGGACTCATCTAAGTAAACCAAGACGCAGTCAGTGGATCAGGTGTTGACGTCCATATGATTCTCAAATGTCTTTTGTTTTGTTGGGTATAAAAGCAGCTCGGTCATGTCATTTGTCTGTTCTTCGCATGAACCAAACTGAAGTTACAGGTTTATTTTATATTATTGCTGTTCTTTCAAAGGAGTTTATAGTATTTTTCTTACAGGATACAAGCTTATTGTGCGTCCATGGTTTGTTTAGATGAGTCCGTCACTTAAAGGCATTGAGTCATTGTAAAAAGCGATACTCCGCTGGGGGTCTGTCTGCTTTCATGTGATCAGTTTGTCTTCATGTGATCAGACATAAAATGTTCTTCTGCTTTGGTCATTGCGAGGTTACAAAATCATGTGTACAGTTTGAATATGGGATTGGCGAAGGCTATCATCATGACTCAGCAATTTTTGCAAAGTGGGTATACGCTGTCTATTTACCATGACTCAATGCCTTTAAGGCAATTTTACCAGCTAATCGTTGCTGTCGTTTATGTCACTACAGCTAAATCTCACTGCAGGTTTCACCTAAGGGCAGCCTGGAGGCTTAGGGCTAGGAGTAGCAACTTCAAAGGACGTGGAAGGACAGAAAAATTTTGTAAAAGTAGTAACTGTTACAATGAAAGCGGGAGAAGCGTACTATGTAAATTCGAAGATAGTTTGAAAATAGGTTTCTAAGATTGGATAAATATTCGAGTATTGCTTTGTTATTTGCTCCGTTCGACTTGAATATTTCTTCCGTTGGGCAGAGCGTATGAAGGATTACAAAAGGATTTCCGTTCCTGGGAAACCAGAATGATCAAGAATGTTCAATAACTTCTTCATGCAGAGAAAACAAAATCCAATGAACATTCGATTCTATTTTGAACATTGACAACGTTGGTGGTACACTTCTTACGCTTTCACTGTAACTGTTTCATATTTCTTATCGATGTGTCTTTGTATTTAACCGTACTTAACACTTTTGTTGACAGAGTGGACGTTTACCACAGGAGATATTGTTCATTTTTACATGTGTTCTTAGTAAACCATTTTGTAGAGCATTGTTGTTGTTTATATTTTGTTTTTAGGAAAGGTATTTGTGGGTTTCTTCGTGTTATTTTTCTCTGACTGCACTTTATTGGTTTTATTCATCTATCCAAACATTGACATGTGAAAAACATTGATATGTCCTGGTATTTATGGGGTTAATATGGTCTAGTTGTAAGGGCATGTTTCACAATTGCATCATTCGCTCTGAAAAACGTCAAATGGACAACTTCCAATGTTTCAGTATTTCTACCAGGGCAAAAGTAAGGAACCGTGAAAAGTGTTCCGGGTATAACGTTGAACCTCTATTAATGGACACTGCAAATAGACTCGCTCATAGGTGAAGGATGGTACTTTTGCCCATTGGCTTCCGGCAGTCCCACATTTTTTTTATCAAGTTTAACTTCACAAGGGTCCCTCCAATTTTAGAAGGTCACAATCCTCAGAGAGCTTATTCTGAGCGACTCCCTGAAAAGATGTAGCAATGCTATAGCTCATGTTTTGTCCAATGCGTTCAATTTAAGATTAAAGTTGTACAAATTTTGGCGGAAACTTAGCCTGCAGGCAAGCTTTACTTATTGTGCAGGAGAAAACAAGAGAATATTACTTCTTTTTCGCTCATTTTTTCTCATTTCGAGGTTTCCTGTGTGTCCCATTCCCATTCACTCCCATACCTCCAAGCTCATACCCAACACGAGGTTGGTGCTGTTGTTGTTGTCGGGACTGTGCACAAAATTTTTCTAAAGCTGAAAGGAACAAGCAAGCAGCAAAAAAGAATTGATGCTTTGAATAACTGCTGGAATAAAGTCGAGTTTTATGAAATATTCATGTTATCTGGTATGTACTTTCTCCTGAAATTTCAACTGTAAAATCAACGTACAATCTTACACAAGTGCAGGGCAGAGGCGGAGAAGAGAATTCATCACCTTCTGTACATACTATATAGCGGAGGTGTAGCAAGCAGATTCAAGATGTTATTACCGTTGGCGTTGCTGCTTTGCGTACAGCCTTCAACAAATACCTTCTGCAGTAAATGCCTGTGTGTGTTCAGAAAGAAGAAATTTATGGGGCATCAACAGCAGCAAGCAACTTTTGTCAGCGACGGGAAGATCTTGCTTGCTGCTTGTTGAAATTTGAAGGTATTGTTACAATGTCCCCCACTGCTTTATTCCTATCGTACAGTAATTATCCACAGAGGAGAGAGGGGCCTCGGCTAAATTTCAGATTTCAGGTATAGGTGTGCTTGCCATCAAATTGAAAATGGTTACTATTGCCTTGACTTGACCAAGTTTTCTTCCAAAAGTACATACCCCAGATTGGAAAGTTTTTGACATGCGTGGGGAATTAATCCCCCATGCACATTTATGTTATCCGCGCAGCCATCCACCCACTTACAAAACTTGTACTAACAGGACTGCATATTTATTTGTATTGTATGTAAAGGTTGTATGCTAATATGCCCATTTTCAACTCAAATCGGAATACTATCTGCGCCATTTCCATCCCTGCTTGAAAATCCCCAGCGTAGTTTTCAAACTTTCAAATCTGGTACATACCACTGCCTAAAGATATCAAATTAAACAATTTCCCTGGCCCTGACTGGAATCTTTGTCCATTATCCATTGGAACACTAACGTCCATTGTATCAAAAGCAATAGCCAATTGTTTTCCCATCTTTGAAATTTTGCACCAAAGTTTTTCAGTGCATGCAAAAAAGTTTCCAACCAGGTGGTTGGCGCTAAACAAAACTTTATTTCCCTGAAACAAGGGTATACATTTTTTCTAGTCATAACTAACCAGGAAAAGAGTATACCCCTCTTTCAGTATCAGTTTTATTCATTCATCATTTTATTAATCAGGCCATCTTAGATACAGTTCTACAAATACTAATTGAATACGATTTTACCCTTGAAGGTGTTGTGGCACAGTGGTGTTGACTTTGCTGTCAGATTTGTCAGGCAGTATGGGTTCGATACCCAAGCCAGTAGGGCCCCACCAATTAAGTGTCATGACAAGGCATTGCAGACTTGATTAGCACTTTGCTACCTCTGCGATCCCAGTGCTTGCTGCTAAAAGCCTGCAACTTCACCTTGACTCACACCTACCCCAGTCCTGGTAGTATGAAATTTGGTGGCCTGCTGCTGTTCACACGCCTTGAAAATTTTAGGTGTGTGATGGCGTGCGATCCAAAAAAGTACTTTCTATCAATGTCTAGGGCACTTAATAACCTTTCTAAATATCATGTAATAAACCTTCATTAGCAAAAGCAAACCAAAGGAAAGGTAGGTATTTATATTTAACGTGGCTAGCCTGCGAATCTCTGAGAGACTTATTTCTAGCAGGGGCCATGGATGTTTTACCATCAGTCCGCCGCAGCTACCCGCCGCAGCTACCTGCCGCAGCTACCAGATTTCCCTCACATGGCTCTGGTTGACCCAGGCTAGAGTTACAAACAGCGACCAAACTGTCCAGCATAGGATTTGAACCTACCACCGTTCTGACCTTTGGTTTACGGGTCAGGCGCCTTAACCACTCAGCCCCATGCTGTCAAAGGAAAGAATCATATCATTCATTAAGAACCACACAGAAACCCAGGAAAATGCCATTAGTAAAACAAATTGTTGTGTGTGCGAAAAATCACATGGCTTGTATATTCAGGCATGTGTGGGGGCATGCATGTGCGATCACATGCCTAGACTGCTTAACCCTACCCCTACTACATCCTTATAAGATATTGTACAACACAAAAATAGATTGGACTTAAAGATTTCTTAAGTAGCTTAAACTAATCAAGAGGGATCCCCCTCCAATAGGATCAATAAAACTTCAACATATTTATTAAAAATCAAACCAAAGCATTTTCCAGATTTTAACTGAAGAGATAGAAAGAATGCGGAAAATCATTGATTTGAGAGATTTTTAATACAATGAGTTCATGAAATGAGCTTCCAGTATGAATAAAGGAAATGCTATGACCTTCAAAATGTATACTCTTGGTGCAGCATATCTTTATATAAATTTACTTTTTAAGACCCCTCTATCATTATGCATATCATCTTTTTTAGGTTGCATTTACTTCAATATATGATGTCAAAATGGTTTTGAGATGAGCAGTCAGTATGTGCTGTCAAAGATGTGATTATTTAGTGACAGTCATTTTCTTTCTATTGTTGTTTGTCAGCATTTCATGCAACAATTTGCAAGAATATGGGAATCTTCCAGAAAGTCATTTGAAGGTCTTTGGGCAGCACAGTTCTGAAGTGCAACACTGTGATGCAAGGAACAAGGACTGCACTGTAAGAATATTTGTTGTATGCTTAGCGTTCTTTATGCTGTTGGCTTTGGTCTTTTCCCATTTTGGGCAGTTTAGTGACATTAAAGGGACAAATATAATGATAACAATCATTGTTTAAATTGTTTATCTGGTGATGGGAAAAGATATGAAAGATTGTCCAGTTTCTTTTTTCATTTTGTTGACAAAGCTTTATATTCTTTGACAGGAAGACAAGACACCGCAAACATTGAGACAAGAACAGCCTTGTTGGGGTTATGAGAGACATTGCAACCCAAAGCATTATTTCTCATATCCAGTTTGCCATTCACATGATCCAAGATGGTAAGTATTGGCTCTAAATTAGGACTAATCTACTGTAATTCTCTTAGATTCTTACACAGACCTTGCACAAAGTAAATGACAAGGATTCTTGAGGATTCTGAAGAATTTTCAAGAATTCTTCACATTATGATAAGGATTTCTCAAACAAGGATTCCCAAGAAACTACAGTAAAAATAAGAATTCTTATGTGGCCTGTCTGCACCTCATTTGAGAATTGTTAAAGGCTAGCATCATTCATTCTTTTCTCCACCAAACCATGTGAATTCGTGACAAAAGAAAGTTATTCCCCTGTTGAACAAGTTTGGAAATACTTGTTAAAAATAGGTAAACCCACCAATGATTCATGAAGAAATTGCTGTATCAAGCTAAAGTCGCTAATAGTCAATTAGTACAAACAGCGTTTGTTCATAAAATTTTGTTTTACTACCGAAAGGTTGCAAACTTTTGCCGTGACTTTCCTTCTGTTTTGCCAATGTTTACGTTCATTGAATTGCAATGTGGGACAAATCAGTATGTTGGCTCTTAGGTAAATAACAACTGGAGTCATTGGCAATGACTCAATTACGCCCTCATTGACAATGGCCACCAGACACAGACAGAGGATCTCGACATAACGCTAGCAGATTCATGATCACTTGATGTCTTTTCCATCAAATTGGCTAATTTTGAATATTGCCACTGTGCAAAGCATTATGGTTGGTGGAATACGAGGCTAATTTCCCCCAATACAACCTCATTGATTCCACTTCGCAAATCAAAAGGGTGTCAGATCTGAAGAGATGATTGGAATGGTTTATGTTTTTAATAGCTTTGAAGGAACTTTGGGTACATTGCCATCATTACATCATAAGCCTTTTAAATCTTTTTTGTTGAAAAACTTGCAGTCAGGTAAACAAATTAGGCAGCAGATTATCCTCTGAGTTCGGCAGCCATTGCTTTAATAACAAAGGTTCATGTTCTCCATATCTTCACAACATCTTCTTCATAGGGCCGGAACAATAGAGGACCAGCAGAAAATTTTCTGGGAGCAAGGAGATTTTGGCTACCTAAAGAAGTTTATGGATGGAATAATGACTTTGTGTAAACCAAGAGAAGAGGTACAGTTTGAATGTTGAGTGTCTCTTACCTTTGGAAAATTTGCTTCTTTTCAAATGAATACTGAATGGTATAGTAGTGTACGATGACATAGAACATGGAGAAAATGGAAAAATATCTAAATTACAACCTACAATTTATAAGATTCAATGAAAGAGTATCACAATCAAACTTTAAAACAGACAAGAATGTCTAAGTTTATGTAAATCATGTTTTTGTTGAATTCAAATACTTGGGGGATTATTGAAGGGGATTATTTTGGTGAAGTAATTTTTAGTAGGGGGCTCTCATGGAGGGGCTTTTTAAAAAAAGGCTTGGGCCTGCGGCTTGATTAAGAGTGATCAACACTTTCCATACCATTTTTTCCATAGGGTGATTCCCTGTTGCGGTGTTTGCCCAACTTGGCATTCTGTCATGCAAAGAATATTTACATGAATTTCAGAAATCTTAGACCACAGACAAGTCATGACAGGTATGAGCTCTTGCCACTAAATCAATTTCAACTGAAGAATTCTCCAAAGAATGGGTGAATGACTATTTTTTCTTCATAGCAACGTACTGTGAGAAAGATGAAAAGCTTAGTAATGTTTGTCTTTTCTGGGTATTACCCATTATTTAAGTTTCATTGTTGATAATTCAATAGGCCGTTTACAGTAGCTGCCCTACAAAATAGCTTGGATTGATATATTTTTATACCAGGTGAGTCAAAAGATGTTTACACCTTTATTCGGCTATGGAATTAAAAGTATGTGACTGGCATTCAAAGTTAAGATGTTGATCTATCATTCTAAGGCTAACTTATATGGGAAAATTTTGTTAGGTGGAATTACTCAGCATTTAGACCCAGAAATTAGAAAAATGCTGCTAAAGGGCGTATTTGAGAACAAGGATTCCTCATTCCTTTCTGGTCAATGATATACCTGCTATTGAAATCAAGATTGTAAGTCTGAAACTTGCAATGTGAACTATGATGTGGCATAAATCATGGAACAGAATGGAACATGGACTTTTTGATTCCGATACAAACCCCTTACATGTATTTTTCTGATTTTTTGGATCTTATCCCGGGGGGGGCACTTGGCCTAAGACCATACGGGGACGTGCTGTTGGAAAATCTAAAATGCTACCCTGTCCCGGAGTCAAATTCCCGAAAATGACACCCTGTCCCGGAGTAAAATTTTTTTAAACAATACCCTGTCCTTTAGTTTCTTTGGACAAAGTTGTGCTCTGCAAGGAAATTTGTACGAAATCTGTGGAAAATTGTGGAAATATTGCCATCCAAGCGATTTCAATCACATTCGCAGAGTGTAGATGGCCTAAAACGACCTATCGGAGTAAAAAATGACAAATATGGACCCTGTCATGGAGCCGATTTGTACAAAAATGATACCTTGTCCCGGAGTCGGAATCCTGAAAAAGATACCCTGTTCAGCGGCACGTCCCCGTACGGAAAAATATACGAGTACCTCCCCCGGGGATCTTATACTGTAGATGTGTGATGTTAGCAAACAAAAGTTAGCCTTTGACTGATATATTTACATTTTAATTTTGAATATTGGCCTCATACTACTTTTTATTTCGCAGCCTGCCAAACCCGTAAAGTTTTTTGTCTGACCTGGCACATTACTGTATTTGAGAGGTTCGATTGAGTGGTAGTTGGGCTTCTGTTAATGGAGATTCTGTTACTGGGGCTTCTGTTACTGGAGATTCTCACCTGTTAATGCTACAAAAGTTACAAAATCGTGCTGCGAGAATAGTTACCAACAGTAGCTATGATGCACCAGCAACAAACTTGATAAAAGAGCTCAAATGGCCGACAGTCCACGACATGATCAAACAAGAGACGGCTACCATTGTTTTCAAATCAATAAACGGTCTCGCACCCACTTACCTCTCTACTCTTTTCACAAGAAACTCAACAAGGGAGACTGTAAATTTGAGAAATTCTGAGACTGACTTACTTGCTCCACGAATGAAAACAAGTAATGGCCAGAAAGCATTTTCATTCTGTGGATCAAAGGTCTGGAATGAATTAGAACATGAGGTCAAGCTAGCCTCCTCTCTGTCTACTTTTAAATGCAGACTGAAATGTAAATAGCTTTTGATTTTTCATTTATTCTTATTTAACATTGTAAATATTCTTTTTGTATTGTTTATTTTAGTATCATTGCAATTAGGTTTTTTCACGGCCCCCTGAAAAGCAGCCACTCTTGGTTGATGGGGCCACCGTGATTAAAAAATTTAAAATGAAATGAAATGAAATTCTGTCATTATTGTGTACATCTGAGTATTCTATAAAATATAACAAGATGTCATTCGATTTCCGTAATCTTCTTATATCAGTGACAAAACGTCCTCACCACATTTCATGTTATTCTCCACTTTGTGGCACGTTTTCAAGCCATTTTATAAGATAGATTGGGACTGCATTCACACGATGCCGGAACATTTTGAAAGCGGTGAAAAATGTGATGGATAGGCCTCGCGTTCACACGAAAACGGCACATTTTTGCCAGCAGATTTAGAAAACGGTAGGTTTGAAAATGGAACTCTAACCGACACATTTTGGAAACAGCATCGTTCGACGCTTTTGGAACGAGACTTGTCAGTTCTTAGGGCGTAGGTACATTTCTTTGGCATCGAAGTCTTGCAGCGAATTTTTACCATCAAATTTGCTGTCGTTCTCAAATTGCTCCGGCATCGTGTGAGCTTCATTTTTTAACATTTTCAAATTGTGCCAGCATCGTGTGAACGTTGTCTGAAACATGCGAAAAATTCAGACAACAATGCCAGAACTGCAAGATTCTCTCGTTTCACCTTGTTTTTTTCCTTTGCTCTTTTTTATTTTGTCTTTGCATGCCTTGTCACTTTTTTCTTTTCTTCGTCTGCCCTTTCATTCCTCCGTTTCCTACCTGCTTTTCCTTGTTGTATCGTTTTCTTGAATTTCTTACCTCAGATTTTCTGATACTTTGCCTGTTCGTCGAACAATCTTCTAGAAGTTTTGATAAATCAAAAATGTAACTGAGATTTTTCCCTGACTTGTCCAAGTCTCTTTTGTTATCTTATTCCGGCCTACTCGGCTGGCAGTGAGCTGCGATAACAAAATAGCTAACGAAACTTGGGGCAAGTCTTATCTGTCCTTGAAATAATCTTATGAGGTAACACTGTTGTCTTTGTTCTCTAGGTTTAAAGAAGATGTGTTCCAGAAAGGTGATATTGGTGGTCATTGTGAGTTTAATGAGAATTTACATCGTAAACAAGGAGCTCATAAAAGTCCACTTCAGTCCTGGTTTGTATGGTTTCTAATTTGTCCGTGTCTCCAGCGCATGACTCTTACAGATTGATGACATAATTGATAAATTTCTTTGTATTATTATTGATAATAATCTGTCAGGTAATCATTTAATACAAGTATCTTTCATTATACAGGGTATATAAGAGACAGCAGCGGCCGAAGGTTTTGAATTTATCTGCAGTGAAAGGTCCTACATGATGAGATAATGATTTTCTGACAGCCTGACTCCCCCCCCCCTGTTTTTCATTTGATATATTAGTTTTGCAAAGTAGGTCTCCAAGGAATTCGCAAGCAAGAAGAAATTAGCCATATGCCAAAATGAGATAGCAACTTATTGTGTTTTTTAATTGCATCTTTGTTGGAAGAAGGAAACCAACCTTTAGTCTGTCTTTGACATAAATGCTCGATGAGAGAAGGAAATAGATCTGTTTTTTGAATTATGTCGAACATTATTCTTTTGGAGGGTTTTAAGTCGGCAAAGAGCTCTTTGACACGTCCATTCAGTACCTGTTTGACTCGCTTGGTATAATTGCTGACTGAAAATAATTGGTGACCCCACTTTTGCAACAGGTATGCTGAACTTGAGAACTATTCATATCTAAAAGAACGACCTATAGAATCCGGAATGTGTGAGGTCGTTCTAGACAAACCTACTTTCTTTATCAAATTGGACGCAGGTAAGCTACCAGCTGGATTTTTTACATTTGATGCATTCTTTTGCGGGGGGAGGGGCTAACGTTTTTCATCACTCTGCTTTGAAAACCATCCATGATACTTCAATCACAGGCCAATTCATTTTGTTTGTAATTTTATCATTCCTGCTGTGTGGATACACATACACAGCAATCTAATAATTTTGTTCCCAGAGGTCAAATATTCAGAATTGTGTTTTCCCCCAAAAAATGCAACGTTTGCAATGTTTTGTATAGGCCTTCTCAAAGTATATTTTTGGTGATCTGGGTTTTTGCTTTTCGACTAATAAGCCGATGAAAGCTATTCCTTTTAACTAAGGCTATACCCTATGATAAATTCAGAAAATGAAGATTTCTTTCTGATATATACAATGAATGCTGTGTGCTGCAGTGGACGTCAACTTCATTCGTGTTCTTTTGACTAATTTGGGGCTAAAGATTGTACACAATGTTGGCTAATTACTGATTTTAGAGCAGAATAGAATTTCAAAATCAAGAGAAAAATTTCATAACCTAAAATGAAGTTTATGTGAGTTCATAGGTTTATTCTTTCAGGAATTGGATCCTTTTCTTTTACAGTACGTCTTTTCAAATAATTGACAAGTTTAAAAGAAGAGACTGTCTCATTCACTGTCAATTTATTTTATTTTTCTCAATAGGAATCAACATGTTTCATCATTTTTGCGACTTTGTTAATCTGTATGCATCGCAACACATGAATGGAAGTTTCTCTACGGATGTTTATATTGTGATGTGGGATACGGTGAGTGAAAGCATATCATGTTTTGTTCATGTTTCATAATCATAAATGATGAAACCTCGTCATTAGGAGTTTTTGTGTTGTACTGAAATTTGAATTTCCCAAAGACAATCATTTGAAAAGTGCTGCACAACACAACTAAACGATCTCAATTTTTTGAAACTGCGATTCGCCAAAGTGCTACCTGGGTCGTGAAGACTGGCAAAGATTATCAAGAAAAGAATTTTTTTAGTAACCTATACGTATATATATATATAGACAGGTTTACACAGAAAATGAGAACCTTGTGTTGATTAGTTGCAACACAAGGTTCTCATTTTCTGTGTAAACCTGTCTATAACGCTCTGCTACATGCATTGAGCACTTTGGTTACATGCACAAACCATAAACAACTATATATATATATAAATATATATATATATATATATATAATATATATATATATATATATATATATATATATATATATATATATATATATATATATATATATATATATATATATATATATATATATATATATATATATATATATATATATATATATATATATATATATATATATTCCTGTTGTTAATTACCTGAAGGCGAATAGTTCGATTCTTTAGGTAAATTTAAACTTAGGAAACAGGGAACGAAATTCATGAATGACACATTTTTGTGAATGCAAGCAATTCGCAGCACTCGGTGAATATTATTATTGCTAGCTAGTTTATTCGAAGTTTAGGGAAGTCCATTTCTGAAGCTCAGAGAGGACATTTTAGTGATGTTTTGAAAAGGAACTGATTTATTCTCAAGGCTAGATAACTTAAATATCTTGAAAATCGAGCCTCTTTGTCGTGGATATT
This sequence comes from Aurelia sp. 4 Dawson et al 2005, assembly GCA_964019985.1. NCBI lineage: Eukaryota > Metazoa > Cnidaria > Scyphozoa > Semaeostomeae > Ulmaridae > Aurelia > Aurelia sp. 4 Dawson et al 2005. Next base: position 6,422,868 of record OZ026506.1, read on the forward strand.
ACGAAGAATTTGCTACCGTCATCTTTCTGCCACTTTCAAATTTAACTTGATAATGGTTTTAAGCCCGAAGTGCCGTATTAAACAAATCTCTGTTCTAAGCACAGTTAGTAATACTTTACTTGTTTATTTACAAATAGACCCATTTTCAGTAAATCGAACAAGGGATTCGAATCGAGTGTTCGAGACCATGTGGCGTGAAATTTTGCATTTTAGCATTTTTATTGTTGTCGTTGCATTTTGCAAGATTTCTCTGAATTAACGTATTGGAACGCAATAAAAACTCAACTGGACCTACCTGAGCGTCCATGGAACGTTTCTTTGTTTCAATTCTTTCTAAATTTTCTCAGAAATGATGATGAACCTTCGCAAACACCAACGACTCCTTGCTCCTGTAATCAAAATGGTGCTCATGCTCAGCGACTGCCCTTATCCCATTCATCTATAAATTCTGTGCAGAGGTCGTCACCAACTCGATTCCAAAATGAAGTCTCTATATACATCCGTGATGATCCTCTGAAATTTACTCGCTTTGATCTCTTGCAGTTTTTGTAAAATTTCACTAACTCCAATTTCTCTAGGTACGTAGGAGCATGAAACCTCTTAAGACAAATCAGCTTGGAAAATTTCGCAAAACTCTAATTTTCAAAGGAAATGATTTAATTTGGATATCTTTTATTCGTAGTCAAATATGGGTTATCGAGACTTCTTTGAAGACACTTGGAAAGCATTCACTGACCATCCAATCATTAGGCTTCATAAATATGACAATAAAAAGGTTTGTATGTACAGACAGTCCTGCAGTAACTCGGTATGTTGCTCCTTTGGTAACTATATTCTCTTAAGTAGCCTTGTGCGGACAAATCGTTCTGTGAAAACTTTTATACATTAGAGTGATCTGATGTAAATCTTTTTCAAATTTATATTTTGAACAAAGGAATGTTTTCTGAAGACCTGCTGCGTGTCCAAAAACGTACTCCTGTTTGATAGCTGACCCTACGGTTGATTTTAAAATTCTAGGGCTGCCTGGTTTTGAATCATACTGCAAAAAGCACCAGATTAATTTCTTTTTGCATGTCAAGCCCTATAGTGTCGTCACGAATGTCAGAAAGAATCTCGGGCTATCTTTGCTGATTTGAAGAATGATAAAAAATTTCAATACTGTGGCCCTGAGAGGCAAAATTCACGACGTTGCTTCAAGAACGTAGCCCAGAATAAGGTTTTTTATATGTGTTATCCTATACAATTCGATCATTGAAAAGAAGCATTCTATCTCTTTAGAATATATTTAGATCATTGCCATAAGGGATAGAAAGAAAGTTTTATGATGGGGTTTGATATGCAAATTTTGGTGATGTTTTTAACTGGAGTACTGTTGTATGGGATTCTCGGTCGGTAGTTTTGTTTGGGATTTCAAAAATGGTCTCGAAATCCTCCCCACAATTTTTTAAGATTTTGAAGGACATACTCTTCCCGTGCTCTCAATGTAACGTACTCTTAACGAACGTACTCTCAATTTGAAAACGGTGAAAATGTGACAGTTGCAAAATCTAGCTAGTGTTCACACGATCCTGGCAAGTACTTTGTTTTGTGAATGTTATATTGATAAGAAAAACAGTTCGAAGACAGTAGGAAAATTGACGGTAACAAATTCATTGCAATCTTCCCAATAACATGATACCAAATAAATGTGCCAACATCTTTATAATCGATCAGTATCGGTTTGAAAGCATCGAAAATGTATGTTTTAATCTTTTTCGAGAATTAAAACAATGTCCTTTTCAAAACCAACTGTTTTCAGCATCTGCCAGCAAAAATGTGCCGTTTTCATGTGAACGGGAGGACTATTTGCCACTATTTTCACCGTCCTCAAATAGACGATTACGCTAAAGATGGCTACGATGAACTTTTTACCAGGATGCATTGCGCTCTTTAATCGAATTCCCATAGAATCGTTAAGGATTCGTAACTGGAATGCATCTTGGTAACAAGTTCTTCGACGTCATCTTTAGCGTAATCGTCTATTGTGTCAGTATCATGTGAACACAGTCCCAAAAATGCTACGACTTTATGCCATCAACATACCATAATCAAATACCAAATTTGAGAAAGATCCACGGAACAGTAAATCCCCGCGTATAAGAACCTACTTTTTTGAGAGCCAGGCTGAAATTGGTTCTTATTTCAAAGGTACTAAGGTTAATTTCAAGGTATAAAGGTTCTTATTTGAAGGGTACCCCATGTTGTCCCCTTGAGAGTCTCACAAAGATGTTCAGCCCTATTATTTGTTTTAGAAGCGTTCTTATGGACATAATAAGTAATTGGGGAGGAGAATAAATCTTTCAAACTCAACTGGGACTACAATGACCTTGATAACAGCAATCAAATATCAACTTTGCAACCTCTGCAATAAGAACCTATGTTTCATCAGACTGAAACAGGTTCTTAATTGCAAGGTACATAATTTAGGAAAAACAACCTCTAGGTTCTTATATTGGTAGGTTCTTATATGCGGGGATTTACTGTATGTCATACCTTTTCGATTTTACTCTCTAGGTATGTGCCAAGGACGCTGTGTTTCCTCTGCTCGCCAGAATGATTCGTGGTCTTTACTACAATATGCCTCTAGTAAGTGAATATGATTCTATATTCATTCTTCTCTCTTCAAGCAGAAACTTTTTGCGATAATTTAGATTGTTACTGCTTCATATGGACCTACCTGACACGGTCAAAGTTCCGTTTGAGAAGGTTTCTTACGATATGAAACCTTTTCATCGTCTTAAAAGAGTGAAACATGTCATTTTGCATAATTAATTCTAGCCCTTTCTAGAACCTTTTGAATTAATCTAGAAATTCAATTATGTTTGAAATTTTATTGGAATGTTTTTCCAAAACTTAGAATGGAACTTTTAATATTTGTGGAAGCTTCGAATGCCATTCTCTCGTACATCCTTTCATAAAACATGAAAACATTGCAATGTTGATAATGATAACGATATCAACTGTGCATTCTCTGGAATTATGGGAAATCACCCAAAAGCCCTCCGAGCATTTTACGGTGACTATGCTAGATGGGGCTGATCGCAGTCTGAATTTCTCCTTAACTCATGTGTGGTGATCTCTTTGCAGGTTCCAGGCTGCCAGAATTCTGGCTTATTCAGAGCTTTCTCAGAACATGTTCTCCATCGATTAGGAATAAAGCAAGATATGTACAAGGTTAGTGATATTTGAAATTCATGCATATGAAATTTAAACTTAGCCTACTTCAACCAAATATGAAAAATTTTAATTTGACAAGAGAATGTAACGAAAATGCTGTCATTTCGTGACGAAATTTAACAGAGCGGGGAGCAGAAACGTTTTTGGCTGATTACGGTTTTCGGAAAGAGGCGACACAACGCACTAAAAGTGATAAGAAAGGGCTAAAAATTTGATTGAAGCCTCAAAGAGACGAAGTGTGTAATTCTTTCTGATTTGTTGCATCCTATTTTCACTAGGCTCAGTTTGTAAGCGGCGGAAATATCTTTGAGGGCAGTTCAACATTAAAGAGCAAAAAAGGATAAGATCTCAAAATTTTAGCATGGCTCCATGTAAGTTACGAAGCTGATATGAAAATAATCATAGCAAATTTTAGGAATTATTGCTTTGCAAACAGTGAATTAGTCATGCATTTTGCGTAATCCCCCAGACTCTGAGAATGACGTTTTGTATATCAATTCTTTGCAGTATAATTTTGGGTTGGGTGAATTGGGAGGGACCGAATATTTTCAAAAAATGTGAGGATTAGTTTAAAACTAAGGTGCCCTTCCTAAGAATTTATTATCTTTTGGTTTGGCTCATCCAATCATATGATAGGGTGTGTTTGATTGGTACCAATTCTGAAGACGGTAGACTTAATAGACTTGGAATTCCTGTTTGATTAACTCCTAAATTCCGAAAACGGCAGGTTTGGAAGGCCTGCTGAACCTTTTGCTCCAAAATGCATAAGGTTTGGCAGACTTCGGAGAGATTCTCTCTTTCATTTGCAAAACTCAATGCAAAACTCAAAATTTGCAAAACGAAGTGAATTTGCTCACATTGCTACGGTGGTAGTCGGTAGACTTATGACGATGAGTCCCCTTGTATCCATGCGGTAAACCTTGCTCAAGAGGGACTCATAATGAAACAGTGAAAAACTTGGCCCTATTTTCTTCAATCATCAATAGAATTATGAAAGAATCACAGGTTCGAATCTCTATCCCGTGGGAATGTTTTCAATTCTTCAATCGAATCGAAAATTCTATCACATTTCCACCTTAACAATAGTAATTCACAAATCTCGTAATCTGATTGGTACTGGAGGAATTGCAAAGTTTGGGCCTAAATAGGGCCATGTTTTTCAGAGTAATACTATGAGTCTCTATTGCCCAAAGCGCCATCATCAAGTCAAAGAGCACAGGGCAACAAGAGACTCATCGTCATCAATCTAGGTAGTCGGTAACTTTACTTGTGTTGCCAAGCACCAGACTTGTCTTCATGTTGGTCAGCTGGAAGCCTCGTTTTTGCCAGGATGTATCTGAAACCTACTGCTTTGAAGAATTTTGTGTTTGATTTGGAAGTGTGTTTCCATCTCTGCGAAGTCTACCGTTTTCAGAAGTTGGTAAGTTTGGAATTACCAATCAAACACAACGTAGATGTTTCGAAGTACCATATCTCAAGGTGTCAAAATAGTTTTTTCATTTGTGCTCTTGTTTTATTGCAGCATGATGTTTACCGTGTTACTTTATTAGTCAGAAACACACAATACCGAAACATTATGAATCAAAACGAAGTAAGTTGTACAACTTCAATCCCAGTATTCAGAATTTTCCATTATTTTTCTACATCTACCGGGTGAGCCAGAAAAGAGTTCCCACTTTTGAAAATTCGTCGCACCAAGAGTTCATCACAGAGTCGAATGATTCAAACTCCAGTTAAAAGCCCAAAGATCAAATTGCTGGGTGAGCTAGAAAAGTTTCCACTTTTGAAAATTGGTAGCACCAAGAGTTTGTCACAGATTTGAATGATTCAAATTCCAGTTATTTGCGAAATATTTTTCTTGCTATCTTAAGATAACTAGAAGTACTGGTCAATTCGAATTTATAAAAAAAGGTCTCTGAAAAAGGACCTAAAACAATGATCAGATTGTAAGGATCCTGCTCCAACAGAGCAATAGGCAGTGTGCCTTTCATCTCTCTGAAGAGTCATATGACATAAATCTTCCAACAAATACCAAAGATTTTCAATCCCATGGTACTAAATGTGCAGAGGATTGCTCTCACCACTGAGAAATGGCATTTTCTTTATTGTTCTTTGTGATGTGTCTTTTGTCACTTGATCAATGTTTTAGGCCCTTTTTCAATAATTTTACAACCATGAAATGTTTGTAAGGTTTAATTTACCTATACTTCTTCTGGTCGTAAAAATATTTCGAACCGTTGGCTTCTAACAAGAATCTGAATCATTCAAATATGTGAAGTAATCTTGATTCTATGAATGTTCAAAAGTGGGAACTTTTTTTCTTTTTCACCCGTTTTATCAGTAACAATACTTTGCTAGGCCAAATAACATCGATGCGAAGCGGTCTAAAACTCAAAAAACAACGGAGACGAACTTTTGCAAAAGTCAGATAACAAACTTATACATCCATAAAGAAAAAGCTAAAGTATTTGTGCTTTTGAAATTTCGTTGTCTGAAGTTGTCTGAAAGCTCTTCCTTAGCTGTCGCAAAGACGCTGTTTTCATTTGTTTGATACAATCTTGCAAAGAATTTGAATAAATGTTAGACTTTTGTGGTTGTATCGTCCTGTACTTGACTTATGTTCTGCTAAATGTAGTGCATCGAGCAGTTAGCATTGTTGCAAGACGTAATTTTGAATCATCTGCTAAGCCACTGATGCGCAATCTAAGATGGTCAGTTATACAGTAAGTGATACTGCAAGCTACAAATCACCAAATGGTCTTGCTTCAGAATATCTTTCCAAATTATTCGTCAAAACTTTCTACCCAAAATATCAGGCAACTGCAAAATAGTGAAACTGATCTTTCATTACCTACGAGGAGAACAAGCAATGGGTTAAAAGTTAGCCATGTCTTTTCGTGAATCTAATCTATGGAGTCAGCAGGAATATGACGTAAGCAGGCATATCTCGTCTCCACAACAACAGTTGTGGAACAAGGACAGATTTTGTGAGACAATAGCAGCAGTTGCTTTTATTGACACCTAAGTTCAAAGAGATTTGCGATTGCAGACAAAGGAAATTCTCTCAAGGGGAACTTCAAAACAAACAAAGGCGCAAAGTTTCTCTGAAACCCAGGTAGCTATCTCGCTTGTTGTGCATTCCAGAAATGGTTGTTTAGAGCAAACATGAGCATATATTGAAAGAAGAAGGATATATCTAGATATCTACCACGGGCATTTTACTTGTTTGGTTTAGGAACCGATTTGGAGGCGATTCAAATCTCGTAATTTTCGGGTGCAATCAAAGCACTTACTTCTCAGCTTCTGAACAGCAAAAATAAGATGCCTGCGGTAGATGTTTAGATGTATGCTCCTTCTTTCAATATCCGCTCATGTTAGCTCTTAAAAACCATTTGTGGAGTGCACAAAAAGTGAGATAGCTACCTGGGTTTCAGAGAAACTTTACGCCTTTGTTTGTTTTGAATTTCCGCTTGAGAGAATTTCCTTTGTCTGCAGTCGCAAATCTCTTTGAATTTAGGTGTCAATAGAAGGAACTGCTGCTATTGTATTACAAAATCTGTCCTTGTTCAGTTGTGGTAAACGTCCGTGAATTGATCATATTCAGCTTGGTTGGGTCGTAACCTCGCTTTTTTGCAGTTCCTGTTCTTTTAACATTTTGAATTTCATTTTTCAGTTAATTGGAGCAATGAAGAGATATTCGTCATTAAATGTCACTGTAGTAGAGTACAATCCGTAAGTTCATTTATGGGACACGAGTTCTATTCACAGTTCTTGAAATGTCGATGGCCGCTTCGTAGGAGCTTCGTCAAATTATTGATGTGATGTTTACTGTCTGTTCCCCCTGAACATCGAGGCAATTTTATTGGCAGGTACCGGGTGAGCCAGACAAAAGTTCCCACTTTTGAAAATCCAAGAGTACTTCACAGATTTGAATGATTCAACTGCTAATGAGAGGCCGAAAGATTGAAGTATTTTTGTAATTTTTTCCGCTGTCTTGCCAGCATTAGTATTATCAATGAATTTAACTTCATAAAATTCCGTGGTTGCAAAATGACTTAAAAGGGGCCTAAAACATTTGAATTTTACTTTGTCATAAAACCAGCATAACAATTGCCAGCAGTTTGAAAACATGTAACTAGACTAAAGTTGCGTACTAAATCCGAATCTGGGCTTAATATTTTCACATGAACAATAGGAAGAAATTTTGGCAAATTTCTAAAACGAGGCTGCTTAATTGAAGTGGTGTATTGCAGAGCGTAATGGGTAATTTCATTGTGGTGAAATTCAAGTTAATTTGTATAGGTCCATAATTAAGAAATATATTTGCTGCAATGTCATCATCTTGATATTCTTGGAGCAGTGGCATTTGAAACAGGAATTTGTTTTCGTTATTCTCCCGGTACTTCAAAGTACCGTAAAAGCTCTATTGAAGCCCCCTCTCTGTTAAGGACCCTCTCTAATGGGCCCTCCACTCTGAGCCGAAATTTTAAAGAAGCCCCCTCTCTATTTGGCCCTCCACATTTATCAAATTCCCGGAATTTTCCACATTTTCCATATGTTTCACTAGACAAGCTTGAATGTTAGTGTTAATAGTGTTTGGGATTGGGAACGTATCGAATTTATGTATTTGACTCCTAAATTGTATGTTGAATCCGCATAATATGGGGTAAAAGAACTGAAAGGATATGAGGTAAAAGAATATGGGGTAAAAGAGCTGAAAAGCGATCATATATATCCTTCTCATTTGATTTTGCGAATAAGCCCCCTTCTCTGATAAACCCCCTTGCTAACAAGTCCCCCCTCTGGAGTTTCTGAAATGAAATAAGCCCTCTCCTGGGGGCTTAATAGAGCTGTTACAGTATCAGTTGTTTGAAACTCAGAAGCATAAATTTCAGGAAATGTTCTTAACCCGGGTAAACCATAAGTTCGTATTGAGATACATTGTTATCATTGTTCTTTCTTGATCAGTTTGTTTCCTTGCAGGTCAGTTCCTTTTCTGAAGCAAATACATGTAAGTTTTTACCACTTCTACTTCGATTATAAAATTGATTTTTGTCCCAAGAATAAATGGAAGAAACAAACGTTAATTCTAATCGCAACGGGCGTTTCACTTCTCGCAAGAGTTATAAGACATCAATTTTGAAACAAACACTAAAGATTTTCTGTCCCATGGCATTGAATGTACAATGGATATTTCTCAAACATAAAGAGTTGCATTTTCTTGGTTGTTCTATACGAGGAGTCGTTTGTAATTTGATCAGTGTGTTAGGCCCTTTTTTAATCATTTGCGACCATGAAATCTTTGTAAAGTTGAAGTTACCTATATTTCTAGTGCTCGTGAGACAGCGAGAAAAGTCACAAAAATACCCTGGTCTTTTCGCTTTCAATTAGAAATTGAATGATTCAAATATGTGAAGTACTCTCGATTCTGTCAATTTTCAAAGTTGGAACTTTTTCTGGCCCACCCAGTACTGTAAGGCAAAATTTTACGTACATACATGTTTCCATACTGTTTGTGAATGCTTCAAAGTTTTTACAGTTGTATTGCAAGTTACGTTTTTGAATTTTTCTGTCATTAGACCACACATAATTCAGATATATTCATTGGAATGCATGGAGCTGGACTCACTCATCTGCTCTTCCTTCCTGATTGGGCAGTCATTTTTGAGCTGTAAGTATCATGATACTGTTTGAAAATTTGTAATTTTTGGAGATGCAAACAGCCTAAGTTGAGAGCCAACAGGAATGCATATAAAAAGGTCCCCGATCGCTCAGTCGCCGATCGGGAAAGGAAGAGGTGACCGAAGTTAAGCTTGGTCGAATGAGGTCAAACTCCGAATGGGTAACCACTCAGAAGCCTGACCTCGCAACTCACCTCGCCGTCCTTCAGAAGGGACGGTGAATTAGGTGTCCCATGCCTGGATGTGGCATATGTAATGGCCTTGAATCAGCTTTAGATAGCAAGAAATCTTTCCAGCCCACATAACATAAGTTACTGGCACAAAAAAGCGATACTACATGCAATGAAGCGATATGCAAATTAGCTTGACTGCTGAGACCTAGAGAAGACACAATGGCAACAATACGCATGGCATCGTGAGCCCTAACATTGTTTTGCTCAAAACATAGCTGAAACGCAATGTATCAAAAGAATAACAGGAAGGAATCAAAGTTCGATTGATAACTGAAAGCCTGAACTAGTTTTTGTGATCTTTTTTCTGTTTTTCTCTGAGCGTTGAAAATAAAGGTTTCGCTTTGAAATTGCGCGTCAATCAAAAGCAACTAATTCTTTAGTCACTAAAGTCGCCAATGTTGTAGACTCACGATATAGTCCCAGTTATCGCAACAATAACAACACAAACAACAATGACAAAAACAACAACAACGACAACAAAATTTTTATTTTTACTCAAAGTGGGACTTATGGACCTTCATATAAAAATATGAGACGGAAATGAGCACGTTTAGGTGTCTGCTCTGAAAAGAGACTAAGGTGTAGTCTTAGAAGTGAGGCAAGCCACCCTCGACGGTTGGAAATTTTCGTTGCTGCGGTGAAGTTCGTTGAAGCTGATTGGTCTTAAAAATGAGGGACTGATGGTTCACAGTGAAAGTTCTGCTGATTGTTAGGTTGAGAAAACATTCATTTGAATACCTGCAGTTTTTTTTCATGGCTAGCACCACGGAAAACTTGTATTTTGAGGCGCTTTAGTATTGGAGGCTCGAGCCGGCAACTTAGTCCCATCCGCCATTGCCTGTTGTTCGTCCAGTGTTGCTATGGTTTCCATCTCTAGTTATGAAATTTGTTGGGGAAAGCTTCGTCCAGATATTCAGTGTGAAAGCTCATGAGTCGTAGTTTTAGCGTCCACCAACCAGTGTGTCAATAGCGATAAGTACGAACATGCAATCAGCCTACCAATGTTGTTCTGCGCTTCGTTCTGATTTTTAAGTCTGAAGATGGAAACACTAAAAGTTATCTGAACAGTTAATTTTGTGTATCTCATCAAATTTTTCTATTTTAGATACAATACAGAGGATCCGGACTGCTATCGTGACCTTGCCAGTCTCAGGTATATTATTCTGCAAGTATTGGTGACGTAGAGTCCCGTGTTTCCCTGTGATAACCGATTTTTCATACTTCCTTGTATATAAACAGGCTCTGTCTTTTGCTGAAAAAGGACCTTTGTTTAGAAAGCATTGAGCCAAAAGACCCATCCATATGAACTGCACATACCCGTACCCTCAACATGTTACATACTTCCCACAGAGCTGCGCCGTAAACTGGCACAATTATCCGGCAAGCTCAGGCCCGTTTTATAAGTCGTGCTGCACCGTGCCGAACCGAGTGAATTTGGATCAATCTTTTGTCTGGTTCCACACTTCGCCACTCTTAGAGAACCAACGAGACACTTACCTGGAAGGTGGGTTGACCCCCCCCCCCCATACACACACACATAGACAAACCCTTAGGCAATCAAAGTAGATTGATAACAGAGAGTCCCAGTTATCGCTCATCAAAATGAGACTACAGCCTGCAAAACTGAGACCGCTCTAACTAATTGTGGCGAGATGTAGCAATTTGGAGGAGCACCGAAACTACGGCTAGTAATCAGTCTACAATCAAACACGAGATTTAACGGTGGCAATCATTCGGTAATCTTCAAGTCATAATTAACTTTGGAACCCCTCATTTATCTGCTTGTTCTTTCTGTTAGGGGTGTAAAATACATTACGTGGCAGAACAAAGACACGTTATTTCAACAAGACAAGGTAATGTATAACCTTCTACTGTCTGTTGCTGCGAGGCCGCATCAGTAGATTGATTAGATGAAATGACCATTGTCACTCAGGGTCCTTTGCGGACGGGCTAAAATTTCGGATTGAATTAAAATCAAGTTTGGCTTAAACAGAAAATATAGACCCACTGTGCATCTTTCCGTTCAATTTATGCAGTGTGGATCTAGCCTCACTCCATAAAGGCCCCCAACTTATGCTCATCTTGTTGAATTGAATTTATGTTATTCTTGTCGCTTCAGTGAGGGCCTTATTTCCCAACTGTTCTCAGAACGGACACAGAATTCCTTCGGGGCACAGATCTGTTCCCCGACCAATCAGAATGGAAGATGACGAATAGCATGATCAGATTTGCTGACGTTTGTTAAATTTAAACTTCCCAGCAAAGGCAAGCAAAAGTGCGTTCGACTGAATGGCTGCAACAATTAAATCTCGAAGTACCGAACTAACTTAGGTGATCTTTTGCGTCCCCAAACAAGCAAAACGGCGTTTGTAGGTAGGAGTCTTTTGCTGAAATAGCTCGAAGAAATCCTTCTAAGTACTGATAACTTGTTTTACAGTGTTGCACGCCAGGAAGACTGCCTTTTTTGGCGTTTTAGGATGGGTGGTTTTGAGAAGATACTGCAGGTGATTTAGGCCATGTCCGTTTCTGGAAGCGTTAGGACATGACTCGTAAGTTGAGCGTGCATAAGTCTATTAATGACGATATCCCTGCGCTAAACCTTGCTCAAGAGGTTGCCTACTATTGCTATTGCCTGAAGCGCCATCATCAAATCAAAGAGCACAGGGCAACAAGAGACTCATCGTCATCAGTCTAGGCTGCTACCTTTCCTCTAGCTTGCCATTTACTCTATGATAGTACCTAGTTAAGTATGGATAGAATAAGCCTTATCTTTTTGCAGGGACACCATCCAACTTTGGGAGAGCACGCCAAGTTTACAAATTATGCCTTCCAAGTACGTGAATTCATGCGGCTACTGGAAGAGGCCATTGGACATGTTGATATCAAAAGATCAATCAGGACTTGGAAATGATGTCATTGAGTTGTGCGAGAAAGAATTTGCTTTTTTTCTCCGTAGTTTATTCAAATTGATTGGGTTTTTATTTGTAAATTTCATTTTCTTCCTAAGAAATGGAATGGCAAAAGCAGCACACATTAACTGTTCTGGATCTTCAATAACATCTGGCAAAAGCAGCAATTCCGAAATGGTTGCTTCGAGCGATCAGAAACATTAACTATCTGCTCGGGTGGACTGGAGTGAATGTGGCAGGGCCATAAAATATATTCCAACAAACAGGGTGGGCTTCCACTAGCCTCCGTGCATCCCCTACTGTTTCCGTAGAGTTTAAATTTCCCGTTGAATTGAATTCATTTTAACGGGAAATTTAAACTCAGCGGAAACAGTATGGGATGTACGCAGGCTAGCTACCACATAATTTTTACAGTTTTGGGTTGGCCATGAAGCAAATACATTGATTTGTTTGGTGACAAAGTTTAAGAGACAATATATCTTAATTGTGATATGATTCTGACAGACGTGCTTGATTTTGGACAATTTTTGAATATTTGTTCAAAATATGAATACTGAACTGTGACACACTATTATTAACACACTTTCAAAGAGAACTTTATATGATTCCGTTGGCAAGGAAGTTTCTTATGGACTAAATAGGGTTGATGGTCATTTTATTTTTTAGAGATACATCTTGATACAACTAATGACATAAGGATAAGCCATGAAAAATTTTCGCACGTGGCTGGTGGGCCACAGAAAACCTTTGTTTCTTTCACATTGGGCCACCAAATTCTTTTAGAAAAATCGATTTTCCCTCCGGCCCATCCTTGCAGATACTTTATATGACCGGTCCCTAACCTCTAGCATTCAAAACAAGTAGGGGGAGCTCAAAAGAGAAAGGGATTATTCAATAGTTTGATTTAGGAAGGAGGTCTTAAAGAAGGGAGGGAGAGGGGACTTAATTGAGCGTGGGGGGTGTTGGGGCATAATGGAGCCGTTTTCTGTTATATCGTGCATGTTCTGGTCCGCATTTTAGCTTGAAAACTGTGCTCATGTGCTCGCTCACTCGCTCATCCCTCCGCTCATCGCTCCGCTCACGTGGTTGAGAAATTTGAAACCGAGACTGAAACAGGGTCTCCAACCTCCTCCTCCTCCTCTTTGGCAAAACTCTTCACGCGGGAAGCCGGCAGCCGCTGCTAGTGTGATTATTTCAGCTAAGAATGCCACAGAACCAAGAGCCTGAGCAAAAGAAGGCAAAGACCATGCTTAGGTAATTATCACTTGAACATTTATAAATAAATTGCGCGCTCTAACTTTGCAATGAGAGCTATTTTGGTGCGGGCTTGTTTCAGGCCTAACTAAAACTGCCTTAGTAAGCTGAGTGATGTAACTTCTGACCGCAAGCTCAGGAAAGGTCAAGTTTGTAGCAACAAGCCCATCATGAATGGGGTACTGAACTGCATGTAAATAGAAGTGTTTTGCCCTTGGCCAAATTGCCAGAAAATAACACGAGTATCAAAAACTTCAACTCTTTGCAAAGAAAGACCTGAGGGACTCTGGTGTGTGGAGTTCATGCCACAGGAGCAAAAGAGATGAAATAGGCCAACTGTTCAATTGGTCATTGATGTTTACAGGAGGTCAATTCAGCACTGCAGCACACCAAAGATTAGTCATTTTCAGACACAAGTACCAACACAAGTAGCAACTGAGAATGTTTTGTCTTGACTCAGACTGGAAAGTTTGACCTTTGTGGGGGATTAATCCCCACAGCACTTCTATCTTATCAATCCACGCACGCCATACTGATAACTTTGAAAAGTACATGTGAAAGATGCACGCCTGGCCACTGTTTTAAACAGTTAACTATTGTTCTTCCTGGAATTGTGCCAGAAGATCTTCCACGCACCAGGTTGGAAAACTTGCATTCCCTCGCAATTATGACATTGTGTCTAGCTCGCTATTCACAGCTAAAATAAAAGCTCCTTTATGAAATAACAAACCTATTGTTAATTTTGCATCCCTCGCAGTTTTTTTAAAAGTCTACTTGCACCTCGCACCTTCAAATTTCTTTTTCGCTCACTACAACATGTAGGCTAAGTCATGCATGTTTTTCAACTTTGCCCACATGCATGACATAGTTAGCAGTCTGGTATCCACACAGCCAGCCGTGTACTTACAAAATTAGTTCTAACAGGACTGCATATTTACTTGTACTGTATGTAAGTTGTGCAATGCTGATATGCACATTTTCAGTTGAGACTTGAATACTATCTGCGCCATTTTTATCCCTGCTTGAAATCCCCCCCGCAGTTTTCAATCTTTCCAATCTGGGTTTTGACCAAGAACTCAAACTAAGAGTACACACAGTGCAGTACATTAGGTACCTTGTTCAAAAAAGGGGTCATGAACAAATAATTTTTGTCAAAGTTAATGGAATTTGGCTCTTAAGGGCTTAACCACTCCCCCTCCTTTTAACAGACCATTAAATTTATCACTAGATTTTTTCTTGTTTTGGACCTCCCACAAACCCTCTTTACAGACCTATTATCCGGGGGGGGGTACTTGACCTAAATTTGTATGGGGATGTGCCCACGAAATAAAATTTTTTCACCCTGCTCCAGAATTTTTGCCTTCAAATGATACCCTGTTCTAGAAAAAATTGGTAAAAAGTATACTCAAAAACACAAAAATTTAACTAAATGATAACCCGTTGTAACAAAATTTCCTCTTTTGACATGTTTTGACAACCTGCTCCAGAAAATTTGCCTTCTTTTGATACCCTGTTCCAGAAAAAAATAGGCAAAAACGATACCCTGAAAAACGGCACATCCCCATTGGACAAATATACTAAGTAACCCCCCGGGCCTATTCTGTATCTTGGGTTGGCAGCTTAGCTTACCGTAACTTCTCCACGCAGATCACAACATCAACATTAAGTAGTGTACCACTGAAAAATTTACTGCTACAGGTTACTCTTTAAGGACTGATAATTGCTTATTTCAATTTTCATCACAAAATTTAATTTTTAACGGATTTGAGCTGGACCCCCCCCCTAATAGCCCAGTTCTGCTAACTGTGACAGAAACGGTTTGTTGATGACCCCTAAGAATTACCTTGAAGTTGTAGAGGATTACCGTAATTTTTCCTGAATTCAGAAAATGTTGATTTAATTGTCATAGTAGTCAGAAATAAATCATGTGTTTCCAATACAATCATGTGCATTGAGAAATATTACTGGAAAAGAGATCAAGGTTTTGTCCTTTGCTTTTTCTTAATTTGTGGAAAGAATGAATTGGTACAAATTCTGAAAGAATTCTTCCAAATTTGGAGATGTTAACTCATGAATGTACTGTCCTGTACCATCTGTAATTGTATATGCAATAAAAGCATTGGTCAACTATACTTTCCTCCTTAGAGACGGCCTTCTTCTTGGCATGGGAAATCCATTGCTGGACATATCAGCTACAACTGGAACAGATGTTCTAGAAAAGTGGGTACCATTTATTTTTTCATGTTGTCAGTAGAGTTTACAAAGTGTAGCTGTGCTTAGCTTCCATTTGTTTTTGAACTACAAAGCCTTTTTTCCTACTTAAGCTGCCACTCAATTTTTAAGATTTCAATTTTACATATGTGTACATACAGAACTCATTTTAAGAAACGTTAGACAATTTTTATGACAGTGAAGAAACTTGAGAGCATCACATTTTGTCTCAAAACCTTCAAACACTTTGTTTCATGTTATACATAGGTACTGATTTACAGGGACGTAGGAAGCATCTCAAACTTAGGAGGGCTTGACACTTCAAGGGCACTTTTTCCTTAGGAAAAAGGGGTAATTTCTAAAAATAAAAAGGGCACTTCTTTATTTATTGCAAAATCTTGGGGGCACATGGCCCAGTGCCCCCCAGTTCCTTCGTCTATGCTGATTTATTTTCATTGGCACATCTAATCAGACAGCATGAAATTTTTAAGCCTTATTGTCTGTGAAGAAAGAACTCAACAAGAAATTTTGATCAATCAAATTGCAAAGGCTCATTGCTCATATGAAGCTCACTATTGATGCTTGAGCTTAGTTGCTTATCAAAAAAATTGTTGATGCCTTTTTGGTGTAAACTGAGTTGTTTGCCAAAATTCAAAAGCCCCCATGGTAATCATCTGAGTAGCCACAAAAAATCATGATATTTGCTGATCGAGAACAAGTTCTAAACTGAAGATCTGTCATTTTCATTCAGTATACTTTTCAAGTTGTTTTTAGTGACTTGAGTGTTTTTTGGTTGTAGGTATGGACTTAAGGCTAATGATGCCATTCTTGCAGAAGAAAAGCACATACCAATGTAAGCAATATAGTTAATTGTATTTACGGTCTTCAGGAGTAAAATGGGTAAGGTTAGGGTAAAGTGGAAAGCTTTGGGTAAAATGAGTTTAAGGTTAAAATGGTTAAACCCTTGTAAACAAAGTTTTATATAATTCACAAATTTTCTGTTGCAAAAACTATTACATTTGTAGCTATCCGGTAGCAGCCCTGAAGAAGTTCTGCCTTTGTAGCTATTACATAACAGCCCTGTAGAAGTCCTGCATGGAAGGCAACATATTGGCAAATATTCATTAAATCTACTCATTGGCTGTTGTTTTTTGTCATTTTGTTATGTTTTTTCCAACAAATTTATTCACTAAACGTCAATGCAAGCAACAAGGGGACATTGATATCAAGGCCTTTTCTTTTTGGATTTACTGGTAGAACTACCATCCTTGCATGGACATGCAATGCAAACCTTGCTCACATTAACTTGAAAAGAAGTTTCAAGGATCCCAAGAATTTACATTCCATATACCGTATATACAGTACATAAGCAATAGTTAATTGTATTTAGGGTCTTCAGGAGTAAGATTAATGGGTAAGGTTAGGGTAAAGTGGAAGCTTTGGGTAAAATGAGTTTAAAGTTAAAGTGGTTAAGACCTTGTAAAAAAGTTTAAATTCACAAATTTTCTGTAGTAACAACTATTACATTTGTCGCTATCAGGTAGCAGCCCTGAAGAAGTTCTGCCTTTGTATAGCTATTACATAACAGCCCTGTAGAAGTCCTGCATGGAAGGCAACATATTGGCAAACATTCAATAAATCTACTCATTGGCTATTTTTTTGTCATTTTGTGATGTTTTTTCTAACAAATTTATTACCTATTCGTCATTGCAAGCAAGGGGGCATTGATATCAAGGCCTTTTCCTTTTGGATTTACTGGTAGAACTACCATCCTTGCGTTCCGGGGGGGGGGGGTACATGACTTGCGGATGGACAGGGGTCTGCCGCCCGGTTTTCAGAAAGGTACCCTCTTCTAATTACCGAAACTTGCTTTCATACCCACTTTTATTGTGAATTTTGGCGGAAAACAGCCCATTTTTGGCTATTTTTCGCCAATATCTGGATAACCCACCAATGTTTATGGAAAATCTACCGAAAAAGGGACCCTTTAGGTTTAGAGAATTTTGGGCCCAAAAACCCACCCGTATGGGCGGCACATACCCGTATTCTCAACATGTTATGTTACCCCCCCGGGCCTTGCATGGACATGCAATCCAATCCTTGCTCACATTAACTTGAAAAGAAGTTTCAAGGATCCCAAGAATTCACATTCCATATACCTTATACTTAGTGTAATATGATTTTTCATGTCCTCATAAGAAATCTTGAACCATTGAAAGACAAAGGATTTATGCTATTTTTAAAACACTCCATGAACTGTAGTTCAAAATCTAGCAAGGGATTTGCATCTGTGATGGTATTTTCTTAATGCCTTGTGCCTATTAACATGATTTTCTTGCTGAAGAATCCTTTTAAAAACATTTACTTAATGTTTTAAAAAAGGACTCTGTGGCAAGAAAATTATGTTAATGGGCATGAGGCACTGAGAAAAAGCACAGTGCATGAAGGATTTTTATATATATTACGCCACATTATGATTAAAGGCAGTGTTTCCATTTACATAAGTTGCATGCATAAACCATAAAACTGCTGACATGCATGTAACTGTTCAAGAATTTGATTGCTTAAGAGCCAACTGTTTTAAGCTGATCACATGAAAGTAAGAGCCTCATTGTTGAAACCATGCAAGCATTTGACCAAATGGCAGCAGAACAAGCTTCATCCAAGCTAACATCTTTGATGCTTGGCTATGAAAGTGACAGAACACAGTTGATTTTAAAAGCATTTTATCACAGGAGGGACAAACAGGGATAAGAAAGTGATGTCAAGCTAACAAAGCCATTGCCACTGACAATGCAGGTGGACAGCAGTGGTAGACTGAATGTGTGGCGATTTGAAAAACAATGTCAAGGCCAAGCCTAAACAACTGGTCACATAAAAAATATAATGAAACATCATACATTTCCAAGATGCCCCCTCAAAGCCTTCTACTTACATAGACACACTGCAATTAATGGTTAAAATACGCTTCTAATCTTCCCATTTCAGCTATCAGGAGCTGATTGACAAATATGATGTGGAGTACATTGCTGGGGGAGCTACCCAAAACAGCATGAGAGTTGCTCAATGGTTATTGGGACACCCAAAGGCCTCTTCATACTTTGGATGCGTTGGTAAAGATTCCTATGCAGATAAGCTTAGAGAGATATCAGAGACTGCTGGTGTCAATGTACAGTATCAGGTTGATGAAAAAACTCCCACTGGAACTTGTGCTGTGGTCATAACTGGCAAGAGCAGGTAAGGCAAAATATGAATTCTACCCAAAGGCGAAGTTGCCGTTTTCAGTGTCAAGCGCTAGGATCACAGAGATAGCTAAGCTCTATTCGAACCACCCCATTTCATGAAGCAAAGATATGGGATCATGATCCCACAAGGATCAAGATCTGGATTCAAGCTGTGTTTAAATGGGTGTTGAAGGAAAATGGATCAGGATCACAATCCACTCACACATGCTTACTGTGGACGCTCTTTATGGAGCCGAGAAAAGCTGCAAGGCAATGGAGCTTGTATTTATTTTACATGCTTTAAGGATTTTGATCTGGATTGTGATTCTAAAAGCATTTGTATTCATATTTATATTCATTTCTCATATTTTATTTGTTTAGGGAGGCTTGCCCTTCAACCGAATTTGTTTTTCAAGGGGCTCTCCAGCTATCCAGCTCACTTTTTCACAGCACACTTTGTCAGGATCAGGATTGCAATCCTGATCACGATCCACCTTTGCAGAGGGATCAAATTTTTAAGGATCACAATTGCGATTAATTGTTTACATGGCAAATTTTATTCAGGATCAGGATTGTAATCCTGATCACGATCCACCTTTGCAGAGGGATCAAATTTTTAAGGATCACAATTGCGATTAAGTGTTTACATGGCAAATTTTATTCAGGATCAGGATTGTAATCCTGATCACGATCCACCTTTGCAGAGGGATCAAATTTTTAAGGATCACAATTGCGATTAAGTGTTTACATGGCAATCTTTATTCAGGATCAGGATTGTAATCCTGATCACGATCCACCTTTGCATAGGGATCAAATTTTTAAGGATCACAATTGCGATTAAGTGTTTACATGGCAATTTTTATTCAATCCTGATCACGATCCACCTTTGCAGAGGGATCAAATTTTTAAGGATCACGATTGCGATTAAGTGTTTACATGGCAATTTTTATTCAGGATCAGGATTGCAATCCTGATCACATTCCACCTTTGCAGAGGGATCAAATTTTCACAATTGCGAGCAAGTGTTTACATGGCAAATTTTATTCAGGATCAGGATTGAAACCAGGATCTCGATCCTGTAATGTTGCTTTGTGTACATGGGGTATTAGACAGTCTCTTTGAATAATCGTTTGTAGAGACCCTTTTGCAGAAAAAAATAAAGAGATCTCAGTAATTGCTGGTGTCGATGTGCCAGGTAATCAAAATGTTCATATGTTAGGTGTACTGCGGAATAAAAAGTATGTGACTGATATTCAAAGTTGAAATTTTAATCTATCTTTCAAAGACTAAACCGTCAATAAATAATTGTAGTTAAAACTACTGTTGTTCTTAGTTTAAGTCTTCTCTGCGGAGTGGCGTAATTTGTTTGACCTGTGGCCATTATTGAAAATGGTTAGTGAAGAGGTTGTTTTTACCCCCAATGCTCAAAGCCTGCATAAATCGCAAAGTAGAGTTATTTGATCTGGCTTTCACACAAACATACACACATTTTGCTCAATTAGTTGGTGATATTACCTGTTTTTTCAGCTTTTTTATAAAAATACCTTTGAGGATCTAATTCAGAAATTTGTGATGACATGTGATGAAATCTGCATAATAGGTGATGTTAGCTGTCAAGCCATCAAGATTCTTGTATTATATATAAAGCAGTTGACAGATGATATCTGTTTCAAGTATGGTTAATCAAAAGCTAATATGGCAAAGGATCTGGGATCCATTGATGGATTTAGCAGAAAATTATTGCATTGTGTATCAAAGTAGCATGATCTTTTTCATTACAGGTCATTAGTTGCAAATCTAGCTGCTGCAAATAACTTCAAACCAAATCACTTGGATGTACCTGAGAATAAGAAGATAATTAATGATGCTCAATACATTTATGTCGGGGTGAGTGTCCTGAAAATCAAATTAGGAATCATTCCGACTTTTGATCTACAACTAGACTTATGATGATGAGTCCCTTGTATCCCTGCGGTAAGCCATGCTCAACAGGCACTCATAATGAAACAGTGATAAAGTTTGTCCTATTTTCTTGATTGATCAAATCATGGAATGACTGCTCTAATTAAATCATGATCGAATGACTGCTTTAGCTATGTTCAATGGTCACTTCTCAGAAAGGAAATGCAATAAAAACCAGGTTAAGCAGACATGTTATCAAATACTCTTGAGTACCGAATAATCGTCCCCTCCCCGCTTGTTAATTTTTGAAAAATTTTCCAACCCCCCGCTCTTATTCCAACCCCCCTTGGTATTCCAATACCAAGTTTTATTAATTTTTAGAAAAGTGAAATGATATATAGTAAAAATAATTTCTGAATAAACGCAAGAAAAGTCTCAAAAGTGTATTCAACAGAACCAGAGTTCAAAAATAAATGTGTCAGTAACATCACAGTTCCCATAAATATATAAAAGATATGTGTTTACCTAAGAACAAGACTATCTTCAATTTCTCCAGGCACCCCCCCCCCCGATTATTCCAACCCCCGATTATTGTTATATCAAACCCATTGAATGGTCGAACCATTTCCTACCCCCTCGATTATTCTCACCCCCCCTCCCCGTTTATTTGGCTCTTGAGAGTACTATGTAAATTGCATCTCAATGAGACACCAAGAGTTGAGTTCCTGGAATGTGGAACCCATTTTTTCAGAAAAACCCTGTATATTCAGTTGAAAGACTTAGGCAATGATGTTCCACACATTTATTTTTAATTGCTTTCTTGACAGTCAGGGCATATTCTGGCTTATATTGTTTTAATCATGGATTTTTCCTTTTAAGGGATTCTTCTTGACTGTTTCTCCAGAATCTATCATGATAGTTGCAAAGCATGCTGCGGAGCATAACAAGGTCTGCAAAATTTTGTTTATTGATTTCACCAGAAATTGCTGTCTAAATCAGATCTTGGCTGAGATCTTCCTATTGATAAGAATATCTATTAGTGTAACAATGAGTTCTTAAATTGGATGATAAAGGAAGATCAGTAACCAATAAGAGTAAGATATGCCAGACAGCAGAGTGAAGTGATAAAAGAAACTTTGGTAGTTCTGGAAAGCTGATGATGCAGTTTGACAGCCAAGATGATCTTCCTTCTCCAATTCTGTATATTTAAGGTCCTTTTTGAGATTATGCATCACACCATTATCTAGGCTTTAACATAACCAATGGAAGTAACAATGTCCTGGGATAGCCACTGAAAGCAATTAGATTGCTGGTACACCGAGTAACTCATCCTCAAGGAAAGAAGCTCGAAGGTCTTCATTCCCGCTGAGACGAGGGCTAGTTTGGTTTTCCACCAGTAACTGTCACGGTAAAGTTGGACAATAATGGAGCAGGGGTGAAAAAACGTGAAAAAGTTGATCATAACTTCGATCATCACCTTTTTTCTTAAAATTTAACAAATGTGCACAGCAATAGACTCCAAAGAGATTTAAATGTCTCAGCTTTCAAATAATACCAGTAACAGTAACAGTAGTATATGGGACGTATCAGTGCCCTCATAATTCCTCTCACAATCGCAGATAGTCAGTTATATGCTTTGTATTTTTTAGTGCTTGTTGCACTTTGTTAAATATCTTGTAAACTTTTAGCCCATGGTTCCTTGTAAGATCGGTGTTTACAATGATGATGATGATGATGATGATGATGATGATGATGATGATGATGATGATGATGATGATGATGATGATGATGATGATGATGATGATGATGATGAATAATACCTGAATGGTTCATATATATAAAATATTTCCTAATTTTTTGAAAGTTAAAAGTTGGGAAAATTTCGTGGGATACCTTTTGTATATGCACAGGGTGTTTCAGAAAAACACATGCTGCATATACTTGTTTTTATATTTCGTGCATGCTTTATTTACTTGTTTTTCTCTTTCTGAAACTGCACATCATTTCATTCCACAGCACTTCATGATGAATCTTTCAGCTCCCTTCTTATGCCAATTCTTCAAAGAACCGATGATGCAAGCAATGCCTTATATGGACTTACTCTTTGGAAATGAAACTGTAAGATACACCTCTTCGTTACTTTAAATAGCATGACCTTTAAAGACAGTCATTCCACGTGATGAATTTGGAACAAGATGATAAAGTGCTCCAAAAGAGCTGGCAATGTATACTCCACACATGTGCGCTAATTTGCTTTATCTAAAGAAATGAAGGTCATAGAGACTCATCAATCTATGAATTTAGCTGTGTGGAAAATAACTTGAAACAATAGTGTACAGACTGCCTTTAAGGATGTCTGTAATCATACAATTCCACTTTAAACGGCTTCTTGTGAAAATTTTGTCTGGCTAGTTTATAGCTCTCAAAACAATGTGTTATTAAAAGTTTTTCTCAACGAGACAATCTTTTTAATTAGATGATTTCCTCTCGTTGGCACATTGAGCATGATCAGTAGTGAAGAGAAAACGTCGGTCGCATCATTAATTTACTAAGTCGGGAAATTAGACCACACAAAATGAATTTACAGTTGTTCGTATTCTAGGAAGGTATATCTAACAAGTTATTCCTTTTAACTGTCTTGTTTGGATTAAGATGTAGCGCATCATTTGAAACAATTCAGATTTGCCAAACTGGCTTGGCTTCGCTTTAGTTTTCGCTTTATTCGAGAGCTCCATCTAAATAAAGTGTTTATTTTCAATTTTTGTTGACATCGACATGTTTGAAAAGGGGCAAAAAATCTTTTAAGGAAATTTTTCCACTTACCTGTTATGAAGTTTTTCACATTTTTTGCATTTTCTTACAGGAAGCTGTCACATTCTCAAAAGAACAGAACTTTGGTGTAAGTATGATTTCCTGAAATGATGTTTTCTCTTGCTATGTTCGGCAATGCTTCCCGTGACTCTTATTATTATTAAAAATCTATTTTAAGTAGGCCAGAATAAGAATTGCTGAATTACCGCAAATCAGGGCCTACTATTTTCAATATTCATTATTTACAATAAAACTATTAATTGATATTACAGGACAAATCAGAATTAAAAAATTTGTCCTGCTAGAATAACATCACTTAAACCGAACAAGAAGATACAAACGTCTGAGAAACTTGGATATTGCAGATGGTCATGTTTAACTTGAACTGCTGAAATTCAAAGCCTTAGATTTTGAGGCTAGTATAACAAGGACAAATTTTGTAATGCAATAGTAACAGCTGCTTTAAGTGACACCGCAGTTCAAAACGATTAGTGACTGCAGACAGAGGAAATTCTCTCAACAGGTAAGTCAAAACAAACATGGCTGCTAAAGTTGCCCCGAAATCAGCAGGGTAAACTCTCGGCTTTTACAAGCGAAAGGTGGTTTTTGAGCAAAATTATGTGCTGGAAACGAAAGAAGAAGGGGAAATGTAAAGTTCTGTCTCGCAGACTTAGTTTATTTGATTCAGGAGCTATGTGGTAATTGTTTCATGTAAGCCCTACGCACCTGAGAATTATAATGCCTTCTGCTGGGTTTCTGAATCAAATAAACAAACTCCGCGAGACAGATTCTATGGATTTACCCGTCTTCTGTCGTTGTAAGCACGTAATTTCTCATAAATACCACTTTCCACTTGCACATGTCGAGAGTTTGCCTTTCTGGTTTCGGGGCAACTTTTCGGCCGTTTTTGTTTTGATTTACCGGTTGAGAGAATTTCCTTTGTCTGCAATCACTAATTGCTTTGTATTGAGGTGTCCATTAAAGGAGCTGTTACTATTGTATTACCATGTCTGTTCTTCTCATAGACAGAGCAGCTCAAGCTTAAGTAAAATCTCCCTATATATTCAACTTCTGCCGTGTGGATGCATGGTATTCCACTTAAGCCAACTTGGATTTCAGATAGACTGAGATTTCAGGGTGTCTGCAACGGAATTACCGGATGAGCCAGAAAAAGGTTCCAAAACTTTCTTTCGATGTTCAACGACTAGATCTTCTTGCTGTAATTGTTGAATTACTACGACCATTTGTGCAAATCATTTATCGTTTCAAATAATGCTTTGACAAAGCTTTTATTATATGGTGACTCAAGACCTTTCTTATGACTTGAACAAAAATATACTCGAATTATCTTTACGGTTCATTCACGAAACTGGTCGTTTTGACTAAGATCCTCCAAGCTTCAGTTATGTCACAAAGCAACCACAATGTCCGTTAACGTAAATTTTTTGTTTAGTTTGTAAAGTCTGTCTTGCATCAGATGTTAGCCATTTGATTTACTCCAAATGAATAACTCATTACATTAAATGAGTTGTGCTCATAAAGAGTCTGCAACCCTGGCCTGCATCTGATGTGGGACGGAATCTAGTCATAGTATTCATTAGATATTTAGATTGTTCGTTGTGTTGTTGCTTTTAGTTTAACATCATGTGTCCTTTCAAATTGGCCATGGGGTAGTCACAGTCTTTCGCTCCCCATGGTATCGTCCTGTAGTGTTGTATAGTTTCAACGTATAGTAGGATGTAAGATTTATTGCAGAAGCTTGAACATAGGAAATGAAACTTGTAGCACAAAGAATGATGTTGTCCTGACCTTCAAATCGCAAAATGCTTACCTATTAGGCATTAATCTTGCTCTGTAGAAACAAAATAGATGCATCGAAGCTGCGAGAATTGTAGATCTCATCAACGGCATTTTTAAAGCAACAGCATCAACTGCGTGAATAGTGCCTCCTGATTGATTGAAAGCTAAATTCTAGCAGTTTGATTAGTGAATACGGAATCACTCTACGCGGGCCTAAACTGGGCTCCCCACTTTTTAATTGTAAAGTGATGAATACCTGTTGACCAAGTGATATCTGCAAACCAAAGAACGCAGGAAACATGGGACAAAAAGGCATAAGTCTACGAAGGACCCCGAGTGACATAAGCCATTTAAACCTGAACATTTTTCCTCCTTCCTTTGAGGTTCAAATGAGTACATAGATTCAAGTTTGCATAATACTTTCGTTTCAGACTGAGGACATCAACGAAATTGCATTAAAGATTTGCAATCTGGAGAAAGTAAACAAAAACCGATCAAGAATAGTTGTGATAACTCAGGGAGCAAGTAAAACCATCGTAGCTCAAGGTAATTTTCAATATTTGCTGCATTGACCTTTTAATGCCATCCCTGCCATGTTAAACTGAGCTTGTTTTTAAACTACATTTTAACTTTCAAATTTTAGTTATAGTGTGCATTTGTAATTAGATTTCTTTTCTCTCAATCTTGGTGATCTTTTAGTCCTTTTTTTGTCACATGGCGAAATTTTACTTATAATATTCATCTCAATAAGAAGCTGATAGGATTTTAATCAGTTTCCCAATAAACGATTGACTCACTTTTTCCATCTTATCGTCACAGTGTAAGAAAATTCAAACGAGGCAACAAACTCGACTAACGGACTCTCAAAAATCAGTTCCTTTTTCAGGGTTCTTCCTTTTTGTATAAACTCCTATACAGTGACTGCTGGAAAATAGTAGCAGATTTGCCAAATATGTAGCAAATTTATATTTCTTATTTGTTTCATCAAGTAATGCATTTATCTGTCACTCGTTTCGTTATTTACACCAGTTTTTCACTTTGGGGAATGCGGACAGTCTTGGGACACCCGATCTTTGCATAGGTCTCCGCATTTTATTCAGAAATATTTAAAAGAATAAGTCATAACATGATATCGATAAGTGGACACCCACAATGTAGACAAATGGAGGATTTGTGCCCTTTCAATTTTCTTTGAATATTTTTGCTTCTGTTCGCAGTCTCTACCTGTTACCAAAGGTCAAGTTACGCTAGCACCTTCTCGCGTGTTTTGATTTGCTCTTAAAATAGTCAAAAGAAAGCTAATTAGCTTTTTGAAATTTCGTCGAGAAAATCTATTTGAAAGAGTCTGTGCGAATTAGTCTCCATGTGAACAGATGTCAACGTTTGGAATGAAAACTAAACGAACGCGATTATTTGAACAGGCTTACGGAACAAGGAAGTAGTATTAATATGAAGGCAGGCAAATTATTGCGAAGGAAAATATATCCCATAGTCTGTATGGCAAATATTCATTCAAAATAGCATAGGTTTCTAACCTTTGAAAAGGTTGATGTAAAGTTCCATGACCTATTTCTCTGAACTGAATGGCTTCGAGATACTTAAACTATTTCGTCATGATTCCACCGTGAGTCTTTTCTGAAATCTTCAATGTATTCAGAATTAGAGTGTTTTAGAATAAACTGAAGCTACCTTTTTTCTAAACCCTTCGAAAAAACACGAAATAATAATAAAAGTAATATATATATATTTATACAGGTTTGCTTGGTCAGCTAGGAATAGCTGCTATAAATCAAGGACCTGTGTCCAACGGAAAGTAGTTAAAAAAAGGAAATATTTACAAAATAAAGGTTCCTTAAAAATTAAAATATTGCGAAGGAAGAAATGGTTGTAAAAAACCAAATCTTCAATATTTTGATAATTATAATGTAATTCTTTTTTAAGAGCAAAAGGAAATTTGAAGAAAACTTAAAACCATACTAATTTCTAAACTCCTTTGACGAAACATGACAGAATTTAAAGAAAGTCACAGTTTATGAGTGTCTACAATGCGATTTCAAGCAGGCGTCCGTCTCTCTTCAGGTTTACGCTTCAGTTATTTGGTGAGGTCATATCCCCAGATCCTCAAAGGATTTTAATACATAAGACTACGTTCACACGATGCTTGCACATTTTGAAAACGGTGAAAAATGTGACTTAGCAAAATTTGAGCTAGTGTTCAAGTAATGCCGGAACAATTTGAAAATAGCAGGAAATTTGAAGGCATTAAAAATCATTAGAAAACTCTGATGCCAAAGTAATGTACCTACACCCTAAGAACCGATCAGTCTCGTTCAAAAAGCGTTGAGAAATATTCTGCTTTCACCATTTTCGAGAGTTCACGCGATGCTGTTTCCAAAATTTACCGGTTAGAGTTCCAGTTTCAAAACCTACCGTTTTCAAAATGCCAAAAACTGTTTCTTTCTAGTACCTTGATTTCTTTTTACAAACTTTCTTCTTCTTTCCCAATGTACCACCCCATTCTGTCCCTTTACCTTTCTCTCCTTTTCTTTCCTCTTCTTCATTTCCTTCCTGGGAAATTTGAGCATTTCAGCTACCTTCCTGGTAGCGCCACTTCCATAATACTTCGTTTTTTGAGCCCTGTTCAAAAATCTGCCGGCAAAAAATGTGCCGTTTTCGTATGAACGGGAGGCCTATTCGGTACATTTTTTCACCGTTTTCTAATTGTACCAGCACCGCGTGAATTCAGTCTAAAATATACAGTACTTTCGATTAACGTTACGATTTCTTGAAAATTCAACGATAAAGTTATTGATAAGTAGTTAAAGCTTCTCTCATGCCGTTCACTTAAAAGACATGTATTTGCCCACTCGTTAATTTTTAAAAGGTATAACAATATCAATGTGAGCTGACTATGCAGTTTGATAGCAATTTTGATTCTCTCGCAGATGGCAAAATAACAGAGTTCCCAGTCGTTGCGATCAAAGAAGATGAGATAGTGGATACAAATGGTGCAGGAGATGCTTTCGTTGGAGGTAATCTGTTGATGATTAAAAAAGGAGATTCCCATCTAATCCTGCCCAAAAGATGTCTCAAATTATATGTCACTTAAGATTTGCGATAACGCAAAATTACTCATTGACAGTTTTTCAGTTGGTTTATTCACGTGCTTCTAATTTGAAATGAAACTGACTTCGGCATCCTTGGGTTTTTATCCTTTAAACTAACAGCATAAAGCTCTAATCTTTCAAATTTTTAAAAAGGTGGATGTGAAACTTTATCACATTTTTCTTTGAATGAAAGTTCTTGAAAGGAACTTTGGGTAATTTGCTGTAAATCTGCTGTGGCAATTTTTATATATCTTGATTATTTTCACAGTGGCAGCATTTCGATTATTTTTGCAAAGATTCATCAATAGTTTTGAAAGAATTAAAATCATCGTAAGTCTTAAACTACTCGCGGGAAAATAGTTAACCAAAATGTGAAGAAAAAGTAAGAAGTCGTGTCGGTAGATGATAAGGTTTCTTTGAAGCATTAATCATACCAACCCGGACTTGCCCTTTAAAGGACAAGACGGGGTTGATGAAATTAGAGAGTTTACGAAACCAGGACGGCAATGCCAGCCAGAATGTCATCTGAAAATCCGCTAAGCAAGAATTGTTTCCGTAAACTACCTCTGATATATCATCCAAAAGGCCTGAATAAGGCCCCCTATAACTCAGAGATTACGGAAGACTATATTTTTTTCTTTGACGACAAGGATTTAGAATGACCGAGTTTACTTCGCAGGCCTAGATCAGCAGTACAGAACGCCAGATATAGAGTTTCAAAGTTGTGAAATTGAAAAGTGCAACTTCAGAGGGTCTCAAGGGAAGCAAATTCGAACAAACAACAAGGAATCTTTTGAATTTAAAGTTTTGAAACAAAAGCAACATAGCGTTGCAGTTGTCGTTGCCGTCGTGGTTTCGTAAAGTCTCTATTATTGTTAAAAAGAAGCCTTACCAACTGCTGAAAGTAAATTGTGAGTACTTTCCAAGTTTTGATAACTCCAACTTTCATAAATTTGTTGATGAATCTTCGTAGGTTAGGCCAAATATCGTCGCTATTTTGTATTTTGTGCGAGTCTGCGAAGGCGCGATAAGGAGGCTAGCAATATGAGTGGTATAATATCAACACATTTGGTAGCTTCGTTCAGGTCAGCGTGAAATGACATCATTTAAATGACGTCATTTTGCACTTCTTGGCAGATTGAAATATGTAGTTTCGCAGATTAAAAGAGAAAAAAAATTGAAAAATGTATTACACACCATTCACAACAGTATAATCTCTTGAATAATCAAAAATCATACCAACCCCGGACTCGTCCTTTAAAGCAGAATATATAAACTAGGCCAATTTCGTAAATGGTTTAGAATTCCTTATAGATTTTTAAAAACATATTTGCCTTCACTTGGTACAAGAGGAATTACATCACTGCCTTGTGTCTCTGCTGACATCTTGCTTTATTCCGAAATGGTAAAAGATTCGGATGCAAAAAAACGAGAAGATTCAGCACACTGGTTAGTGAGCTGAATCTTCTCGTTTTTTTTCCGATCCGAATCTTTTACCATTTCTTGTTAAGTACCTTATCTACGAAAGTTGCTTTATTCCTAGGTTTTCTAAGTCAGTTGATCCAAGAAAAACCGATAGCAGACTGCATTAAAGCTGGACATTATGCCGCCAACTATATTATCCAACAATCCGGAGTTACGATGCATGACAAGCCAAACCTCACTTTATAACAACACCAAGGGAAGTAGAACTACTTTTTTACCATTCTAATTTTTTCTAAAATAATCTTTAGATTTCATTTTATGAATGAAAAAGGAAAATATTTATCATTAGATAAAGAACTGGTTGTTGTCAAAAAAGTGGGTATTGTTTTTATGCCCAAATGCTGTTTTTTGATGTTACTGCGTGCCTGTTGCAACCACCGAGAGACAGCTTAGGGGTCAGTCATTTATTGATGTTGTCCCCGCTTAGCGTCTTCTGACGTTGATTGGGTGGGGGAGTCAATAAACTTTAACAACAATGGTGCTAAGAATAAAGATTAATTACATTGATTTTCATAAAGATAAATTTTTTGTAATGCTGTGAAGACTGTGATACAGTAAATCCCCGCCTATAAGAAGCTACTTTTTCGAGAGCTTATTTCAAAGGTATTAAGACTTATTTCAGGGTATAGATGTTCTTATTTGAAGGGTGCCTGTAGTCCCCTTGAGAGTCTCACAAAGATTTTCAGCCTTTTTATCTGTCTTGGAAGCGTTCTTATGGACATAACAAGAAATTTGAGAGAATAAAACTTTCAAAGCCAAGTGGCACCACAATGAGCTTAATAACAGCAATCAAAGATCAACTTTGCAACCCCTGCAATAAGAACCTATGTTTCATCAAACTGAAACAGGTTCTTAATTGCAAGGTACATAATTTAGGAAAAACAGCCGCTAGGTTCTTATTTTGGTAGGTTCTTACATGCAGGGATTTACTGTTATTTATGATTTATTTTATTAGCCCGAACCCGTTTCCACGCAATCTGCTCGTTCGGAGAATTTTCGTTCAATTTAATCGCTGTTGGGATGCCGAAAGAGTTAGGCCCGGCTACTTCGCTTGCCTTTTTCGTTACGCCTAGCCTAATGAAGGTCTACTGTCAATTTTGAATTGATCGACGCTAAGGGTGGGATGGGGAGGGGTACGTAAGTTAGCATCGAAGACGTTAGGCGGGGATGAAGTTGATGTGTGACTGACCTTATACGGGAAAGATGCCAACATAGCCATGATCGAGTCGGATTAATAAATGATATAAGCGTAAGTTCTAAAGTTTTCAAAAGTTTGGTGTAAAATTTTGTGACCGATTTTTTCAATTTGATGCTTTGGAAGAATCCCAAGCTTCTTTTTTATAATTCTATCGTTGTCCTTTTCTGAAATCTTCAATGGTTTTAGAATTATAGGGTTTTCTTTAGACCTAAAGGCACCTCATTTGAAAGAATAGGCAAATAACATTTTTCATGATTGATTTTTAAGTTTTGTAAAAGTTTAAATGTCAATTCTGCTAATAAACATTATCAAATTTTGTTTTTAACTTTTGGTCGCCCAGTTACAGTAAATCCCCGCATATAAGAACCTACCGAAATAAGAACCTAGAGGCTGTCTTTCCTAAATTATGTACCTTGCAATTAAGAACCTGTTTCAGTTTGATGAAAGATAGGTTCTTATTGCAGGGGTTGCAAAGTTGATCCTTGATTACTGTTATTAAGGTCATTGTGGTCCCACTTGGCTTTGAAATTCCATTCTCCCCAATTTCTTGTTATGTCCATAAGAACGCTTCCAAGACAGATAACAGGGCTGGAAATCTTTGAGACTCTCAAGGGGACAACACGAGGCAACCTTCGAATAAGAACCTTAATACCCTGAAATTAGTCTTAGTACCTTTGAAATAAGAACCAATTTCATCCTGGCTCTCAAAAAATTAGGTTCCTATACGCAGGGATTTACTGCATTGGGTGGAATTTGAAAGTGAATCCACTGAGTTGTTTCTATCTCTTTTCAAGGCAAGTCCAGAGTTGATATTGTTGATGATAAGATACAAGATTTTTCCGTTGTAAACGGTGTGTCGTACTTTTCCCGCCATCCTTCATCTTTTCTGTGCGACATTTAGTATTCAAATAAGCGAGCAGAGGATAGTGAGGTCATGAAGGCAAAGAATATGTGCTTTACTGCTTTACTGACATCACGCTCAACGAAAGTGAGACAGCCTTATTTTTCCTTGCCTCTCAGTCGCTGCTAGCGTTTTGATGAAAAATGGCGACGATGTTTTGCCTGACTTTGCCGAATGTTAAACTAATTTACAGCTTTTACGGTAATCAGTCTGTGGAAAGAAGTTCATAATTCTCGGCAGCAGTGGGCCAGTTTGTTTCTACAATCGCGGACGAAACTCTTGACACACTTCGTATTTTGGAGGAATTATCGAGCTAAGATCTCCCCCCCCCCCCACCCCCCCACCTCCCATTGCAATGTTGAACGCTGATGAAAATGTCATAGATGAGTTGACAAGTATGTCTTTTTCAAGCAACCAACATTGCAATGGGGGAAGGGGGCATTAGCAGTAGAAGGTAGCAGTTTACATGCAGGAAATGCCTCTTTTGAAGCAAAACTCATCTGTCCCAACGAATTTTGTCCGCGATTGTAGCATTAATCACACCAACTCTGGACTTTATCTTTAAGTGGAATTTGAAATTGAATGAATGAACTGAACTGAGTCTCTTTCTGTTCAAAGAAGTAACAACTAATAATGTGAAAGTTCTCATTACACCTTATCAAAAAGAAGCTCGTAAATAGACTGAAAATCGAATGTCTTTATCTATCCACGAAAATAACCTGGGAAATATTCGGATCTTCTAGATTACAAATCAGTACAATCTTTAAGCTACAAATAAAGGGACATTTCCTTAAAAAATTGCACTTGTTCGTCATAGTTGCCAAATGTAGGTTTGATACGTAAGTATAAGTATTGACATGGAGTGAGTGACCAAACGGCATACACACTTCCCGTCTAGTGACTTGAAATTAAAGTCGGTTTTGTGAGATCAAAATCCGAATGCGAGACCTTCCTGGTGCCTTACCAAGCAACTCACTTGGCCATCTGTTGGAAGGGACGTTGATCAAGGAGTCCTATGCCTGGATGCGGCATTCACAGTAAGCCTAAATCAGCGTTGAATAACTGAAAATCTGTAGACGTATGCCTTTTCGTCCCATTTTTCACAGCATGGCGTGCTTTTATTTACTGATATCACTTTGTCAGTAAGGACTCAATCATGTTGCTCTTAAAAGTGGGTCCACTTTAGGCCTGCGTAGAGTGATTCCGCATTCACCAATAAAGTCGCTAGAATTTGGTTTTCAACCAATAAGAAGGCGCTATTTACACTGTTGATGTTGTTGATTACAAAAATCGATCGATGAGGCCTAGAGTTCTCGCAGCTGCGATAGTGCTATTTTGCTTCTACAGAGAAGATTACGGTCTGAAAGGTATGCATTTTGCGATTTGTAGATCAGGAAAACATCATTATTTCTGCTAAAAATTCTCTTTTCAATGTTTCAACTCTTTGGACCAGAAGTTGCAGCGATTTTGTTGAGTGTAGGAGAACTCCTCCTGGTTTAGGCCATTTTGAAAAAGACCAATATTATGAGTCCCTATTCACCACATGATATCAGCACATCAAAGAACGCGAAGAAACAAGGGACGAAAAGGCATAAGTCTA
This sequence comes from Aurelia sp. 4 Dawson et al 2005, assembly GCA_964019985.1. Lineage (NCBI taxonomy): Eukaryota > Metazoa > Cnidaria > Scyphozoa > Semaeostomeae > Ulmaridae > Aurelia > Aurelia sp. 4 Dawson et al 2005. Next base: position 6,456,400 of record OZ026506.1, read on the forward strand.
CGAAATCTGTCCAGCTTACTGTTTGATTGATTGATTGATTGATTGATTGATTGATTTGATTGATTGATTGATTGATTGATTTGATTGGTTGATTTGAATTATTTTGAATAAAAGTGAAAAGGCGTGCCTCAGTGTGCCCAGTTCCTACGCCTCATATCGAATTTTGATAATTTTTGAACTTGTTTACTTCTTGTTGGAGATATGGCGAAAGAATTCAATAACACCATCAAAATGTAATTGAGAAGTGAATATTGGCCATGCGTAGGTTTACGAAAAATGCTAAAGAAACTGTAACAGCCACCAGTCAAGCGTAGGCTATATTGATTTTGCGGAAGATTCGATTAAAGGATAACACAACCTGTTTTCGGTGACCCAGGCAACTGGCGTGCTGCGCTGTTTCTCGCCAATATATACGCTAATCACTGAGTGTAAATATTTTAGAATGTGCAACTATATTCGATAGCTTCTTAGCAACCGTTTACGCATTCGTTAGTCGTCTACGCGTACTATTTGATCATTTGGCGAGAGCTGAGGGAAGAATTTTACACGCTCAAGGCATTGTCTCGAAGGAGTCGAGCGTCTCGTGCGAGCTTTGCTAGACACTGATGCTAAGTTAGACGCTGATGCTAAGGCCCGTTTCAAACGTCGAACTTTTCATGTGCCGAACTTAATTCAATTTGGTGCGGCACCTGAGGTTGTTTGGCGCGACTCTTGTTTCAAACGTCGAACCCAATTGTGCCACTCCGAAGTCAAAATGAAAATTCTTACATGAAGTATTTCAGGCTGGTTCATAACATTCAAGATGGCTCCCAACAACATGCGTTTCGCTTTCGTGGGTAGGTTGCTGATGGAATCAAGGAGGAAAAGGAGATTGGCAGAAGCAAGATTGAGGATTTTAGTGGAGCAGAGGAGAAGGAAAGTCCAAGTGGCGCTTCTTGCTGTATTGCTGTTGACAGCTTCTAGGCAATTGACTGCAGCCCATGGAATGAAGGCCAGAAGAACATGCAGAAGACTTCCGCGCAACCAGGGTTGGTGGAATGTAGTTTGGAATACATACTCGGATTCAAGGTTTAAAAGAACTTTTCGCGTTTCAAGAGGTACATTTGAATTTATTCTTTCAAAGATTCGTCATAGGTTAGAGAGGCAAACACTATGCGAAGAGCCCATTTCACCTGAGTTTCGGTTGGGAATTTGCCTATATCGACTGGGGCGTGGTGATTACCTCTACACAGTAGCAGAAATGGCGGGTGTCGGATTGTCCACAGTGGCCATGATAGTTTCCGAAGTTTGTAAAGCAATAACTGAGTGCATGTGGGAACAAAGTGTTCATAAATTTCTTCCCAAAACAACTGAGGAGTTTAAAGAAAAAATGCTTGATACGGAGGAACTGTGGCAGTTTCCTTTCAGCTGGGCAGCCGTAGATGGCTGCCATATCCCAATAAAGTGTCCACCTGGGGGCTTGGAGTCATGCAAAGAATACCATAACTTTAAAAATTTTTACTCGGTGGTACTAATGGCAATGGTAGATGCCAAATACAGGTTTGTGTGGGGAAGCTGTGGTTTCCCCGGAAATTCCCACGATTCTGTAATATTACAGGCAACAAGTCTATGGAACAAGATACAGGAAGGCTCCTTCCTGCCTGATTTCAGCAACAGCTTGGAAGGTGTGATGATACCTCCGCTCATAATTGGTGACTCTGCTTTTCCGTTTGAAAAATGGCTTATGAAACCATACACAAATGCAGTTTTGACACCTAAACAAAGGTACTTCAACTATCGACTTAGTCGCGCCCGAATGGTAATTGAAGGAGCATATGGGCAACTGAAGGGAAGATGGCGCATTCTCATGAGAAAATCTGAAAGTTCCCATGAAGAAGTGAAAGTTTATACACTGGCCTGTATGGTGTTGCATAATGTCTGTCTGGAGAAAGGTGATACCATTCCAAGAAAACTTGACCCAAGCATTGATCGCCATACAAATGAGAAGAGAGATCGCAAAGAACTCCAGGAGATCTTACACATTGGTTTGTCTCGCAAAAGGCCATTTGAATTTAAAGGTGATTCCCATGCAAATAAGATCAGGGCAGCATTGGCAAGTAAATTCTGGGCAGAGAAAGAAAGTGCATCAAACAATGAAAAGAACTAGAACAGAAGATAGTCATAACAGAATTTATTACAAACAGTGTAGCAGATTAACCATTAATATTTCACATGAACTGACTACTTTGAGTTAACTTATATATATAGGGTCTACTGGGTAAAATGGGTAATGTTGATTGCTGCTGGAAACGGTGGACTCAAAACTGATGAATCAACAATCACTATATTATGGAGGGTAGTTCAAGTGGTTCTCTTAGCAAAGGAAAAATATGAAAAGGTTCTGGCACAATTTATTACTTTTTCACCTTACGTGTTCTATCCCAAACTTACCCATTTTACCCCCACTAGACCACATTTTTATAAGAAATGTATGAAATTGATTTCTTTCTTTGAGAAAAAGAAATGAAGATTCAAACTTCCACACTTCTTCATCCCCTACTTAATTTTTGAATAATTTTGAAAGTTCATACTTCTGTATCACATTGACACAAGTATTATGCAGTAGTTTCTGATATTTTTGTATCCAAGTGCAGAGAGTTAAAAAATATCTTACTGACTAAATAACTTATCCACAATCTAACAGAATTTGGCATGGACAAATTACACTCATTTCTGGAGAAAATTTTTGAAATGTCTTATTACAGAGAGTTTTTAATTCACCTTGCAATGTAAGTCTGAAAGTTTTTTTTCCTCTTTCTGAAGAAACTTTTCTCTGACCATAGGGGAAGCATAGCCTATTTGTTGTTTTGTTAAGATCCCTAACCAGTTGTCATTAACTTCCTGTATTCAATTCTTGATATGCATAACAAATCCGAACCCCTGGTCCCCCGAAGGTAATAAAAATGTTATTAGTAGAAAGTTTTGTTGTAGCTTGTTACTGTTGTATATATCTACAGGATTATAAAAAAATTAGCAGTACTTGTTTTGACCATTTTCTTGTTCCTCTCTTTCAAAGTACCTTGTAAAAAAGCCACTATTTAATTGTGCTGCATTGGTGGGTTGCATATTGTACAGGTGATTTTGCTGTTGTTGATTCATTGATGGTTGTTGGTGCATTGGTGGTTGTTGGTGCATTGGTGGTTGTTGGTGCATTGGTGCTTGTTGATGCATTGGTGCTTGTTGATGCATTTGTGAAGACTGCATGGACAAGAACATCTGCATAATCCTCATCTCATGCTGGCGTGCATGTTCTGCCTCCTCTCTTGCAAACTGTAGATACTCCTTGATGGGGTCATTCTCTACCAGGGTTTTAACAACACCAATGATGTCATTTAATGCGTCTTCGCTCTTTCGTTTCTTGCCTGCTTTCCTCTGTGGCACAAACATTTCTTCAGCTGGATTTGTTGATAACCCATCTATGGATGTGGATTGCAGTGATGAGGTATCATCAGCAGCAGATGGCTCAATTGCCTGTTCTGGTTGGCAAGAATCCCGAGTCTTGATAAGTGCAAATAGGTGATTGAACCATGGCCCATAGTGCTTTTCATCAGTGAAGCGCTTGATACCCGTAGCTGTCTTGATTGTCAATGCAACCTTTTTGCACTCTGCAACACATTTTTTAAATTTATTTCGAAGCTGCACTGCTGTGAAAGGCACATTCTCTTCCCTGCTACTGGCTCGAATCCTCAGCTCATCTAAAATTTTGCCATAGATTTCTCCATTTTTCTGGTTTTTCGTGTTTGTAAAAATCAATTTTCTTTTGTGGTATTCACTGCTAATGATGATGTCCACCATGTCTGAGAGAAGGCTTTCACTCCACTGTGTCTTCCTCCCAGTCTTTTTCTTTCCTTTTTTCTTGGTAAAGATATCCAAGGTTTTTTCATCTGATTCATGATACTCATCGGAGTCTGATTCCTCATCCAAGGAAAGGCTGGCTGTTGCAGATGATGAGCATGATGGTGATGAAGTTGCTGTTTCATGTATGCTAAAATCAAAGATTATTTAAAGGTTATTAAAGGGGGCATTTAGCAAAAAATTAATGGGAAGTTTCCTGCACACAAACATCAATGATCAGTGGTGGCGTCATTAGGGGACAGGGGGAAGTCCCCTCTGGATCCCAAAAGTTGGCATAAATCGTCATGAGAAACATGGCATAAAATTATAAAATTAGTTGGGTATACCTTTAGACTGAAGGTCTCCCCCCCCCTCCACTTCTTGTGGATATTTTGGGGACTTTTCAGGGCTGACACCACCACTGTCAATGATTGCAAGTTTTGCAGGGCTCCAAACTGTCGCAAGCAATTTCATCAAAGCAAAAGCCCTCACACAAGCATGGGGGACTGATCCAAGATTCTTGTACTCACCTTACTGTGGGTAGTCCTGTCGAGTATGATGACATTTCACTTCTTTGACTTGGCTGGTCTGGTTCATCAATGAACTCTGGATTACAGTTTGAACAGTATCCCACTTGTTTACCTGCAATCCAATCCTCCTTCTTTTCGTCAAGCTCTGCAATTGAGCACCTATTGCATATTGAACTTTTACAGCCAATGCATCGATATTTCGTGGCCAGAGAGCAAACACAACAAACTTTCGCATAAGCAGACTCCATGTTGTTTTTGTTCTTTCCAGCTTCATTCGCGCCAAAATTGTATTTTGCGCATGCGCTCCGTACCACAGAAGGGAACTATGGGATAGAAAATTATTTATGCATTTGGTTCGGCACATGAAAAGTTCGACGTTTGAAACCAAGCCGTGCTTCGGTCGCGCAGCTCGCCAAGATCTGCCGATCTAAAGTAGGCTGCCGCTCTAAATTAAATCTGCCGTACCTAATTGATTCAAACGTCGTGCTTCTCATGTACTTAATACTTGAATTAAGTTCGGCACATGAGAAGTTCGACGTTTGAAACGGGCCTAAGCTTCTTTTTAGAAGGCATTCAGTATACTGGTAGATAGCTAGATAGATGGGATGCATGTTTGTAGACTGAAGACGCGATTCCTTGTATTCGTTCGATGTTTTTAATTTGTTGTTTTTATTTTCATTCGTACAAGTACTCAAAACTAAACGGATTGTAAACAAGGACTAGAATCGTAGGAAAATCTGAAGAAACATCGAGCGTCTTCTTTCCTTCGAACGTCAGGAGAAAGTAGAACTTCGCCTCACTTCGAAAAGACGAACTTTGGACTACTCAGCTAATCAAACGCTAAGAAAAGGCACGTTGGTTGACCATATTAAGAAAGTAGCGATCTGATTGGTTGCACCGTAAATGTGGCGAACTTGGCCTAAATTAGTCCCAGTTTCGAAGCTGTCTTGCCAGGAGTCTCAGTTTGAGGTCATAAAACATCATCCACTTCAATACGAAAAATGAGACTCGTGTAATCAGTTTAGCTTGTTTGTTCGCAAGTTTAAGTACCTGTTTTCTGTTGATAAACACTTTACTCGCCATGTGTCCTGGTCCGGTCCTTCCTTTCGATATGACCACATCTCGTGATACCGGTAGCCTAACAACCTGACCGCCAACCTTCAGATTGGTAGTGCAGCATGCTGCCACTGAGCCATCCTCAGTTTGTGGTCCAGCGTGCTGACTGAATAATCATCGTCGCATGTAGGACCATTTCTAAGCATATTTTCAAGAATTACAGATCTTTGTACATTTTGATGGTTCATGCAAGGTAATTTATTTTTGTGTGTATTTGAAGAGGGCTGTAAAATTGTACATAGAAATGGTGCATAGTTTCCAGTAATTTGGCCTAATGGCGTGAATTTCGGGTGGTCGCAACGCATCTCACCCGCTTTCATCTCAAATGGAAATCAACCTTGGGATTTATTGAGCAATTTGGTTATAAAGCTCCGGTCAAACGATCCAACATTTCACCCAACATTTCACCCAACATCATGTTGGGTGAAATGTTGGATCGTTTGACCACTTTGTTGGGTCACCCAACATCGTGACTTTCGATATTGGGTGAAATTTGACAGAGATCAAAAATGTTGGGTGAGGACGCCCAACATTTCCATTGTTTTCAGATGTTGGGTCAATTGTTGGGTCGTTTAACCACCTCATCCAACATTGTTGGCTACGTGCATGCGTAGTAGCCTACGTTTAGAGGGCACCAACCGCCAAAGTCATCACTTTATGTAAAAAAACTTTCAGTTGCAACCAAGTTTCTTTCAAATTAAGGCAAAGAAGATGACGAAAAAGAAAAGCCTTTGATTTTGCAGAAGTAAAATCCAACTTCAATGAAGAACTACAACCACAAGGAACAGCACGGTCCTGGTTGGGTCAGATGTTGGGTGAAATGTTGGATCGTTTGACCACTGATGTTGGGGCAGCTGAAAATGTTGGGTTGAATGTTGGGTGAAATGTTGGGTGAGATGTTGGATCGTTTGACCGGAGCTTAAGCCAGTGTTAGGATGGCTGACTTCAGGTGAAAGTGATGGTCTAGGAATGTTTTGCGTTCACATACATTCTTGCTTTCATGTTCAAACGACGTGGAGGAAGGGAGTTTCATAAATATGGTGGTGTGGCAAAGTGGTTAGGGCGCTATGTTTCGAATCTTGTGGCGTGTTACCCGATTGACTGCGGTGCAGGCACTACAAACCACAAGCCATCAGTCAGCCTTGCTGTCCATCCTTCGGAGGTGGGTAAATGGGTACTCAGAGGCAACTCTGAGGGCGCAAGCAGTGGTGCCACAGGCCCACATCGGCTGCATAGCTGCCATATATATAGCAAACATTAACAAGTAAATGTTGCTTGCTTGCTTGCTTGCTTGCTTGCTTGCTTGCTTGCTTGCTTGCTTGCTTGCTTGCTTGCTTGCTTGCTTGCTTGCTTGCTTGCTTGTCTGCCTCTATTAACTATCAATTCAGTTCTACAGTTGTTTGTGTTCAGATCTCAAGGTGTTCTCGTTTTTGCTCCTACTAGCACTTGGACAACATTTTGCTTTGCTTTCTCTGCAACCCCATGTTTCCGTTAAACGGCACAAAGTTTGTTCTCATGCATTTTCCATTTATTCAAATTTCTTTTCCAACCATGTGCAAACTTTTGCATGGTACGAGTTTTGAAACAGGCCGTAGTTTTGTCTATTTCTCATGAAAGTGTTTCGCAGGTTCCGATATTTCGTCTTGGACATGCGTTTTCTCCATGGCAATGTTTCTATCAAAGCAATCAAAATAAATGTCATCATCATCACCACCACCACCACCATCATCATCATCATCATCATCATCATCATCATCATCATCATCATCATCATCATCATCATCATCATTATCAGCATTTGGTACCATCGTCGATGATCGTCCATACAAAGGTTGAAAACCACAACTTCGATTTCTTCACCTTTCGTTTCAATATACAAATAGTGTTAACGTTTCTGTCAATCTTTTAAGTCGTCTATCCAGACTCTAACCCCCCCCCCCTTTGACTCCCTTGCCAGAAACATCGTTCATAAGAATGTTGCAACGTTTTCTCTGGAACATTTGTTGATCCCAAAGCTATGTTTTTCACCAAAGTTATCAGAAATGAGCATTCCCTCCTTGAAAATTTAACCTTTTCCATCCCGGGAAACTTAGGCAATTGACGAGGCAATAGATTTCAAACTCTGTAATAATCAGTTTCCTATTCAGAGGGAAGCCTATTCAAACATGTGGTTTTTCGTAAGTCTCAGGTTTTAGTGCTTTAATTAACTTGTGCATTGACATTTTCATCCAGGTCCCTGGCACAGCTGTCGCTATGGGCAATAATGCCCCGTGTTTGTAGCTTGGAAATTAAAGTTGTTACCTCAATATTACCATACTGTTTTCGTTGTTTTCCCTTTGGCCCAAAAGCCTAGAAATCAAATTAAAATGGTTCCTGCGCGTCTGAATTGTTTGCTTCTACACAGCATTCATCCTCATGTCAAATTGTCTGGAAGTTTGAAACGAGGATGAACGCTGTGTAGGAACTAACGGTTCAGACTCGCAGGAATTTGATTCCTAGCACTGGTTAGGCTTCAGCCGAAGAGAAAGCAACAAAGTAAACAGTAATATCGAGGTAATAAACTTTAATTTCTTAGCCACAAACACGGTACATTATTGCCGATGCTGTCACTAGCCCCAATAAGAAAGTACGAACATTAGGCATACCGGTTCCCAACTGCGTCCCGAGTTCCACCTGCGTCCCGGGTCATCTAATTCCGGTATGCCCGAATGTTATACCTCATTCACACTTACGTGTTGAACCAGCTTAAACTCAACCACATTATCGAACAGGGTCTTCTTATTGCTCAGTCTAACAAATTGCATGCATTTGTTTGGTTGAAATTTAACCAAGGTGTTATATTGTTAAGCAATTCTGCAGACGAGCTATAAATATATCTTCTTTTGGCCAGCCATCCACGGGATTCCTTGCTGCAATTTCTCTACCTCCTCTCATTTCCCTTTCAACCTTTGGCAAAAACTGTCATTTCCACTACTTTTTAACCATAAATTTAGAGTCACTTCGTGATAGGCTCACCGCGAAGTATTCGTGGTTCCGTATTTTCGACATTTCTTTACCAATTTTGTTAAAAATGCGTTGATTTAGTTAATGCGTTTAGGTGTATTGAAGGGTTGCAAGAACAGGTGAAAATATGTACTGAACTTCTGCAACATTATGGAAATATCTCAGAGATAGGCATTATCACAGTTTTATCACAGTGTGTTGGAATTTCCTACTGCAGAAAGATCGAGGAAGTTTGACTGTTAGGTAAGAAACAACTATTGCTTTCTCCAAGCTACGTTTTCCGATCTTTTCTTCTATCAAGGACAGGAAATGTCCCTCAACACCCCAGACTCCTTGCATTAGATCGTGGTCAATGTTTGAAGCTTGTGATACAGATAACGAACGAGAGACATGTGTACACAATTTTTGCGGTGCAATTGCTCTACTCGCCAGGTACTAGGTAAACCAGTTTAATGATTCTTGTCCTTGGACTAAATTTCTTACAAGTGTGCTTTCCTCCGCCTCCGCTAAAGATACCCCCGGACTTCTAGGTGAGTCAAAAAAGTTACACGTTTTTTATAGAAAACTTGGATCAGGCCATAGTACTAAAAGTTTCTTAATTTAACATGAAATTTTGTCCATTTTAGTACTAAAAGCTTCTTAATTGGTCTCTTATTTTTTGAATGCATGAATTGTCAATGTGGTCGCTAACACTGCTGCAGAAATGTTTCTTAGCATTTAAAGCATCATTCATATAGGGATAAACAGTGTTCTGTCACGATGAAAACACAAATGGTTAGTTCATATTGAAAAAAAGGTTCAATGATCTATTTGCTATCTTAGTACTTCTCAGACATAGTACTAGAGTTTCTTAAAATTTCGGCCATCTTGGCACTAAAGTACGACCAAAAATTACGTAGAGTTAAAACGTTTTTCGATGCCATTTCGGCTCTATTTGCTTAATAGCAAAAGTTAAGGTCCCTTTCGAAAGAGGAAGAGAAGCGTAATATCCTTAAGCAGCATTTTCGAAATTTAAGCTTACAGGAGGGGGTTGAAATCAAGCCTCAAAAAAGGCAACTCTTGGCCCACGCAGCCGTCGAAATTGAAAAATATATGGCTGAAAGCTCTATTTTAGCTGTATCCAAAGCTGTGCTCCGTTTACGGTCCGTTTAGCGTAGTACAGATCAATATTTCAATTTTGAATATCGGTCACTTGCCTTCTATTCCTCCAGCTCGCCAAACGTGTTGACTTCTTTGAGTCACCCTGTACATCAAAAATAACAATTCAATTCAGTGGAGCAAAACGTAGACTCGTGTTATCAGCTGATAGTTGCTCTTCGCGGATTGAACTGAATTACTTGCATTGATGTCAGCTCAGCCAGAGATATCAGCTCATGGAAAGAACGCAGGGAAACAAGGTAATCAGTCAAACTGTAAATATTTTTAATAACCAGACCAAACCATTAGAATGACTGTTCATTTCATTTCCACATTGTTTGCTAAGCATGCCATTTGATCGAGTCCCTTGTTTCCCTGTGCTGTTTAACTTGAATTATATTGCTTTGATCGAAAGAAAAGTCTACCGTAAGGATACAGGGGGCTCAGATAGTCATTGTACATCGTTATTAAGAGCAAAAAAGACTGTTGTAAATGCAATAGTTTTCACTGATAGCTTGCCCTTGTTTCTTCCCATTAGTTAGGCAAATTGTTTCTTTGAAACCCGCTTCACATGAAACTAATTGCAGAACTGGCTAATACCAGGAAACTCCGAAACTGTCCAGGCCTTACCCGAAACAAATTACTTCCTAACTTTTCACTCCAAATTTTCCCCAGATTTCTTTTTAGCGATTGAGTTAGTTAATCTGTTCGGATTCATTGTCTGAAAACGATCTCCACACACCCACTTTCCATGTGTTTGAAATTTTTCCGAGTACAAAACCGGTATCTTAGATATGGCTCCTTTCAATGCGAACAATAGACTAGGGGAATGACCCATGTTCTCTTTGTCTGGTGTTTTGACAAAGATCAATTGTGATTGGTTAACCTTAGGATATTACTGGTATCTCATTGGCTAACCTTGTGCGGTCTTCATGGTTATCTGACTCCTTTAATTGCAGATTTAACAAAAGCTTTCGCCGCAGTTAATCGCCTGGGGATTCGTGAGACGGTTCGTAGGATTGGAGAGGCCAGAGGCTCTTTAGAAAAGGGGTGTTTCCATCTTTGGAGAGAGGCACACTCGAAAAGATGATGGATCATATGCAACTCGACCTTAGTTTGGTGAAAAAAGAGCCACAGTACTTCGAAGATTATGGACACAATGCTGGTAACATCCTCGATAACATTATACCAGAACCTGAATTCGACCAGTTTGCCCATGCAGCCCCAAGTGTTGTAAGTACTGATGCTAACTTCCTACTGCACCATCACCCTCCCTCCTGCAGCTTGTGTACAGTTTCCTGTGTTTCCAAGTATTTCAGCGAATTAAAGTCACTATGAGGCTCTACTTGATGACTTTAGAGCACTACAATATCGTTGATAATATTATGTCTGAATTTAAATTTGACTAGACCAGTTTGCCCATTCAGCCTCGAGTGTTGTAGCTAGTCATACTCGATCCTTGTTGTTAACTGTGTTCCCAGTTCTAACAGACAGTTTTCCGTTAACGCCAAGTAATTCCCGGATATAAATCACTAGGAAGCCGGGTTTCGTAGCCTAACTGATTTATATCAATGAAATATGTATATCTGCAGTGATTTACGATTCATAAACAATAGATTATTTTTTCGTTCAATTATTCATACACATGTTTGATTTTCACCTTAAAAGTAGTCTCGAAGAAAGAGAACTCTTATTTCAAAGTCAGAAAACTGATTGTAGCAAATCCTAGAGATTTGCTTCAATGAATATGTGAATCATCAGAGATTTGCAATTCGTAAACAATTATTTCAGTCATATAGGATTGTTTGATTTAGTTAGACTTAAAACTTGTGTTGATGAATCAATGGAGAAAAAACTCTTGACGTATAAGTCACAATAAAGCCAAATAAGCTAACTAAAAAATTAACATAAGTTTACCTTCCGCGATGCCGTATAAGATTTGTGGAGCGAACTTCAATTATGTAGATCTAATTTTTTGTGAATTCACTCCGTGTACGTACATCGTTCTTATCGCTTTTCAGAAATAAGGAATGGGAAGAAAAAATCTAGGGGGGCTGCCCGTCACCAAGCCCATTGTTTACTAATATTAATTTTGGCCGAGTGGGGCTCATTTTCTATAATTTTTCTAAAGTTGGGGGGCTGCCGCCCCCTTGGCCCCCCGCCTCGTACGCTTATGGAATCAAAGGTCAACATCGTGCATGTATCTGATATTACGGAAGACTAATTTGAGAAGGAGATATCGAATTAGCCTTCTCTTCAGAATGTCATGTTTGTTTATGAATGAACTCGTGAATTCTCGTGGGGTTCATGCCAAATTGCCAAACTTGCTCAGTTATTTGTTTCTACCTTTGACTTCGCCTGCCAAGCTAAAAGTTTCTGCGATATTTCCAAGGCGTCTCCAGAAGGGGCATAGTCCAAATTCCATATTGAAATTTCAACAATTGATTCATTCATACTGAGGAGTAATAAAATGGCAAGCAATCCCCCTATTATTTTAGGGTTTTATCTTACAAAGTAGGGATGTTTCCCTTGTTTTCTTACAGTTTTGTTATATCTTTGTTGTCCTTGTTTTCATAAATGTTTGTTCACCTTCACAAATATAGCGTGATTTGTCCTTTTCTTCATGTTTTTATCCAAGTCTTCGTATTTTCTTTTCGTCATGATAGCCGATCAAAGACAATACATATGTTTTGAAATAAACTTAACAACAGGTTCTCCACGAAGCATCTCCAAATTTTTCATTTGGTTTTTATGGTGTCATACAAAGAGAACGCAAAAGCCGCATCTGTTCCCTGGAACGATTATGACGTGCATCTGAGGATTAGGTTAGTCGAGACAACTGGATCTTTTCAGATGATCCTAAAACCAGGGGCACGAAGAAGATATCTATGTGGCCTAAGTGGCACTTTTTGACCGTCCTAATTCCTTGGAGTGAAAAATAAAGATGGCTACAGTGTTGATTACCTATGCAATCGTTGTGCAAGTGGATTGTATTTTCTCTGCGTCTTTCTCTCAGTTTTCCTCGATTTGAAACAGTTTGCAGACCAGTTCGAAGCAAAGTAAATGCAGGGGCCATTCTTGTTTTGACAAATGACAGTCTTCTCCTGCAGCAAGATTGTAATGGTTGCTGGAGTTTCACTGCTCCAAACTGGCCTGCTAACTATTTTGTATGGAGGAAAACAGAGAGGAAAACGCAAAGGAAGACGCAATCCAGTTGCATTTCGATACTAATGATCAACAGCTTAACCATCTTTATTTGCCACCCAGAAGGATTATTAGGATGATAAATGTCAAAGTGATTCTAAGGCCACATAGATATCGTTTAGGCCTTTGGTAAAACTATACATCATTTTCATTTCATTTTATAATATTTATACACGTAAAAAGTTTCAGTTATAAATACTGTTTTTCAAACTGACGTGTTAAAAACAAATTAATAGATATAATATTACAAAAGAGTAGCCGTAATACAATCATTTGATAAAATAGAAAAGAAAACGAGACAAAGGAAATCATTAGCTCTGGCTCAGTGCATCGACATCGTTTTTTGATAGCCGTTTCAAGGCACTGAGGGAGGTTGCCACTTTAGCTTCCCTACTCAAGCTGTTCCAAAGTCTGGCCCCTCGATACGAGAATGACTTCTGACCAGCAAATTAGATTTCAAATTAGATTACAAATTAGATTTGATGCATTTCCATGAGAGGGAAAGTATTTGAAATATCTGAAATTTTAACATGGACATGGACCAAAGGAGTCGACTGCAGACCCACTGCAAAAAGTATATGAAAATACCTTAGTTTGTGCTCCAAGGGGAAAGTCGTGAATCTTCCTGCTCTCATCGCTTGCTGCATGCTTAGTATCCCACTGGACCGGAACCTACTGAGTCTTTATTGATTTCTTCGTAGCCTAATGCCGAAGACATGGACCAAGGAGTCGACTGGCTAAACAGTTTCTTCGACGAACCATCTCACGAAACATGCAACATCAACGGACTGAACCCCCCAATCTCAAAGTTATCTGACATCCCAATGACTTCAAGCAATGCATATCCGTCTGTGGTCAAGCTACTGGGTCAAAACACCCACAATGGAACATTACTTGAAACACTGAATCTCATTTCAGACGAATACACAAACGACATGGTTTACAAATCTCCGAATTCCGTACCGTCACCAGACCCCTTCTTCGGACCCACCCAAGACTCGAGGACGCCCCCAAATAGGACACCACAAGAGATAGATTTACCACAGGTTTTGAGAAAAGCACAAAATTTCAAAGTATTGACACAAATTGATAAGAACTCGTTAAACCTCGCTACTGCGAGGGAATTAATACAGAGACTAAAAGCAGAATCGCAAAATAGTATAGCTCACAGAGTGCCAGAACAGAGATTAGGAAATTTGCAAAATCACAAAATTTGTCAAAGAGCGAATGATGGAAACTTAATGTCAATGGTGAAATCAGAACCCGATTCGAATGATAATGATTCTGGTGAGTTTTTTGTTTTTCTTTTACCTGATTGGCTAATTTCGATCAATTTTATTTCATTTGTCGAGGTCTCTAGGAAATGGTTTGTTGCATTGATGGGTTTGATATGCTGAGTCCATCATTCAACACTGTTTGCAAATTTTCACCACAAATCATTTGTATACAAATTATACTTAATTTGAAGTATAATCTAGATAGTGTCTTTATAATTACACTAGAAAGTTATAATACATCTTACAAGCTACGCTGCTTACAAAAGTACATTACAATGCTGCTGAAACGATACCCCAGGGAGCGAAATGCTTTGTCTACCTCAAGATCATCACGTTTAGAGACAGATAAAGCTACTACGGTCTATCTTAATCAAGATGAATGAAATCCCGATTAGTTGAATGCTTCCTAAATTATGCCAAATACGTCTCTAAACAAGACATCCAAATTCCAGAAAATCGTCCGTTTTGTTGCTTCTTCTTCAACTTTTCTTTGATTTCTCTCCTTCGATAAGTGGTCTTTCCATTGTCATTTTCATCCATTCTGATTGGTGAATTTATATTGCCTTATTAGGAGAGTTAATTCATTGAGATTGTTGGAGAATCAAACTGAATTAAAGTGAGGCATGAATGCTCCCTAAAAGTGCTGAAATTCTTGTCTATACTTGATTCCCAAAGTTTTTGCTTGAATGATGAATACATTTTTATTTTCTTTCATTTTCTTTCCTCCTTCTATATTAGTTTTGCTTTCAGTTGTTTGCATAAGTTTGCAATTGTTTCATTTGATCTTCCTCTCACTCCGCCATCAATTTATACAGGCCTATTCATTAACACGTTATGCCATCATAGAGATTTCTCTAAATATTTATTCAGCTTATGAGCCACTGTTTTCTCAGACGAATGATATACTTCGAATAGTCAACAAAAGCCCTTTGAAATGGAAATACAAACTCTAGCCTTAATAAGGAGAGCGTTTACATTAGGAGATTAAGGCAGAGGTGTTACACTTCTCTCAAGGCCTTTTTAGGCTATGCAGCATTACAGTTAACCCAGACGAATAGGATACATTGAACAGTCATTTATAGCTCTTTGAACTGGAAATGCAAGCTCCTGTCTTAGGCCCCGTTTACACGGGATCGGATCCAAATGGAATCGGATCCATTTGGATCCGATCCACTTTTTGAGGGGCGTTTACACGGGATCGGATCCAGAACTGTTGGTGTTTACACGGGATCGGATCCATTTGGATTTTATGAACTCTTAGCAGCGCTCTAGTAAACCTTTTCTCTTATTTTAATCAGATCCTTTGAAATTTTGCACTCTAATAGGCACTGTCTCATCTCTGCCTCCCCTCTTTGAAATGTCACCAAAGGAATTACAGTTTAATCGTGTCACGTCCTATCCGTACCAGTTTGGATCCGATCCCATCCGTAACACGAGACCGTTTTGGGATCGGATCCATACGGGATCACTTTCGAAAATGATCCCGTTTGTGTACGGATAGCAGATCCAAATGGGTTCGGATCCGTCGGGTCCCGTGTAAACTCAAGGCCTATCCGTTACACTTTGGGTACGGATCCATTTGGATCCGATCTCGTGTAAACGGGGCCTTAATGAAGAGATAACGTAGCGGGTTAAAGTATGCGGCCGAAATTCAAGAGTAAAATAACTATCTATCAGCCAAAGGCTAACTTAGATGAGAAAATTTTGTGTGGTAAAATTGCTTATCTTAGATCAAGAAATTAGGAAAATGCAGGCTAGATGTTTTATGGGAAGAAGAAGGCAGTATGTTTTATCCTAGGCCAGGATTTACTTCCCATTGAAATGTCAGAAATAGAGTTTAAATTTTCACTTGCAATTAATTCATGCACTGAATTCAAACGTAAAATTTGCGTTCCTATGCGAACCCCTTACCAGCATTTTGATAATTTGTCGGTCTTAGAGATTAGTGCTTTTACCAAACAAAATCCTTGTACACTTTTTTCATGACAAACCAGTACAAAGATGCCCAAAATTTGAAGAAACTCTAGTACTATGTCTTAGAAGTACTAAGAAACTTTCAAAGTTAAAAGCATGGATTTTATAACAAACAGATAATTGAACCTTTATTCTTTTTCAATATTAACTAACCATTTGTGTTTTCAGCATAAAAGAACACTGTTTATTTCTTATGATGTTTTGAATGTCAAGACACATATCTGCAGCAGTGCTAGCGACCACATTGATAATTCTGCATTCAAAAATAAGAACAAATTAAGAAATTTTTAGTACTAAGATGGACAAAATTTCATTTGAAATTAAGAAACTTTTAGTACTATGGTCTGATCCAAGTTTCTTAGATCAACATTTCAGTTTTGAATATCGAGCATATACTTTTTGCTCCACTGCTCACCAGATGTGTGAACTTTCTTTGAATCACGAGGCATATTGAGAGATTTAGTTGGAGGTGGTCTAAAATGGTTGCTTCTTCTTGCTGTAGCTGTAGTTCTTTTTTCGTTACTTCATAACTTCTGGCAACGAATAAGGTCCCTTTAACAGTCAAAGCGACCATACAACTCTTGTTTCTACCTTTGTAGGCCTTGCAGCCTCCCATTTTCCCAGACAATTATCATTCAATAATCAGTCCATAATAGTAAAGAGAACATAGACTTGGTGATGTTACTTTAAAAACTTTTGCAACGAATAAGGTCCCTTTAACAGTCAAAGCGACCATACAACTCTTGTTTCTACCTTTGTAGGCCTTGCGGCCTTCCATTTTCCCAGACAATTATCATTCAATAATCAGTCCATAATAGTAAAGAGAACATAGACTTGGTGATGTTACTTTAAAAACTTTTGCAACGAATAAGGTCCTGTTAACAGTCAAAGTGACCATACCGTCATTGCTTCTAACTTTGTAGGCCGTGCAGCCTTCCATTTTCCCAGACAATAGTCGTACATTAATCAGTCCATAAAATAAAGGAAACGTTGTTTGGGAGATTAAGGTTAAGGTGGCCTAAAGTTGGTATTCTGCCTTTGTAACCTTTGATGACCACACGATTGTAGCGTTTGATATCCTTACCACTTTACTGATAAGGAGAAGACTTTACAAAGGGTTTATGTCGATGCAGAGCCCAGAAAATGCTCCACCTTTCTCCAGATGAATGAATGTCTTTTTGGGAAGCTTCCTCGTCTTTTAATAGGATATTGGTTTGATTTATATATGATAGAAATTCTACTTTCTTCGCGTTGTTGCTATCTCCCATTTTCCAAGCTCAATGGCCTATTAATTTGGTCAATGATCAGTCTAAATATGTGAATTTTGTTGGTTTTCGTTATATTAAAGTGTCTGTTATTCGACCAGAAACATTGAAAACCTCTTCAGCAAAGAAATCAAGAAGTGACGCTTTTTCAAAATTTTTTATCTGTACAGATACAATAGTTGCTGTGTCATTTATCAGAGGATGAATTCTAGAATTTCATGAAGATCAGAAATGTTAAACTATGAAGTAACAAATCCTGCTTTTTCATCGCATTTTCTCGACTTCATCGCATTTTCTCGACTTCGTAGCAACAAACGAGGAATTAGTTTCGACTTCAGTCATTTTGTTATCATAGCAACCAAACTTTTAAGATACCACACATTTTCATGAAAAAGACTGTTTTTGAATGATAATCCTATTGAGTTTTTCTTGCACGCCGTTTCATTTAGAACATCTAACTGCTCTTTTGATCACCAGTTCGACAACACGTGGGTGCATGTTCTTTGTTTACGTTCTTGATAGATTTAAACGGCGTGATTTCAGCAACCTTGGTAACCCTTAAATCTTCTCTGTTAGATTCCTTTCTTTTAATTGTTGGAATTTTTGTTTTATTGTTGTTTTTTGTTCTTTGTCGTTCTTTTTCTTTGTTGGTTTGCTTGAATTCTTTTGTTTTCAGCTGGATTCTTTTCCTTCAAAGTTTGCTCTTCCAGATTTCCTCGGCCTGTATCTGTATGGGCGAATTAACCAGCAAATTTTCTTGTTCAAAACTTTGGCGAATTTTTTTGGTATTAAGAAAACAAGCGAACGAGATGTAAGGAGTAGATCTTCGACAACAACAACTAACAGTGCTTTTGCAATAAATTACTGTATGCTTCAAGGGTCTGTTTCATCCAGCATTCCTTGCACTTGTTGTCTCTTGGTTTGCCTTTGTTTGTCGCCATCTTCATGGCCCATGAAAATGGCGACAAACAAAGGCCAACCAAGAGACGACACGTGCAAGGAATGCTGAATGAAACAGACCCTTTAAGCTTGCCAAGAGGGCTCAATAAAAAGGCCCTTTTTCATAAATCGAATTACTTGGATTGGAAATTTGTGAGGAAATTTGTCGGAAATTCGCTGGGCAATAGAACTGTTCGCTGTTCTACAAAATAGTCTGTATCGAGCGATATTTTGATGTGAAAGTCTCGACTAAGCGACGTCAGTGCTTTTATAACTGTTGTGCACTTTCGAAAATTCTTCGAAAACTCTACTAAGTGTGTAAAATATGATTCGACTCCGATTGTCTTTCAGAATTGTTAAGATCTATTCACTTTTGTGAAACTGGCCTTCTTCAAGTGCATACGATCAAAACAGTAAATTCCATTAGTTCTGAGATATATATATACGATGCAACAGTTTCTTTGTTTTTTTGGGAATTACCCCTGATTTTAAGGCAAGACGGTTGCCTCGTAGAGGTGGCATGACTAGAACAGGTCTAGAATCTCAGTTTTGCTCCATTTAGATACTCAAACAATATATGATAATTCACTTTGACTGTACAATGACAGTCTCTGTTATGCAGTCTTTCTTTTATGTAAATTGAAGAGCAAGCAAATAGAAAGACTACCCGTTTGACCAAGTGAACAGCTCTAGACATAGAAGCCTTCTGGCTCCAAATATTCAGAATCATACTCCAACCGAAGGAATTTGCAATATGGCAACTGCTCTTAAAGTATCAAATTAACGATAAGGATTTGGTGCCCTGTGAAGTGGATTCCTAATGTTTGGTTTCACGCTTGATTCAACCTTCTTTACAGATACAAAATACAAATCCCAGGTTATCATTTTTGACGTAAAACGGATTAGTTAGAAGCTGCAACTGTTTCTTTTAATGTGATTTATCGCGGGGAATTTGGATCCCCTTCTTGTATTGTCTTTTAACTATGTTCTGTTATTGTAAATTTTTAAGATTGACATAAAAATTGAATCATTTGACTTCGCAGTACATTCGGTGTTGATGTCGGTTTTGGAGCGACTCGTCGTTAGTGGAAAGTAATGAATTGTCGGCTGGAAGGTGCCCGTGCTGTGAGAGCTTGAGCCTCGTGTCGTCACTGGTCTTCTTGATTTATTTTTCTTCTTACTCTATGCAGCGTGGATAATATTTTTCCAAGGCACAGTTAACCCTATTCTGGTCAGAGCCTCTCAATTTTGGGCTCGTAAATTCTGGTTGTTTAATCCTGGTTTTACTGCGTATCCAACAATATTTCAATTCCCAAATGAAAACCCTGACTCCTCTTTGTTTTGATTGTAAACATAACCCCTTGAATCATACTAACAGTACTATTCAATCAAAGAGCAGGTTATTCCACCGTGATGTATTATATGACTGTTTGATCTCAACAAGTATAAGGTCATCTCGAAGGGTTTTGCCCATATTCTGTAAGGAAACTCCTCTCACGCACATGGCTTTAACAATGCATGCTGTAGCGTGTTTGTGCCTTGAACAGCAAAGCGTAAAAAAGAACGATTTTAGCTGCAGAATGGTGGAGTTTCCATGCTGTCTTTTTCATTAAACAGCTGTCTGATTTCTCCATAAATTTTCCCTCCCCTCCGTCGGCACTGCATCTTGATGCAGAAATGTTTGCTTTGTTGACAAAGATTTCACTACGTACTATGCTGTATGATTTAATCGAGGGACCATTGATAGTGTGCCACAGGGAGCTGCCTTGGCTCCGTCATTCATTACTGTTTATTTCAAATTTTTGTGTGCGGAATGTACCACGTACTTTCACCCTCTTTTGCTATTTCATTTTAGTTTAGAAGCAATTATTTCATTAAAGTAAATGAACGAAGATATAGCGACAAAATCTAAACATAGTACATTTACTTTAATGCTTGTAGAGCAAAATGTATTCTGATGATGTTTTCCCCGAGCGGTGAAGATTCTGTGCTGTCTCTTCCATTTATTGATATCTGACTTCTCAAAATATTGTCTCTTTTGCATTTGGCAACGTTACTTGATGGAGAGAATTTTGTTTTTTTTTTCACAAAGGTTGCACCACGCATAAAATATTGTTTCATGAAGAGACTATTGACGGTGTACCACAGGAGTCCGTCTTGACTGCTGCACCCATTACTGTTTACTTCAAGTATTTCTATGCAAGTGTAGCACGCGTACGTTGTACTTTTTGATATGTGAAGCAAACTAAGAAGCAATCATTTTTAGGCTTGTTTATACTTGTAGAACAAATCACATGCAAACGAACTGCTGTCCTCAAGCAATAAGGATATTTGGTTGCTTTGTTTTGATACTTGTGTAGCCGAGTGCATATGGATTAGGTTTATCTGCGAGTGGTGACTATATTCTTCGCTTCCAAAGAAAACTATTCGTGTTGAAGCGTGTTTATAGTTTTAAAGTAAGGTATTCGTCTTCACTGCACGGTGAAGAGTTTCATTGCTTCACTAGAAATCGTTCCTTCATCATCATCATTATCATCATCATCATCATCATCATCATCATCATCATCATCATCATCATCATCACTATCATCATCGTTATCATCATCATCATCATCATCATCATCATCATTATCATCATCATCATTATCGTCATCACCATCATCATCATCACCATCATCATCGTCATCACCATCATCATCATCAGAATAATACTAATGATAATCATCATCATCAACATAATAATAATGATAATCATCATCATCATTATCATCATCATCATCATCGTTATCATCATCATTATCATCATCATTATCATCATCATCATCACCATCATCATTATCATCATCATTATCATCATCATCATCATTATCATCATTATCATTATCACCATCATCAGAATAATAATAATGATAATCATCATCATCATCATCATTATCATCATCATCATCATCATCATTCATCATCATCATCATCATCATAATCATCATCATCATAATCACCATCATCATTAATTTGATATCAAACAGGCTTACAAATAATGCCTCTAAAATGAAGCTAATGTTGGTCTACCAAAGGCCCACTAGATAAACTACGAACATGGTATCGTCAAAGTGTAATGCTGTTTTTAGAATCCATGATTCAATGCTCAAAATGATTCAGAACCTTCCCGAACAAACAATGCTTTTACTCAGATCTTAGCTACGGTCAGGTAACCCTTGGAATCTTTACAAACATCGAATATCTTGACGTCAAAATATTGACTAATACTAGGCTGATTGTTCAAGAGAAAAATTGCTCGCCACGGTCAAAGCGTCTCCATGGTAAAGTACTGTAAAGGATATCTACCCTATCTAACATAGAATCAACTACAATACAACTACCTGCACCATTTACAGTGAGAATGACATGCTAGTTGTCCAGTTCACATTTAGCCTGGGTACATACTCGATTGATGTCTTTTAAGAGAAATTTAGAAACCTGTTTTGAAAGCAACCAGTTGCGTCTGTACGCAGCCATTTGTCACTGTGAATGGCGTTAACAATTATACAAAGTGCGACATTCTTAAGAAATAATATTAGGTGAAGAAAACTGTGTAATTGCTACAGTTTGAGTGCTCATGCAGTGAAAATCCCGACATAATACCACGACCCACCCAGGAACCACCCCCCCCTACTAGGGCAACGACAGCGCCCAAATCAATTCGATATCACGTACAACCATCAAACGACATCGAAGAAGTCGAAGCACCAACGTCCGCCCCCCTCCCCCCACCGAGAATGATGTTTCAAGTGTGAATTATTCTATGGAAGGAAATGCTCCAGTTGTTGGTTTAGACCAAGATTTCTAAGATGTATGTGCCAGAAGGATCCCTCTTGAGCCGTCATTCATTTCATTCGTCCATCCTTCGGAAGGGCTGTTATACTAGGTGTTCCAAATTGGGGTCGTAGGAGGGTACCAAACGCCGTAAACTCGCCAAAACATTTCAGAAAAACCGTAAAGCCGCCTCTCAATTTAGCTAAAATTGTCGCAACATTTTTTCCACTTTATTCCTATATCGCCTCGGATCTATGCTGCAGACAACTGTCTCCCTATCATGGTCGTGACTAAAAAGAGGAAGCTAATACAAATACCTTAAACCCGGACGAAAGGGTTACAATTTGTAGAATTTCCTCAAAAATCATATCGTATTGGACAATCATTCGTAGATATATGTCAAATTTTTTGCTAACTTGACTTCTCAAGCCATATTCTTCGACACAATCTGCAAACCGTTCAGAAAGAATGAACCGTCAAACGTTCATTTTTAAGGCCAAGGACCGTAAAGCCGTTCCAGAAAAGGTTAGAAACAGCAAACCGTCAGCCCCTACGACCCCCATTTCCATGCCTGGATGCGGCATAGATAGTGGGCCTAAATTAGCTAAAAATAGCTAGAAACCTTTCCAGCCAACTCAAAGTAAAATAATGAATAAAGTAAAGAAAATAATTACTTTACTGTCTACCACGCATTTTCACGGCGTTATACCGTGTGAGTCAAAAAGACGCCTGGGGTTTGAAAGGCTACTGCTCCGTGAATATATAAGCAATGATATTTTGCAATATTTGATTGAATAGCTGGTTTGTTCAATTATTTTTAGAAATTTTCCTGGCTAAAATCGGTCACTCCGTTCAGATTCTGTAGGCAATTTTCCAAAATGAGTCCCTTAAAAATGACACCTTAAAAAATGTGCAAAAATTACAACCAAAGTCCCCAATGTGTTGACCTCACAGCGATGACTTTCAGCATGCTTTAGCACGTGCTTTCGCTTTGGCGGGTTGAAAAGTCTTCCCCCTAGTGTGAATAACTTATTCAGGGGGATTCCATTCTCCCATGAGGACATGATACATGAGCACATCCAAGAGCCATTACTGCTAGGAAGGAGAACAAAGGGAAATTTTGCTTGCTGTTTTCGCTCGTTTTTGCGGTTTTTCGAAGGGGCTTTCTGCAGAAAATCTCCTATTTCGACAGGAAGGAATGACCGATGAAAGCCGGGTAAATTACTGAACCTAATTTGACATATCGGGGATAAAACGAGACAGTTTTCAACGTCATTGCTTTGATATTCAGGGATCAGGATTTTTTCAAACGCCGGGCGTTTTATTGACTCACCCGGTATACATAATTCTGTTTAAGAAGCCTTTAGCAATGTGCGACAAGGCTCTTGTCTTGTATCCTCCATTCGCTATTTTCGATTTCTTAAGGTCGAGATATACCACGCACTTCTACAGCCTTTGATAAATAGTTCTAGTTAGGACGTTTTTAGCAGTGTGACGCAAGGATCTGTCATGAGTCCATCATTCATTATTTGTGAGTTCTTGTAGACTGGATGAAGAAAACGCCTAGCCACGCCATTGTTTCTTGGCAAAATAATTTCCACGATCAGGCCGAAATTATCAAAATACAATAAGCGAAGTTTGGACAGGTGCACCCGAAGCTTTGACTCTGTGAATCCTCGTTAAGAAACAACGGACGGCATACCACAGTGCCTCGTCTTGTCTCCTTCATCATCATTATTGACTTGCCTACACACTATCTGTTGTTTCTCACAGCTTCCAGGCATCCTAACTCGTTGTCAAGACGATTAAGCATCAACATGCCATTTGATGCTGAAGTTTTTCCTTCTCCTTGATCTCATTCTCTGGGGCTGTAGAGCTATTTAAAGACTGCAGATGGTGTTGCACAAGGCTCCGTGCTGTCTCCTTCATTTATTAATTATCTACCCACACACTTGCTGTTGCTTTGCGCAACCTTTGCACAGCTTCAAAAAGTTGAAGTTTTTCTTGCCACAGTGATCCGTGCTGTCCTATTTTCTTACCATTATTACCTATTTTCCTCTCATTTATTTCCCATGTTCTTCCAGTTGTTTACTGCGGAGCAAAGAAGGAATCAGTTCCATTAACTACAAAGCTAACAACGTGAGCACAATACCCATGTTGAGTCACTTTTATAACGGTTTTGGAACTAGGCCACCAGTCAAAATGGCTGGCAGTTGAGACTTCAACGATGGCTCGACTTGCAATGACACGAAGGAAACGCACGGTGATTACTAAACTACTGCAGAAAAAACGAATTGGCCTTGGTAGGCATTTACACAAACATGTGTTCCTATAGCCCTTGGTCTAACTGTAGCAGCAACGCCCTTCTCTCATCTATTGGATTTCTTTGCAAGAAAAGAGAATGTGGCATCCTTGATAATGGCGTGTACCACGACACCATTTTGGAGATCTCACTACACGATTGTCAGAAGTTGATCATGGTTTCATGCTTGCTAAATTTGCATTGAATTAAGCTCTGTGGCATCATGGTGGAATTTACCACTAAATTTTACTTAGGTTGGATTTGTCAAGATTTGTTGTGTTTTTGCTGCAAGGGGTCAACTAATGTCAGTTTAGCACAAATGTGGTACCCATGGTATATTTTGCCGCTGTTGTGCCGGTTTTCGGGTTCTTAGATGGGTCACGGTTTATGAGCTTGGCTAATTTTTGTGCTGTGGTTTTGGGTATTTCATTCAAAATTCCTACGATTTTGTATTTTCGAAGTTCGAAGTCATACAGTCCGTGTAACCAACGGGGATTGAGAACGCTAACTACGAACGAAAAGTTGAAACTTATCGAAGGTTGCTGACAGAAATGGAGGACTTTGTTCAAAGGTGCAGTGCAGTTTCGAGTTTTCATTTTTGTTTATGGGATCTTCGGAGCTTCGCCAGGTCTGGGATTGCGCTTCCAGCTCCCCAATGACCCCCTCCTTAAAGCATCAAATGCGCGTTGAATTATTAAGTTGAATTCTTTTGATCGGTTGACATCTGACCTGGTTCAGATAAAGCTCTTTACGGATGGAAAGTGTCCTCGGCAAAGGGTTTGGTCGCCATACCCCTGTTTTAATCTTTTTTCTTAGCTCCGGGCTACTTTTTTGCAACCACATTTACTTTCGGCAACTCTCTGAATATTGTGTAAGCTTTTGAAAGAAACCAGGTCAAGACAAACTTCACAACAAAACAGATCGTGTCCTAGTCTGACCATTTTGTTTGCCTCTAGTGTGTCAAGCCAGTGTGAAACCATGAAAATATCCCACTACCAAAATGCGATTATATCGCTCCTATCTTCAAGCACGAAAACCTCAAACTGGATTTTTAGGTTTCACTTCAAACCCCTCAGTCGAGACACTAAGATACTTTTGTTTGTGTTTTTTGTTTTATTTTGTCAGTGCACACAGTTTGTTGATTTAACAAAATTTACATTAAGTCTAAGCTTATTTTCGTTTATCAGATTCAATCCTGGACAGGTAACAGTGGGCCAATTGTATCTTATACTTGAATTTGTGACAAAATCCACTCTATTTTGGTTATCCAATTTACGGCACTTATAAACTTACTTTCCTACACGGCCCAGGGAACTCTTCAGCCTCTCCAGAAGAAACAGACGTTGTTGTGTGGGAACATATTCTTGTTAATCAAATATGGGTGTTTTTGGGCATGGCATAGGTTTTCACTTATTTTCTGCTTATTTTCTCCGGTTGTTTGGCCGTAGTTTTTCGAGACTCTGAGGATATAATCCAGTTGACGAACAAGCTGCCTTTTGTTTTTCTACATATTTCATTTGTGAATGCCACCTTTGTTTTTCATAACTGTTGGGTTTTTTAATAAGTTTATATTAACTCTAAGCTCATTAGACCAAACTAGTCAACGTGGATTGTTGCTCTTTGCTTTTAATCTGTTTGGCCTGTGTATTATACGTTTAGTTTTTGTGGATACTGGGTTTTATTGAGTTTACATTGACTCTAAGGTTATATTTTCTCCTAACAAATTTCAACCAAGGCAGACAACGGGTTTAAGATTGTTTTCGCAGCCTTCTGCGTTTTGATTTCTTGTAGCCTATGATGCCTTTTTGTTTGAATTTGACTTTAAGCTTATCTTCTCCAAACAGATCAGCCAAGCAACAGGCTTTCGATTGTATCTTTTTGCCTTTCATTTCTTTAGCATACAAACGTTTTGTTTGGGCTTTATCAGTTTTACATTAATTTTGAGTCAATATGAATTGAATCTCTGTTGCTTTCACATTTTATCTTTGACTGGTTTTCTTGTTGGTGGCTTATAACTTGCGTTATCTAGTTTGAATTGAGCTAATTTATTCTACAAACCATTGTCAAGCACATTTAACAGGCTTCCAGTGGTACCTCTGTTGCTGTCAAATTTCATTTCTTACTGTTGCTGCTCTTAGTGGCTTATAACTTTGGTTATTTAGTTTAAATTGAGCTCATTATTCTTCAACCCATAGTTTTCATGTTTTATTAGCAAAAGCTATCTAGATTGGTTTTGGTTGAAAACTATTCTGCATCTAGTTTATGTCAACAATGATTTCGTTACCTTATGAGTTAGGATTGATTCAGTCACTCACAAATTCGGCTAACGGCAGAGCCAGCACTCAGAAAGTGAGGGGGTCTGAGGTGTAGCCCCAGAAAGATTTTTTATGACCACGCCCTTCAGACTCTCTGAATACGCAGACAACGCCCTTTTTGCACAATTTAGAGTAGATATTTGCCAAGAATATTCATTAGATCTTTTAATTACATGACAAAAAACGCTTGATCTGACTTACCCCTCCTGAGAGACCAATTTTATTGTGTTTTTGTACGAATCCCAGGACTTAACTTTTGGAAAAGTAGGGGAGGGACACCAATTCCCCCCCCCCCCGTGGCTCCGCCACTAGATTCGGCCAAGGTTTGCTTTATCTATCCATGTTATGTGACTGTACCATTTGGAAGTTTTTGTATTATGCAACTTTTTGCTTTATGGTACAAAGTTTCATGACTCGAAATATGTCAAAGAGCTCAAAATATGTTTTATCAAGACGTTGATCACATGACATGAATTAGGCGTAAACAAACGTTAGCCGAAGTTGGTCTTTTCAAGATATCAATCAATCAATCAATCAATCAATCAATCAGTAATGCTTGCCTGGGCATAAGACAGTGAACTTACTCTCGGTACTAGGGTCGACTGGTTGATAATTTTAGGCCCTGGTAATCAGATCAAGAGATACCTTAATACTACAAGGCTTTGCAAAACTTTGAATCTGAGTTCAATTTGTAAGATGTTATTGCTTCTTTCCACTGGATGACTTTGTCGAAGGCAATTTTGCGTGATTTGCCATAATTTCAGTGACAGCATAGCATGTTATCCCAGCATTATTCTGAGAAATGCAAGCGTGCTTTCTTGTATCTACAAGTGTTGAGGCTTTGACGTCACCAAATTGCTAAATAGTAAACCAGTGAAGCTACAGACTTTTGCTTACTACTATAGTAGAGCTTCGTAACGTATGGTTTGAAAATCCATACAGAATTTGTAGCGCAGATAATATTTGTCAGAGCTTTGTATGCTCAATAAAATGAATTGGATTAAATTCTGTTTATTCAGTTTCAATATCAAATATAGTACGAAGTTGGTTCAAAATCTTTTCGACATTTTCAACCTTTTAAATTTTGTTAAAAGTTTTCACTCGCTTGTATTCAATGTCGAAGCCTAAATCCTACTTTAATTAAGATATAACCCACCTAAATCTAGACCAGACTAATCAAGATGAATCTTACTTTGATAAAATTTGAAGTTTTTGATGGAGCACAAAATTAACTTAAAATCTTTTCAATCTTAGGAAACCATTCACTATTATCCAGAATCTCATGTACAGTGCCTGAGTTGTCTTCTTTACAAAACGGACGACCGTTATGTGAGTGCTTTAAAACGATATTAAACTTGTATTTGATATTTTTTTTGACGATATAATCCCTAAATTAACAATAATCTTGTATTATTAAACTCTAAACTTTAGATTTGAGTAGGAGGACACAAATAGGTGGTATCAGATCGGATTAGATTCTTTGCCTGCCTTGAAATGCCATTAAATTCCCTTCCTTTACATTAGCAGCGATTTTCAGCCATATTTCCTGGCCTTGAACTGCAAAGTTCCATCATATATGCCTATCGTAATATGTCATCACGTGCCTAATGTATCGATTCGTTTTCCTTCTGTTTGTACCCGACCTGCGAAGGCGCCATTTTAGTCCCTGCGCTTGGCGGCAGATTGATATGACCTCCAGTGCTCTGCCATTCCTTTTGATTGGCATAATTTCTCCAGGGCCCTTGAAGTCATGTCAATCTGCCGCCACGCACTGGATTGAAATGGCGCCTTCGCAGTAGAACTACAAACAGAAAGGAAAGAAGTCGATATATCACGAATGAAGTGATGACATTGGATAGGAATAACTCAATGTATTCTACATCAATCATTTTCCGAATTCTGTGTTTCCTACAGCCAGTGGCTATTCTACAGAGTCTGGATCTTGCAACATTTTTCTACATTTTTATACAAAATATTCGATTGGATGACATCACAGCTACTGTCACTGTCGTGCAGATCCAAGAATTTTGTCAGGTTTTAGCAAAATGTATGAAAACATAACATCGTTATATCCAGACTTTTGTCCAGAACAGCGAAAAAAGTCTGTCAAATTGCCAAAAATTGCCACTACAACGCAACGGTCGCACAGGGAGATTCTAATCCACTTTACCATTTTACGTCACCATGACGACTAGCATCCAAAAGCTCCCTGTGGATACCGCAGCTAGGATACCAACTAAAATCTTGATTCAGTTTCTTATAATTTCTAAACAATGAAACTGTAAGAGCTTTATTGCGTGGTTTGCTAACCGCATTCTAAATATTTTTAATTTGCCATATGATATTTTTCAAATATTTCGAATTTCGTTTAGGCTACGATACACCAAGTCAACCGTCACCGGGATGCGCCCCCACGTCACCAAGTTGTATGCTGGGAGATAAAGAATGCTCAAATTCAAGTGCTGATAATACACCCACTAGCGATCAGGTTAGTGACGTCGAATTTCCTGAATTTTGCGTTGTCATGTATGAATCAGTAGAAATGTAGCGTATTTGAAACATTATTTGTTTGTGAAAAGCTTCTAGTTTGTTTGCTACATTTTGTGGTAAATGAAAGGCAGATTTGCTTGAAAAGTGTCCGTTCGTTTTGATTAATTAGCCATCACAGAGCAACCAACGATCGCAAACAATGAACTGTTTACAGCTGATTAGCCAAGAGATGATTGTAAATAATGCTTGCTTCAAGGCAAATCTGTAAACCTGCAAGTGCCACCAACCATCCATTGTTATTCCATTTTTTCTGCAGTTTGCTTGGTGGCTTCACCTAGATTTATCACGATGAGTTCCTTGTATCCCTGCAGTAAACCTTGGTCAGCAGGGACTCATAATGAAGCAGTGAAATAGCTGCCCCTGTTTTCTTCAATCATGAACGGAATCATGATAAAATCACAGCTTCGAATCTCGATCCCGTGGGAGTATTTTCGATTCTTCCATCGAATCGAAATTCTACCACATTTACACCGTAACAATAGTAATTCACAAATCTCGCAAACCTCTAGGAATCGCGGAGTTTGGGCCTAGATAGGGCCAGGTTTTTCAGATTAATATTATGAGTCTCTGTTGACCGAAGCTCCATCATCAAGTCATAGAGCACAGGGAAACAAGAGACTCATCACTATAAGTCTAGGCTTCACCCCTGCCACCAAAAAGTGACTGTTAAAAATCCACCAATATCCGAGCATTGACGGAGCCCGTTTCAGAAGATGCCCTGAAACCTGGATGACAAACTCACTCATTGTGCATGCGAAGGAGCGTTCTTCCAGACGTGAATCTTGAAGATCTTTTTCTAGAGAGGGAGGCTGTATCTGAACACCTTCCTAGGTCGGGCATTTGTTATCTTGCTGAGCTTCCTCAATTTCTAGGTGGTTGAGAAAGTACCAATATTTTGAGTGGTACAGTGCAATGTGTGTAACAGAAGGCAGTTTAAGGAAGGAAAATATGGATTGAATTTAATAATTTCCTTCACGAAAGGATTTCAAAAGTTTAGAAACAAAGCAATTTGATGTTCACCCTTTTCATGCCATTTTAATGCTACAAATTCTAGGTATGTTAAGGTATGTTATCTACCGATCGGACGAACTTTGTGCGATGTTTTTTGGGGGAATATCGGCTATGTATTCTTTCTTGAGATAACTTGTTTTTGACAGTACTGGGTGGCCCAAAATCAGCGTTTGCAAAGCTGTGCAGTGATGAATTATTTACTGATTTCAATGAGTCCCCTTTCATTTTTGAAGTCCAAAGTCTAACTTAGATGAAATGTTTCACTTAAATCGGTCATATGGCTCTAGAGTTCTGGGCAATTCTACTTGGAAGCTATTTTTGATAAGTCGCGAGAAACGCTGAGTTAAATTTCATTCGATGTTCATTTTTGATAAAATGAAACTTAACTAAGCAACCCATGTTCATTGAAGTGTAATATATATCTGCCATTATGTTTTACTCCTTGGAAAATTTGCACACTTGCATTTACCTTTTAACGCTGCAACTAGGAAGATGCGTTGTAGAGATTGTTAGTTCTTCTCGAAGTATCATCCAAAACAAATCTTAAGTAAACTAACCCATAGCTGTAGTTTGGTATGCCAGATTTTAGTGAAATGAATCTCTACATCTAAGTTAAGCTTTCTGCTACAAAATGAGTGGTGTTTCATCCAAACTAGTCCATGATTTAAGATAGCACATTGTGGCGAATGCTTACATATCATTTTGAGACATCCGGTTTGTCTCCTTACAAGTCATTTTAGGAAGGAAGATCTTTGAAGGAAGGTCAACTAGCTAGATCTTGCAGCAAATTAACTGTTACGCGAGATGTATGGTCGACCGTCTCAATAGACATTTTACATGCCAGAAAAGAGGCTTGGATCGAGCACTCAAATCTTGTAATTTTGTGAAGGAAATCAATAGCATGACTTTCTTCCTCGATATAAACATTGTGAGTTGTGGAAAGCAGTTGCTTTGGTTCTGGGAGCACTTTTCAAAGAGTTAATCGACGATAACTTTTCTTAAATTTAGTTACAAATGCTTCGGTTTATACACCTGCAAGTTTTTTTGGTTTTCTGGCCTTGTTTCTCGTTATTTTCAATTTTAAAGACAAATGAAGGATACATAGCGCCTAATTTGATCTCTCCAAATCATCAAATACAATTGAATACGACAGACTATATTTAGATTGCGCAGGCCCCTTGATTTAAGTTGCCTAATATCTACGTCATTTGTCTTCAACGCTCGTTGATTTTTGATAAACTTTTGAAGAGTGTTCTGAGATCCAAGGCAACTTTTTACCAGAACAGGTCACAGTGTTTATACTGAAAACGGAGGTCATGCTTTTATTTTCCTTTACAAAATTTACCAGATTTGGACTCTCGATCCAAACCTCTTTTTTGACAAGTAAAGATTGCTGAGTCTTCTAAATGTGATTTTGGATTTAATATATCTATCTTATACTCTGTTCTCCCACAGAGATTACGCTGAGATATTTTTTATTAATTTCTTTCAAGATTACCCAAAAATAACATCCAACAATGGAGCTTACAACCCTAATTGTCGGGGCTTCTCCCGTATAGATGTTCGCTTTTATTTATGAAAACCCATTCAGGAAATCTCCTGTGTGTGTTGCATAGTGTTTAAACCTTCGTGTCCTTCTAATGTTCTGACTCAACAAAGAAACCAAAGTTATGATAACAAATTAAAAGCATTGATAACGATACATATGGAAGATGGATTGAAGTCGCGGTCGCTGAAGGCCTTGTGGTGCAATGGTATAATCCTCTGACTTTGAAGCCAGAACGGTCAGGCAGAGTGGGTCCGATACTAGGTAGGGCCCCACCAGTTGAGCATCATGACAAGGGGTCGCATACTCGATTAGGTCTGCTCCATTTCTGCGATCCCAGCGCTTGGCGCTGAAAAATGCAACTTCAACTTACCTTTACCTTAACCTTCATCATTGGAATGGGCGTCGCCTCGTCCTAAGATTTATTTCACACTTGAAGGACTCGTACTGCCTGTTACATTTTAATAGCTGTGGACTTTAGTTATTTCCCTTTCCTCTTTTGAATTCACTGGTGCTCTAAGGTGCTCATAATTTCATCAAGCCCTCCATACCCCAAGTAGAATACCATTTAAATGAGCCTAAGTGCCTGCTCATGTGAGGCGCCTAGCTGAGTTAGATCTCACTTACAGCGTTCTTTCTATAGGAAAATATACTTGCATTCATATGGGAGGTTAGCCAGCATAGTCGAGTGGGATCTCATTCGAAAGAAAATGAGATCTCACCCAAGCAGAATTTGAAGTTCTCGTCTGAACACGATCAGTAAGCCATTCGGAGTAAGTTAGAATGAATTCATCCATTGAGCGCAAGGGTGAATCTACTTGTTATTTTTTATGATGCTGTTGAATTCGAAGGACTTGTTTGGTTCACTGTGCCGGGACATCAAATAAATGCAAGCCCTCTTCGATACTGACTACTGAGCACATTCTTAGGGCGAGTACGACGACAAAAAACATCATGTTCTTTTGCTCACATTTCAATCATGATATATTGATAAAGTTGACAAGTCCATGTTAAATTAGTGACACAATCAGAAGACAAGTCCATGTTGAAATCAAAAGTAACCGAAGACATAAATCGAGTGAGCACACTCTGTTGAAGTGCAAGGCTTAACGTCTATCTTGTTTTCTTCATTTGTTTGTTTGTTTGTTTGTTTGTTTTTTGTTCTCAACTGTCTCTTTTTTTTACATACATACTCTTTCCCTCAGTATGCCAATGCCCATTTTATCTTTGTATTGTTCGAGCTCATTTGCAAAAAACAGCTGCTACCTTTAGTGTTGATAACCTGCTTTCTCTTGTAATGTCAGCTTGAACTTTGGATCCCAGGGCTCTTCTATGTGCTGTGCAGTTAAATACATGCTCCGTCGTTTCTTACTCAGCTTGACATGCTGGGAACAGTACATCTTTCCCTAATCTTTTTTAGTTCGACTGCATCATATTCAGACTTATACTCATTATGCTTCTGCACATGTCAGTTGCCGTGTTCGTTATATAGCTTTCTTGAGTAAGACAGCCTATTCAGGTGAGCTGGCCCACCATACCGGGAGAGCCAGGAAAAAGTTTCCACTTTTGAAAATTCATTTCATCAGGAGTACCTCACAGATGTGAATGATTCAAATTTTGTTTAAAAGCCGGAAGTTCGAAGTATTTTTTGCGATTTTTCTCGCTGTCTTACCAGCCCTAGAAATATTAGCCTGCTCGCAGCCTCGAAGAGTTGAGGTTGCACGCAGGCTATAGAAATGTAGCTAAATTTAACTTTACAAAAAATTTCTTGGTTGCAAAATGACCGAAAAAGGCCATAAAACATTGATCAAATTATAAAGGACTCCTCGCACAGATCAATAAAGAAAATGCACTTGTTCATGGTTCGTTGAGAGATAGCTACTGCACATTTATTACCGTTATTTTAAAATTGATGTCTTGTAACTCTTGAGAAAGGTGAACCAGCCATTTGGTATTGTTCCGTGTAAGGAGAGTCCCTACAATTGATCAATGTTTTAGACCCATTTTCGGTTACTTTGCAAACATGAAATTTTCATTACTTCAATGGACAATGAATCAGAACTTGATGAATCCCCAAAGATCGTATATGAAAACATTCAGGTAAAGAATAACAATGGAAATGATAAAAATTGTACGAAGACAAACAAAAATAATCGTAAAAGAAACAATAAAAGAAGAAATAAGAAAGCCAGATCGTCTGCTCAAATTGATTTGACCCGAGATGGGAGTCCCTCTGGAGATCAAAATAATCAAAATGCAGGCTCGAATGCAGGTATTACTTTGAATGCTGATGCACAAATTTCTGCCGAGAGTAGTGTGAAAAAGCAACAGCCCAATGCTAATTCTTTGGCTGATGGTTACTCTCCAGTGAATGAAAACAGCCAACAGCCCAGTGCTAATTCATCGCCTGATGACTCCTCTCCTGTGATTAAAACCAGCCAACCCTCCACTAGTGGCACATCGTGTAAAAAAAGCAAAGTCCCTAACAAGGAAAATGTTCCCGCAGTTGGGGAAAACCAACCCTCAACTAGCAATATCTTGAATGAAAATACCAAAAGCCACAATAAGAAAACGAAACATGGGGGAAAAAGCCCGGCCAAAAGACAGAAACGCTCTGCAGTCATACTTGGTGATTCGCTTGTTAAAAATATTCATGCTTGGGAGCTGAAGAAAAAAATTGGAGAAAACAACAACGTATATGTGAAATGCTTCAATGGTGCCAATATCAAAGATATGCACAGCTATGCAAAGCCCACCATTGAGAGGAAACCTAATTTGATAATCCTCCACATTGGCACAAATGATCTAGCCCAAAGGAGGAACGAAGCAGAAAAATCAGCAGTCCAGATTGCACATGAAATAATTGAGCTGGCCAACGAGATGAGGGTGAATGACACAGAAGTGGTTATTTCTGGCCTGGTACCTCGAGGTGATGATTTTGAGACAAAACGTAAGAGAGTGAATTTGATATTAGCAGACTTATGTTCCGAAAATGATTACGCGTTCATAGAACACACAAATATCGATGCGTCAAAGCATCTAAATCAAAGTCTAATTCATCTGAATAGGACTGGTGCAAATTTGTTTGAAAGTAACTTAATCCGTGCCCTTCGTTATTGACCAGATCGTCCTATTGACAGAGAGGGTGCATGCTTGACCCCTGCGCAGCAGACTCCTCCAACAGCTATCTCACACAGCTCCTCTGAAAACCAGGGGTCAGGTCTTGGACACAGGAAAGGCATGGTGATCGCGTCTTTGAATGTGAATAGCCTTTTACTTCACATTGACGAGATCCGTACCCTCGTAAAGGATCTTGGGATACACATTTTGGCAATCAATGAAACAAAACTTGATGAAAATATTCACGATGATCTTGTCAGTATTGAGGGTTATACCATTAGAAGACGTGATCGCAACCGCCATGGTGGTGGGGTAGCTATTTACATAAGGGACTCTATTTATGATAAATGTAAACTCCGTAATGATCTCCCCGTATCATCTTTGGAGACCATATGTGTGGAAATCAAGCCAGTGCGAGCCGCCCCTTTCTTCATTTTGGCCTGGTATCGCCCCCCTGATGCATCTCCCGACACTTTTGATGAAATTGAAAAAAACTTAGAATTTCTAGACAATGAGAACAAAGAAATCATTCTTTTGGGAGATACAAATTGCGATATCTTGCCTAATTTGAGGAAAGAGGATTGTGCTGGAGCCTGTGCTAACCTTCCTACACACTCGTCTAGATTGTTAGAAGTCTATGATCTTTTTGGATTTCAGCAGCTAATTGACAGAGGTACCAGGGAGACTTTAACATCCAACACCCTCATAGACCATATTGCGACTACAAATAAATCAAATGTAGTCACGTCTGGGGTGCATGAAGCAAGCATCAGTGATCACTATATGGTGTACTGTGTTAGAAAATTTCGTGGAGCTTCTAGAAGGCAGCATAAAAACATTTCTACGAGGCAACTCAAAAATTTCAACTCTGCTGACTTTATAAACGATCTGCTTTCAATTGACTGGAATGGCATTGTCAATAACAACGATGATGTTAACCTTATCGTTGAACAGTGGACCTCTTCGTTCTCACTCATTCTTGAGAAACATGCGCCACTTCGCGAAAGACGTGTCTCAGAAAAGTTCTGTCCTTGGCTCACGAAGGATCTTAAGCTTATGTCTGCTGCTAGAGATAAGCTGAAAAAACAAGCGGTTCGCTCAAACTCTAAAATATTGATGCAAGCACATCGGCAAATGCGCAACAAAGTTAACAAACTTAACACAGAGTCCAAGCGTGAGTATTTTTCAAATAAGATTGCTTCGCATAATGGAGACCTTAAAAACACATGGAAGACCATTAATCTTGTTTTGAACAAAAAATCAAAAACCACGCAAATAGCATCTCTTGATGTTGATGGAAAGCAGGTTTGCGACAATAAAGCTATTGCAGAATCGATGAATGATTTTTTCTGCAATATTGGCAAAAACCTCAGTGACAAACTGCCACAGACAGAAAACCCCCTTCTTGAAAGTAGGTTCTCTGTTAACGAGCATAATTTGCGGTTTGAATTTCAAGCTGTAAATATTGCTCAGGTAGAGAAGGTCTTTGGAAAATTCAAAAAGTCCTTGGGTTTTGGCACTGATGGTATTGCCAATCATTTCTTGAAAATTGCGCTTCCTGTCATCGGTGAATCACTTTGCAACGTTTTCAATCTTTCTATAGCAACTGGTGTATTCCCAGATTGTTGGAAAATTGCTAGAGTTGCCCCCATCTTTAAAAGTGGTCAATCTGATGATCGATCAAATTATAGGCCGATTTCAGGGCTTCCTTTCTTGTCTAGGGTATTTGAAAAGTTGGTTTTTAACCAGCTTTATGAGTATCTAGATAAAAACAAGCTCATATACTATAAACAGTCTGGGTTTAGGTCCTTACACTCCGCTGTCACTTGTCTGCTGAAGTCTACAAATGATTGGTATGTTAATATGGACAAAGGTAGATTCACTGCTACAGTATTTATTGACTTGAAAAAGGCATTCGATACTGTAGATCACGATATTCTACTCCAAAAGTTAGAAAAGTATGGAGTGATTGGCCTTGAACATACCTGGTTTTCCTCATACCTGAAAAACAGGCGGCAGCTTTGTAGAGTGAATGGGGTAGCCTCAAATATGGAAGAAATAAAATGTGGAGTTCCTCAAGGCTCTTGCCTTGGGCCCCTTTTATTCCTCATATACATAAATGATCTGCCATTTGCTCTTAAAAACAGTGAAGTAACGATGTATGCCGATGATACCAGTATATCATATTCTTCTAAGAATATCGACGAGCTCAATGAAACCCTTAACAGTGATCTAGACTCTTTGAAACAATGGCTTGAAGGTAATAAGTTGTCTCTCAATGTAATCAAAACACAAGCAATGGTTATAGGCTCTAGGCCTAATATCAAGAAGATATCAGATAAATTAGTACCGACCCCGTCTTTCGCCATTGGCAACTCGCATATTGATGTTGTAGATAATGCGAAATACTTGGGAGTACAACTTGATAAACATCTTGTGTGGGATGAGCATACTAAGGCTTTACGTTCAAAGATTTCTCGCTCTTTGGGATTCCTAAAATATGCTAAGAAATTGCTTCCAAAGCATACCCTGAGTCAGATGTATAGAGGTATCGTTGAGCCCCATTTTCGCTACTGTTGCTCTGTGTGGGGTAGCTGTGGAGAATCTCGCCTTTTGATGCTACAAAAGTTACAAAATCGTGCTGCGAGAATGGTTACCAACAGTAGCTATGATGCAGCAGCAGCAAACTTGATTAAAGAGCTCAAATGGCCGACAGTCCACGACATGATCAAACAAGAGACGGCTACCATTGTTTTCAAATCAATAAACGGTCTCGCACCCACTTACCTCTCTACTTTATTCACGAGAAACTCGACACGGGAGATTGTAAATTTGAGAAATCGTGAGACTGACTTACTTGCTCCACGAATGAAAACAAGTAATGGCCAAAAAGCGTTTTCGTTCCGTGGAGCAAAGGTTTGGAATGAATTAAAACATGAGGTCAAGCTAGCCCCCTCTCTGTCTACTTTTAAATGTAGACTGAAATGTAAATAGATTTTAATTTTTCATTTATTCTAATTTAACATTGTAAATATTCTTTTTTATTTTAGTAGTATTGTAATTAGGTTTTTTCCACGGCCCCCTGAAAAGCAGCCACTCTTGGTTGATGGGGCCACCGTGTATAAAAAAATTTAAAATGAAAAAAAAATGAAACCTATACTTCCACTGCTGGCAGGACAACAAGAAAGATCACAAAAATACTTCGATCTGTCAGCTTTTACTCTCGAGTACCGAATAATTGTCCCCCCCCCCTTATTAATTTTTGAAAAATTTTCCAACCCGCTTGCTCTTATTCCAACCCTCCCCCTTTTATTAATTTTTGGAAAAATGAAATGATATTAGACGTGATTTCTGAATAAACGCAAGAAAACGTCTCAAGAAGTGCATTCAACAGAACCAGAGTTCCAAAGTAACTGTATCAGTAACATCACTGTTCACATAAATATATAACAGATACGTGTTTACCTAAGAAAAGGGCTATTTTCTATTTCTCCAGGCATCCCCCCGATTATTCCAACCGCCCGATTATTGTTATATCGAACAGTTTCCAGCCCCCCTGATTATTCTCACCCTCCCCCGTTTATTCGGTACTCAAGAGTAACTGAAATTTGAATCATTAAATTCTGTGATGTACTCTTGGTGGTAAGAATTTTCCAAAAAGGGGAACTTTTTTCTGGCTAAACCGGTATATAAATAGGCTCTACAATTTTATCAAATGACTCAATACACGCCTATCAAATAAATTGTTTTACTGCCGATTCTAATATCTATCCATGTGTCTAACGCTTTATTGCCCTACTAAGTGTTTTTCCCTTGTATAATATCATTTCGTCTTTTTTCTAGCCTCAAGATCGTCAACCTTTTTATCTGTCTGAAGAAGAACGACGAACTTTAATAACAGAAGGCTTACCAATTCCTATGGGATATCCATTATCAAAGGTAAAGTTTCACTTAATGATTTTTTCGTATATACACGTTTTTTTACAAGAAACTGGTTTATAAAGAACTAGTACTAAGATGGCCAAAATTTTAAGAAACTCTAGTATGATGTCTGAGAAGTACTAAGAAGCTTTCAACAGTTAAGAGCATGGATATCATACCAAATATATCGTTGAATTTATATTCTTGAGCAATATTAGCTAACCATTTGTGTTTTCAACATATCACAACACTGTTTATTCCTATATGATGTTTTAAATGTCAACAAACATATCTGCCGCAGTGTTAGCGACCACATTGAAGTTCTGGATTCAAAGAATAAGAAACCAATTGAGAAGAACAATCTTTGTACAAATTGTAAATAGAAGCTGATTTCTTTGATTTTAACATGTATTTCGTTAGTTTTAGTGTAAATAGTTCGTGTAAATTAGCTTTATTCTTGTAAAACTATGTAGATACCAACTTTAAATAAATATATGAATGAATGAATGAATGAATGAATGAATGAATGAATGAATGAATGAATGAATGAATGAATGAATGAATGAAAAGAAACTTTTAGTACTAAAACGGACAAAAGTTGATGTTAAATAAGAAATTTTTAGCACTATGGCCTGATCCTAGTTTCTTATAAAAAAACCTGTATTTGGTGATCGGTTCGCAGAAGATACAGTTTAAACTTAAACATATGAGCCAAAATCTCCGAGCTAATTTTCAAGAATGCTGGGTTAGTTAAAAGAAAGCAAGACATTTGAAAGATACTGCTCCTTGAATGTTAAAAACAATAAGATAGTCAAATTTTTCAGTTGATAGCCGATATGAATGCAAAATTTTGTTAACTAAGGTTCTGGAATGGTGAATGAGGAACTCCAGGCTTTGCAAAGAACATGTACCACATGTTGAGTTCATAACAGGATAGATTTTTATGTTTGTATCCTGTAGTTAGCATTTACATTTGTTAAGAAAAACTTGTAAAATATGTAAATTAATAGGCCTTGATTAGCCGTAATCTCAGCCATTGTTTTATGTCACCTACTGTGTAAATAAAGAAATGATGATGATAATGATGATGATGATAATGATGATAATGATGATGATTATTATGTTGATGTTGATGTTCCGTTGAATAGAAGTTTTTAACTGGCTGGAAGTGGTCGCTTCTTTCCGTAATGGTGGGAGATCTTCTCGAGATTATCTCTTCAAAAGGCATAAAAATGGCAAAAATAATGATGAATTTTTAATACACGTAATTGTCTTTGGTGCAAGAAAAGAAGTCAATCATATTTTAAAACAGAGCTCTCGGCCAGATGAATTTCTAAAATTACTGGAATACGTCAACCACTTAACAAGGCAATAACACAAATTATTTCTGTGACATCTTAGGAAAAATAGCTTTTCAGACGGTTTTTGCTTTTTTCATGTTCTAAAAATGTCCCAAACTTGGTGAGAGACGAGCATATCATTTTTTTCGTCCATTATAGTTAAAATGATCTAACTTTGGTCCCATTTATGCCTGTTAGGTTGAAGAACGAGCTCTGAAGAAAGTGCGAAGGAAGATTAAAAACAAAGTAAGTATGATTGAAATCTTTAAGATGAGTTTTGAATTTATATGGAAATTCCTGTCCCAAAATACATACGTGGAAGGCCGTACCTATGCGAGAAATCAGAAACTTCAAAAATTCACATTATGAAGATCAGCTATAAACAAGAATCTTTGTCATCTCCAGGATTTGCTCCTCTTTAAATTCCAAAAGCAGAGGAGATCAATCCCTAAGTGAGAAGTTTGTTTCTTCTGTGGATAGGTAACACAAGAACACGATTTTGAACTCTACAAAATGCATAATTTTTAGAAGACGCCCACAGCAAGTGCTTTGTTTGTCTTGTAAATTTCTCCCAAATGTATAGTAATTAACTAACTAGCAACATTTCCATCTTTAGATATCAGCGCAAGAAAGTCGACGAAAGAAGAAGGAATACATGGAAGCATTAGAAAAGAAGTGAGTTAATAGTTTTGTGAGACAACTCTGGCGATAGATGATTACGCTAAAGATGGCAGTACGGAACTTTCACCAGAATCTACTGCGTTTTTACATCGAATTCCTATAGAATCGTTAAAGGTAGTCTGTCCTCTTGTTGAATGAAAAAGATCGATAAAGATCTCTATATATTGAATATTCCACAAATTTACGCTAATCTTCTTTATTCATCGAGGGCAGGGTCATTCATATGCGTAATTTTCATGGCCATGAAAATTACTCCTGAATGACTTTGCTTTGTTTGGGTGGAGCAAATTATCGAGGGTACAGACTGCCTTTAGAGATTCGTAATTCGAACATAATACATCTTGGTAAGTAAAAAGTTCCTCGTCGCCATCTGTAGCATAATTGTCTGTTGTTTTGTTCTTTCAGGAGACTGAGTAATTATGAGGATAGTTTGCACATAACTATACAGTCACTCAAAACTCGAGATAATTGCTCAAATCTCTACTTAATCGCTAGAATTTCAACCAATAGTCAACATCTGAACTCCAGTCAATCTCCAGTCAATCTTTACTTAGTCGATAGATCCTTAACAATAGCAGCTGACATCTAAACTCCACAAGATCGCTCCGATCTCCGATATTCGCTAATATCCCAAACAATAGTTGACATTAAAACTTCATACAGTCGCTGCTTAAGTGCTAAATTCTCAAACGATTGTTGAGATCAAGAATCGAGTTAATCTTTCAAATTTTCACTTTTGTAAAACGATTGATATGATATTGGACCTTAGGGAGCTGTCATAAAGGATGGCAAAGAGGGGGTCGGCAGGGATTTCAAAATTCACTGGAAAATTACCTAGCCCAGTGCAAGTAACAGAAGAAAGTATTTGCATAGCCCCTTAACGTCTGCACAATTTGCCCCAGGGCCTCAGGGTCTGAGGGGCCTCATCACTGAAGCTTTTGAAACTTCGTCAACAGGAAATGCTTTGAAATGCATTTTAAGCCAATCTGAAGGTAGTGATCGAAAAAACTTTCTGCTTGCTTCGCTCGCAAGGGGACTCATCACGCAGTTTTGTCCCTTGGCCTCCAAAAGTTCTCGGTGGCCCTGCTGGTAGTACTCTAATTGTTGAAGTTTTAAATCTGAAAGTTTGGTTCCTAAGTTATTTACCTAATACATTTAATATTCATCAGGTTAGAGATAGTGAATGGTGATAACAGCGATTTAAAGAAAAAGGTTGAAACGCTAGAGAACACGAATAGGTAAATCTTTCTTTATTTGAATTTTCTTCCCTGTTTGACTGCTATTATCATATTGTTTTCACTTAGTTTGAATTAAAATGGTGAATTGAATTGAAGTTCTTCATACAATATGTTTCTTGTGTTAACGTGCCTTCATATATAACACTTCCATAGACGCCGATTAGGGAGCTTGTGATGTGCTGGGTTCGCCTTGATTTCGCCGATAAAAATACTGCTTTGATGTCGAAAATTTGGCAATCGTTTGCTGATCTATCTGCCGCGTCAAAAGGCCCCTTTATAGCTAGATTACTAAGGGCCCCGAGCTGCTCCGTTATGCCACTGCCCGGTAGCCGACATTAAATGAATTAATGATGATGATTAATGATGATGATAACCTCAAACACTCCCCCTGCCCTGGATGGTAC
Organism: Aurelia sp. 4 Dawson et al 2005; assembly: GCA_964019985.1. Taxonomy (NCBI): domain Eukaryota; kingdom Metazoa; phylum Cnidaria; class Scyphozoa; order Semaeostomeae; family Ulmaridae; genus Aurelia; species Aurelia sp. 4 Dawson et al 2005. The sequence goes on from OZ026506.1 coordinate 6,498,959, forward strand.
TCGATACATAGTTACACTCTCTTTGCATATTTCCCTTTTATAAACAAGCTAATGAAGCAAATGGTTTGCTTTTCAGGACATTGATATCACAGCTACAAAAACTTCAAGCAATCATTTCAGCTAAATCAACAAAAGACTCAACAAGTAGGACAACACAAACATCGTAGTTAGCAATGGTAAGTGTCTTTTCATACACAAAACAACTTGTCCTAAGGAACGTGTACGCTGTCCGAATGGCTACTGCGGAGGAGCCATTTGTCAACCCCATTTTGCAAGATTCTGAATAGATGAAGTTTCAACTTAGAGTTTGGCATGGTTGCTAATTTATTGAGAGAGAAGGTCAAGTTTTTTTGTGTCAAAATCGGAGGGTGTTATCTCCGTACTTAGCCTTATAACTCGAGTTTCAGCATCAAATGAACTTAAACTTTGCAGTTGTGTCAAGGAACACATTAAGGAGTAATTAATGACCACATGAAGGTCAATTGCCAGTCGGTAGAATTTTCTGGAATTTTAGACAACAAAAGGCTGCTCAGTCGTAACTATCTATTCAATTTCGAAGCGAAATTTTCTCCCACAGCCATTAGAATTTCTGCCCGCTTGGATAATTCCACTGACTGGAAATCAGCCTTTACTCAAAGGATATTGACCATTCAGCCTGCTGAACGCAATGCTATCGTTGGTTTAGGATAACTTTATCACTTTTGAGAAGCAAAATAACTTATGTACGCATGTCATGGCCTGCAGCACTTGTGTTTCAAGTTGCTATTCTCATTAACCCTAAACCTGTTCAGTTATCACAGAATAAAATTAATGATTATCTTATGAACATCAGAAAACCGGGCGAGGTACATTTTTTCAATTAATTTCTTTGAATTTTAACTTAATGGAAAATAATGAATCCTCTTGTCCTGATGCAGCCAATAACTGACTTTATAAATCCCGCGACTACTTCTCAGATTTGCGCAAACTCGGTGTCAAACTTGCCCTTTTTATTGATATTGGACCTGAAAAAAAGATTTATGGCTGCTCCAGCAGCAGCCATTCAAACAGTACTCATGTTTTTTTATCTGAACACGATTTGGGACGTATATGTATTTATTTTTTACATTGTTCATTTATTTTTTATATTTATGTTGTCAACTACTATTGCAGCTTATATGATATGTAAGGATATGAAATATTTCACTGGCAACCTTTAATCTTTTCGTTCTATCTGTTAAGCTCCTTACTCTATTTAATGCCAATTTTTCTATACCGTAGAAATGAAGTTTCCAAGCGAAGAGAATCCTACAAGAGAAACTGCGCTAAACATCAAACAAGAAGAGAATCTTGTGCACTGGACAGTCTTAGGCAAGTCAGTCATGTGCTAGACTGAATAATTTCTAAGTTATCCCGTAACCCCTGTAACTGAAGAACCATTACCTGAAATCTATCTGAAAGCACATGTGCATTGGCAGGAAAATCGGAGATAAAATAAATATCACTTGTTTGTTTGTTTGTTTGTTTGTTTTTGATGAAGAGTGCTGGTTGACTCAAAAATGTCCCTTGTATGAAAAATTGCGGTGGCAAAGATAGTTTTGCAATAATTACACAGATTGATTTTTCTTATAGCTGAAATATTAAAATATTTTTGGTATTTTTTGTTGGTATTTTTCAAAGTAGTAGTCTTTTTGACAAATGTAAAAGAGGCCAAAAATGAGTTTTTAGAACAGACTGAGATGAAAACTGGAATTGATATCTATTCATAACTCTGGGAAAAGAAGTATTGACTAGCAATAGCATTAGTTATTGAGTACGGCGTTTTGGGAAGTGAAAAAAATTGTAACAACAAGGAATGGAACGAAAGTAAATGATAGGCATTTCTAGTTCTTTTGACGGTACAAGATGCATTTGCCCCCTTCCCCCACCTGTCTCGCGACAGTTCATTCTTGCAGTCAGTTCAGTTCTGTTGGCATTACATTATATAATCAGTGCCATCTCCCCGCCCTCGTCTCAAGACAAAACAAGTCAGACCATGTAGTCCTTTGAAAGACAAATATGTCTTCAGTTGTATTCCATAGAATAAGTGACAGCTTAAGGAGGCTTTGTTGACACCACCTCTGAGACATGTTCAAGATTGCATGACGACACCGCCATATTTCCAAATACATTCCATTTTCCATAACAGATTTCGCATCGTTTTGATTCTTTGAGAATATTTTGCGGCAAGCCGCAATAAAGTAAAATTTGATAGGTTGCGTTTGTTTTTGTTTGAAAATGCCTTTGATCATGCGTTTGTAGGCCTTTTTTGATGTCATGCAAAGCTAAGTATTTTCAATCTCTCGAATTTACCATAGAAATGCTATCTTGAAAATTGTTCAAAAAGTACAAACATGCTGCAATCTTTTAGCTATTAGAAAATTTGATTTGATGATAAGAGCGCAAGTAAATTTGCTGCAATAATTTTCGAGCAAAGCGGACATTTCTTGAGTCACCTTGTATATCAAAAGTTCTTCTGCATCGCAACTTCGTCTTGTGTGTAAAACTTGGTAAATATCATCGGTTTTCCTCTTACCCTCTTGGTCGTGTCAAGATATTTGTTCTCAGATAGATTTGTGTTATCTTTATGAGGGCTGAGTAGATCGAGCCGTTGTCCCAGCGGCCAGAATAACCTTAGAACACTTCTCACTTTGTGAAATGTTGGACATGGATACTTAAATTCCCTACAAAAGTAACAAGTCAGTTTTGTTCGACCCATGAAATATAGTTCTGTTTTAAATTAATGATATACCAATTATCAAGTCTAAAATAATGAAGTTATGATATTGAAAGAAAGAACAAGCCACCAAAATCTAAAGCTTAGTCACTGACCTGAAGCTGATTTTTACATTTCTACCTCAAGATAATCTGTTAAAATCCAGAAACTCCAAGTCATGTCCTGACGTCCTGACTTTTTGTGTCATAAATCAAAGTCTGTTAGTTTTTGTTTTCTTCTTTCCTAACAGGAATCTTTGACTCCCTCACTTGCATTGTGACCCAAAAACTTGAACAGCAAGTTTGATTAAAACCCCAAAACATGACTGTAACTTTCAAGAACCCGGGAGAAAACAAACAGCCAAATTTAAACCCAAAGGGAAGACAAAAGCATCCTTTTCCAAATCTTCACGATTGCTCTACTTTAGTAAAACCCTTCGCAGTTACACTTCTGTCCAAAACACGTCTCAGACATTAGCCTTCTTTTTTGATATTTGAACGAAGTTTCCCCGTGCGTAAAATTATGAAATGATACTTTCAACTAGACTTATTATGTTGAGTCCTAGTAATCGCTACCAAGTGGATGGGTGGTAGCGATTACTAGGACTCAACGTAATAAGTCTAACTTTCAACTTCACTCTTTGTTAGATTAAGGGCGAAATAATTTGGATTAGTCGAATTCTTCAGAATTGTAGATATTTTGAATTTAATGTATTTTCAATCATAAATCGTCGAAGACATGTTCATGTAATTCTTCTTCTCTCTTCTTTTCGGTTCAGTTTTCAACATTTGTCAAGAAAGTTGTTGTACACCCTTATTTGTATTAATCGAATCACGGGTAATATAGTAACTTTTTGGCAAGTCAATGCCATGTACAACTGCTCTGTTTATTGGGTTGATTTTTCATGTTGATTTTGAATTTCAAATTCTGCTTCATTTTGCTTTGATGTCACAGAAACCTTTATGAGAATTCTTTCAAATGATTGTCGTCTCACAAATAGAAACTGTGTTGTACGTAACTGTACGTAACTTTCTGTACGTAACTGCGTGTACGTAACTTTCACCAATCGATGCAGGATTTCTTTCTCTGCAACGTATCCAAAATCCGCTTGGATCCGCCCGGGGAACCAGTTTTTAAGGTAGCTTTCATAAAGCTATATTTGAGGCTACACTTGAGGCTACAATGACATTACAACATAATGACGCAGAATTTAAAAAGATGACATCAAAATTCGGAGTCTACTTTAAAAATGGACCTTCAACAACTACACATGACGAAAAAGGCCGAAAAGTTGCGTACAGTATGGTCCTGCCAAGAAGAGCTGCCAGATTATATATAATTCAAATAAGAACAAAAGTGCACATTCTCCAGCTGTCTTCATAGCAGATTTGGGTTCATTATCAGTCAGGAAGATATAGAAAATGTGAGGCTCAAAATATATAAAATAACCGATATCAAATTAATTGAAAGCCGAGTCCCAAGATGTATCGCAAAGCCTTACCGTTGAAAGTATCGCAAAATCGAGATCAATGGCATTAAAAAGGCGGGACAAAAGGTATCGATTATTCGAGGCTTCTTACGAAAATATATTTTTTCGAGGGAGAAACTTGACATCACTCTAAAAGTTATCCTTTATTCAAAAAAATGTGACACTTTATTTAAAAAACGATACAAGAACAAAGCACTCACTAAACAATATCATTTTCCATCACAACTGAAAAATTTATAGTTTAAGAAAAATTCTGTGTAAACTTGCATGAACGTATTTGCGATTACATATATCATGCGGCCTGCTTTCACGATGCTTGGATTCAAAATGACGTGAAAGTTTCAAAAGGCCAGATATGGCACAGAAAACACACCATCATGGAGCTAAATAATCGCTAAATTCAAGTATCACGCTATATCTGTTATTCGAGGTTTCTATCATTGAATTTTAACACATTTTGGGAGAGAATCGTCGAAAAGCCAGGGAAATTACTCAAACTAAACGATCTTGGTTTTGCGAAATATTTTGGGTCTCGGTCTTTCGATATCTTCCTGACTGATAATTAAAGATTTATACCTAACAGTGATCCTTTGCGGCCCCAAGGTCAACTTTCGTATGATATGAAAATCGTTTGCGGCCTATGTTCTGATTGCTTTGCTTTTCATTCAGCGAACAACAGATTGTGGTCTGTAATTGCTGTGTTTTGCAGATCTTGAGATTACCTTGTTTCCCAAAATGATTGTTCCTAACATTTTCTATCCGGAATGAATTTGTTGAAAACATTGCCAAAATCTACATTTCATGCCACAGCAAAATTGGTATTGCAAAAGATGAGAAAATCGTTGCAGTGGTATGCCAGTTCAGGCAAAGAGGGAAACCGCGACGATCTAAAGATTTAATAAAACGGGCAAAACTCGAATTAATCATGGCTTGCTACCAAAATCGTACGAGACATGAGTACTCAATCACTTTCTCTTTCGCATACCTCTTGCAGTTTGCAGCATCTCGCAAGTTCTCAAAATACAGCCATGCCGAAATATAGTTTGCTGAGCACGTTTTTACTTGTAACAAACTATTCATAAGAAATTCGACTGTTAGCCTGATAACCAGACCTCATTTCAAAAGAAACAGTAAAATTGCACCATTTTCAGAAACTAGGTCAGGTTATCAAGCTATCCTACTCACAGATTGCTAAAGAAATTAAGAAACTTGGAAGAAACAAAGGGATCAAATACTGGAAAATTGTAACTAAAGAACGGTTTAGGGGTGTGCTTGTTTGGTGATTCCAAACCAACCAAATTCTGAAAGCGGTAGACTTCGCAGAGATGGAAACGCAGTTCCCAATCAAACACGAAATTCTTCAAAACAGCAGGTTTCAGATTTCTCCTGGCAAAGACGAGGTTTCCCGTTGAAAGATATGTAGACGAATCTGGCACTTGGCAACAAAGAGTGAAGTGACCGATTACCGTAGCAACGCAAGCAAAGTCGCCTCGTTTTAAGAGTTCTGCAAGTGAAATCGAGAATCTATTATAAGTCTGCCAAACCTTCTGCCTTTTGGAGCAGAAGGTTCAGCAGGCCTGCCAAACCTGCCAAACCTGCTGTTTTCGGAATCGTGGAGGCAATCAAACACAAACTCCGAGTCTTCCAAGTCTACCGTTTTCAGAATTGGTACCAATCAAACACACCCTTGAAAAGAAAAGCTTGGAATATCTTTATTTTCATTTGTTTCCTTTATCATATCACGCTGAATGCGCTTGAGAGTAACGCTTGTATAGAACTGCTTTGAAAAGTTCACAAGGGCACAAGGAGACTCGTGTAAACTTGAAGATCCTTGTAATGAACTTGTAAGAAATTTTGAGAAACTCAGTCTAATGATCTGAAGAGATTTTCAGTACTCTTTCAAATTCAAAGTTTCTTGTAGAAAAATATTTGTATTTTATCTAAACTGCAGTTGCTGATGTTGCAACAATCTTTGTCAAAGGACACGCAAAGGAGCTTGGGTGCTCAGATAAGATCGGGGCCTGGGCCTGAGGAGCCTGAGAAGAGTGATTTTCTCGCCCCACTAGCAACGACAACAACATACAAGATTACAACAACTTACAAGATGGAGTCGAAGAAAAGCAAGAAAGGAAGGGGGAGGCTGGAAAGGAAGAAGACAACGCGGTCTAAAGATGTGTGTGCTATGAAAATGTAAGTAGATGCGTACATAATCTTTGATAGCAGTTCCAAAAAAATCGTTAGGATTTTGTGCAAGCTGATAACAAGTCCTGCCCTTACGAATGGTAAATAATTGTTGGCCGACAGCCCAGTCTGCAATGTATGGCTTGTGCTCACCGTAGATATTTTCCTCCCAAAACTTTTGCACACCAGGTAGGTTTGGGTGTGGCAATGTAGATGGGAGTGGTCAGGGTGTGGTCCTATTGAATTACCGTTACCTATGAACTCAAGATAGACCAGGCCCTGAGCAACTCCACTAATTTTAGAAATCAAGACCTAGATATGACAAATAAATGGGGGAAAATAAAATAAGTAACAAATGGGGGACAGTGAGAGAGGGGGTCTGGGGCAAAGCCCCCAGGAAATTTTATGAGGACATGCACTCTACTTTTGCTCTGAACACCTCTGCCAATCCCATGTTTGCTCGTTTTGTACTACAAATTTTGGAACATTTTAAGTAGGAGAAATATTAGTCTACTTGCAAATAGATTTTGCAGACAAAAGTATTCATCAATTTGAGTCTCTGGAATATCATTGAAATGTAGAAATGCACAATGATTTTCCCAAATTTTAACCACAATAGTTTGGTGTACACCCGCACACCAGAAATTTGTAATGATGCACACCTGCATACCGGCAATTTTGCCCTTGCACACCGGAGATCTCGTCGAAAAGTGCCATACTTTGAAACAACATGTCGAAAAGTTACAGACATGATCTTGTTTCAAAGTAGAACAAAAGAAGGCCTTGTGCCTCTGTTTGACCTCTGTTTTTCCAATTGATACCATCCAATACTGGAGAATACAAGAAGCTATGTTTAGATTCCCAGATCCTTAAGAACTTCCCTGCATACAAACTCTCCTATTAAATTGTTATTTTGTTGTATTTCCTTTGTGTGTAGTAGTGTTTGAGAATGAAATGAACTGAAATGATTTGAACTGAACTTACCCCTAACTTATGTAGTCTTAAAACTCCTTCATTTTTCTTTAAATGTAAATGTTCTCACTAGTTACTCCTTTTATTTAATCACCAGCCATTCCATCATTAGTATACCACTGTCTCTTTATGACCCAGACCTCACAGATTTGCTCAAAGGATGACAGGTGGAAATAATTTAACCTTCATTAAATTTCATTTATTTCCTTGCAGGTTTTAGACTTACTTTTCAGCTCTTTTCATTACTTAACTTTTTTAATCATCATTTTATTCCAATAAGCCTTCCTGTTGTGTTTTACTTATAATCCTCATTATCTCTGCTGTGTTTATCCAACCATAAAACATTTTTGATTTAATCAAATAAACCCAGCCTTCAAATGCAAAGCTTTTGATAAAGCAGAGGATTAGCTTTCCTCAACTCCAAGTTTTTGCTATATGAAATTAACAATTTTTGCTTTGTTTATTTGTTAAGCAATTAATCCCATCCTTGCAAAATATTGGAATCCAAGAGCTATTTATTAACTTCTTCTTAGTGTGCATTAATCATGTAATCCAAAAATGAAATTATTATGAATTCTTTATGGGATAAGTTGAAATTGTCATGACTTCTTGCATCATTTAGGTGAAACAAAACTAACCACAATGAATGGGGATTTAATATCCTTTCAAGAAAGATGGTACTTGGGATTATGGAAGATGTCTTATAGTCTTACCTAAAATCAGAATTTAGTTGAAATTGCTAGTGGGTAACTACAATTGAAGTGTGTTGCGTGAAGAATGTTGTTTCACCACAGATGTCATGTGAAATCTGTTTCAGGCTGACTTTGATAGTTATAGATGCAGTACAGATGTTGCAAACTAATAATTTTCTTGCTTAGGGATTCATAAAGATCACGAGAAAATGATTCTTGAATATAATCCTTTTCTACTTTTTACCTTTTTACAATCTTTTTTACCTCTCAAGAATTTTTTTTACAAATTTCCTCTTGATGTTACATCTGCAACCCAATTAATTATGAAGTTTCTAAAATCTGTACATACTGTATATATGCCAAAGATTTAACCCAAGTAAAGATTATTGTCCCCATGCATTCGTAGCAAAACATAGCAACTCTGTCTGCTTCCTCTTGCATGACTTGTAACCATATAAGCACAATTTATGCCTGCAGTATTCAGATTAGAAATTGAGGGAAATTGAGCTTTCAGATGATGTAAGATTGATCCCTCTTCACTTTGAAACAAAAAACTTGCTAGCAGTTTAAGGGGACTAAACACCCTATTTGTAACTCAACATTCAAACTTCTCCGTGTTTTTAAACTCTACTCTTTGAAATCTTTTCATTGCTGCCTGTTTTGAAATGATTTTGAAAGGAACACAACCACTATGTGTTGTCCATCTGACAATTGGAGCACTTTCTTCAGTCATACAGGACATTGCTTATAGCAAAATTGCTTCATGGTCTCTTTAGAAACTTTGGAATTCTTAGTAATCTGTATATATTTGAGAAACTGTGCAGTGATTATCTAAAGAATTCTACTTTGACTCCTTTTCACACTGAGGCTTGCTGTGCATAGACCATAGTTACTCTGGCATTCTTTTCAAGATTTGACTGAATGTTTGAAAGGCGATAAGAGTGCTTGGAGTTTTCATGAGAATTCTTGTATTTCTTATCTGCCAATAATGCTGTAAGCATGGGGCTCAAAGCCTAAAAAGGGATGTAAAATTTTGTTCATTTTTATTTGAAGTGAATTGTTGAAAGAAGCAATGATACTTTGGTGTAAACTTGCTATGGAGATTTTCCTATATCTGGATTATTTTCAATATTGTAGCATTATCATTTTCTTCAAAGAATTCATGGAAAATTTTGAAAAATTAAAGTCATCAGAAATCCTAAAGGAAGAGGGGGGAAATGAAACAATCTTTGTGACAACCATTGTTTATGAAGCATCACAATATGGTGGCAAGGAGAAATCTGGAACCATTCTGGCTTCAGATTTAAAAGTTTGATCATGTCACACCCTCAAACATGTTGAATCCATCTTTTGAAACGTAAGACAAATAAAGATTTGAAACATTTCCAAGGTAAATTAACAGCAAAATATGCTAACTTCCTTTCAAGCAATTTAATTCAAAGAAAAATGCAACAGAATTTTACACCTACCTTACCTGCCTTTTTAGAGATTTGAACCCTATGCTAATACCGGAGATCACAGGTGATAAATCATTCTGCAATGGAATGCAAAAGCAATGAAAAGCATGCATCTCTGAGACCCAAATTTAATTCTCTTAATTCTACAATATTTAACATAAACAACCAACCATTCAACAGTTCACTAAAATTTATTTGAGTATAAATTATCATAGGTGATTTATCATAGGTGATAAATCATTCTGCAATGGAATGCAAAAGCAATGAAAAGCATGCATCTCTGAGACCCAAATTTAATTCTCTTAATTCTACAATATTTAACATAAACAACCAATCATTCAACAGTTCACTAAAATTTATTTGAGTATAGATTATCATAGGTGATTTATCATAGGTGATAAATCATTCTGCAATGGAATGCAAAAGCAATGAAAAGCATGCATCTCTGAGACCCAAATTTAATTCTCTTAATTCTACAATATTTAACATAAACAACCAATCATTCAACAGTTCACTAAAATTTATTTGAGTATAAATTATCATAGGTGATTTATCATAGGTGATAAATCATTCTGCAATGGAATGCAAAAGCAATGAAAAGCATGCATCTCTGAGACCCAAATTTAATTCTCTTAATTCTACAATATTTAACATAAACAACCAATCATACAACAGTTCACTAAAATTTATTTACTTACCATAAATTGATTATCTTTGGCTAGAATTATCCCTTCACAATTTTTTGATGTTTATTCACAACAAAGCATTTTAACTAAGCAATTCAATTACTTACATTTCATTTCAAGGAAGAATTTTAGGGCCTCTTCAAGTGGAGTTGACTCTTTGCCGGCCAAGCTGCAAGTGAAGATTATGTTCAGCCTGCGTCTTTTTATCATTCCCCGTCAAACAGATCAAACATTTCACCTAACATTTTAAAAACATATGTTTGCTGAAATGTTTGGCTTGTTTGCCCAACTTGTTTGGTCTCATAACATTTGTTTGGCAGTGTTGGACGAAGTTTGATCTAGGTCAAAAACAAATTTTGTTTTCGTTGTTGTGTGAAATGCTGGATCTGTTTGATCACTGCAACAAACATTTCGTCAAACATTCTCTTCTTTTTTCATCAGTATGCCTTTGTGAATGCTCTGCAGCGTCTCGTTGACTGCATAGGCACCTTCTGATCACATGTTTCAAACCAAATATTTGTTGAAATGTTTGGTGACATGTTAGTTCTGTTTGACCACCAACTCACAACATGAAGCAAAATCAAAATATGAATTTTGATAAATTTTTTGTGAAATGTTAGATCAGTTTGACTGGGGCTTTACATGGACTGGATGGCAGCTGATTTTTATGAAAATTATTTCACTTCAAATTGCGTGAAAGTGTGAATAGGGATAAATGATCTCCATATTGAGACAGCATTTCCTTCAAGGCTCTGAAGTGATATTCATGTGTGATTTAGGCCTGTCGATTGACCATGATTTGCCATTCGATCAATTATGTGTAAATTGCCATTTTAATCGATTGCACGTATTTTATTGTAAGAAAGTGCTTATAAGAAACTCAACTCTCATATCACCAAAAAATTGAGAAACTTCAATACTGGGAGAATATTACTTAAAGAATTTCTTACCTGCAAGAAAATCGTTGTTGGTAAGTGATTGCTTCATTTTCTTGCAATTTTAACTGTTTTCTCTCTAGTTACAGGTTTCTCGTATATTTTGATTAATGTTCTTTTACAGGTTACAAGTTTATTGTACGTCCATGGGTTTATTAAGATGAGTCCGCTGTTCAAAGTAAAAGTAAAGTAAAGTAAAGTTATTGCTTTTATATAGCGCCTTTACTAATTCAATATTCAAGGGCGCTTTACAATTCCATTACCCCCTCAGCTCAGGCATTTTTTTCTCCCTTTGGGAGTATTTTACACAGCCTTACAGTTGGCGCTTCTGATGTTTTTATTGCCTTCACCACTGAGGTACCAATTTTACACCTAGGTGAGGTGCTGTACCTACGATACCGGATGTTTCCAGGTGGTCACCCATCCTGGTAATAACCTGGCCCAACCATGCTTAACTTCGGTGATCAAATAGGAACCGGTGTATCCATGCTGGCAAGTCGTAGGCTAAAAGACCGCTCTGGGCTGTATCTGTAGTGATGTTCTTGTTTCTTTGCAATGATCGATTGTTCGTAGAGTTGATGGTCTATGGAACTCTTGAGAGGTGCAATTGAATCGAGAATAACTCGAGTTTGCAGGAAGCTGCGACCGATCGCGAGACGCAAGCCAAATGCATATCAGCGAAACGGGGAGATTCCTCGATTTCTGCTATTGCCAAGGCTGTCCGAATGGGCCGCGCTCTCCACATGCCTTTCCCCACATTGCGAAAAGATCTATTGGCAATTGATTATTTGGACCGTGACTTGCTATATTAATAACGAACGATCAATCGATGGTCGATGGATAGGACCACCTCACATCACTCCGTTTTCAATAATAATGATGCAATAATTTAATGAATTATTCTTTCTCACTAGGCTCATTACATAATCAGCTAATTACAACAGACGGCTTCAGGTAGCTCGAGGCATCTGGTTCGTTCAAGTCTAACGCAGAAGAAGGAGATATTAAGGCAGATGGTTTTCAGAAACCGTAAGTTGAAGTATTATCATCACATCTTTAATGGATCAAAAAAGTGATTTAGTGAAAAACCAAGGACAGGAGCCTTTGGCAAAAATTTTGGAAGGGAATTCTCTCAACCTTTTTGGAATTTGCTTTAAAACTTCAAAGATGTTTAAAGTGCGAGATGCACAAATCTTGTCATCTAAGTATATTTTGGATTGTTCACGTCCTCGTTTCTTTTACTTATTTTTATTTCAAACCCCCCCCCCCCAAACTTTCAACCTTCGCCAGGCTAGGCTAAAACAACGATGCTTCTTATATGTGGGTTTACTGTACACATCAGAAGAAGACGTAAATACATTTCCGATCCAATAAAGTCCCACCTTTAAAGACCCATTGCTAACCATGATCCTTTGTGCGCTGATTGAAATGCAAGACAAAGGGAACTTAGGCCAAAAATGACTTTCAGATAACACGAAAGTCGACTTTGGCGCCAAAAATTTAGTCGGTCTGAAATATCCTTGCACAAACTCCCTCTGTTTGGTGTCCAGTTGAGTTTTATGTAAAAGAATATCTTTGAGTATTCGACTTTCCAGGTGCATTTCGCAATAGATCTTGAGTTCATCTTCAGCTTTCCAGATGTATAATCACAATTTTGACGATCGTGAAGCCAATGATTAGCAAAATAGGTCGGATTTAATCTGTCAAGTCATGTCCTTGCACAAATATCCTCTGTTTTGGATTTTGATCTTGTGTTACAGAATTCTTCTTCTTACTGGCTTTTCCGTCTTATTCAAGACATTAGCCTTGCCACTGTTTTCTTCCATTCCTTTCGCTCATAATCCTTTTAAGTTAGTTCATCCACTGTTGTTACAGAATATCCCATCAATATTCTTGAGTGCATGGCTGTCCATGTGAATTCGCTTTCTGATCAGTGGACCACGAGTCAGCACTCGGTTTCCAGGTATCTCACCGCAAGTTTGACAAATCTTGAAGCTAATGATCACTGATTTCTGTCGCATTTTTTCGGTCTGAAATTTTGTTGCAGAAACATTCTCTGTTTGGCTTTTGCTCTAAAACTACTGATTAATCGTCCCATCCGCTTAATGAATTTTGAAAATGTTCCATCCCCTACCCATTTTTATTAATTCTTGAAAAATTGAAATGAAAGTGAACATAATTTTTGACTAAATGTAAAAAGATGCTCATTTAAGCAAAAAACGACTATTTTCAAGTGTTACAACGTCCTCCCCGATTGTTCCAACCCTCGATTATTATGACATCGAACCATTAGCCCCCTTGTTTATTCGGTACTAGAGAGTAATCGGTTCTTATATACCTTTTCTTATTTCTGAGTACTCGACTTTCCAGCTATAGTGCATTGCGACAATCCTGCCCTGTTTTAAAATCCCAGACCAGCAAAGTCTATCAGATGTAGTCGATCCGATGCCATCCTTGAGGACAATTTTTTGTCCTAGGTTCGTTCTTGTTCTTTATTCTGGTAATGGTCTCCAAGTCAACATTTGAGTTTCAAGGTGCGTCTCGTCAGTTTCTTTCTAAGTTTACCTTAAATCGGCCTGATTCAGTCATGGGTCGCAGGAAACAAAATAATTGTTAGAAATGTAAATGCAAACATATCTGTGTCTTTGTCGTGGCTTCGTCTGCCTTTCTTGGCTTTCCTTTGCTTCCCTGCCTCAGCTCAGTCTATTGATTCAAGTCTGCAATGACCTAAATCAGTGCAGACATGAATCAATGGATAGAGCTGACGCAGGGAAGCAATGGAAAGCCAAGAAAGGCAGAAGAAGCCACGATAAAGATACAGACATGTTTTTTGCATTTACTTTTTAACAATTATTTCGTTTCCTGCGACCCATGATTCAGCCAGGCAGACAGTGTCCTTGCAAATACTATGTCCTCCTGGTTTTTGCTGTTCTTTAAGTTCTTTACTCAAGTCATCATATCAAGTTAGATGAATTTTGAAGCCAAGAGCTAGCTAGATTCCCAGTTATCGCACCAATAGCAACAATAATGACAACAACAGCAGGCAACATTCTTTATTTTTACTCAAACTGGGACTTATGGACTTTCATATTTTGAGCTCCCACCAATCTATCAACAGCAATAACTACGAACATGCAATCAGTTTGATGAATTTTGAAGCCGCGTGCAAGAAAGGATAGCCATGAAAATTACATCAACTAACGTCATCCTGATTTTCAAGGTTCATTGCCTCGATTTCAAGAAGTTTGAAGCGAAAATCAGTCAGACTTTGTTGACCAACCGATGACCATACACACTCTTTTTTTTGCCTTTTGCTCAAATTCTTTCTCAGTGGAAAGGTGAAAGATTCTATGTTCCACATTCCTAAATCATTGGTCACAAGTTTAATTGAATCTTACGTCAGCAGTAGTTAGTGAGTTTTAGGAGGACATGACATCTTTTGAGTTCTTACGTTGGTCGGATTTTGTCGTTCAGACACTATCCCTACGCGACAGTAGTCTGTTGTGGCTTTTGTTCAAATTCTTTCCACCTGGGAAGATACCCGACTCCGCGTTCCATTTTCCAAAATCATCAGTTAGAAGTTTCACCATTTGTAAGCAGAAATTACTGAGATTAGGACATCAGTTGAGTTTCATGACATCGGTTGAGTCGCTTGGTCGCTCGCATTTAGTTGGTCAGACACTATCCTTATGCGATAGCAGTCTGTTTTGTCTTTCGTTCAGATTCTTGCTCCCACAAAAGTTACTGCATTCTTTTTTTCAAATTTCTCACATTATCAGTCGCAAGTTGAAGCATTCTTGTAAGCTGGAGTTAATGAGTTGTAAGAGGACACGACTTGTACATAGTCACTTTTGTCTATCAGATTTAGTCGGTCAGGCACTAACCTTGCTTGACAACTTGTACTTAGTCACTTTTGTCAATCAGATTAGTTGGTCAGGCACTAACCTTGCTTGACAGCAGTCTGTTGTGGCTTTTGTTCAAATTCTTTCCACCTGGAAAGACACCGGATTCCGTGGGTGACTTTCCCAAATCATTCATATCAATTTGGACTATCTTGTATGCAGGATTTGGTGAGTTTTGAGATGACACAACTTCTGTCGAGTCGCTGTTAGTCCGTCGGAAAACAAGACAAATGGCTTGTAGACTAAAACATGCCTGACAGCGTAAAATACAGATGAATTCCTTACGAAATTCATTCGACATAGCTGCTAGGACAAGGGGGTTTACCATCGATGTGGAATATGCAGCTAGGGATACGAATGTCCAAATGAGATTCTTTTGTTCTTCTGTACCTCCACTGCCAAACTCATACCATTGCCAGAATACATTATTAGGCAATTTCAATGCCGCATATAATGCCACCATTACTATAAACATTACTGTTATGTTCTTGTTTTGGCGTAATCTTGATTTGCGTCTCGCTTGATTCAAGCCAAGTGAATTTTGTAACAGTTGTCTTGACTGCCGCGACAGATTGACGCAAATTCGAATGACAAAGCATGTGATCATCAGCATCGGAACGAGGAACTCACAAACTGATAACAACACAGTGTAGAGTTTACTGCCGATTTCGCTTTCCCATACCTCACTGCACGTAATGGTGCCCTTTTCGGTGGAAAATCGTAACCGAATGCCGTAAGGAATTACGAGAGCTACTGGGATGATCCACGTAATTGCAGCGAGGATTCGAATCGACTTACGCCGCATTTGCCGTCGCATGCTTTTCGTAAATAACGAATTACGCTCTAACATCATGAACATGAATGTCCAGCTTGAGACAATAGGCATACTTGTCTGGAAAGGCGAAATGACGTAACATAAGTTCTCCCCATAGATCCATTTACCGTTGATGAAATACCCGACATCCAGTGGAATACAAAGCGCGGCAATGATCACATCACAGACTGCGAGATTCATCAACATTATTGAACTTCTACGCTTTCGATACTCCGGCTTTAACAACACAGTGATTGTAAGCGTGTTGCCCACAACACCAACGATGGCCATCAAAATATATAAGATCACCTGCATCTGTGTTAGTGGTGTTAGACTGTAACTATGTGCTGCCTTACTATGACCAATAGTTGTTAAATTTGAAGTAGAATTTCTAATGCTTGAAGTTAGGATCACTGTTATGTGGGTTACGTTCACGTCGGAATCCATTGTTGTGAATTTGGCAGCTGCGAAGAGTTGAGCGAATAGGCTTCTTGCTTTTTTGGACTCCCTGAGAAGAAGAAAGTTGATTAATACAGAATGCCGTATGAGTGGGCTCGTTAGACTTCTGGCTTGATAATCAGCGTATGTATGCTCTCCAGCATATGCAGTGAATCTTTTTAAAAGATTTAAGCAAATGATCTGCGGTGCAAAATTTAGAAAGAGCCTAAGATAACGAATTCAATGTTGTAAATCTGCAATTGCAACATGAGAAACCATAATCTGTAGAAAGAAAACTGTTAATTTCAAAAGAAAAACAACCAAACCAACCTGCAATTAGGTAGCCTGCGTGCAGATTCTACAGTCAGTGCGGAGGAGTGAAAAGGAGAAGACAGCTCCCTGTATAGTCTGCGCAACGGTGAGCAATAGACCCTTTTCACAATGACGTCATTTCTTTTGAAATTCTTCCGGGAACATCACTTGTCTCGATTTAACGTGGATCGAAATCTCAAAAGCGTGCATTGCTCTCAGCAACGCATGAAATTGTTTTGTACGTGTAGTTGCAACATAATGATATGATGTAGATTTCTCGCAGCACAGGGAATCACATCTTTTGCCTCGAATTGAATGTTTTTGTGAAAGGGGTCCTTTCTGTGTTTTGAGTTCTCAGATTTTGTGGAACAGTCTTTGATTGGCTGCACGATTTAATTATTGTTCATACTTATGTTCAGCGTATTTTGCGTGTAACAAACATTGTTCTAAAATTTGTCACAAGCAGAACACACTGAATACCAGTAAGAACA
Source organism: Aurelia sp. 4 Dawson et al 2005 (assembly GCA_964019985.1). Classification (NCBI taxonomy): domain Eukaryota; kingdom Metazoa; phylum Cnidaria; class Scyphozoa; order Semaeostomeae; family Ulmaridae; genus Aurelia; species Aurelia sp. 4 Dawson et al 2005. The sequence goes on from OZ026506.1 coordinate 6,516,062, forward strand.
AAAGTGTAATCGTGCAGCCAATCACAGATGTCTCCACAAAATCTGAGCGCTCAAAAACATAGAATTGGTTGCTGTTGCGCTGACTGACTCTACGGGGAGCATTCTTCTCCTTTTCGCTCCTCCGCAGTAACTGCAGAGTCTGGACGCAGGCTACTTTTATGGAGAACACTATTAAATCCGGCAAGCGAAACAACGTATCAATCTGATATCCTGAAAGGGTAGAGAATCAGTTATTAAGTGAAATGAAGGGCATCGTTTAATAACCAAAACGCGTTTCGTCGCACACGCATTGGTTCTGTTCGTGTGAAGAATGAATAAACCAAAGGGAAACATGTTTGGTAACGCAGTATATCACATAAGCTTTCTTACTGGTTAGGCCATCCAGTGAGGGCATATCGTTCAAAGCCTTTCTAGAGCCCCTTTCATATTTGCTTTATACTCTGTTGACAAATTTACAGTGCGTCATACTTGTAACACTGCCTACAAAATACTCTACTGTGCTGCAGAAACGATAGCAGTGAAGCAAAATATCGTCTATTCCGTTTCCAAACCATGAAAAAAGTCCAACAAGTGCATGTAAGTACTAGATTCTACAAAGCAGAGCATTCATGAAAAGAAGACTTGGTGATTGCTTGACGGATAGTGGAAATTTGTATGAATTCATTCACATCGACCAGTCTCGTGGATAAAGTGCTGAGTTAGCTCAAGGATATTTCTGTTAGTTTCGTCATAGAGGTCTTTGTCACCATACATTGAAAGCTGTCCTTTCCATTGGTTCTGCAGTTTATTTCATTAATCATTGTATGAATGAATGAATGAATGAATGAATGAATGAATAAAACCAACAATTTCTAATCTTCTGCCTATGCTCATCCTATGTTGTCTTGTTAGAGATATCCTTCCTCGTTTGCAGGCCGCACAATGACAGTAGCACATGGCTATCACGTGCTTACGTCTCCTAGCAGATTCCATTTCTTCATTTCATTCATTTATTTTCCGTTAGATGGTTCTGCACGTCAATGAGTTTGCATAATTATCTCCTTTTTTCATCTAAACCTAGATTTCAGCTACTTACAAAGCAGCTCATTTTGATCCCAAAATATTCTGAACTTCGTAACTCACATTATGCTCGAAGGCGTAAACATATGCGAAAGACCCACGACGTTTTTCGATTTCTAAAAAGAATTTCTGCGGCTTGTATTCATATTTTCCAAAAACTTTTCCTGTAATATGCTATCAAAAGCGAGACAAATTAAATCACGGCTCCTCCGTATCAGCTGTTCTATCGTTTAGTACACTATCTTCTGGCTCCCACAGTGACTGAGGATAGGAAACAACTGTGGGCATCACAGCTTGTTTCATTTGCATCTGTGGCTGGATAAACCGGACGTCGAAATCTCTTTGTTCACAATCAGTAGTAGCCCAGTGTCAGATATACAATGAGTGAGGTAGCACCCTAGATTTCACAGATCTCCCAGATTTCCCAGAGTTCCTAGGCGTACCCTTTGTTTACAATCGGTAATGGCCCATTGGCGTATCTGTAGTGGGTGAAGTAGTTGTCTTAGGTTTCTGCTGTGAAAGTTTCTGCTGCTGCTGTAGTTACTAGCGTTGTCTTTTTCACTAAAGCATAGCGCTAAAATCTTTACGAAGGAGGGTGTAAAATTCTACCTCCGTTTATGTGGATATCCACTTTGGATAGCGTTTTCGAAAGCCTCCGTTTTTGTGGCGATTTGTTGGGCGGATCAGTGTAAACACTTTCACAAAAGCGGAGGTTTTTTCTCTCCGTTTTCATACTAAAAGAGAGCAGTGTGAAGGGGAACTAAGATACCTTTACAGAAAATAAAGATTTTCGTACCCCTACTAGCCTGTGCTCCAGACCATCTCTAAGGAGGAGAGTGTCGAGAGAGAGAGAGAGAGAGAGACTCCTCCTTGGTGATGGTCTGGAACACAGGCTAACCCCTACTGTCTCAACCTTGATGTAAAAGATGTTATTGATGATGATGATGATGATGATGATGATGATGATGATGATGATGATGATGATGATGATGATGATGATGATGATGATGATGATGATGATGATGATGATGATGATGATGATGATGATGATGATGATGATGATGATGATGATGATGATGGTGATGATGATGATGATGGTGATGGTGATGGTGATGATGATGATGATGATGATGATGATGATGATGATGATGATGATGATGATGATGATGATGATGGTGGTGGTGGTGATAATGATAATGATCGGTGCAGATTGGTGCAACTACAATAACAGAATCTGTATATCATTATTCATTTATTTATTTATTTATTATTACTATTATTATTATTATTATTATTATCATCATTATTGTTATTATTTTATATGATCATTTTTATTCAATTTATTAGATCTATTTTACTGTTTGCAATCAGTAAAAAATATCCTATGATCGCATGTATTGTGGGTGAGGTAGCAACCTGTGTTTTCTAGTGTTTTCTACTGCTTCATTCATACACTTTCATCTTGATCGATGGTCCGTAGCAATCTCTCTATTTACAATCGCTAATAGCCCATCATCGCATGTGCAATAAGTGAAGTAGTAACGTAGGTTTCAGCTTTCTTTGTTGCTTTACTTATTTACTTTTGCCCCGTGATTAGCGGGCCGTAGAAATATCTGTATTCACAATAATCAGTTGTCCACCGTCACGCACGCCTAGTAAATGAGATGGTGATGTATGTAGTCTTAACTTTTTCTTTGTCTATTTAATTTTGCATCTTGATTAATGGGCCGTAGATGATCGAGAAAATTCATATTTCCTGAGGCCCTGCCCTTTGAGCAGCTAAATGTGGGCATCTAAGAATTAGATCTTAATGTATTAATTGTTTTAAATGCGACGCGACCCCCCCCCCCCCTCTCCTCCGATTTGGAGTGAGAGCAGTCAGACGATTTGAGTGAGAAATGAAGCACGGAGGAGTCAGACGACGCGCGTGAAAAATGAAGCAAGAACACTAAGAAATTGCGAGCACGATAATGTTTGTACTAAATTACGATGAAATAACTTTGTGAAGATTCTCCGAAATTTGTGCTATTTCTTATTAAGTGTACGACCGTAATACACCGGGCAGGACTATTACAGAACGCTGTCTCTTCTCACATGTTCATGGGTTGCATTCAGAATCATAACACCATCTTCGTCCATATCTACCCTTATCTAAGAACACATGTTTCTATTTCTGTTGTATCTGCTGTTTTCTTTCGTACCCAGGTCATCTATCTCCTAAGGTCAAAACTTGGCCTATCTTTGACGAATTAGTAGATTACGGTTCTTCAAAGGAGCCATTTTCTTGATATTTTCGTCAATAGTAACTCAGTACGTCATGGCAGCTCGTTCAATAATATTCGCTGAGAGGAGAGTATGGTACCAAACAGGCGTCTCCTTTGGGGCATCACACTGATGGCAGCCTTACTCTACACTGCGTATATGTCGTTAATTCGCCCCTTGCCTGAACTGATATACTGCTACAACTACTGAAGCGCTCACTAAAGTGACAAAGTCAACAGCAGTTCAGTTCAATGTAAGTTGAGAGTCCTTGTGGAGTGAGGCTAGGCGTTCTCTACGTAAATTGATCTGAAGAAGTTTTTCCCCACCTTGAAACTTTATCAGCACCCGTTCATATGGAGACGAGCCAGCCCGTTTATAGGAATGGAGCTCTTTGTTGTGATCTCACCTTGTCCCTAATTTTGATGCAAATCTTGTTGTCTGTTCATATTAGAAGGCGCGCTGGCCCTTTTCTTAGCGAGATCTCACTGGAGTATTGGAGAGGCCTCGGTAGCAAGGATGACAATTTCCTTTATCAATATTCCATCCCGGCTACCGATGCGTAACTGTTTCAAATCTACTTACATCCTGGATGGAACGAAACGAAATAATTGTTATAAATAATAAATAATAATGATGATAAATAATAATAATAATAATAAAATGTATACGCAGTCATACCCCAGCTCAACTCGTCGATTCAAGTTTCCAATGGCCTAATTCAGTTTCTCTGTAAAAGCGAGGTTGTCCTCATTGTTTGCGGTATCAGGCCATTGTAAACTTGAATCAACGAGTTGAGCTGAGGTAGGGATGCAGAGGAAAGCCATCAAAGGCAGAAAGAAGCCACGATAAAGACACAAGTGTGATTTGCGTATACATTTTATTGAATAAAAATCATTTCGTTTGCAATTCACCCATGCTTATATCCGAGGGATCGTAAGAAATATGAATGTTTGGTTTATTTCTCCGCAAAGTGCAAAGATTCATCTTCAAATTTATGCCTCCATTTTTAAAAATATGAAAATCTGTGTGATATTGCCTTCAAAAATTGAAAGATCACTCCTTCGAGAAAAATTTTCCGATGGAGCGCTAGTCCTTGCTATTCATCAGATCGAGGCTGTAATATACAAGGGAGGCAGTGTGATCGAGATGGATAGGTTTTGTTTTGCGTTATATCTTAAATCTATTGCTAATTTTTAAAAGCAAGGGCCGACACGGTTAAAATGCTCAACGGGGGCCGGCAAACTGCTTGGAAATTTAGCTAAGATTTCATGATAGAAAAGAGATTAAAAGAAAAATATTGTGAAAAATCAACTCCCGATCTATTAATCCTCTGTGTGCAGCAACATGTGTAGGGAATAGTAACCCCAGTTGATTTGAGAATTCCAACATCTGTTATCAAGAAGACCACTGTAACAGTGACGAGATTTTCCTTTAGCTTCAAAAGATTTGAAGGCCGCTTTACGGGTTGTATTCATATACCATGCATATTAGATCTGTCTTTCTACGGGCCTAAACATATTCCACAGTTTTAAAATACGCCTTCAGATGATGTGAAAATCTGGCTTCGGCAGCATGCTTACTGATCATAGCGATGTGAGCAAACTTACTTTATGACAGACTGTGTTGGAAAATCCTTGAGAAAGTTCTGAAGTAGGTCAAATAACGCCCGTGTGATTTTTGAGGAATGGTAGGGGGAAATTCAAAGGGAACGAGCTATCGAAGCCAAGTCTAAAGCAAATTTAGCGACCGTATGTTGTTCCGAGGAACGAGGTGCTCTGTACCATATGCGGTAAAGAAGAGATTTTACGGCCTAATAGCCAAACTGCAAACATTAAAAACTATTCAAAGATGGCTACTTCACTCGTTTTACTGACTAAATTTTCAAGGAAGGTTCTAACGTTGTATTAAAACATTTTCTATATCTATCAGGCAACATTTGTGACTCTTTTAGAAATATTGAGAAGATTTGAGTCTGACGCTAGAACCCATTCTTTCCATCACTTTTGGCTTTGATATTGGTGGAGAATAAAATTTTGAAGCGATCACTAGTTTGCCTTTCTTAGGATTGTTACAAGAAGTGATTCATCTGTTAAGCCATTAATGCACAATTTAATTGGCGAAGTATGAGTGATATTATCAGAAGTGAAACTGCCACAACCATGTACAAATCGCTAAATCGTCTTGCTCCATCATATCTTTCTAAAAAGTTCGTCAAAAATTCTACTCGAAGTATCAGGCAACTGCGAAATATTGAAACAGATATTTTGCCGCCGTTGAGGAAAACAAGCAATGGGCAAATAGGTATATCTTTCCTTGGATCTAAAGTATGGAATCAGCTTGACTATGACCTAAGACAGACAGGCATCCTCCCTTGCCAATTTCAAACGGAGATTAAAGGAAAGTTAACTCAGCTTAGTTTATTTTTCATTATTACTATTTTTTATTAATTGTTTGCCACGGCCCCCTGAAAAGCAGTCCTTTAGGACTGACGGGGCTACCTTGCTTAAAAAGTAACAATAAATAAAAAAAAAAATTTCCTCGGTAAAATTCTGCAACTACGTGTTAGATTGACTCAAGCAAGGTCTGAAGCTCTAAGTAGAGGCCTGACCAATGCAATTGGTAAGATGAAAGCTACAGCTCCTCCGCAGCAGCCATACGAACGGAGTGCAACTTTTTGACATCCTGTATATCTAATGACGAAGTATAACCTTTCAAGGCACACTGTCGTGGTGCTGATTGGATAAACAAAGACAATCAAGAAGAAAAGAATTATACTGCATTCACTTTGACACAATTAAACCAGCTTTACTTAAATCAGTTTAAATTTCAACCAATCAAATGACTGGATTCGTTTGATTGACCAATCAGAAGGCCCTATTCAAAAACGTGGTTCAATTCAAGCTGGTTTAACTTGAAGTGTGAATGGGGCATTAGGCAAGATTCAGTAATTTCGCTGTACAGTGAAATTCACGAAGATGATAATGATCTGATTCCCTTTATTCTCGAAACAAAGTATGATCCAAGAGCATAAAGGCTTGGTAATTACACCAAGGCCAGAGCTTTGTTTTCGATTTCAACATCACAACTAGCCAATCACAACCACGACAGTGTGCCATTGAACATTTACCATGCGAATTTTACATATCGAATTCGGAAGCTGAGGATGAATTGCTTGAATTAGGCTCAAAATAGACAAGAAACGTAAAGCGAACAAATATTCTGTAAACTTGTATCCATTAGTTGTGTCTGTGTCCGTTAACAAAAAACGGATTTCTTTTGATGAAAGTTTATTAGCGTGTTAAAAGTTCTTATCACAGATACTGGATTTCAAATCTAAAGTGCCGCATATATTTATCAAATTTATCTGTTTCTTTGTTTTCTCTCTTGATGAATTTTTCACGAATTTATGATTTTGTGCATTTATCTTATCACGTAATAGCTTTTCTACAATTGTGTTTATTTCATTTCCATTAGAGTTTTTCTAACATCTTTTCAACAGAATATTTTAACAATTATAAATTTTAGAAAGATGTTGGGAAAATCTGTGTATGTTTTTTGAACGAACAGACACTATTGATTTCTTGTCGTCCTCCCGTTGATAGAGTTATCAGGGCCTGTTCATATGGAGGCGAGCAAGCCCGCTTACCGGGCTGGAGCTGTTTGCCTCTTAGCCGAGATCTTGCCTCATCCCTCATTCCAATACAAAATTTGATTTCTAGGCGGGGTGGTCCGCTTAGCAAGATCTCACTGGAGTAGGAGTACTGGTGAGATCTCCGAAATGCAACGAAAAGAAAATTTGTCAACATTTTGATATATTTTTGTCTTTAGCTTTTAAGTTTACAATTGATTTTGGAAGACAATAATTTTTTGGAAAAGTACCATTGTGAAATGGTCTAAAAATGGTCAAAAAAGGTAAAATATTTGAGCATACTTAACATTGCCTAGAAGAATTCATTTAGAAGATCGGAATGAGACTAAAATGAAAAAGATTGGTGATGTCCGAGCCTAGATACAAGGAATTGTAGTTTCCTGTCAAATCAGTGCCTTGCCTCTTCCGGTCATGTAAACCAAGATCTGATTTAGGCCCAACTTAAAAATTCAATATCTTTGCCTTCAGTTGACTGATCTCGAAAACGTTTGCAGCGCATAAACCCGTAAGTTGCAGGTCATGTCAGAAGTCTAGAATTTTATTAGGATATGGAACTTTATCTTTAGCATCAATTTGATAAAAAGGGCCTAATGGACAGTGAAGCGCTTTCAAAATACATTGCTACTAGCGTAGAGCTCAAATCTTTTAAAATGGTGGGTGTAAAATTCTATTAAATTTTTCTTTGAATTAAAGTTCTTGAAAGGAACTTTAGGTGATTCGCAAGAAATTTGCCGTGGCAATTTCTTGATACCTTGACAACTTTCAAAATGGTGGCATTTATTAATTTTGAGGTTGTGACGTCATCAAATTTCTAAATCCTTAACCAAAAGAGCAACAGATTTCTGCTTGCAACCATGTTGTAGACCTTCATAAACTATGGTTATCTTGAAGATTGTATCAATTTCTCTCGATCAATTTAAGATTTACGATGATTTTAATTTCTTCAAAATTTTCGATAAATTTTTGCAAAATAAGTCAAAATGCCGCCATTTTGAAAATAATCAATGTATCAAAAAATTGCCACGGTAGATTTACAGCAATTTACCCAAAGTTCCTTTCAAGCACATGACTTCAAAGAAAAATGTGATACAATTTTACACCCACCTTTTTAAATATTTTGAAAGATTTGAGCCGTATGCTATTGCTACTACTACTTGCTACTACAGGGAATGATAAAAAAATGTCGATCAATTTTCCGAAGATTCGACATGAATCAACAAAGAAAGAATCTTTTAATTTTATTTACTTTGTGATACCTAACACTCGTGCAGCAGACATAACTTATCCATCTCCCTAGATCACCACGGAAAAATTATCTCCTTAACATATGTAGTTATATTTTGGTTGTTTCATATCACTCTCCCGCTGCAATAGAGGATTGCGCTAAAGATGGCTGCGAGGAATTTTTTACCGAGATGCATTGCGTTCTTTAATCGAATTCCTATAGAATCATTAAAGATTTGTAATTCGAATGCAATGCATCTCGGTAAAAAATTCCTCGCCGCCATCTTTAGCGCAATCCTCTATTATTGCCCTTTGATATGGCTATTCTGCAACAAAGGTGCAAATAAAGAAATTGAGCGTATTCATAAACGCGCGCTTCGGATGCTCTACAAAGACTACGAATCTTCATTTGAAGCATTGCCTGCTCGAAGTGGCAGCAAAAGCATACATACCAAAAATCTGCAGAAACTGATGACAGAAATTTAAAAGTCCATGAATCACTTGAACCCTTCAATTGTATGGGAATTTCATGAGAAGAAACCCATAACTTACAACCTAAGAATACAAAACTTGTATAAGCTACCAAAAATTAAGACACGTAGCTTTGGAATCGATTCACTGTCTTTTCGAGGTAGTTTCCTACGGAACACTCTAGATGACAGTATCAAACAAGTACCAACATTGTCGCGTTTTAGAAAGAGGATCAAAGACGGGACAGCAGATAGATGTACCTGTAAAATATGTCGCTGATTATGAATATTTTTTTTCTACTTTGTATATATTATGTTTGTAAATAGGTTGTTTGAATTAGTGTTATCTTGATACTACTGTAAATACCAACTTTGAATATTGATTTGATGTTGATATTGATGTTGCAAGTCTGTTTCGAGAGACTGCAATGTTTCTTATATTTCTTTTGTAGACCGTCGTCTGAGGCATACTCCCAAGAGACAAAGTCATACAAAGTACGACACATGCTTGATATAGAAGAAAGCCAAGGCAAGCTGAAAGACTGTTGAGGTATCTATGACGTATTTTCAGAGAAGAAATTATAGATCCCAGCTCGATGATTGCAACCTCGTTCCCAGGGTGTTCTTACGTCATACGCTGATCTCGAAGCCGAATGAACACCATGGTACACTTAGATCAAATCTGCCCAGAATATGGGCAGATTTGCAGCCATTGTGGATTTGCTAGGCAACACTAAGCGACGGAAAATGGCCGTTGCTCTAGCGCTAATTCTGCAGAAAATGAATTGAGAAGCTGAAAACAAGCACTTCGAAGACCTTATTTCAGCATTTTTTGAGATATTTGAACAATGATATAGGGTTGGAATGTGTGTTTAATGTGAAGATAAGCCAGGTTTGTTCAGAGCGAAAATGGGTCTAAGTTGCAAATTCGAGAGATTTTCACCGCAACTTCGAAAACGAAATGGCTCGTTATTCTTCGAATTTCGGAAATAAGTTGGAAATGATTGTTGGAATGGGTAAAGAATGTGGTTTTACGTCGAATTTTGACATGCCGCGGCCGTTTACCCCTCGCAAAACGGAGTTAAAGCGCAAAATGGCGAACTGCCGATCAGATTGCCGAACAACCTCTTGTATCCCAGAGTAGAGGTATAGAGCAACGGACTCACTCTGGGGACGAGAATGCGATGATTGTTGATGTTATTTGGTCATACTCCATGGGTCTAGGACATCGTGGAATGTACCCGGTGTCGCACAAAATTAAATACGTTTAGCTGGACTTGGCGATAAAAGCTTAGCGTGAATGGCTAATCAACTGTCATAATGTCATTTCATTTAACATAATTTATACACGAAAAAACCCTTCAGCAAATGAAATACAAAACTTACTTATTAATTAAATGTTATATATCTAAAAGCCTAAAATCCTAAATTCCTAATCTGCTGTTGTTCCAGGAAGTCCTGTTTCAACACGAGTCTAGCCCTTTAAATGCGTTTTTAGTTGTTGTTTAAAACGATTTAAAGTCGGTATCTCACGAATTCTGGAAGGCGTATCATTCCAGGCTTTCAAAGATGCATAATGAAAACTCTTTTTGAAAAATTCTGTCCTGCATCTAGGGATCTGCAGATCATGAGAATTTCTCGTATTGTACGTAGAAAAACATGATCCGGGCAGGTATTTATCTAAGAGGTTTTCAGGACACAGTCTGTTCATGATCTTGTAGGTCATCACGCTACTGTCACAATGGATAATATTCTCTACATACAGCCAGGAACAAGACCAGCGATCTTTTTTTCGCTCTTTATTATTGAGCATGCTCGGGTTTGGAGGCGCTGAGGAGCAGCCAACGTTCCTCTGTAGTTAACTAAAATAGAGATATCTCGTTTGTTGACATTGGTGCTTTGATTGACTGGTGAAATATTAATCTCAAAAGTTCAAGTTTGCATCCAAAACTCCAAATTGCTTTGATGAAAGACGCTTGGGAAAATTCTTGAAGGTAAAGCCTGAAAATCGTCTATAAAAAGCATAACTTTTTGGATAACGTTTCCTCCCATAAAGAATCAATCAATATTCAAAGCATTTTTAGCCTTCTCTTTGATTACATTTCAAGATTAAAATCTGTTTCTTTGAACATTTGTAACGATTCAGTGTGGAAACCTTTCATTTCTACTAACAAACTAATCAAGGCTTCAAGCACTTTTTGCCTTACCTTTAGATTACATCTTAAGATTAAAAATCTGTTTCTTTGAACATTTGTAACGATTCAGTGTGGAAACCTTTCATTTCTACTAACAAACTAATCAAGGCTTCAAGCACTTTTTGCCTTACCTTTAGATTACATCTTAAGATTAAAAATCTGTTTCTTTGAACATTTGTAACGATTCAGTGTGGAAACCTTTCATTTCTACTAACAAACTAATCAAGGCTTCAAGCACTTTTTGCCTTACCTTTAGATTACATCTTAAGATTAAAAATCCGTTTTTTTGAATATTTGTAACGATTCAGTGTGGAAACCTTTCATTTCTACTAACAAATCAATCAAGGCTTCAAGCACTTTTTGCCTTACCTTTAGATTACATCTTAAGATTAAAAATCTGTTTCTTTGAACATTTGTAACGATTCAGTGTGGAAACCTTTCATTTCTACTAACAAACTAATCAAGGCTTCAAGCACTTTTTGCCTTACCTTTAGATTACATCTTAAGATTAAAAATCCGTTTTTTTGAATATTTGTAACGATTCAGTGTGGAAACCTTTCATTTCTACTAACAAATCAATCAAGGCTTCAAGCACTTTTTGCCTTACCTTTAGATTACATCTTAAGATTAAAAATCCGTTTTTTTGAATATTTGTAACGATTCAGTGTGGAAACCTTTCATTTCTACTAACAAACTAATCAAGGCTTCAAGCACTTTTTGCCTTACCTTTAGATTACATCTTAAGATTAAAAATCCGTTTTTTTGAATATTTGGAACGATGCAGTGTAGATTCCTGGAAAAAAACTTTATTTCTAATAACGAATTAATAAAGTTTTCAAGCACTTTTGCCGTTCCTTTAGATTACATCTCATGATCACAATCTGTTTCTTTGGTTATTTGCAACGATTCAGTATAGATTTCTGGAAAACCTTATTTCTAATAACGAATTAATCAAGTCTTTAAGCACTTTTTGCCGTTAAATTAAATCTCAAATTTATGAACTCGTTTCTTTGAAATTTCGCAGCGATTTATTATAACAATTTGCTGCCAAGATTGAATCCAGCTGCTGTGCTATGCAGTAAGAAAAGAGAGCTTGAGTACGCCATTGACATGTTATTTTTGAGATTTTGATTTGTTGAGGAATTATTACTAAGTCTGGTTATTAGATAGATTAACACCCTTTAATCAGGGCTGGATATAGGCCTTTCGTTTTTAAAACAGTTAAAGATAACGCAGAAACTTAAAGGATTAAAAGATCGGGATGAGTGACCGAGTGTCTAATACAGTCTTCGTCAGGTGACTGAAGTTAAGCTCGGTCGATTTCGGGGGACTGACCTCACAACTCACCTCGTCGTCCTTCGGAAAGGACGTTAGACCAGGGGTCTTATGCCTGGATGCGGCATGCACCGTGGACCTAAATTAGCTTTCAATTACTAGAAGTCCTGACAAGCCCACTCAAAACAAATTGAAAACAAACAAACAAAAACAGATTTTTAACAGATGGCGAACTCATTCGAGCTGCTTGCAAAAGGGGGCTATTTAGATAATAAGAGTGTATTTCAGGTGAGTCCGACAAGCTCATGACGTTCAAAAACCACTTTCTTCAATATCAAAGCAATAATCTCAAAGAATATCCACCTCCTCGGTTAGTTCATTTGCTTTCCAGTTAACTATGCTTGCGTAATTCTCAACCACTCCTGCAACTTTCTATGATTTCTATTGTCTTGAATATTCAACTTTATTACCCGACTGAAGTTTCATAAACGAGGCCATACGGAATCCTGCAACTCCTATTACAGATTAATTACAGATTTCCCGCGGGTTTCCCGTAGCCTTTTTATCGCCACAGAAACTGCTTTGGGCCTTTGAGATTTACAATAAACTCGAACGACATGGCTGTAATAAAATGCGTTTGGGTAAATGATACCACTTAAAATGAGTAGCTATCAGGTAATAAAATTCGTACTGACCGGTTTTATTGTTGTACTGGAAAATGTAAAGCCATCGACCCTTAATGCACAGACCTCACACCTGTACAACACAAAACCGGTTATTATGCGAATATTATAACATCTGTGATGACGTTCCGAGAACGTTTGCTGTACTTGCTGAGCTTTATGTCTACTGCCAGCTGCTGTTTGCCCTTTATTCAAAAGTAATAGATCTTCTACTCATGGAAGCAGAAGGTTTAGCAGACTTTGAAGAGGTTCTAGTTTTCATTAACGAATCGCTTAGTGAACCTGAAACTTATCTTTTTTTGGCATTCTTGTTTTTGATTTGCAAATATTTTCCGTCTCTGCAAAATCTTGGGGTGTATTTGATTGGTGCCAGTTCTGAAAATGGTATAGGCTATTTAGACTCGAAATTTGTTTGATTGACTGGGGTTTGATCTGGTTGCCTGGCCCTCCGGACCATCTGCTCCAAAAAGACTTTGGAGAGATTCTCGCTTCCGTTAGTACTGCTGTGCTCATCCTATAGGCTTCGTAACACGGGAACCGACTTGAGGTTTCCGATGAAAAGGTCATCCAATTGCCAGATCTGGTTCTCTTATAGAGGTGCTAAGCTATGGAATAGCCTTTCAGCCGAGTCAAAGCAGGCAACCTCTCTGTATAGTTTCAAAAAACCATTTGAAAACAGACACTTTTTCATTTTGCTTTTACGATAAATTTTGAACATTATTGTACATAAGTTTTAGATATTGTAAATAAAGTTTTATAGTTTAATTTAATTAATAGCTTTTTTCCTTTTATGTTATATATTGTAATTAATGTTTTTACTGGAGGGCCCCTTGAAAATCAACTGGTTGAAGGGCAACCCTCCTTAAAAGAATTAAACATAAGAATATAAATATAAGATGTAAAATATATATTATATAGTAAACGATGATGGTGAACCCAAGACCTGCTGTTTTCAAGATATTTGTTTTTGATTGAGAAATTTATTTCTGTCTCTGCGCAGTCTACTGTTTTCAGAATTAGGCAAGTTTGGGATTAGCAATCAAACACAAGGATATCACGAATTTTGAAGGTTCACACTTATCCGAGAGCGCAGTCACTCCAAGAGTAACGTACCAGATTTTGGGATTTTAAAAATATGTCACATCTTTCAAATAATACTGAGATTTTTTCTGAGAATTTGAAAGATCACCTTAAGATTCCAAGGACCTTTGTGTATTTTCAAATTTTACAGAGATTTTTTTCAAAGATTTTTGAGATTTTGCAAGATTTGTCAAGATTTTCCAAGTATTTTGAGGATTCAATCGATTTTTTATTCTTTTAAAGGATTTTCAAAGATCTTTTGAGATCTATATCATTCGTTGGAGAAGGCTTCTTAGATTTTCTGTAGAGTTGCGAAGATTTTGAGATTTTCCTTTAAGATTTCGAACATCTTTGAAGATTTTTGGGATTTTCAAGATTTCCGAGATTTTGGGAGATTTTTGGATTTTGGGAGATTTTCAAATATTTTTTAGGAAAGTGTACGAGATTTTTGGAGTAATTTATGTCTCAGACTTAGTAAGTACTAAGTAAAAGTGTTTTATACTCTTATATCTAGCCAAAGGCCACCTAACCGACCCTACACCTTACCACCTGGTCACTAAGCTTAACAGCATATTGCTGGGTGCACCCACAGACGGCGCTCATAACTATGGACCAAGTACCCATTTATTCTCCTGGGTGGAGAGAGGCATAATTACCCAAGGATGCTTTCCTCAAATGTGGCCTATGCTGGTTTCCAACCCACGACCCTTGGATCGTGAGCCCGACGCCTTACCACAATGCAACCGAGGCCACCTCACCAATCAAACAGATACTTTGCCATGGTAACAGATTTGCTCTCTCTGCAGTTTTGTGAACTTTCCCCTGTGGGTCCTCAAAATGTCAGTATCAACGAAACTTTCCGAGCTTTTAAAGCCATATCATTGAGCGGAAAGCATGTCCTTGTATTAGATTCCAGTATTTAGACGCCATGAAATGTCACTACATTCTAAAAGCTCTGTTTGCAACTGTGCTGATTGAGGAAATACGAGGATGTTTTTGCTTTCCTTAGTTTGTAGAGTCGACTTGTCAGTAAAATTTTGAAAGTGGGTAGTCAACGGCAGATTAATGAAGAGTAACTCTGTCTTCAAACTGTGCACATTTCCCAGTGCGGCCACTCAGCATATTCACATACGGGGAGGAAAGTCCGATCTTTTTGGGTCAGAATATTGCCAAAAGTGACATTTTTGGGTCCAAATAAAACTATGTTGATGATATTTTTGACACTTAATATCGTGATACTGATATTTTTGGGTTCGCTAGAGGCAATCCTGCCTACTATTTGCATTGTTTCGGGATATTTTATGTTCATGTACTGGTTTCTGAGTTTATAATGAGCTGATGTTTTTTGGGTTGCAATGAAGCTGAAGTGGGGCTCATTTAGGGCAAACCAGGTTTACTCTGTCTTGGATTTGTTTGTTTGTTTTCAATTCGTTTTGAGTGGGCTTGTCAGGAATTCTAGCTACTGAAAACTAATTTAGGCCCACTGTACATGCCGCATCCAGGCATGGGACCCCTAGTTTAACGTCCCTTCCGAAAGACAACGAGGTGAGTTGTGAGCTCAGGCCTCCGACGTCACCCATCCGGAGTTTGACCTTACTCGACCAACCTTGACTTCAATCACCTGACGAAGACTGTATAAGCCACTCGGCCACTCACCACGTCTTAGCGCAAGGGGGTGGGGTTACTTGATTGGTCCATGCTACAAGGTTTTGCTATTTTTAGGGTGCCTTTGTTGCTACAGAATCCGGATTTATGTTTATGGGTATGGTTTTTAACTGGTTTTATTGACTTATGGATTAATGACGATGATTTTTGTAAACTACATTTACAGGTATACTTTTAATTCGCATTTCCACAACGGGGGTCCTCTTATGCTCTTAATGACAAAACCTCTGTACAAAATTCGGTTTCTTGACTTTAGAAGATAGAAATTAAAGACTCATGAAATGCGCTTCGTCTGAAACATGTTGAATCAACGACAAAAGCAAGATATGCGCTCAACTAGCACTTGCACACAGGCGTTAATTTAAAGAAGTTTCATCACTGCATAAAACTGCGTAAGAGGCAATTTTCTGGGTGAAAAGGGTGCGGAAAAATGGTGTGGCAGTTGGTTTGGCAAAGTCTTTGTCTAACAGAGACTGTATGAACTCTAAGACTAATCTTCCACCGGACTGCATAATTCTTCATTGATTGCTGAACACAGTTATTTGGCTGTGTGGAGCTTACGCACTGTTAGATTTTATGATATTAGGTTGGTCGCCCTGTGGCACAGTCAGTCAGTCAGCAATCAGTCGCAGTATTCGCTCGAAGAACCTTCGTGTCACAGCTCGCATTCGCATTCGCTTTCGCATTCGCCGTTCATTGAACTGGACTGGACATTATAATTATACGTATCATCATTGGAAAATGAAACATGTTATTATTCGTTCATAAGGAAAGAGTGACATCTTGAGCATTAATTCGAGTTCTTTTCTTACACCTTAATCCTATGCGCGAACCAGGACCACGCGTTCAGATTAGGAACCTATCGCCGTCATGAAATAAATACAAAAGACAACACGCACCTAGGTGCCAGAGATTCCTAGGGCATGCTTCCCTGGAAAATTGTTGTAAATATAACATCTAGAATAGCTTGAATGTACTGAGTCCTCCTTATTTCAGGGGAGTTTGGTATGCAACTGATTTCCCAAAGGTCGATCGTGCCTTTTGAGTCCGGTCTCTGACAATTCCCTTCCAAGCTGGTTTTAACAATATTATCACCTTTCTCTAATGAATAACATCTGCAATGTACATTACTTCCAACATTCTATCTGAAGCAAGTCTTTTTTCTTAAAACATCATACAGTAGTCACACATGTGAAAAAATCGTTATGCAAATTCATCACTGCACATTTTAGATTCATCATCACACGATTTGGTTATCACTGCGAATTCAATTAACCCTTGGTTACACAGCTTCTGTCTTAATATCCTACGTTCCAGGGACGTAGGAAGTATCTCCAACCTAGGGGGCATGACAATTTGAAGGCACCTTGTTCCGTAACAAAGAGGAGGCATTTTGTACAAATAAAAAGGGCACTTTCTTCATTGCAAGCTCTTGGGGCCATATGCCCCCAGTGCCCCCCGGCTTTACGTCTATGCTACGATCTACAGTGGATATGCTTCTCTTTCATCGTAATCTAAATCTAAAACGTTTGATTTAAAGATCAAAACACATCAAACTCTTAGCCGGAAGCGTCTTACAAAACTAACATTGCAAGATCATGCTCTTTGAAAATGATTTCTTATTTTTTAAAGTGCTCTTGAGTTCCCCCTACTTCTTTAAAGTGCTTGAAAACATCATGTACCTGAAAGATGCTCATAATCTGAATCACTTTTATTTTTTTAAAGATCAAAACACATCTAACTCTCGGCAAAAATCCTTGTTAATATCCTACTGTTTGAAATGATTCCTTGCACCTTCAAAGTACTCTTTGCTTTAGTTTTGTTAATCGTCACGGAACTCTCTATCGCACTTCAAACTTTTCTCCACTTGCACAACCTTAATTAAAATCAGGACCAAAACACTTGACTGAAATCTTTAACACAGCTTAAACAGTTTATATCGTCTTGATATCATTCTATGTGAATTGATTTCTTACCCTTTCAAAATGCTTTTTACTTTTGCTTTTACTACACCTCAATAAACTCCCTTTGGCGCGTAAAACTTCCCCGTACTTGCACAACTTTGATTAGGATCAGAACTTAGATAGTCGTTTAAAAGACTTTTTACACAACTCAAACATTTTACTGTTTTGATATCATACTAGTTAGGATTTACTGCTCCTTAAAAATTGTCCTTACTTCTCCTTTTACTACACCTCAATAAACTCCATATTGCCGTTCAAACTGCTCTGTACTAGCACAATTTTGATTAAGATCAGAACTTAGATAGTTGTTTAAACATTTTACTGTTTTGGTGTCATACCATTTAAAAGGATTTATTGTTCCTTTAAAATCTTCCTTACTTTTGCTTTTACTACACCTCAATAAACTCCCCTTGGCGCTTCAAACTTCTCGGTACTCGTACAATCTCGATTAGATTCAGGACTTAGTAGTTGTTTGAAACACCTTCTACACAGCTAAAACATTTTATACGGTCTGGATATCATGCAATTTAATAGGATTCCTTACTTGTTAAAGTTGCTCCTCAAACTTCACTTTCACTTTGCGTTTCCCCTTCTGCTCTTGAGTCTCAATAACTCCTGTTGTGATGCTCCGAGGCTATCGACTCGCTCGTTGGCTATTCAGGCTGCACTTGAGAGAAAGTTTGAATGAAGAATGCTTATGTCGAGTTCAAGACTGAGATTTAAAGCGTGAGGGACATCAGCTGGCCGTTTGTGGGATGATTTGCTAATGTGGCGGAACAACATCTGGCGATTCTTGTTGCCTAGTAATGAAATAAAAATAAAGCCATAGGATTTAGGTGAAGCACACAATGACTATAATCATAACTAAAATATTCTGAGAAAATTATCGGCCGGTTTTCCCGAGAGCACATTTCGGGCAATCAATGTTTTTGTGAAGGGCAGATGACTCCAAAAGTCTCCAACGCCCTCGTAGAAAATTGTGCACGATTTTCAGAAATCTCAAAACTCTCAAAAAATCTTTAGAATTGTTCGTTTTACGGCTTTAGCAAGGCTCATTCAAAATATTGTACTGGCTTCAGAAGAACTTCATTTTCCACTCCGCCAATCCAAAGATTTTGATCAAACTTTTTTTGCTACTGGCATTATATGTTCACTGACACAGAAGCCAAATTTGAAGTTAAAAGCTTGACCAGTTTTTCCCCAATAAAATGCTTAAGTTTAGCAACCTACTCGACAACAAACACTAGAAAAAATGGTCAGTGGATTATGAATTGATAAATACAAAAAAATCAGTAAAGCGCTTGCAAGCATCTATGAAGCAAGTCAGCATTCATTCGAGACTGACAGTGCAAATCTTTTCTTTCTGACTCTTTCTTCTGAAATTGATTTGCAGAAGCTTTAAGAATAGTATTTCAAATGTCATTTTGCCGAGATGGCCCATCTAATTTTCAGACTCTTCAGTGAACTTGCGGATGTACCTGGGTTAGACATCACAAGTATGGATTCAAAAGATTTGTGTGAATTGCTGTTGTACGGAGCTTCAGATTTGAGCGCAGTCGAGAGCAGAATGATTATTGAGGCAACAATATCCTTCATGGAACGATCCAAGAGATTTTGTTAGCAACTCTTTTCAAGTAATTTCATTGCAGCGACTTAGCTCTATTTCTATTTTCTTTCCTTGGTTTCGATTTGATTTTGGTTGTTAATGGGCTCTTGGTTTTGTTTTTGTTCTTCGTTGTTTTGATTGTTTGTTGGTTTTTCTTCTTGGAAATCGTGTGCCTTAATTTGTAAATCCCATCTGCGGTAGGAACTAGGTGACCGCGTGTCTTTTCCCGCTGTAGATGGGACAAATAAAGTATAGCTTTTTTAGTTTAGGCTTTACTTTACAACAGAAAACCTAATTTTTCACATCAAAGATAAAATGTACATTTCTGTCTTTGTTTTTACTATATTCTTCCTTACGTTCAGATAATCCAATATTCATAGCTATTTCATGTACCTGCTAGACTGGAAACGGCAGCCATTTCTTGCGCTAAAAGCGAGGGAAGCGTGCGGGCAGGACGTGATTCATGATGACCTTAAACGAAGTTTTGGCTGATTTAATTTCCAATTCCCATTCTTATCGCCTTGCAACGACGAGAGCAGAATTGGGTAAAGGGAATGGGAGCAAGGGTTATCGTTGAGAATATCGCGAAATATTTCGTTCTGGCCGCATTGGATGTTACAATTCTTGCCATTCTTGAGCGTGGCAAAGTCATAGGGGAGGCCCTCTAAGGGATCTCGAGCTCCAAGTCTCCAAGGCATATTTTAATGGGCTGCAGGGTCCCAAAGGCGAAATTGCCTTGCTCCAGGGCTCCATTGCTTCCTTTTCAGGGCTCCATGGGCACCATCTCTCAAAATTCAAGAAAACCACCATGGGATGGTTTGGGCTCCTGGGCTCCAAGCTTTCAAAGTGGCGGGCTCCAAGGCTCTAGCAACCCCTCCTTTAGAGGCCTCATAGGGTGTGTTTGATTGGTGCCAATTCTGAAAACGGTACTCGAAAGACTTGGAATTGGTTTTTGATTGACTCCCTAATTCTGAAAACTGCAGGTTTTGGCAGGTTTGCTAGGTTTGGCAGGCCTGCTGACCCTTCTGCTCCAAAAGGTAGAAGGTTTAGCAGACTTTGGAGAGATTCTCGACTTCACTTGCAGAACTCTGAAAACGAGGCAACTTTGCTTGCGTTTCTACGGTAATCGGTAACTTTACTCCTTGTTGCCAAGAACTAGACTCGTCTTCGTGTTTTTTAACTAGAAACCTCGTCTACGTCAGGATAAATCTGAAACCTCCTGCTATGTTTGATTGAGAATTGTCTCCGTCTCTGCGAAGTCTGCTGTTTTCAGTATTTGGTAGATTTGGAATTACCAATCAAACACACCTATATATTTGTTATTTATCTAAAGTTCATTGGAACTGCCTGTCATTTGACGATGACTGGCATGTAGCTGATCATTGAAGTTTTTGCGCTCTTTTTGTTGACAGTGTTGTTGCAAGAGGAAAAAATGAGCAATTCGTTGATGAAACTAACAGTAGACGGCGGTGGGAAAAGTGGATCTTTCTATCAAAACCAGTTAAGACCCGTTTGGAAATTGTGCTGCTTCACACTTCCAGTTTGTGGTCCCTTCGTTGCAAGACAGAAATGTAAGTACCCGTTAATTTGACTCTTAAGCCCCGTTCACACGGGAACGCAATGGTTCCGTTCCATCTTGGTTCCAGTTTCTGGAATGCAAAAATAGACTGTTCACATGGGAACGGAACGATTGCGTGTCGGTTTTTGTTTCTGTTCACACGGGAACGCAATCGTTCCGTTCGACAATTGTTTTCTTCAGTCCTTGCCTTTTTTCCCAGCAACAACTACATGCACGCATGTGCATAGGGAAAAAATCTTATCGTTCCGTTTTTTGGACCAGTTTTGCACCTCAATGCCCGATCACACAGGAACGGAACGGAACTATTGCGTATCGTTCCACTTTTCGTATCACTTTTTTATCTTTCCACTTTTGGAACGGAACGATGTTATTTCAAGCGTTCCCGTGTGAAGGCAACCCCTGAGCGCTCCACTTTTCGGAACGGAACGATATGAACGGCACGATTGCGTTCCCGTGTGAACGGGGCCTTAAGCCCTGTTTACACTATACCGTTTTCAAATGAAATAGGTACGAACTCGTGCCGTTTTGGCCCTCTGCTTAGCCTCAAACGTTTTCGTGACCAGCATCAAATGAAGACGATTTTGAAAACGGAATTATTAAAAACGGCATGGAGCGTTTTGGTGTATATGCTTGAAAACGGAACGATATCGTTACGGATTCAAAGAGAGACAAAGGAATAATTTGCCTCCCTTTAAATCAGTAACGAAATCGTTCCGTTTTCAAGCGTTTACACTGAATCGTTTCATGCCGTTTTCAAATCGTTCCATTTTCAAAATTGTCTTCATTTGATGCCGGTTACGAAAACGTTTTAGTGTAAACGGAAGGTCAAAATGGCATGAGTTCGTACCGTTTCCATTTGAAAACGGTATAGTGTAAACGGAGTCTTATTTATAACGGCAGTGCGTGCAGTGCAGAGTTTTGTTAGGCTCGTTGGGTGCACTATTCCTGTTGTTCTCTCTATCCCTCGACATTGAATCTTAAATATATCCGGAGGTACTTTTGTTCGCTCTAAACTGAAGAAGATCCAGATAGTAGCTACTGAATTCAGCATCTTTCGGAGATGTTTTGACGATACCGAAACACAGCCACACACAGAGTAAGACTTTCGAAGTAAATTATTTACCATCCAGGTGCATATGAATTTGTTTCTATTTTACTACGAGAAGTTACATTGAGCTTAACGAGGTCGAATTCAAAACTTTGTCATTTTTCCAAGTGTAAAGATAATTCCTTGCCCTCTTGATCAGTTATGTATGAAGAGTATTAGGAGCCGCCATTAGAAAATATTTTTGAATCCCTTCCGTACAGTTATACTTTAGTGAAGGGTGGTAAAATCGTCCAAAAGCGGCCTTAAATTCAAAAAGTGGCTTAAATCCGACATTTCAAATTTCGCTGTTGTTATCGGTTTCATTTGATTGGTTTAGATTGTGTCATATGTCAATTTTATTAGCCAGTAAGGATTTGTCTGTTTTCCCGACTTAAAGCATGGGCAATAATAAATGCACCGTGCTTGTAACTTGGAAATTAAAGTATTTACCTAGATTTTACCATAGTTTTCTTTGTTGTTTTTCCTTTGGCCGAGTCTAACCATGGTGCTAGAAATCAATTTCAAATGGCTTCTGCGCATCTCACCTGTTTGTTTTCAATTTGTTTTGAGTGGGCTTGTCAGGATTTCTAGCTACTGAAAGCTAATTTAGGCCCACTGTGCATGCCGCATCCAGGCACGGGACCCCTAGTTTAATGTCCCTTCCGAAGGACGGCGAGGTGAGTTGCGAGGTCAGGCCTCAGTGGTCACCCATCCGAAATCTGACCTCACTCGACCAAGCTTAACTTCAGTCACCTGACGAAGACTGTATAAGCCACTCGGCCACTCACCCCGCGAAGTTAGATCTTACACAGCATTGATTCTCATTTCAAACTGAAGTTTGAAACGAGGATGAATGCTGAGTAATGATATCAATTTAACAAGCCTTCATTTCTAAGCTACAAACACGGTGCATTATTACACATGCGTCGACAATTTTTATTGTTGCAAATTTCTTTCATACATTTTTGCGTGTTCATGTTCACTATCTAATGATTTAAGTATCAGTTGATGACGGCATTTTGTTTGCCAGTTGCTAGGATAATTGCCCACGCGGATTCGCGATAGCAATTGCGTTGCTTCTGTTTGGGTTGATAGACTGCTGCGGGAAAGGGAGCCTGTTTGAAAGATCAATATGAAAGTGCGTCAACAAAATTTTCCTCCTCTCTCTGTTATGAGGTAAAACAATCCAGGGCTTTGTTCTTATGTATCCAGGGGACAATGAGAATCGATTTCATGACAATTGATACTGTACTGATCAACAAACAAGCGTTAGTTTGGGTCGTCACAAGACTTCCGCTTTTTGAATTGCTAGGCAGATTTCAAGATTTCATTGTTTGGAGTTCATTGATTGTGTAAGTGAATTTGACATTTTGATTGGGAATTTGGTTACCTTGCAGGCTTCTATGTAGCCTGCGCACAGACTCTGACCTCAAAGAAGGAGGAATGGAGTATGGACAATAATGAACCGTGTTTGTAGCTTAGAAATAAAGTTTTTCTCCTCGATATTATTGTTTTACTTTGTTGCTTTCTTATCGGCTGAAGCCTAACCAGTGCAAGGAATCAAATGCTTATGGCTCCTGCGCGTCTGAACAGTTCCTTCATACACAGGATTTTCGTTTCAAATTTTTCCATTGTCACATTTTAGATGAGGATCAACGCTCGATCTAGACAGTTTGAAATGAGGATCAATGCTGTTTAGGAGCTAACAGTTTAGACGTACAGGAGCCATTTGAATTTGATTTCCAGCACTGGTTAGTTAGACCTGGGCCGCAGGGAAAACAACAAAGAACACTTTGGTAATATCAAGGTAACAACCTTAATTTCTAAGCTACAAACACAGTGCATTATTGCCCGTGTCCTCTTTTTGTTTCATGCAACCATGATGTAGTTGTGTCATTTCGCTCCTCTTGGTATCGTGCCTGTAGTATTGTATAGTTATAGTTAGAAGGTATATTAGAATGTACCTAATGTTCTAAATTTTTTCTGAGTGTAGGAAAATGAATTATCATCCACTTAGGAGGATATAGTCACCCAGGACACTCGGGAGGATATAAGACACCCAGGAGGATATAGTCACCCATGTTGTCTTGCTCCTAGAGGTGGTAGCCTGCGTGCATCCCCTACTGTTTCCGTAGAGTTGAAATATCCCGTTGAACTGAATTCATCTTCTGACGCCAGTAGGGTCTGCGAACCAGCGAATGAAAGCCTGTTCTGAGTCACGTGCTGGTTCCGCAAAAACACGGAACTATTTTCATTGATTAATAAACAATCCATTGTCTTGCGAGGTCATTTTGCTCTTCGACAATGCCATTTTGCAATTAGGATGAAGTAATAACCACATGAAGTACTATACAAGACGATAGATTGGTTATTGACCTATGAGAATAGTTCCGTGTTTTTGCAGAACCAGCACGTGACTCAGAACAGGCTTTCACTCGCTGGTTCACATACTCTACCGGCGTCAAATGAATTCAATTCAACGGGAATTTTCAACTCTACAGCAACAGTAGGGGATGCACGCAGGCTAAGAGGTGGCACCTGCTCCTAGAGGTGACTGAAATGGCATGCAGAGCTGGACCAATTCATTCTCCATAGTTCTAGGATTCCACGTCGGGCTGGCGGCTGATCGACCGTTTTAGCAAACAGCCTCAGTTATGCGCAGGGATCGGGCTTTTTGTTGTATTTTTCTGTCTTTTGTAATGTTTTATTGTGTTTGATTTCTTAGATAATTATATGTCACTCATTGTGGGAACTCGCTGACTTCGTGTCCTTTCCCGCAATGAGAGGCACAGTAGTTGACTTTGTTGTATGTATTAATGTTTTATGTATTAATGTTTTTTTAATATATATATTTCTGATACATATATATTTATCACGAGTGGGCTACTACAAATGCAAAATTAAAATGTGCTCCTGCCCGGGATCGAACTCGAGACCTTGTTATTTATATATTTTTGATATATAATGTTTTATCTGATAGATATACATATATTAAAAAGGTGACGCGTTCATCTTCACAAAGGATCAAAAAGTGCTATGGCATGCAAAAGTCGTCGCCGTAAACAGGAAATTTGATCGCAGTTTCAAGGTTTTTTGAGGGTTTTTTGAGGGGCTTTCTTCAGAAAATCCTTCATAATTTCAGAACGGAGTGGCCGATAAATTTGCAGTTGCTAGAGAATTTATGAAGAACTTTAAATTTCGGTAACAGATTTTGAGACCAAGCATTTTTTTATAAAATCAGGCAGATGCGAAATATTTTGAAAACAAAAATGACCTCATTTGGTATGTCAACTACTGAAATATTGTCAGTTTATATGAATATGATAAATGGTTTGAGAGTTACATCTTTTCAAACTTTCAAACGAATGAATTTTGTGTAGACTTAGGGTGTGTTTGATTGGTGGTTCCAAACCTACCAAATTCTGAAAACGGTAGACTTCGC
The DNA here is from genome assembly GCA_964019985.1 of Aurelia sp. 4 Dawson et al 2005. Classification (NCBI taxonomy): domain Eukaryota; kingdom Metazoa; phylum Cnidaria; class Scyphozoa; order Semaeostomeae; family Ulmaridae; genus Aurelia; species Aurelia sp. 4 Dawson et al 2005. The sequence goes on from OZ026506.1 coordinate 6,541,302, forward strand.
AGAGATGGAAACACACTTCGCATTCAAACACAAAATTTCCTCAAAACAGCAGGTTTCAGATTTATCCTGGTGAAGATGAGGTTTCCAGTTGAAAAACATGAAGACGAGTCTGGTGCTTGGCAACAAAGAGTAAAGTTACCGATTATCGAAGCAACGCAAGCAAAGTCGCCTCGTTTCCAGTACATCCTCGTTCCTAAAACATATAATATCTTCGTTTCTGGATTCGTCTAAAACATAGCATATCGTACTTTTAGTAGGGCCACAGTGCCATACCAGTTTGACTGCGCCAGATAGGGAACTGGTGCCTAACCTAGAGATGGCCTGAGAGAAGAGCAGGGCAGGGCAATGGCGGATGATGACCGATCACAGCGTGCAAATAAGAGGGTAAAGAATGCTTTGGAAGATCTGAAGAGGGTTTCTGCCAAATACACTTCTAAGAAAGCCCCCACAAAGAAATACCGTGTCCTTTGCTATGCTTCGCCTACAACAGGTCATTTGCAGCGACAGAGAAATGCAAGGGAACGTGCTTATTATGCCCGTCGAAAGCAACGTGAACGCCGCAGTCGCAATCCTGTAGATGAAGAGCAAGAAAATCTGCAATCGAATGAGGAGGCATATGAGGTTACAGGGGGTAAAAAAGTTCTCATTATTATCAAACTAGTGTGTTTAGGGTTAAGGTTTGCGGAATTGGATATAATATTGACTTTTTGTTTGTACAGGGGCGTATGTGGGGCTATTTAACTTGGCTCTTAGCGTCCAGAATCATAAATGATACCCGAGGCAAGCATAAAAGTAGTAGGAGACAAGAGGCTGGGGACCACAACGCCCTTAACACCCGAAAAAATTTGCAAAAATCATTCATGATCAGGTTAAAGTTGGTCTCAAGACAAAGTTGGACAAAATTCTCACAATGGATTTTTTGCCAGGCAGTACCCCCCAAAATTTTATCTCCCGCTATCCTCATGATGAAAAGCTTATTCCAAAACATAATATAAGGGCCTTATTAGCCATGTATGAAGAAGAACACTAGTGCATGAAGCAGCTTAAAACAGCTGATGGAAGAGGCTTCAAAACTGTACAAACCAAAAGACCCAGTATGAAGTATCATGGGGCCTTACTTGTCTTTGGGCTACGGAGCCCTACTGGTCTTATGGGCCTCAAATTAGATGGCCAAATAATGTTCGGGCCTTTGCTTTTGGGCCTGTAATTCTCCTGGACTCAACTTCTACAGGAAATTACTCGTAGTTTTGACACAACTTTTAATTAATCAGAGAGGAATGAGTTGAAAGAAAGTTTTTTCCAGCTTTCCACAGCTTAATTTCATGGTAATCATAATCCAGATTTTGATGCAAGTGGCCCAAAATGCGGGATGAAAACTCATTCCAAAAAAGTGAACTCTCAGGTCACCATAAGAAAATCATTTGTTACGCCTGTTTAGTGCACTTTTTTGGCTTGTTCTTCCTACCCCCTCAAGACTGATTCTTCATAACTCCAGATGCTTTTGCCGAAAACTATCAGATAACTGCATTTGTCATCTTTTGATGCAATAGTGAGTGGCTTCTCCATTCCAGAGAGGTTTATCAAGAAACTAACGTCAATAAACATCTGTTTTATAAGGAAATTTATAAGGAAACTGGTTTATAAGATTAACTAGTACTAACATGGACAAAATTGTAAGAAGCTCTAGACTCGCATTATGCCTGAGAAATAGTATGAAACTTTCAAAACATAAATTCAAAACTTAATTCAAAACCAGAAACAATTCAAGCAACTTTTAGCACTTGTGTTCTGGCCTGAATTTCTTATAAAAGCACTGGGGTCCAGGAGCCTAGTAGAAACCGTAGTTTTCATTTCTTTGGTTCCCTGTGATCCGGCATATGGAAAACAACAAGTATGTAATATGAAACCCATTACGTTATTGCTGCAGTTGGCTTGCTACCGTTATAGTAGTAGGAAAGAAATACGAAAAAGGGATGAATCTCCTGACGATTGGCTTCGGAGGTAGTCTGGAACTTGATAAATTACTGATGCCAGATAAACGCTTTCGATTTACTCTGCATGCTTTTAAACAGACGATGTATTTACCAATACCTCAAGTTTCTTTCAAAATTTGTTTTGTACCTGGAGAAAAAGAGGAAGGTTTCGATCCATTTGGATTTGCGAGCAAATAAAGCGAGGTCACAGGTGTTTGCTACTGCCACAGAGGCTTCAAAGGACACAGGATTAAGTTGGTTTGATTGACGTTTTTGACATCGCATTCTTTGTTCAACACGGTACACAAAATCACCTCTCTTTTCAAGCGTGATACCAAGAACTGTGTGAATGAAATGATTTGTGCCTGGCTTGTACAGAAGCCTTGAATCAGCATTCTGCTATTGCTTTCACTTAAGTTTGTGGGCTTGAATATATCATTGCCTTGATTTGGAACAGAGCCCCTTCTATTTGGGGGAACTGCAAAATGAAGGGGCAAAGCAACAGAAGGTAGCAAATTTGGGCCTTTTTCGAGAAGTTAAAGAGTGCAGAGAGCATTTTGAATATAAAATGATCATAAGTGTTAGGGAGAGATAGAAACAATTTGAATTGAACCTTTTTATTCTGAACATATAATGCAATTACTCATAAGAGACATGACAATATTTTGGCCTAGTAAATTTTGGATACTGACGATCCAACTATTTGAAATGCTGGGTTTTGGAATCATTTTGAAGTAATGCGCGAAGAACAATTTAACCCCCACCAGCCCCGGAGCGCTCCCATAAATGTGACTTCATGTCCTGTCGCAAATAAAACATCAAGAGAAGATCCCCAATAATCCAAAGTTGCACCAAGAGGATAGTAAACTGATCACTATGTTATTCCTTTTAAACGTGGCAGTGAACTTTCAATTACATTTGTCCTCTTTCAGTGATTTCATACTTAAAGTGGCTAATTTGCCAGGTTACGTTGGTCCCTCAAAGTCTGTACAAGGCAAAGCTAACCAACCACAACTTTATGGAGGGGACTCCCCATAACTTTGATTTCATGATTGCAGCGGGAATCCCCACTGCCAGTAGCAAACACTTAGCTCTGCTTCAAGGATCATCAGGAGTGTCATCCCTTTTCGTATTTCTTTACTTATACTATAACAAAGGCGGGCCAACCATGCTTTATAATTAACTGGCCATTGTACATGAACTGCAGTTAAATCCACCAAAGTTGGACAAATGGGACACAAATCAAAATAATTATATAATTTAAATGGTTTGTTTGCATGGCACTTTGCCAAAAATTTTCAGTTAATTTTCATTAATACATTTTAAAAACTGTTATAATGATCTCCTTGCAGGTTCTTATGATTCATTTCCTGAAGCAGTTGGTGATGAAAGCAGCATTCAATCCTGCATACCCAAAGGAGGAGGACTTAGCAGTATACATTTTAGAAACAATATTTTGAATTCCATATATTCCAGTTGCAAAACATTAATTGGATGTATATACTGTACATATTGGACATTCATAGAAGTGATGATGAAATGGATTTTTACAGTGTACATGGTGTCATCATTATGATGCTTTTGCCATTTTGTTGCAATTTAACTTGTATTGTGACTTGATGACAAGCTTTTGACACATAAAATTATTATCTGGTATCATATGGTACCTCACTGGGTAAGGTTAGGATTAATTTGTAATCATTTGCCATCAAATGTCTGGGTTTGAAGTTTGCCAAATAATATTATCATCAATATGACTTTAGTTTGAATTTCAGAGTTGGTAAAAAAGCATTCCCAGTGTTAATTTGTGATTGAGATATGTTTATAAATCCATCTTAAGGTCTTGCAGAAACACTTGAAAAGTGCAAATCACTGCTTGCAAAGACTGAGGGTCCCAAGAAACAATCATGGTCTGCGAGAGTTGAGGCTGCAAATCAAAGTTGGGACATGAACAGAGGCAATATTTTTCAATTGGTACTGGAAGAGGAAAGAGCTGAGCTAGGCAATTGCAACCAGTGCTTGGTGGAACCTGCTATTGTAAAGTGCATAAGCTGTACAGATGGGAAGACAAAGTACTGTGCAGACTGTGATGAAACTAGGCATAGGTTACTGCCATTGCATGACAGAGCAGTTTCCTTCAATGGATGCTTACAATCAGTGTCTTCTTATGTGACCGTGAGAAATGGTGCTTTTGTGGAAATATGTGAGTTCATATATTTTATCTGTAGATACATTATCAATATGTAGTTATATTTAAATTGAGAAGACAATTATGGAACACTGTATATGCTCTGATGCTTCATTTTTGCTGTGATTGAGCCACAATGTTTGAGATAAAAAGACTTAGGCTGTGCTTGGCTTTTGAAGGGGGATTGGTTTCCAGGACTGTTTGTTATTAAATTTTGTTATTTGGCACAAAAGTTCTTTGTTTTGCAAGTTTATCATTTTAATTGTGATATTTTCCTCCAACCTGAACACACTATATCATTTTTGAAAATAGTTGCACAAAAGATGGGCCAAAAACTCTGTCATGTTGGCCTAATTTTTCAATGACACCTTACTGGTGGAAGCTTTGAGATACATCACTACAAGGTCGTCACAAATAAATGTACTAACAAATGAAAACATGCCATAGCTTTTAAGGTCAGTGTTTTGTGCAATTTTTCCATAGGTGAAGTTGATAAATGTTTGGCTTATTGGCTCATTGAAATATACTGAAACTTAAGAACAGGAAAATTTTTTTGTTACAGATTAACAAGAACCAGTAGAACCCATTCACATTGTGCCAGTACAAATTTGGTTCTGTAACAACGGTTTCATTACTTTGATCTGTTGACAAATTCTGTTGGAACACTATAAACACTTTTTGAAATGGTAGCTTTGTAATGGATTAGAACTGTTTTGGTGCTGTGTAAATATTGCCAGACAGTGCATATATGGTTGCACCTGTTTTTTATTTCTTTCCTGGTGTGATATTGTACAGATAACCTTGGATGAAAAGAGCTTTTTATCATGCCATTTTTTAGAATGCAGCTGTTAGTTTTTCAACAAGAAGTCTATTAATTCTCAGGTTTGCACCAATTTTTTGCTTTCCCAGCACACAGAGTAATGTTCTTCTGATCGCCAGTTTGTAGTGAAAAACCTTCAGTAATTATATCATGATTATATTCATTTGCAAAACATTTGTAGATAACAAGTACCTCCCACTGATACTTGAGAAATGCCAAACCTGCTCTTCAAAATTTGATGGAGATGAAAGCTTTGTTTACATTGAAGAAGGCTTCCCTATCACTGTTGTTACAATTGAGGGTGAGTCATTGTATACATTTATCTGGATCATACTTGCGCCAATGAATCATGCACCATTTCATAGAATTTATTCAAGTGCCTATTCATTAGCATTTTTGTTAGTTTGGGGAGAGAAGGGAAAGCCCTTGTGAGTTTGGTACTGTACTCGAACTTGAATACATTTAGATCCCTAAGGCTATATTTTGTGTGCAAGGTGTCAAATGTTGTAAAAGGCAAAGTGTAAATGGCCATTACACCTCAACTCCACTGGTTTGAAAGAAGCTAATTAGACTAAATTCCTTTTTATCCATTTGGTGCAAAGAAAGAAACAAATAGCAATTTACACCAAGCTTTTTTGAATGCTGCCCACACTACATTTTATGATTCTTTACTCTTTTGATTGTTTGCCCATGTTCCTACATTTCTGTATCTCAATTCCATGAAAGATTATAATGGCTTAGTAATGTGCTGCTGCTGCTGCTGCTGCTGCTGCTGCTGCTGCTGCTGCTGCTGCTGCTGCTGCTGCTGCTGCTGCTGCTGCTGCTGCTGCTGCTGCTGCTGCTGCTGCTGCTGCTGCTGAAGGAATAGATTATTGTTGCTGTATGAGAGATTCTCGTTTGTTACTACAATTCATACCATGGAAACACCATTTGCAAAGTATGTTCCTCATGTGTGACAAATAGACCTTTTCGCTATTCTAAAGAGTTGGAGTCGAATGATAGTTGACATGCTTAACAGAATTCTAAAATCTTCACGAAAGTGAAGCTCTAATGCCACTTGATCAATCGTCTTGTATAAAAATGTATAAAATAACACTTGATCCTGGCTTTTTTGTAGAGTACCGAAAAGGTCTATTGATTCATTAATGCATCTTTAAAATGTATCTTTCCTCGCTAGCGGTTCCTAAATATTCAGGTCTCAGGTCCAAATAATCACTTTGTAGGAAGATTCGACGTCTTGATCCAGAAGGTCAAATGCACCAAATGTGGTTACATTTTAGAGAGCCTAAGTTTAGGTATCATCATTCAGAATGGGTATTGGCCAGGCTCAGTCAGGAATATCAGCACCCTTTATGATTGCAAATTGCTTCAGTTTTGGGGTCTAATGCAAGTGTTACAACCAAGATGCTCAATGTCTGGGTTTTTGAAAGTTCTATCCGAATTTTCATCGAGAAATGCAAGGGTGAGTATAAGAGTTTGGTTTTTGAGTGTAATCAGAGAAGAGCATACCTAATCTAGGCCTTTTTATTGCCTCAATGATTCATTTCATAGAACTGGTAATAAAAGCAGCAGCTGTTTATATTTTATTCGTCTTCAATCTCTGTCAAAAACCCATCGTGTAGTTTAATCAAATTATGTGGTGTAGAGGTGAGATTACTTCAATAATTGGTGTATTTCCAGAGTATTTCCTTGGCTACACATGATCATTGTGAGGGTAAGTTGCACTGTATATTGACGATATCAAGTGGAATGGTCTGCAACTGATTTTTCCATTATCTCCTGCATTTGCAATGACAGAAGTTCTTCAAACCAAGACACCTTAAGAACTCAGCGTTTTTCTCCCAAATTTTTACCGTGAATTTTGTGATTTTATTAAGTCATTTTGCAGTGGATTTGCAGGAGATAGTGGGGGCTCTTTGAGACTCGTACTTTATGTTTAGAGCATTCCTGTTTTGATTCGTACATAGAAGATGCATCGGAATTGGTACAAAAGTATCTCTTGGAGGGTTCGAAACTATAATGTGAGCAGCACTTTTTCTCGTAACGATAGAATCTACATCAGGGTGTCGCAAACAGTGATTTTGTAACTTGCGAAATGACAGAAATTGTGATCGAGCTCACTGCCAGAAATAAGGGAGAGTTTGGAAGACAAGAAGCTTCCTAAGACCTACCAGACCGTAAATTTGTAATGAATTTTAGCTAGAGACTCATGCCGCATTAACCTCCGTTAGTGTTTCCTCAAATTAAATAGTACTCAGGAAAGGGATTTCTTATTTGGCTACGAATATACTGAATGAATAAAAGAACAGGACGAGCGGAATATATACAAACGAATATAGTGATCCATCACATGTGGTTGAGTGTAGCACTGTCTTACATTAGCTTTCTTAAGAAATCACACTGAATTGAGATAGCGATGCGAGTCTTTGGCTGTTGTAAAGAGTACTGCCGCCTGCAACGTTTGATATAAATGGCCATTTTGCGTCCAATAACGTGTTTGAATAGCAATAACTTAGATAAGGGGTTCGCTACATGCTTTTAAACATGAAGTACAAGTCTCAAAGAGAAGTCTAGTTGCACTGATGAGCCCTGATATAGGGCGAAACCATTCATTGTAGGTTTTAGAACGAATCTTTCATTATTCTGTTTGAAGAATTCAACAATAAGTGTTGCAGCATTCCAGCGAGCTTCCAGAGAATGGAAATTTTGCATGCATGAATTGGAGCTGTTGCAAGGCAAAGATTGGATGAGATGTCCACCTTGCAGTATTTCACAGCTGACCTCTCACATTGACGGTAATGCTAAACTGAGAAGGTACCAAAAGGGTGGCAGGTAAGTCATATTCTTCCAATGTTTTGCATTTCATTCTCTCTGACAAATATTGGCTCTTGATACGAGCTCGCGAGTTGGCGGCATTATGTTGATTGCACAGGTGTGTTGAATTTTAATGTCTTCTTTAGTTTACACTTATATGCAACAAAGCAGCATAGCCTTCATTACTTGGACCATTGCCCACTTCCTCTGTCTGGATGTCTTGATTCAGTTACACTATTGACATATTAAAGAACAGCACTATCCAAATCTAAGTACTTCAGTGCAAAATCCACGTGCAAAATTTGCAAAATCAAAATTCATGTGCTCCCTAAAGATAGTTGCTTGTGCAACTGCATGGTGATCAATTCAAGGGAAACGTGACATCAAAATCAAGAGTTGAATTCGAATGTGGAAGCTTTTATTGATTTAGGTGAGAGCTCATGTCACGATTCTGTACGTCCAAAATTTCGCATGTTCAAAAATAACAACAAGAGTAATAACAGGATAACTAAAATGACAACTGAGTAAATTGGAAACTAAAGCTTCCCCATCACAGGCGCAGCCGATGCACGTATTATGGTGAAACTTTCGTAGCTGCTAATGAATCTGTTGATGCACACGTAAGCGACCTATATAAAAACACAGGATGCAGGGTAAGTGATTCAATAATATTTTTGAGATGCTGTTATTGAATTTAAACAAATCACAATTCGTGCGTTTAACCTTTGGTAATCTTAAACAAAATGGTTGAATGACTATTGACTTGTTAATGAAATGTATACATGTATGAAAATAATTGCATGCTTGGGTCTTGGAATAGACTTCTAGCGTTTCTCCTTTAGTTTTCTGTATAAGTTACGGTTGCGTACACTTGTCTGAATATATGAGTGAACTGACACCTTGTGGCTGGGTTTTGCGCGTTAGTGCATCGTTTCTAGAGGTAAATTCTGAGCTTCTTTCCGTAACTGGATTTCCCCGATATGCTCGGTGACACAAAATGTAGCAGCGCCTTGGAAATTTCATCCAAATTTGAGTACTGCTTGATTGCCAAGACTCCAATCATTTATTTGTTTGTTTGTTTGTTTTTTTTGTTTTTTTGTTTGTTTGATTTAGAATATGATTGCTGCTTTAAAGGAGGGCTTTTTAAATCGTAAATTTTCATCTTTGCTCACGAAGAAAGATGAATAGCCCTTGCTACTGCCTGCACCGTTAACATACAGTTTGCAAGGAAATCATTTTTAAGTGATATTTTAAGAATCCATACTGCGTCTTTAATCTGAAGATCGTCTTGAAACTTCTTGAGGACACTTGTGTACCTTTAATGATAACAAGTCATTCATTTTTCATTCTCGCTCGATGTTCTGTGTCTTTGCAGAAGATTAAGACGGATAATCAATGTGGGAATTCTGTGTGGGAAGCTGCAGCGAATGATGTGAAGCGTAAGGGAGCATTAGATGAGACAGGGCTCATGTTTACAGGTTGCCGACATCAAGTGGCACAGAAAGGCATAAACATGTTTCAGGGCGAACTGTTTGCTTACCACCACTATCTGCATTGCACTGATGTTATCCCCAGAAATGTCAAATTTTTGTTTCAAGATATTGCATGCAAATATAGAAAGTGGGTGGAGAATGTTGACGCTAACAGTGCTGACAAGGTTACTTTTGCATTAAACCTTATGCATGGTTCAGGTCATGAATGGGCTTGCCAGGTGAGACATATTTGTATTTCTCATTAGTGGGCTAGTACGAAAGGTATCATCCTACCAGGAATAGACCTTTTTAGCTCGTCTACAAAAGATTGCGAATCGAGCATTATTTTTGTGGCTAGCAACAGAATATTTTGTGATAGATTTGTGCACATTTCCAGTGTGAACAACAGTGATAGAAGCTGTAACGTTGAATACTTTGTATGAAAACGTATGAAATTATCGTTCGATCTAAGCCATTTTAGAAACATCACAAAAATCTATTGATCCAGTGTTGTGACACTGTGTTTCAATATAGATGTTTCAGCCAGGTTTTGCAGGAGGTGCGGTTTAAAAACCAAGAATACATCTCGAGAAACAAAGGGTCACGGACCCAAAGTGCTCATTTTTCACATCCCTCTTTCTGCTCTTTCGCTCTTTCTCATAAGCTCAGTCAGTTAGTTGCACAAAGATATAGATAGAGGCTGGAAAGCAAAACTTCATATAAACGTGTCGACTTACTTCTTCTTCAGCAATCAATCAATATACAAGGTGTGACAGAATGATTAACCTCCATCTGCACGGCTGCTGTCGAAAACTTTCCTCTTTGTTTTTCAGGTTTCCAATGTTTTTATTGCGGATTCTTCAACTTTAATAGTTCAATACAGTTTTTAATCTAATGAGTAACTGATACATTGTGGCATAAAGATGTAAATCACTTTGAAACTAGAACTTTTCACATGCATCTTAACTGGTTAAAAAAGACGCGAAACTGAGTCCACAGTGGTTCGAAACCTTGTCATCTTAATTCCTATAACAGGAAAACACTCATTAGATTAGAAAATGCAACGAAAAGAATCTGAAAATGCTTGAAGTTGCTTTTAAAGATTGTAATCGGAGATTAAAGTTGAAACACTGTTATAAAATCATTTTTGTTTGGGAAATCTTTAGTTGTAAGAATATTTAGCAACCAAACAAAGACGATGTTAAATGAGGTGAATTTACTATACCTTGTTCCAGTTATATTTGATTTGTAGAAAAAAGCATATTGCTGTGTTTGTGGTGAGATCTTCCCTGCCCAGTAGCAAAAAGGAATTTAAGGCCGCTTGAGCGTAAACCTCTATGATCAATTGAGAGATCAAAAACTATTTGTTGCAGATTTTGGAAAGCGGCAGATATAAGGAAGGGTCGGGAAGGAGTCACGGTGAGGACTGCGAGATCATCAACAGTATGCTATCTAGTGCTAGTACAGTAACACGAAGAATGACGCCAGAAGGTACTCATTACACTCTTGCCTTTTCAAAACCTAAACAATCAGAACCGCGTACGATTCATCAACGAGTATTTGCTGTGCGGTATTCTCTGTTACTTAATTTCTTGTAAATTTGTTTTCGTCGATCAGATCTATGGCAGAGCATACTGAGTTTTGAAAATTTACATTTTTAAGAATGAGGTATGAGCAAATTGGGAACACACGATATTTTGCGCTTAAAACATCTAAAGAGCGTTGTAAAGCTGTATCTATTTGTTAATTTAGAGATTTCTCTATGGATACTCTTGTTGAACGTACATGAGTACCCAGGTAAGCATCTATAAAATTAGTTTCCTATTTCACTTTCTAACAGGTTACATGAATACAGTATTTTTTAGTTTGTGGACGTGGAACACATCCATAAACCAATAAGGAGAAACTATTTTTGAGTTTTCTGTTCGTTTCTTTTCGCTTAGTTTTGATACAACGTACCATGGGTTTTTAAGTATTTTGTTCAGATTTCACTGTCTGGGTGTTCACCTGTCACAATTTATTTTGTAGTGCGCGAAGAGTATCTGACAGAGCTCGTCCTTGCTTGGAATCAGAGGCGAATTTCCAATCTCCCAAGCATGCTTGTGAAGCGGGAGAAAGATGTAAGGAAAAACAATACTTTGTAATTAATATGTTGCACGTTCTTATACCCTTGTGCTCTATGGTACCTAAAACATCAGAATTTGGTATCTGTTAATTTTCAAGCTCTGAAAAGAAATGTGGAAAGTTTTAATTTTCAAACCTTTTCCTTGCATCGAAATTTGTTAATACTGAATTGAAAACAAGGTCTTGCATCTCAAAGTTCTGTCAGGATAATTCCTGTTTTCAAGAAGCTTCTTGTCAATTATTTGATGAAGTGAATGTAGAAAGAGTATGCATTCATCGAAAGAACTTGTCGGATTCAACTGGACGGTTGCGATGTTGTAATTATGAAATGAGGTGGCGACATCAGGGAAACTGCAATAGTCCAAAAATAACCGCGATTATTGTAGATACGTAGATATGGCGAATATGTTTCATTTCTAGGTTATCAAATCAAAGGAAAAGTCTTTAAAGGAACTGCAAGTTTACTGCAATAACGAGTCGATTGATCTGAGTAAAGTTGATTGCAAGAGATGGCTCGAGGATCTTCAGAATGAAGCTACAGGTATACTGTTGGTCAAGCGTTTTGGTACTTCCTTTTTTCTTCAATGAAAATGATTAAGCAATTGTCGTGTTATTCGTCTTAAAACTTTAGGCAGTGGGGGAATGGCTCTGAAATTTTCGCAGTTCCAGGCGCTACGGAGAAGGCTTTTAGCAACACTTTCTTTAGTGTTTGAGGGTTATCAAATTTCCGTAGGTACTAAGTTTGAACAATGCGATACCCTCTCCAGTTTAAAAGGGAGAATCAAATCTCAAAGGAGAAGAATTGAATAATGAATTAAGTGGACCTCTCGTGGCTCAAGTTGGGTTCTTGTTTGTTGTTGATAGATGGTAGGCTTGAATTAGCTATATCTTGTAGCTATTTTGTCTATAGATGTCTACTTTGCCAACAAATTGCTAATGACAAATAATCTACAAGTTAAAGGATTGTACTTAATTATTGTATCTATGCTGCACTAAGACGTCCGTGAAGATTATTTTGTACTCTACTATCAGTACCACCATTCTCCGTTAAAAACCGTAAAGCTGTGCTTAACATCCTTTTCTATCAAGCACTCCTAGCCAGTAAGTCATTCTCTTTTTGCCAAAATTAAAATAACTCCCTTTTATATTAAGCCCCCCCCCCACATATGTCAAATGGCAGAGGTTTCCAAAGATTTTCCATTTACTTAGCAAAACAAGTTTGTATGTTAAAATCAAACTGGTTTTGAATGAAAGCTGTGTTCAATTTGTGTACTTGAGTCTTTAAATTGCTTGTTGATTCCATAAACTATGGGATGAAAGAACCGAGATAAACTGAATTCCTTTCAGAGAGGAAGAGAACTTTGGTACAATGCCGCACACATACTCGAGTTGAGAAATACTGGCTTATGTGCGCAGAACTGGCAACACTTGAATCCCTACCCCCCGAAATACAAACTGGATTGTGCATTAAAGACCTAAGGAGGATTGATCGATTATATGTCACTAGTTTGTCGACAAAGCGAGCAAAGAAAGATTCTAAGAAGGTCGAGAAGATGGCAAGTGATGTCATTGCAATGAAGAATGAATTTGGGCTGCCAAATGTCGAGGATCTGCAAGGCTTGAAAAAGAAAATAATTGTAGCCATCCGATATGGAATATTCGCCAAGCAGCTCTTCATTGATAATCTGCGAGAAAATGCCAAGAAGGTCTCCGGTAGGTTACAAAGTATTTATTTCTCCTTTGTTACCGTCATTTTATCCAAACCAGGTTATCGAATGGAGCCTTCTCATTTGGCAATGTAGCAAATCAATTGCATTCGATTGGTTGAAATTTGACTTCGTTTAGCTGGTTTAACTTTGTCAGCGTGAATGCGATATAAGTCTCCCCTTCATATATAATTTGAACCGCTCAGTTGCAGTTGGCTTCGGTTTGGATCATCACTCATAAGATATCTTCCACTCAGCTTTAATGTTACCATCACTTCTGCAACCCTTCTGAGGCTGATTCCCCTCAGTAGAATTTTTCGAGCGCACTAGAAAACTTTTCGTTTACGAGAGAAAATTTCGCTTTGAATTTGAATGCCGGGTGAATCAAAAAAGGTTTACCCGTTTGGCAGGCTGTGGAATAAAAGGTATGTGGTCAATATTCAAAAACAAAAATGTTAATTTATCAGCCAAAGGCTAAATTAGATGAGAAAATTAAAATTTTGTTTCGTAACATCAGTCAGCTTTAACACCCAAACATAAGAAATACTTGTAAGGGGTTTATATGGGATGCGAGAATGCCACGTTTCATTCCGGTCCATGCCTTATTTTGCATTTAAATTCAAGTTCAAATCAATTGTCAGTTTCAAAAATTAGACTTTTTAATTTCAATAGCAAATATATCATCGAGCACAGCGGAAGGTGGACTTCTCATTCTCAAATACATACCCCTTATAGATATCATTCTAATTTGTGGGTCTTACCAAATAAAATTTTCTCATCTAAGTTAGCCCTTGACTGATAGATTAACATTTTAGTTCCGAATATCGGCCATATACTTTGTCCACATCCCGCCAAGCGGGCAAACTTTTTTGACTCAACCGGTAGAATATTACGCGTGAAAAATCTTTCATTGTGTAGAGTCAGTCCGCTCGGGAAATTCTACTGAATAGCAATCAACCGTAATAGATTCGTTGGCTACAGATTCTACCAAAAAATCGTGCAAGCTATGAAAATCCGTATCGTTCCAAAGGTTTTTCTGTCATCCTTGCAACCACTGTCATAGATTTACTGTTGTCAGGGAGAAAGTATCTTCAATCTCTCTATCGTGACAGACTCTTCCAAAGAATACATTCGTTTGTTGAATCGTTCAAGAAAAGCTAAAGCTGATCTACGGAATGTTGTTGATGTATACAACGATCTTGCCAGAGATTTGAACGAGAAGGAACTCGAGGTCACTGAAAAAATTCCTCTGGAAAATATTGCTACCGAAACGCATTCTGTCGATGGTAAGGTGTATTTCTATGCAATTGTTCTTCATCTAAAAGTTCATAGCAAAGAACTCATCTGGTACCAGGATATACAATTAAATAAGTGAATGGGAAGAAATTTTCTCTGGAAAGAAGCCTTCACGCTTTTCATATTTTATACCCAGTTTCCCGAAAGCTTGTTCCTCAAAATTCCCTAAGACGTTGAATTTGCGAAAGCTTATTCCCACACAACCATAAGACATAGCATTCGCGAATTATGTTCCCCGTAAATTTCCTGACATACGAAATTCGTGACTTTTTGTTCTGACATAAATTATGTTATTTTCACAAAACATGAAAGTTTATCCCCACATAATCGCACAATTCATCGCAAAATTTTATTCCGAAAATTTTCGAAATTGTGAAAGTTTCTTCCTGCAAAATTTTATTTCCTAAAAGTATCGGAGTAATCTTCCGATAAGAATGAGTAACGAAGCATTTTGATTATTGCATTTCTTTGGAACTCGGATTGTACGAATGTCATATATATATATACAGGAGAGTATAGAACTTCCTCCCGTTGCGCACTTCAACGCCCATCGATCTTTTTGCTTTATTTTGTGGAAGAACTGCTAATAGCTTGACATCCAAATTCCTTAGGGTTAGGGTTAGTGTTAGGGTTAGGGTGTTTGTTTAGGGTTAGGGTTAGGGCAAGGGTTAGGGTGTTTATTAGGGTTAGGGTGTTTGTTAGGGTTAGGGTTAGGGCTAGGGTTAGGGTGTTTGTTAGGGTTAGTGTTAGGGTTAGGGTGTTTGTTAGGGTTAGGGTTAGGGTTAGAGAAGAGGGGCCGTGTTGATTTACAAATTTCAAATGGATGTAAGAACCCACAGTTTTAAGTGACATAAAGATATAGCCCCGAGGGGGTTACCTACGTTGCCATGATACTGTTCAAACTGTGCTATTCAAAGCATGAGATTATCACCCATAACTAAGCTACACTTTCAGAGCGGGCTGACTTTTAGACCATAAAATGCTTGTCAGTCGTAACATTCAATTCAAATTGAAAGCAACATTGTCTCACGTGAACATCAGATTTTCAGTCTGTTTTAAAACTTCGACTGAGTGGGAATGAGCCTATATATCCTGAAAGTTTTCAGTAAATCCGGAAAGCCGAAAATGTTCATCCATAAATGAAGTTTTGCAAAAAGTTAAAAAGTCATACCCTTAAATCAGGACTGATCATGAAAGAGGTCCTCTTAAAAATGTCACAATCCCATACAATGTAGAAGTTAAATAGTACCCGGCCCCCCCCCCCTCGGGAATACAACTTACATCCAATTTTGAACATTTAGATTTTCTGATGTTCACATTTTTTCTCGAAAATGAAAGAAACTGTAATTTTTTAAAGCATAAGTGAAAACTCATTTATGGAGTACGCTTTTGACTGCCCTTTCCTTTAATGTACATACTAACCCTAATATCCACACTTCTTCTTCCAGGAATTTCAATAGCATCCAAGCGATACGTAGTGGACCGACTTATGTTTGATGAACGTTCCAAGGAAGAACTAGAGATTTTGTCATCAGAGATGGCAAATTATTTGAAATATTATGCATATGACGTCCTGCAATCATTAGAAGACAAAAAACTACAGTATTCAAACTTCTTAACAATCTTGACTGCTTCAGGTTTGTGTTATTCTGGATATTTGTGTCATTTGTGTTAGGCACTGCAATATCTTTATATATGGTTTTAAGTATGCATACGCTGAGCAGAATCTGGTTCCTTTTATAACTGAGGTATGGAGAGGCATCTAAAATCAGCCATTAAAGAATGATATATCTATTATGTAATTTCAACTGAGGATTTATTGGTGTTTCGATCTTGGATAACAAAGTTTTGAATCTGGTATTTTGAATCTCATTCTGTAACAGTATGATCATTCTGATCGACCGTTTTATTAAAGAAAGCCTTTTTTGCCGTAGGAAACCAATTGGCAAGTGGTGCAGACGATGTGGAGAATATCGCCGCGAAGCTTTGTAACCCAGAGGTGAGCATTCAGCAGACTTTACGCATGGCACTGTCAGCACTGATAGAGGTGAACTGTGAAGGTTAGGCGGGGCCTAGGGTGGCAGACACAAGGAAGTAGCTACTTCAGGGGTTTGATATACATACGCCTGCTCTGATTAAAGGGTACATTAAAAACTGAAACTTTCGGACGGACAAAATTCGGAAAAACAACTTCGGAAAACAATTTTTGAACGCTTTTTTGGGCATTTTGTACAAACACAACACCAAAAACAAGCACGAAGAACGAAACGAAATATATGTTAAAATAATTATAATTCTATCATAAAGATCAACTTACAGTACATTCATGATCAATATCACATCTCGCAGCATTTGAATGATTTTCGCCAAATCGAACAATAGTCAACGTAGAAAGGAACCAATCTTTCATATAAGAAGTTCAAGGAAATTGAGCACTACTAGCAAAACAACGATTAATTACCTTTTTACGTTGCGCTTCTCTGTTTATAATGAATCTAAAACTCTCGGACGAAATAACTTTCGGACATCACCAGATTTCGGACAATAGACGTAAAAGTTTGCTGTAGTTATTTCAAGTCACGTGAAACTCTGGGGAAGTTTCAGTATTTTGCTACTTATTCCAGTCATGGCACAACTTTGCATGGCACGAAATATATCAGAGAAATCCAAAGATGTTTTATCAAGCTGATTGTTCACATGACTTAAATTGAGTGTAAAGAAACCTTAGCCGATTTCGCATATTGAACTATAGGACAAAATTTTGTCGGCAAGTTTGATCGTCCGAAAGTTTTTGATTTTAATGTAATTTACGGTATTTTGCCCTGGTTATGGGTCACTCAGGAAGTTCTCCTGGGTTGCCGGTTTGCTTTACCGAGATTTGCTATAGCTACGGGTAAATGTTACCATTTCATACCTATTATTGGCTATTGTGATAAGAAACTTATGTAAACAATTAATTGCGGGTAGAAGTTCACAGTTCTCTGCGTCACCTTATCTCATTATATTCAATGTTACTAATAATTTATTTCCACCATTTTTTCATTTTCAGGACACCTCCCCACGATATAAGCTGGCTTCTGTTACTGACAGGAGTCTTCAAGGTGTAATTTCTCTCCTCAACAATGGAATAATTTTTGTGAATTCGCAAATATCAGATGCCTGCGAAATTTTTGAGTTGGAAGAAGCCACCCACGAGGATACCAATGCAACATCTTCAATGAAAGCTCAATCGCTTGAAAGTGAAACTCAGTCTTCTCATGCTACCCCCGCCCCGATCATTTCAGATACAGAAACGATGCAGTCTGTTCCAATGTCAGCAACTAATCCCGGCTCTTCTCCCTCCATGGAACATGATGTCGCATTTCGAAATGTGGTTGATGCGCACTGCCAAGCTGAAAAGTTGCCCTTCATTTATGAGAATGATACGGATGACAGCGATAGCGAGAGTGAATTCAGTTTAAATCTAGAACCACCATCTTTCATAAGGACACCACGCACCATCTTCCACACAACCACAGAGCCGCATACTGGTAGGACATGTGTTATTTTGTACGAAGAGAAATTTTCGCAAGACAAAGTCGGAGGTAGATACGGTGGAAGTTACGCATGCTCATTTGTTTGCACCCTGTTTGCCAAAATCATGTCCGAGGGCAGGCTCATCTTAACCGATTATGACGACAGAAAATTTAGCAATACCTTTCTAGAGAAAGCCATTTTTGTTGCCATGGAGCAAGGTAACCGTCTTTACGATTACTGTCGCAAGAGCTTGCCTCATCGCTACTGCTCGATGGAGGAAGTAGCTGACATGGTTTCTTCCATTTGCCCGTTCGTTGTCAAGGAGGTGAGACCCGTTTGGATTGTGAATGACGACTATCTGTTAACCCTGAAGGGTCAACTTGAGTTTCTTATGATGTTCGATGAATGGTTTGTAACTATTTTCACATACAATGAGCAGGCATCAATTTTCTATTCATATCGTAAGTGCATCTCATTTATCGATACTCACTGCCATATCTACAAAGGAGAAATTGGCGGCACAGTGTACGTATTTACCGACAATGATCTTGATGATTTTGTGGCATGGGTAGCATCGATGAGTGGAATTCCGAAGAGCGGTAAAGGAAGTCTAACATTCATCAAATTCAAGTAGGCAAAATCTGTAGATATTCAAAGTTATCCAAGGTATCGAAGAACAAATCAAAGACCTCAGGTTCTATAAAGGTTCTTTTGCTAAAAACTTTGCTGATTTTCTACCAGCATACGCAAGCTCAGTTTTCCAGATATCATGCAACCCAAAATGGATCCACTGCCTTTTTCTTCATGTGAAATGAAGATTATTCAGCCCCTGGGGGTACTTGATCTAAATTTGTAAGGGGGTGTGGCCACGACGAAAATTTTTTTACCCGGCTCTAGAAGTTTTTGCCCTCAAGCAATACTCGATTCTAGAAAAAATCGGCGAAAAGCATACTCCGAAACCCAAAAATTGGACGAAATAAAAACCCGATGTAACAAAATGTCTGCGGGCAGGCTACCCCCCCCCCCCACCCCGGGATTTTGCGTTACACTCGGTTTATTTTTTTCCCTGTAAATAATCTGAATGCCAATAAAATCCACTTTGGAATCGCAGAAAATTCTGTTATTTTGGTCATTATTCCCGAATTGACCCTTCTCTAAGATGTTCAAACAAATGATTTGTAGTACAAAATTTTGAAATAAACTTTAATATTGGACTCCTCGTCTCAAATTCCCGAACACGACATTAGACACTGTAATCTGTTCAAAGAAAGTTGTAAGCTCTTGTAAGAGAATGATAGCCAAAATATACCAGTTCTAAAGGAGAAAACTGTTGAATCCTGCAAAATAAAATGAATTAATCTGAAACCCCGAAAGGAAGAATAAGTTAATACTAGCTGCAACGGAGCAACCTTGCATAACCAAAAAACGCATTTCTTCGCACACTCTAATAAAGTGAGAGATAAGAGATCAAAGCCTTCAACACCAAATCAAAACAATTGTAATACGAAAACAAATTCCTTCCGTCGATGGCGGGAAGGACCTCGAAGTTTGATAAACACCGTTTTCAAAACCAAAGGCTTTGGCGCCAAAGGTGTACCTGACATGAGGCTTTGGATTTTCTTCTTTTCTTTTCTGCTAATGTCAACTGGCTTGTCTGCATCGAAAATTTATTGTTCTTCGCACAAACCGCACTGACAAGTGTTCGATGAAATGAGTTTTTAGTTATTCAACGTTGCTGTTGCAGCTATTAACAACTTATTTCTTTTCTTTCAGGTTTCAGATTAATTCGTTTCTCCGTTTCTCTCTTGCAGAATTTAACAGTTTTCTCCCTAGGAACAGGTATATTTTGGTTCACATTGCTTTACCGTAGTGTGCAGTTTTCCTTCCACAGCTTACAGTGTCTAATGCAGACTTTGTGGGTTCATGACGAGTCCGTTATTCAAGTCTTCTAGATGTCTGGAAATCAAAGCTTGCCTTTCACGCGTACTTATGTATCATTTTGTTTAGCAAAGTGGCATTTAGATTTCGAAGAGGCTCTTCAAACCTGGCTTTTTCTCGCTTAAACTTCGTGGACATATGCTGCAAAGGATAGTTTTTGGCTGGGGTCTAAAGATTCTACACGTTAGTGATCCGTTCTGCTGCTGGCTCTTAAAGTTACGACCTCAAATTCTGTCAGATAGAGGTCAAACTTAGAGGTCAAACATCATCACACCTGTGTACTGAATAAATCAACTAAATCTACGCAGTCCATCAAAGCAAAGCAAAGTACTGGCGCAATTTCATATTGATAGACCTAATCGACTAAAGTTTGTTTTACCCATTTTTGACTCACGAGGACAAAGTCCAAGTGAGGTATATGGAGGGGACAAAACTCCTGCGAGTTTCGTCCAATTTCGATTGTTTTTTAACAAACGGTGATTGTTTTTTCATCGTTTTTGAACAAGAAAACGCCGTGAACATGCTTTGCGATTTTCTTTGTGTCCAGAGCGAGTATTGTTTAAAGGTTTCATTTGATTGGCGGAAAGGACAGAAATGCAAGAAAGATCCTGGTTAACTTCAATGTCGTAACAATTTTAACGAAATAGAAATGTGTCACGCAAATACGGTAAAAATAACGATTGATAAACAAAAATGTGGCAAGTATAGAAAATTTGTCGCCAAAATACACAAATAAATTCATGCAGCTAATTTAAAATAAGGCTTCCAGGCTCAAAAAATGCCAACAAAAATGCAATAAATCTAGAATTCTCTATTTACAACAAATTTGATGAAAGATACCCTAAACATACATTTTGAAACCTACATTCTTGCTCTCTGCATTTCTCTCTGCTCTCTACATTCTTGCTCTCTGCATTGATGCTACATTCTTAGCCAGCGATACAGTAGCATCGATAAGAAGAATATGCTTCTAGCGTTTGAATTTAAAAATGACCATTGTCTATAAAAGCTAACAAAAAGAGCAACTTCTACTCGGCAGGCTTTTCCAGATGTCAAAGAAAAGTTATCATTTTAGCAAACCAAAGCAAAGCAAACCAAAGGTACAAACAAGAACACGATGAATCATAAACCCCTTTGTACAAAACAGAATTCCGACAGTAAAGAAAATGGTTACAAGTTTAGCTGTCGCTTCAACAGAAAGCATTTTGAAAACATATCAATCTTCTACTTCAGCAATGAATATATTCCATTCGTAAATTAGTGGATTGGCTGTTGCAGAGTTTCCATCATTTCGTTTACGAGTGCCGTTGTAGGTATCCTTTCAATAAAAGCTAGCACACGCATAATGAAACGCACAAAAAGAGATGGAAACGGAACCTTAATTAAATGGTTCGAGTATCAAACGTCCATCTTTGTAAACATTTTTACGAAGGTCAACCTTTGGTACTATGTAGTAGCAGCCAACACGTAAAAACCGCCTGTCTTCAATCTCTTCGTCAGGAAAAATCGGACGAATTGCCTTATCCGCAAGGCCAATTATCTCAATGCAGGTAGAATTCTCTGGTACGGCATTGCCATGAACAGAAGCTCTTTCTGGGTGCACGAAACCAACAGCAACTGGAGCTCCATTGACAATGTATGTTACAGCTGAAATGATGATCTCGATAAAGCTTAGTCACGTTATAAAACTGCAGGATTACGATTAAACAACTTATAACAGCTAAAGTAAAACCGAGAGGTGCAATGATTGAAAAGAGGAATTCTTTTTTGCACGGCTTACGACGTATACCCAGTGATTCAGAACGAACGTGTAGCATTTGGCAGACTGTTAAGTCCTCCCGATTGTAAATGCTGCAAGGGCTTGCTAAAGATTGCATCGGTTTGCAACACTCCCACATAACGACTTAGAAGAAAAGCTTTCATAACAAATACATCATGTGACCGATTTCAATGGGAGAGGTGTTTGATCAAAGTTGCATTTTTAGAAAAAATTTAGTTCATTACAATCGGGTAACTACATGCTATATCACAGTCCTGCAAAATTCTCCACGTTTTAACCTGACTCACCAGGTATAGTAACACTTCTAAATCAACAGTTGAATTGAAACGGCAAAAATCATCTGTAATCAACACACATCTGGATTGAATCAAACCAAAGTGGTTTTATCATTTTACAAAACAATAGCAAGTGGATCCTTTCCATTAGATCATTGTATGCATAGAAAATTCATATGTTACCAATTTAAAGGATGTCTCTATTTCAACTGTATGTGAATGCAAACTCCTCTCACTATAGACTTAAAAAATGAACTTTGTTAATACTCACAGGAATTGGCATTGATACGTGCAGTTGCATCTGTTAGAAGAAAGAAACAATCATATAGCTCTGCGGGTTCCTTATCGTGTTGGAAAACGAAAATAACTCAAACAATAACACTAAGAAAGAAAGGAATAGGTCGATATCACATGAGTGACTGATAATAACACTAAAAACAGAACAACATCAAGATATCAAACTTTATAAAAAGTATGACAACTGACAAAAATTCAAACGACACCATTAAATGGAAAAGAACTAATAAAAATGAATCATAATGTAATCAGTAAACAAATAAAAAGTTTTCCCTTACCTTCACTCACATTTCCAGGATGTCTTGATGCTACATAACCGACAAGAGAAGTTAAAAATATGTCTATCCATAAACATATTATCAAGACTGTTTAGTTACTAACAACGATATCATTTTAAGAAAGATAAAACATGGAGATTTACTCACCTTCACTCACATTTCCTGCACTTCTTGATAATAAAAATGGGAAGAAACAAGTTAAAAATATGTTAATCTATAAAATATAGTCAAGGCTATTTAGCTACTGAACATGATATAACTCCAAAAAACATATATAACATAGATTTACTTACCTTCACTCACATTTCCTGCACTTCTTGATGCTAAAAAGCAAAGAAACAAGTTAAAAATATGTTAATCTATAAAATATAGTCAAGGCTGTTTAGCTACTGAACATGATATAACTCCAAAAAACATATATAACATAGATTTACTTACCTTCACTCGCATTTGCTGGACGTCTTGATGCTAAAAAGAAAAGAAATGAGTTAAAAGAACAGGCATATTTTCAAAAAAGGATCAAAGTTGTTTAGTAACTAAAAATGATATTATTTAAGAAAGATATAACATAGATTTACTTACCTTCACTCACATTTCCTGCACTTCTTGATGCTAAAAAGCGAAGAAACATGTTAAAAGAAAAGGCTTATCTTCAAAAAATAATAAAGGCTGTGTAGTTACTCAAAATGATAATATTTTAAGAATGATATAACATAGAGTTACTTACCTTCGCTAACATTTCCTGGATGACTTGATGCTACAAGAATGAAGAAATAAGTTAAAGAGCAGGCTTATCTACCAAATATAAACAACGCTATTCAGTTACTAAATATGATAATCATTCCAAAAAATGAAATAAATATACTTACCTTCGCTAACATTTCCTGGATGACTTGATGCTACAAGAATGAAGAAATAAGTTAAAGAACAGGCTTATCTACCAAATATAAACAACGCTATTCAGTTACTAAATATGATAATCATTCCAAAAAATGAAATAAACATACTTACCTTCGCTAACATTTCCTGGATGACTTGATGCTACAAGAATGAAGAAATAAGTTAAAGAGCAGGCTTATCTACCAAATATAAACAACGCTATTCAGTTACTAAATATGATAATCATTCCAAAAAATGAAATAAATATACTTACCTTCGCTAACATTTCCTGGATGACTTGATGCTACAAGAATGAAGAAATAAGTTAAAGAACAGGCTTATCTACCAAATATAAACAACGCTATTCAGTTACTAAATATGATAATCATTCCAAAAAATGAAATAAATATACTTACCTTCACTAACACTTCCTGGATGACTTGATGCTACAAGAATGAAGAAATAAGTTAAAGAACAGGCTTATCTACCAAAATATAGACAACGCTATTCAGTTACTAAATATGATAATCATTCCAAAAAATGAAATAAATATACTTACCTTCACTAACATTTCCTGGATGACTTGATGCTACAAGAATGAAGAAATAAGTTAAAGAGCAGGCTTATCTACCAAATATAAACAACGCTATTCAGTTACTAAACATGATAATCATTCCAAAAAATGAAATAAATATACTTACCTTCACTAACATTTCCTGGATGACTTGATGCTACAAGAATGAAGAAATAAGTTAAAGAAGGGGTTTATCTACAAAATATATTCAAGGCTTGTCAATAACGGCTCCAGATTTTATCATTCCAAGAAATACATAATATAGATTTACTCACGTTCATTCACATTTCCTGAATGCCTTGGTGCTACAAAAGCGAAGAGACAAGTTATAACATAAAAGAATAGACCTGTATGCAAAATATAACAAAGGCTGTATGATTACTGAAAATATCATGGTATGACCCAGAAAACTTCACAAGCTGGATTGCAATTGTTGCAGTTCTGTTCAGAACAAGAGATGATTTGTAGACAGAGTTCCTCTTTGAAATGAAACATCCTAGCAAATTAAATTGGTTGGAGGAATTTGACAGCAAACCCAATTCTAAAATAATGTTAGTATCAACTTTAATGAAGGTCCATTAACTATATTAAATCAATGGAGGTTCCCTGACTTATATACAGCAGCCAGTAAGAGCAAGCATATTCTTTTGTAGGCAGAAAATTGATACATGAAATAGATATTTAATCAGAAACCTATTTCTCTAATTAATTAATATGCAATCATTAAATAAAGATAAAAAGGAAAACTGCAACTACTACTTCTCTTGGCTACCACGTAATCCTTGAATAACTTCCTTAAATAGATGCCTGGCTCATCGTTGAGGAACTGGTCTCCAATACTGTCTGCTGGGCTGTAGAACCAGCATGATCCTCTCTCCTTGTTATGGTGAAATCCCATAACAACGACTTCGCAGTCTTTTGCATACAAAATATCTGCCTGTGTATAAAAATGATTGCGTCTATGTATGTATGTATGTACTCATTTGCCACTAGAAAAAAGTCTGAGCTTGCAGCCTACTCTCCCATTTTCCACAATGCTTTGTGATTGACAACAAAGCACCAGCAATGATGACCATCTTCCATAAATCATAAAAACGCATTAAAGAGAAAAATTTCCTGTCATTATGTCCCTTACTAAAATAGTGAGTATGTTTGCAGGCTTCAAACCGATGTAGGACTAAACATATTTTGGAATATGATTTGAGTATGCTTAAGAGTTTGCTTCAAGTTAAGAATTTGCCGTCATTTGCATTAACAAGCAGCATGTATCTTCACACCTCAGTTCAAGGAACATGCCCTGTAAATGGATTTCAACCCTCTTGAGACCAACAAGATTCTAATGTCATGTTTGCAAACAGAAAACAGACTTATGAAAGCTAATTTCTCATTTCTAATTGCTCATATCAGCTCAGGAGGATTCTTGTTCCTATTTCTAGTTCATGCTTGCCATAATTCAAATTTTTCTACAGCTAATAGAAATTGATGTCAAATTGTCTTCTATTTTGATCTTCAAATATTTATGCGTACTTTGGCTGATGTCTTGACCTAGCTTTGACCATGACATTTGGTCCCAAATATTTGGAGGTACTGTACTTTGTTCTCCAAATGTTACTTGTCTCATAATTTGGTAGTTTCTGAATTTAGTAAATAGCAGCCTTTTGTCTGTTTCTCAAGCATTCATCCCTATATGACTTTGGTTCCAAAGTGAAGGCCAAATCCATAAAATAAAATTGACTGGCAGAGGGTTGTTCTTATGGTGATTGTTTTCAAGCTTGATCAACCTGCGAACATTAAGCTCCTATCAAGCCAAACTTATGCCTCTGCCAAGCTTGCATAAATCTTTCTTAAGGTGCTTTGATTATATCTATTCAGTTGGAACACATGCCAGCTGTTTGTTAGACTAATGCTCCCCAAAGATTTTCCAATATCTGATGGAACAGATGAAACATTTTTTTGAATGAAATAAACTCCCTGGCCATTTTAGGAGGGATTTTGTTTTGAGAAATAAGGAAATGTGCTAAAATCACAAGCAAATTTTTCCAATATCCTTACCTAACAGCATGACTTAAATGCACTATAACATGTGTGTCCTCTTGAGAGTATGAAAACAGGGTTCATTGTCCCAAGCGGCCAAAATATATGAACATACTGTTAGAAATGAAAATAGAGAGAACTTTGCTTCTTGCTTGCAAATGCTTTTGAATGTTTTTGAAAGGAGCTTTCTGCAGAAAATCTCTTATATCCACTGGAAGGAGTGACTGAGGTGAAAAACTGATTGGCCATTGAGCTGCATTTTTCAATGTTTGCACTCACTGGTCAGGTCAATAGCAAAAGCTGCTCAGGTTATTAAAATCATTCTATGCACAAGAAAGCTACAAAATCTTACTCTATGTGTCAGCACAGTTTTCAGGTGGTGGAATGATGTGTCCTTATATCTTTGACTCAACTCCCTTTTATCCATGCCAGCTTTTCGTTTCCGCACATTCTCCCCACATTTGCTGCATCTTTTTGAACTTATAATAATTGGTTCCTTACAGTTGTCACAATTGCGTAGGATCTTTAAGTAAAAGAATAATCATTAAGGGTCATTCAGCTATTTTGAAGGAACACAATTTTGCTGCTGCCATCAATGAGTCAATGAATTCTGAGGTGAGAAGAGAAAGTATGTTCAAAGCTTTTTGGGATTTTTGCATTAATGCATTAATTCTAACAGCAGTGGCATGGCCAGGGGAGGGTATGTGGGGGCAGTTGCCCCCTACTTTTCAAAAATCGACGAAAATTGTAATTGAAAAATGCAATAAAAATGGCTGGGTGTACCTTTTTGCCTCCCCCAGTCTGAAAATTTTTAGGTTTTGCCCTCCCAGCAGCGTGGCCAGACAAAAATTAGTGGGAGGGCAAAACTTAAAAATTTTCAGACTGGGGGGGCAAAAAGGTACACCCAGCCATTTTTATTGCATTTTTCAATTACAATTTTCGTCGATTTTTGAAAAGTGGGGGCCTGGCCACGCCACTGTGCCCTCCCACTAATTTTTGTTTGGCCATGCTGGTGTCTAACAGTCTAACATATCTTCTGACATTGTTGCTACACAGGTTACATCATATTAGCAAATTTGCAGTCTAAAACATAATCCAGCACCAAGAGTCTATCAGCAGTTAAAATGTAAGGAATACAATTACCTACCCCAGACATTTTGTAAATGAAGATAGTATATCTGCAACTATTGAGAAAATATTTGGGATTAAAAGGAAGCAACACGAACATTGCACAAGGTGAACACAAACAAAATTTACTTAAATAAAAATTCAAAATTACTCACTTTTACCTTCTCCTGAGGACCCTATAAAGCATGAGAAGTTATCCAATATAAAAGTTGCAATTTAAACAAGTTTTCTTATCAACAAACTCCAAATTCATCCCCTTATTTTCAAAGTCAAAGTAAGAGTTGTGTTGTAATGCAACAAAAAGGAGTGGTTCATGCAGGAAAGAATGCACCTTATAGACTTCCTAAAAGCATCCTTTCTGCTTTGGTGGGTTATGAATGGGGCCTTGTGCTGTTTTTTAGCAATAAGCACTTTAGACATACATGAGCATGGTCCTCAGCCAGTGGAGCCTTCTCTGATCAAGATGTGCAGAGACTATTTGAGTAAAAAAATATAAGATCCCAAGGAACCAAAGTTTAGAATTCTCTACCTGAGGACCAAGGGCGGGCATGTCACACTGGCTACGATGGTTCAACCTTTGTCCGAAAACCGGTAGTTCAACAAAAATTTCTGCACAACCTTTGTCCCAAAAAGTGGTCTTTTTTGATGAAAATTTTCTGCTGTTATTTTTTTTCAATTTGGCGGACAATTTCAACATGATTTATCACTGAAGATGTTCATCCCAAAAACCGGTAATTTGTCCCTCAAAAATTTTTCTTGGTCATTAATATTCTGAGAGATACTGGTCTTTTTGCAAAATTGCCGGATGAACTGATTTGATGCAAAATTTGAAATTTTGGTAGTTTAGGGAGAAATTCACCGGACAAAGGTAGAACCGCTTATGTTAAAGTTTGACATACTGGTCTTTTTTGTTTAAATTTGGTGGACAAAGGTAGAACCAGCTTATTCATAAGCTCCAGGACTTTCATGAGATGGGAGGTTAAAAACCTGAATTTTGTCACAAATCGATGGCAAAGGAAGGCTGAATTCAAAATTTCACCTTTCTCCCAAAAACTGGTTGTTTTAGACAAGAAGTTGTACTGTGTAATAAAAGAACTGGTTATTTTTCCCATTTCTTCAGACAAACAGGGGTCAAATATTTTACAGTACTTGCCCGCCCCTGAAGGACCTGGGAAGTTTGCCTTGCATGGCCAATTTCTCTGCTGCACACTGTGAATTTCAGCCATGGTTCCAGCTGCAAAAATTGCATGAAACAACAAAAGAATACAAATAGGCTATTGTTAGTGACACAACTACAGCCACACAAGTGATTTAGATGTAGGAGAGATCCCCCGTACATTCTGCAAACTCCAGCATGGAAAGTTAAGATTTTGGTGCGCGGGACAGTGCGCCCATAAAACAGTGGAAACAATAGAAACCAAGTCCTTTGTGAGGCTGTGCACCAGACATGTCTGGCGTAAACCTCTTTATTTCCAGGGGTGCAAACTTTCCAACTAAGTTATACTTTCATAATGTAAATCTTATTTCAAAACAAATCTGCCACTAATATTTAATAATAGTTTTATTGTACAGCTATTTTTTCACTAGAACAGAGGTACCTACCCGGAACAGAGTATTGATAAACGGGCCTAAAAAAGTCAGCCTAAGCATTAATTTATCCAGTGTCAAGTGAATTATATTTCTTGCACTTTTTGCTTATTCTTCTTAACAGAACATTTCTTCCTCCTTTCGCATCAAGGTCATGAATCGCAATAATAACAGTAAACTTAGGGACTTTACAGTACTTACCGCTTGCAACGGTCCACAGTGAGCAACTCTTTCCCTTGCGAGTGGAATTCCCGCCAAAACGCTTGCCACCTGACTCAGGCCACTGAAACCAACTCAAGCTCAAGCCCACCTACCTGGTGGTACATAACCACCCATTCACCTTCACTAAAGATTCCCTTAAGTTCTAAAACAAGCTAGTTCTGTGTTTTAGACGAATCCAGAAACGAAGATATTGTATGTTTTAGATTCGAGGATAACCTGCTCGTTTCAGAATCTTGCAAATGAAATCAAAGATCCTCCAAAGTCTGCCAAACCCTCTGTATTTTGGAGCAGAAGGTTTAGCAGGCCTGCCAAACCTGCCGTTTTCGGAATCGGGGAATCAATCAAACACAATTTCGAGTCTCCCAAGTCTATCGTTTTCAGAATTGGTACCAATCAGACACACCCTTAAGGCCGACCTCTATTGCAGTAGCTTTGGCCAGCGAGCTCCGCGCATGCCCATTGCGCGTGCTTTTTAGCAACAGGGAATGCACACAAGGCGTACACGCTCGTCACTAACCAAAACTAATGCAAGTGGAGGACGGCCTTTCTCAAGGATTGACTGTTTACACGCTGATGGCATATTGAACAAATATAGGTTATAATGACTTTATTATTTTTGTCTTATTCCTCGGCATACGTTTATCGAGTGCCCAGCATGTGCACATAAAGAGATCTGTAATCAAATATATATCATATGAAATCAAATTTAATCATTAACAGTTTAGCAGTATGGTAGAATCCCTATCAAAATAAAAGCATCGTCTTTTTGAAGCCGATTTTCACTTGAACAATTTAAAACATAGACTCTGTAGCAACAACGACATCACTGTTTGCAAACATTTTTACATTTTTTTAATTGAGGTGGATTTTTTGCTCAAACCGGGACTTATGGACTTTCACATCAAAATTTGAGACAGCCACCAATCAGAAGCGAGGCTAAGGCGTAGTCTTGGCAACCTTCGACAGCTGAATCCTCCAAGTACTGCGGTGAAGATCTTGGAGGCAAATTGACCTTCAAAATGAGGACCCCCTCGTTCACAGCGAAAGGTTAGTTGATTTTGGAGTGAGATTGGATACTTATAGCTTTTGTTCATGGCTGGTATCACTGAGAACGTGAATTTTGAGGTGTTTTAGCATCGGAGAGCAGGCCCATCCACCATTGCCTGGAGCAGACTGTTACTTTGGTTTGCATATCAAGACATGAAATCGAGGGGAGAGCATTTGTCTTGATTTTCAGTGTGTATTTCCATCAGTCTTAGTTTGAGCGTCCATCAGTCTTAAAATGATGGTGATTCTCCTTCGCAAAAGGGCGCATCGTCGAGTCCTCATTGCTCTTTAGCAGATGCCGCGTTTCGCCGCGTCTCTCTCGCAGAGCATGCTTTTCGTGTAGTTTCTTCCTACTTTTTAAGGGGGCTCCTTGTGAGCGAATTAACGCTGGGGCTCACACTGTCATGTGCATATTGTTTCGTGCTCTTGTTCTCAACAGTCAAGCTAATTTGCATATTACATCACTGAAGTAGATCGTACGAGTGCATGCGATCTGGAACCCTTTCTGGGGTATTCCTTGAGACTCACAACTTAGCCTGTTCGTACCCCTAACAAGATTGGCTTTGAATATCTAATCAGTTCATCAATGTTTGTTTTTGTTTTTCAAACCAGCGGACAGTATTTGACAACTCAAAGTTGACCCAGTTCATTTTCACCCAGTAACGAATGGATAATTGATTTTTGCGTTGCCCTGGCCAGTAGACCACGTGGTTAGTCCTGCACTAAGTAACTCATCCGACATAATAAGTTAAGAATCAAACAACTTAATTCTTTACCATTCATAACCAAGTACTTAAGCCTGTAGATTAGGAGGGAAAGCTGGCGCTTACTACATTCATTACATAGTAACCTTGAGTAATAAGCTATTGCTTTGACTTTGATCTGCCCTCTCTGCCGAGTGAGGAAAAATAATCCCAGTTTGAAATACCGCCGCTCCCCAAATAGCAAGACGCTGACATTGGAAACTTTTCAAGTTCCATTTCATTTCATTCTTAATCTGCTATTCAATTATGTTATTTACAGACTTAAAATTCACCTGACCGAAACCAGTCATTGCGTTCTGAAATGACGAAGAATATTCTTGAGAGCCCATTCAAGAAACCTTCGATATAAACTGCAAATGACTATCCAGCATTTCTAATATTTGCCTGAAAGTAATACGTTTTTGCCTTACGTTCAGTCGCGTAATCTTTTTCGAGAGCAAGAACCTTATGATAAACAGAATCTTCTCCAATTGTTCCTTGCTTGTGCCTCTCTAACTACCCTAGCAATATTGAGTCTGACGATCTTTAATGCAAGTTTGCAAGATTATACTGCAGACGTTAATAGGCCTTTTCGCAATTTTGGGGAAGGAACTGAGGAGAGCGCTGCCCATTCTGACAGCCTTGGCAACAAGAAATCAAGGGAATCTCCTCCTTGCGGGTCGCTTGCATCTCCCTGCAAACTTCAGTAATTTTCGATTTATTTGCACCTTTCAAGAGTCACACGATGATTATTTAGACCGGTAAATGTTTTCTCTCTGAATTATTGAGCCATCTGGTCATCCTCTCACCCACTGGTGAGTGCATTATGAGCTTCTTTATCGCAGTTATTGGATCTCGACTTTGAAGCGGCTCAGTTAGGCCCAACTGATCAACAGGCCTAACTTCAAACTTGAGTGAACACATGCAATAAAGTGGCTCAAACACACTCACAAATGGGCGGAAGAATAGCAAGACGCCCTGTATAATAGAGCGAAAAGATTTACCATACCAAACAAGTATGGAAAGGTGCAAATAAATCGAAAATAACTCGAGTATGCAGGGAGATCCAACGGAGACGCAAGCCGTGCGCTTATCACCAAAGCGGAGGGAATTCCCCTGATTTCCTACATTTACCAAGGCTGTCAGAATGGACTGCGCTCTCGTCAGTTCCTTTCTCCAAATTGCCAAAAGGTCTATTACTACACCTAGATATGTAAAGTGAAATATTAATCATGCCAGCCTTTCCACCACCTCAGTGAATTGCTTCCAGCTGGTCATACGAAATTTTGATCCTAGATTCAGGTTTATGATACGGTACCCAGTAAGTACCGTAGCACTTCGTAACAGCTATGCCTAGTTTCATTGAAATATTTGCAGTTTCAGAGAATTTGCCACGCCAATATTAACTGAACGGTTTTCAAAAGTTGCGGGTTTTATACGCAGAGTCTATTGCACATTTTCAGTCCTTGTTGACAAGTGTATGCTTCTTATATACATTGCCTGATCAAGATCTGTCATTGACAATTTTGTTCCTTTTTTGCAGGGGGAAGCAAGTGTTTATGGCAAGCTATGTTTTCATCAAAGATGGCAAAGTGAGGAACAATTCTGGTTTCCACTGTCCAGTTTCCAAAGATTCAGCGAAAGACCAATTGGAGAAACTGGCAACTGATTTGCACATGGGTCAGCAGTGATGTTCTGTTTCTAAAGGATGTGGAATACTGGTGAGCCAGAAGATTGTGTTTCCTAGATCTTTCCTTATTTGTTGTTTGACGATAATGAATAGCCTCACTACCATAAGGACCCTCAAGTTACGCTCATCTCATTGAGTTGAATTGTTGTTGTTGTTATCGCTCCACTGAGGGCCTTATGGACATAGAGCTGTAAAACGGCAAAAAATTTCAATCGGCGACAGGATTCTGTCGCCCCGTCGTCTACCGATCAGCATGTGTCTAAGAGCAAGGCAGTTTTTGCGTTTGTGGCAAGAATGATCCTTTATCGAAGTACTGATACCTAATTTCATGGTACCATAGTTCTAGAAAACTGATTTTTAAGACATTTTAGACCCAGTGGTTTTGAGAAAAAAGTAGCAGATGCTTTAGGCCCACAGCTATAATCTAAAAAAGAATTCGAATCGAACGACAGATTGATACATTTTGTAGAATGTTCGAATGTGCACAATAGTGATAGAGACTCCAACACTGCTCAATCGAACTTTTTTGTGGAGCAGCGGAAAGGTTTCAAATAGAATCAGTACGGAACTTTACCGTTTCCGTTTGGGAATAAGTCGTAGTTTTAGCGATATCAGTTCAGCCAAAAGCGAAACTACGACATGTAATCAAGTCTAGATAATGAATTGCGAATGAATAAAGGGCACTGTTGAATGATAAGGAATCCTGTTTGAATTTCTTTGATATCTCTCTTCATAATGATGTTACCTGCTGATTTTAAGTCTCACCTGATGACTTCAATTTGTTTGCAAATCACCAAGATGGTTTATGACAATATGGCAGTATCTGATCTTCGGAAGGTTGCAGTTGCAGGGGACATTTCAGTAGTCGATTACGCTAAAGATGGCGGTGAGGAACTTTTTCCCAAGATGCATTACGTTCTTTAATCTAATTTCAAAAGAATCGTTAAGGGTTCGTAATAAGAACCCAGTGAGTCTTGGTAAAAGGTTCCTCGCCACCATGTTTTAGCGTAATCGTCTATTGAGCTGAAAAAATGCAATGGAAATTATCTCAAAAAAGCATTCACTGCATAAGGGCCCTCAAGTTACGCTCATCTCATTGAGTTGAATTGCCGTTGTTGTTATCGCTCCACTGCGGGCTTTATTTCCATAGAGCTATTAAACGGGAAAAATTTCAATCAGAAGCGAGATTCTGTCGCCATGTCGTCTACCGATCAGCAAGTGGCTTAGAGAAAGGTGATTTTTGCTTTTATGGCAAGAATGATCCTTTACCAACGTCCTGACACCAAATTTTATAGTACAGCAGTTATAGAAACTGATTTTTTAAGGCATTTTAGACGCAATTGTTGTGAGAGAAAAGCAGCAGATGACTTAGGCCCAATAGATCTTTCAGCTACATTCTAAGGAAGAGTGTGAATCGAACGACAGATTTATACATTTTGTGGAATGTTCGAATGTACACGATAGCAATAGAAGCTCCAACACCAGATAATCGAACTTTTCGTAGAGCAGCTGAAAGTTTTCAGATAGAATCAGTAAGGAACTATACCGTTTCTACATGCGTAGGGGAATGAATCGTAGTTGTAGCGTTATCAGTTCAGGCAAAAAGCGAAACTATGGCATGTAATCGAGTCTAGCATGATAATTGAATGAAAACGCTTTTAATTACATTTCTCTTTGGAAACACGGTGGACCTTCTGCCCTTTTTGACTCATGGAGTCTTTGGTATGGGAGCGACAGCTGTCCCTCGTCCGGATTGGCTTTGTTGTTTTGTCATGGCTCAAAGAGTCATTTTGGGAGCAATGGGGCCATAAATAGGGCATTGATGGAGTCAACATGCAGACTGATGACATTTAAGCAGCTAAGCTATGACATGAATTGCCGGGTTGATCCATTTATCAGGCTAGGAAATAGGACACCTTTCATTTTGAGTTTGTATTTGATTTCTGAAACCGACAATTTTCCCCTCCATTTTACTGAGACAGATATCACAAATAATAAGGCACGAACAAAAGAAAGCTTGCCGAGAGTTTCTATTACGATTAAAATTTCATTCTTTGCAGTTTGTCAGTTTTTAAGCGGAAGATGAATGTCATCTTTAAAATGTAGCTTGGCTCCATGAGTCCCCGCAAGGGTTCTTTGATTTACATTTTGCCAAAAAAATTGCATCATCAGCCAATCGTACAAAACAGTGGATAAGTCTAAAATGAAACAAGTAATCAAAAAATTTTTAAACCACATTCATTATCATTCAAAGGTGCTATTCATTTCCATCAATAAAGATTTTCGCTTCATATCGCCTTTAAATGAATCTGGGAAATACTTTTATGAAATTACTTGGTAAATGGAAGAGGATGTGACTGATGAAAACCATTTAGATTTGTTATCTAAGTTGGGGTGTTTCCCATGCAATGATCAACAATTTCAAGGTATCTTAGATATGTTATATGCAAGATACAAAACATATATATATATATATATATATATATATATATATATATGTTTTGAAGCCTGCTGTTGCACAGGTAGCAACAGCAGGCTTCAAAACATATCAACTTCTTTTGACTCTCCCGGTATGTTCTTAGGTACCGCTTTTCAGCCTGGGGGGAGGGGAATTTAAGTTATCCATGGTATGGGGTTGTGCCATATTTTAGGGGCACCTTTTTCATGATTGAGTCCGGATTTATGGGTATGGTTTTCAGCAATTTTCTACATTTTCCGAATTCATGTGTATGGATTTTTGTAAAAATTCATTTATTGGTGAGCTTTTTCAGCATTTTCGGATTTATGGTTACGATTTTCAGAAAATTTCCGGATTTATGGTTATACTTTTAAGAAATTTCTCCGGATTCATGGATGGTACCTTTACGATTTGAATGGCACAACCGCGTATCTTTG
This sequence comes from Aurelia sp. 4 Dawson et al 2005, assembly GCA_964019985.1. Lineage (NCBI taxonomy): Eukaryota > Metazoa > Cnidaria > Scyphozoa > Semaeostomeae > Ulmaridae > Aurelia > Aurelia sp. 4 Dawson et al 2005. The sequence continues at coordinate 6,576,578 of OZ026506.1, forward strand.
AAGCTCAAGTGGCCCCCTCCCTCCACCCTCCCGGCTTTTCTGCCAATCTTTGGATCTGATTGCGCTTCCAAAAGTCTATGAATGAAAAAGCTACTTCTAAGCAACCAAATTTTAATCGATGAGTTTGATACATCTTTAAGTCAACCAGAAATCGATCTAAATGTTTATAAATCAATGTTAAGCTTTTTACTCCATTGGGAACCAATTTTTGAAACCATCTGATGCCTTGGTAAAAGATTGGATTTGAAAAGCTTCTTCTTTGGCAAGGTAAAGCAACAGGAAACAACAATTTTAAGCATCTTGTAAATATTTAATGTTTAATTGCTTATTCTATATATTTTGTATTCAACTTAATGCATCAAGTCACCCTTAAATTGATCAGAACTTTTAGATATCAGTGTCTGAGCTTGTGCTATTGTGGAGCCAATTTTTATACCCATAAGTAACCTTGTTTGAGTTTCTCGTCAGTTTTGAATAGATTTCCTGACTTTGATGCATTAAGAAGACCCAGCAATTCATCACGATTTTACAAATCAATGTAAACACGTAGCAATGTACTCACCGTTTCATGTCGAAGAACCTCAGAGAATCGCCCGATTTTGTAACTTGCATGACCTATATCTACCTCCCAATGAGTGTGCTCCTCCTGCAGGTGACTAACGTAAGCAAAAGTTGCTTATCTTTTGAAATGTTCAAGTGATTGCAGACATCTCAATGCTGTACCAGTTCGCAGCAAATTAATATTTCAAAGATACTGTGCAAGTTTATGCATTGAATCTTCTTTGCAAAATTTTGAAATCAGATGTGTAATGTGCTACTGCCTAAAACCTTTTCGCGATTTGAGAAAGGACTGAGGAGAGCGCGGCCGATTTTGACAGCCTTGGCAACGGTAGGAAATTAGGGGCATCCCCTCCTTGCAGCTCGATACCCTTGGCACCAGAGCCTTGATAATAAGATGGGGGACAAAAATAAATGATGAGAGGGGAGAAAAGAATCTTATTCCTTCTTCTTTCCCTTTCTCTCCTCCTTCCCTTTCCGTTATTAGCGAGGCTCTGGCACCCAGGGTAGCAGCTCGATTGCATCTAGCAGCAAACTTGAGTTTTCGATTTACTTTGCTCCTTCCAAAATTCACACGATACTTGTATAGAGTAGCAAGTGTTTTCTCTGGATTATTCAGGCGTCTCGCCATCCTTTTGGTGAGTATATTTTAAGCCACATTATTGCGAGAATTTGACCTCGGCGTTGAAGTGGCTCAGTTTAGGCCCAACCGATTAACAGGCCTAACTTGAAACTTGAATGAACACATGCAGTAAACTACCTCAAAGTATACTCACGAATGGTGAAAAGATAGCCTAGTGGCTAAATAATCCAGAGAACACACAAGACTAATCAAGTATCGTGCGATTCTTGAAGGTTGGAATAAATTGAAAATAATTGGATTTAGCAGTGAGATGCAACCGATATACAAGCGGCGGGGATTCTTCTGATTTCGTACTGTTTCCAAGACTGTCAGAATTGGCCGCGTTCTCCTCAGTCCCTTTCTCTAAATTGCAAAAAGGTGTATTTTTTCAACTGAAGACATCACAGGACGTGAAGAAATCAAACCTTAGGTCGTGTGTCATACAGTAAAATAAGTCATTGAATGTGCTGTTAACTCTTGAATAAGGACGGTACTAGAAATCATTTTTGGGGAGACGAGATAGGCTTTGTCCGAGGAAATCTGTGTCCCTCCCCGTGCAGTGGGTTAAAGCTCATGCGCAGTGGCGTTTTGGGGTTGCAGTGCTCAGAGCTCCAACCCGAAAACGCTACTGCGCATGAGCCTTAACCAACTGCACGGGGGTGCACGGAAGTTTCTTTGGACAAAGTTTTGCCAAACATCAAATGCTTACCGTTTGCAGCAATCTTTGGCTAGAAATAGAGATTTTCGAAAATCCATCATTCTTGAAGAATGTCAAAGGGTTTTGCCTTACTTGTTGGCCAAAGGTAGGGATTTTCGAATTTCCCCAATTCTTGGCAAAAGTCAATGGGTATAGCTTTACTTTTGCCAAAAATAGGGATTTTCGAAAGTCCCCTATTTTTTGCCAAAAGTCAATGGGCATAGCCTTACATTTTCCAAAAATAGGGATTTTCGAGGTTTCTAATTTTTGCCAAATGTCAAACGGTATTCCGTTGTCTTTTAACTGTAAAATGAAAATGTTACAAATATGTTAGTTTAGGTGAAGTTTGTATATCTATTACCCCTCTTTGCAGGTGAAAAGTGAAAAAACAAAACAAAGATCACTTGACTGAAAAGGTAAGCCAAAAGGATTGTATTTTACCTGAATGATAAAGATTCTAGAAATAGGTCCATAGCAGGGAAGAAGTTAAGGCGATACCCTTAATTTTTAGCAAAAAATAGAGAAAGTCGAAAATCTATTTTTAGGCAAAACGCAAGGCTGCACCCGTTCATTTTAAGCAAAAAAGAGGAGTACTCTCGAGTACCGAATAATCGTCCCCCCCGCTTGTTAATTTGTGAAAAATTTTCCAACCCCCCCTCCCTTATTCCAACCCCCCTTTTTATTAATTTTTGGAAAAATGAAATGATAGTAAACATAATTTCTGAATAAACGCAAGAAAGAGTCACAAGACGTGCATTCAACAGAAACAGAACTCAAAAGTAAATGTATTAGTAACATCACTGTTCACATAAATATATGTAAGAGACGAGTTTACCTAAGAAAACGACTATTTTCTATTTCTCCAAGACCCCTCCCCCCCGATTATTCCAACCCCCCGATTACTGTTATATTGAACCATTTCCAACCCCCCCGATTATTCTCATCCCCCCGTTTATTCGGTACCCCAGAGTATAGAAAATCCCCATTTTCCCAAAAACAAAAGGTATAGACTTACCTTTCAACCGAAAAGGAGAATTTTCAAGGGTCCCTTATTTTTGCGATAGCCTCAATTTTTAGCAAAGCATAGAGAACGTCGAAAATCTATTCTTAGGCAAAACGTGAGGCTGTACCCTTTCAGTTATGGCAAAAAAGAGGAGTATACAAAATCCCTATTTTGCAAAAAGCCAAAGATACAGCCTTACCTTTTAACCTAAAACAAGAATTTTCAAGGGTCCCTTATTTTTGCCAAAAAGCTAAGGGTATAGCCATACCTTTTTGCGACAAAAGGGATTTTAAAAAATCCCTGATTTTTTACCAAAGAGGAGGGGGCATGACCATAGTTTTTGCCCGAAGATTGGGATTTCCAAAAATCCGTTGCTTTTACCGAGAAGTAAAGGGTATTGCGATACTTTTTGGCCAGAAATAGGGGTTCCGAAGACCCCTCATGTTTGCAAAAAGGCGAAGGGTATAGCCTTACTTTTTTTGCTAAAAATGGGGATTTTCAGAGATCCCTTATTTTTGCCAAAAAGTAATGGGCATAGCCTTACATTTAAATATGAATAGCAACTTCGAAAATCCATTCTTTTTGCCAAGAGAGGTAAGTGTATAGCCTTACTTTTTTTGCTACAAATGGGGATTTTCGGAGATCCCTTATTTTTGCCAAAAAGCAAAGGGTAGCTATAGCATTACATTTTAGCCATGAATAACAACCTCGACAGTCCGTTCTTTTGCCAAAAAGCGAACGGTATAGCCATACCTTTTTGCCAAAGAAGGGATTTTTAAAAGTCCCTGAATTTTTTACAAAGACGAGGAGGTATAACCATAGTTTTTGCCTGAAGATTGGGATTCCCAATAATCCTTTCTTTTTGCCGAGAAATAAAGGGAGTTGCCATACTTTTTGGCCAGAAATAGGGGTTTCCAAAGACCCCTCATTTTTGCAAAAGGTGAAGGTTATAGCCTTACTTTTTTACCAAAATGTGGATTTTCAGAGATCCCTTCCTTTGCCAAAAAGCAAAGGGTATATAGCCTTACTTTTTGGCAAAAAATAGGGATTTTTGGTAATCCCTGATTTTTGCCGAAATGCAAAGGCTATAACCTCACCCTTCAGCCAGAAATAGGGGCTTTCAAAAATCCTTGCTTTTTTGCCAGAGAGCAAAGGGTAAAGACTTACTTTTTGGCGAAAAATAGGGATTTTGGTGAACTCTTCTATTTTTCCAAAGAGCAAAGGGTATAGCCTTACTTTTTTGCCAAAAATAGGGATTTTCAGAGGTCCCATCTTTTGCCAAAAAGCAAAGGGTATATAGCATTGCATTTTAGCCCTGAATAGCAGCTTCAAAAATCCGTTCTTTTTGCCAAAAAAGCTACAGGTATAGCCTTACTTTTTGCCAAAATAGGGATTTTCAGAGATCCCTTATTTTGCAAAGGGTATATAGCCTTACTTTTTGGCTAAAAATAGGGATTTTTGGTGATCCCTGATTTTTGCCAAAATGCAAACGCTATAACCTTACCCTTTAGCCAGAGATAGGGGCTTTCAAAAATCCTTGCTTTTTCGCCAGAGAGCATAGGGTAAAGACTTACTTTCTGGTGAAAAATAGGGATTTTGGTGAACTCTTCTTTTTTTCCAAAGAGCAAAGGGTATAGCCTTACTTTTTGCCAAAAATAGGGATTTTCAGAGGTCCCATCTTTTGCGAAAAAGCAAAGGGTATATAGCATTGCATTTTAGCCTTGAATAGCAGCTTCAAAAATCCATTCTTTTTGCCAAAAAAGCTACAGGTATAGCCTTACTTTTTGCCAAAATAGGGATTTTCAGAGATCCCTTATTTTGCAAAGGGTATATAGCCTTACTTTTTGGCTAAAAATAGGGATTTTTGGTAATCCCTGATTTTTGCCGAAATGCAAAGGCTATAACCTCACCCTTCAGCCAGAAATAGGGGCTTTCAAAAATCCTTGCTTTTTTGCCAGAGAGCAAAGGGTAAAGACTTACTTTTTGGTGAAAAATAGGGATTTTGGTGAACTCTTCTTTTTTTCCAAAGAGCAAAGGGTATAGCCTTACTTTTTGCCAAAAATAGGGATTTTCAGAGGTCCCATCTTTTGCCAAAAAGCAAAGGGTATATAGCATTGCATTTTAGCCCTGAATAGCAGCTTCAAAATCCGTTCTTTTTGCCAAAAAAGCTACAGGTATAGCCTTACTTTTTGCCAAAATAGGGATTTTCAGAGATCCCTTATTTTGCAAAGGGTATATAGCCTTACTTTTTGGCTAAAAATAGGGATTTTTGGTAATCCCTGTTGCAAAGGCTATAACCTTACCCTTTAGCCAGAAATAGGGGCTTTCAAAAATCCTTGCTTTTTCGCCAGAGAGCATAGGGTAAAGCCTTACTTTTTGGTGACAAATAGGGATTTTCTGAAATCTCTGATTTTTGTCAAAGTGCAAAGGGCATAGCTTTACTTTTTTGCCAAAAGTAGGGATTTTCGGAAACTCTTCTTTTTTGCCACAGAGCAAAGGTTATAGCCTTACTTTTTGCCAAATATAGGGATTTTCGCAGATCCCTTATTTTTGCTAAAATGCACAGTGTATAGTCTTACGTTTTAGCCATGAATCGGGACTTTCAAAAATCCCTTATTTTGTGCCAAGCTTAGGGTATTCCTTAAACTCCATGCCAAAATAGAGTTTTTCTAAAATTCCCTAGTTTTGCAAAGAAGAAAGGGTATAGCCTTTACTTTTTGGCAAAAAATAGGGATTTTTGGGAATCCCTGAGTTTTGCCGAAATGCAAAGGCTATAACCTTACCCTTTAGCCAGAAATAGCGGCTTTCAAAAATCCTTGCTTTTTTGCCAGAGAGCAAAGGGTAAAGCCTTACTTTTGGAGAAAAATAGGGATTTTCAGAAATCCCTGATTTTGCCAAAATTTAAAGGGTATAACCTTACTTTAAGGCCAAACCTAGGGATTTTCTGAAATCCATGATTTTTGCCAAAGTGCAAAGGGAATAGCTTTACTTTGTGGCCGAATTTTCAGAAACTCTTCGTTTTTGCCAAAGAGCAAAGGGTATAGCCTTACTTTTTTGCCAAAAATAGGGATTTTCAGAGGTTCCTTCTTTTTGCCAAAAAGCAAAGGGTATATAGCATTACATTTTAGCCTTGAATAGCAGCTTCGAAAATCCATTCTTTTTGCCAAAAAAGCTACGGGTATAGCCGTACTTTTTGCCAAGAATAGGGATTTTCAGAGATCCCTTATTTTTGCCAAAAATGCATAGTGTATAGTCTTACATTTTAGCCATAATTGGGGACTTTTGAAAATCCCTTATTTTGCCAAAAAAGCCAAGGGTATACCTTAACCTCCTTGCCAAAATAGATATTTTCTAAAATTCCCTAGTTTTGCAAAGAAGCAAAGGGTAGCCTTCCTTTTTGGCCAAAATAGGAATTTTTAAAGATCCCCTATTTTGCCGAAAGGAAAGAATGAGGATTTACAAAAAATCCCTGATGTTTGCCAGAAAGCATAGGATGCAGTTTCTTGCCTAAAATGGGGGCCTTTCAAATTTCCCTCATTTATGCAAAAAGGCTAACGGGTATAGCTTTTCTTTTTTGTTAAAAATAGAGATTTTCTATATTCTCCATTTTGGACAATAGCAAAGGGTATAACCTTACTTGTAGATCAAAATTAGGGATTTTCGAACCAACATTATATCTGCTCCTTACCTTCTGTTTATTTTAGAGGCCAATCAACAAGTGACATAGAAAACAGCTGAAACAAATGGACGATGGACTTTATATGTAACCAATTACATCCCACTTCTTGATAGAGTACTTTGAGGAGTAGCTGCAGTAATACATAGTTTGAAGAGAATGACAAAAATGTACTGGTGTAAACAGCTTTTCTCTTGTCTATGACTACAAATCCATACAAAGTAAAAATACTAAAACTATTAACACTAAAAATAGAATGTAAAATATTGCAAAAAAAAGAAGTATTCCCAAGGGAATTGAAACTAGTCCTTTATGCCAAACTTGTAACTATTCCCCAGGGAATACTACAAATTCCCTGGGGAATACTATAAATTCCCAAGGGAAAACTGCAAATTCCCAAGGGAATTTGTAACTGAATAAAGTATCCTTTGATCTATCAATCATTTATAGGATTTTCATAATATGAAGCACTTTCATTATCTATTTACCAATGGAATCATGTTTTCACAAAGTCCTTTTCTCCAGATAATCCCTATTTTAGCCATAATTCTGAAAATCTCTATTTTTAGCCAAAAAGTAAGGCTCTTTGCTCTTTGGCAAAAAGAAGGGATTTTTGAAAGCCCCTATTTTTGGCTAAAGGGTAAAGTTATACCCTTTAAATTTTTGCAAAACTTAGGGGATTTCCGAAAATAACCTATTTTTGGCCAAAAAGTAAGGCTATACCCTCTGCTCTTTGGCAAAAAGAAAGGATTTTTGAAAGCCCCTATTTCTGTCTAAAGGGTAAGGTTATACCCTTTGAATTTTGGCAAAAATCAGAGATTCCGAAAATAACCTATTTTTGGCCAAAAAGTAAGGCTATACCCTTTGCTCTTTGGCATAAAGAAGGGATTTTTGAAAGCCCCTATTTTTGGCTAAAGGGTAAGGTTATACCCAATGCTCTTTGGCAAAAAGGAGGGATTTTTGAAAGCCCCTATTTTTGGCTAAAGGGTAAGGTTATACCCAATGCTCTTTGGCAAAAAGGAGGGATTTTTGAAAGCCCCTATTTCTGGCTAAAGGGTAAGGTTATACCCTTTGAATTTTGGCAAAAATCAGAGATTCCGAAAATAACCTATTTTTTGCCAAAAAGTAAGGCTATACCCTTTGCTCTTTGGCAAAAAGAAGGGATTTTTGAAAGCCCCTATTTCTGGCTAAAGGGTAAGGTTACACCCTTTGAATTTTGGCAAAAATAAGAGATTTCGAAAATAACCTATTTTTGGCCAAAAAGTAAGGCTATACCCTTTGCTCTTTGGCAAAAAGAAGGGATTTTTGAAAGCCCCTATTTTTGGCTAAAGGGTAAGGTTATACCCTTTAAGTTTTGCAAAATCGGGGATTTCCGAAAATAACCTATTTTGGGCCAAAAAGTAAGGCTATACCCTCTACTCTTTGGCAAAAAGAAAGGATTTTTGAGAGCCCCTATTTTTGGCTAAAGGGTAAGGTTATACCCTTTAGATTTTGCAAAAATGTGGAATTTCCGAAAATAACCTATTTTTGGCCAAAAAGTAAGGCTATACCCTTTGCTTTCTGGCAAAAAGAAGGGATTTTTGAAAGGGTAAGGTTATACCCTTTGAATTTTGGCGAAAGGGATTTCTGAAAATCCCAATTTTTGGCCAAAAAGTAAGGCTATACCCTTTGCTCTTTGGCAAAAGGAAGGGATATTTGAAAGCCCCTATTTTGGCTAAAGGGTAAGGTTATACACAATGCTCTTTGGCAAAAAGGAGGGATTTTGGAAAATCCCTATTCTTGGGGTAACGCAAAGGCCACACACTTGCTTTTTGGCAAAAATGAATAGTATGCTCAATTGTGTATTGTTGGCAAAAACTAAAAAGGCTATGATCTAGGTTTTCCAAAAATTTTTGGCAAAAAGTAAGGCTATACCATTCGCTTTTTGGCAAAAAATTAAGGATTTTTGAAGATTTCTATTGATGGTCAATAATAAAGGCCTGTGGTCTAGAGCAAAAATAAAGGCTTTTTGGAAATCCCTATCCTTGGTAAGAAAGTAAGGCTTTTTGGAAGAATTGGGTGAACAGGGAATGATCCAAAGTATTACCTTGATATCCTTCCATTGGTGGCAGAGCTGCTATTAGCATTTGATACTGCTGGTATCATAGGTTGATGAAAACTGCACCATGTTCGCTGGATTCTGTAATAAAAGTGTTTTGGGACTGGGTGATAAAGCAATGGATGCAGAGGATAATTGGTGGGGCTGAGGCTGCTGGAGCACATTGACTGGCACTGGGAACTGCTGCTGCTGCTGTTGGTGAGGAATCCGGAGAGTTTGTGCACCCATTTTCTGCTGGATCAGCTGACGGAATGAAGAAGCATCAAGTCTTTGAGAAGGCGGATGAGATTCCATGTGATTCCTCTCTGGTTCTTCTGCTTCGTTTTCTGACGTTCCATCATCAATGGGTCAAGGTACGCAAATAATCAGTCTGAAGGCTCCACTTTGCTGCCAGGGGCGGACAAGCCGTATTCAGTGCAATGAAGCTAGTGTCTGCTTGGTCTTGTGAAGCTAGTCATAATTTGTACGTGCTTTTTTCGCCTTGATTATTTCTTTGGCAGACACCAAGAGAGTAGTTTAACCAAAGAAATAGATTGGAAAATTTTGCAAGAGACCTTTTGACTGCATTGTGTAAAGCAACAGGAAAAAGTAACTTGCAATGATTTAGAAATGCAAACAAAAGAAATGCAAAAAGCGTAAATCTATTTCAATTGAATTCAAACATTTTCATAGAACACAACAAGTAAAGTTTCACTTGGCTTATTTAATGGCTCCTACCCAACCAAACAACGTACTCTATTTGAGCCATCTGGTAGGAATCCATGCTGTTACAGCATCGCTTCATATTTAAGTTTCAGATTCTTCTGTCACAATGATGTATATTCTTCATGACGCAACCAACTACCATTGGAACATATAAATAACAGCTATAAAATTTTCCTTCAGCTAAAAGTCTATTTTTACAAAAATTTTAGTTGTAATACATTACAGTTCATCCCTCTTATGAATCCTTTCCATCATTGTTGCATGATATTTTTTTACCTGAAATGGATAGAAAGAATTCAGAATAAATGAGGTTGTATGAAGCATCACCCACCACTAAGAAACTGACTTGAAAGGCACACTGCAGCCTGCCAGATGGCATCAAATTTATCCTGAATTAAGAAGCTAATCAGCCGGAATGTTAAATTGGGCTTCTTAAAAATAATTTTGATTGGGAAATTGTATATTTCAAACACATGAGATAAATAGTCACTAGTGCCCAATATTTGGTTTAATATGATGCATATAAAAGCAAATATTGTCGGATTCTTTTCACCTTTGATTCTTTTAAGGTGGGTTGCCCTTCGGCAGAAGCCGTTTTTCATGAGGCCCTCCGATAAAAATTTGAGTACAGACATGCATCCACATTTGGGGAGTTTTTTGCTGTAATTATGCACAGTTATTCAGCCCGGTTTTGTCCATTTACAAGAAACCAAGTAGCCTGGTTATGCAAACTGAGCATTAAGGCTACTTCAAATTATAAAAAGGGGGATTGGAAAATTTTGTTAAAAAATTACTAAGCAGTGGGGGTGATTATTCCATACTTGAGAGTAAACTTAGACCGGGGCATCAAAACCCACCTGACCCTGTGACCAGGTGGTTGCAGGAAATTTTCTATTCATAATGTCCTGCAGGAAATTTCTCAAAGCATGTTTTTTTCCATGTATTATCAGGTATTCCATGATGAAAATTGCTTAAAATGAAATATAGAAAGCCACCATATACATAGATTGTATGCCATGTGCAATGTCTATGAATATTGTATACAACCAACAAGAGAGAAGTGGAGAGCTTGATTTTCCCCCTTGCCTTTTAGAATTTGCAGATGATTTTGTTCATGGTTTTCCAACTTAATAAGCTCCAAACTTCTCCAAGTTTACTGCCAATTGTTGGAACATGACCTCTCTAAGAATGCCTGATGTTCTCACTATTGTGTTCCTGCAGCAATTTCAAGCATTATTTTTATTTGGTCGCAGGAAGGGAAATACTTTTTCATGCCCTGACTAAGACAAAAAGCAACAGTTCCTCCACAGTAGCCATATAAATGGGGCAAAATATTTAGGGACAAGTTGTAGAGTAACTCACCAATCTTGCATGTTCCTTGACTTTGTCTGAAACCCGTTCATGTTCGTCTGGCTCACCCATGTGTCCATCATTTAGATCATGTCCTAATGTCACTTGTCTATCTTTCCAGTGATTATGTTTGTCAATTCTTATTTGAAAATGCTTGAGTTCTTCCTGCAAAAAATCCATCCTCGATGTATCCAGATACAAAGCTGAATGCAATGGGTGTATTATCACTACTTCAAATGTATTATTAATCAACTGTATTATTATTACTGCTTCAAAACTGCATGTAGCATTGTTGAAAACAAAACGCATTTTAAGGATATTTCTAGGAAACAAAGGGACTCTTGCCAAAGCCATACATAGAGTTATACGCCCATTGGCTGGGGGACGCCGAGGGTCTCTCTTTGTCAAAATACATTATTTTGTACTTGTTTTACAAAAGTCGGTCATCATATCAGACTTAAACCAAGGTCAATTTCCCATTTGAGATTGTTACAAAAAAGGACAACTTAACCTCGAGGGGTTTCATTTGCAGCATCCATATACTTCTTCGGCAAGACAGCAATGTATACACTTCAATGAGGACCTTAAAACCTTGATCTGAGCTTCAGTATTCATAGTGGGGCATCTTATTTGATTTCAGCTGAAATATTCTTACAATATTCTTATCACAGAGGTAATTTAAGTGGTTTCTTCTGTTAGAAGCCACAATCGCGGACAAAACTTGTTGGGACACATGAGTTTTGCGTTAAAAGAGGCCTTTCCCGTATGTAAGCTGCTACCTTTCACTGCTAATGCCCCCCTCCCCCCATTGCAATGTTGGTTGCTGGAAGAAGACATACTTGTCAACTCATTTATGACATTTTCATCAGCTTTCAACATTGCAATGGGGGGTGGGGGGGATCTCAACTCGAAATTTCCTCCAAAATACAAAGTGTGTCATGAGTTTTGTCCGCGATTGTCTGAAAGGGTCGAAAACTTCAGGGGCGCATAACTCTAAGACCGGTTACCGCAACTAGCTGAAATTTTCAGAACTTTTTCGTCTCCACAACCGCTACCGGTATTTTTCGTTTTATTTTTCTGCTGTAAGCCGTTAGGTCAAAAGCGACTCCAAAAAATTCAAGAAATTACTATTGCGTGCAGTGTGATTTGTGAGTGCTGACGCAAATAGCTGCTTCATTACACATATGACGTAACTACTGCAGAATGCATTGAGCCTGGAAAGATCAATGCCTTGCAATTCAGGTTTCAGATAATGTCTGGCTTCTGAATGCTTCTTTCAAACTGCCCGTTGTAAATAGCCTATTGTCCCAGAACGAGTCAAAATAGATTTCAAAGGAAAGTCAAGCACTCTAGTACAACGGTCCTCATAAGCACTTGCGTGGCAAAATAAATTCATAATAAATTCAGAATAACGTTTAGAAGTAAAGTTATGGACACAAACAGTGGCAGGGATGTCAAACTCTATATTAGGATCGAAATATAGACTATTGACAGTTGCATCTAGAGCAGTGGGGTCAAACGTCTGCGAAGGCCACTTTTTCAATCAATAAACAGCTGATCTTGTCTCTTTTAAAGGTGACAAAGTGAGTATCGTTGGAGTTAATTATTTCTTGCTGGCCAAATGTAGGCATTTTCCGCCTGCATAAAGGATGAATGCCTTGTATCACCCTTTGTTTTCATGTAAAAAATGAAACTCTGAGAAATACAACGCTACGATGAAAGCTACGCCTGTTTTAACACGCAGTGTTCAAGTGTGCTTTGACGACCTTCGTCAGCCAAAGGCTTAGCTTAAGTGAGATTTGAGAATGACGTAATCCATGTAAACAAATGTATGCTAAATTTAGATCTCTTAGTTAGGCTAGATGCAAATCTGCATGCATTTGAATGCAAACGTTTATGGCCTAAATTCACTGGGGGCCTCCCGTCAGAAGTGGTCACCGCCCAATGATTGAGTCTGCTCCCTGTGAAAATCGCCTGTATTTCCCGTAGACCCTGTCTGATCGCTTTCTATGGCTTCGATGTAATTGCTAATCGTGTGCCTATGTTGTTTGGAAAATATTACCTGATTAAAACAAATTTTAGCAGTGTTTTGCTTCTTTTGTACTTGCACATTGAAATAAACTGTTTTGACGTAAAATCATCAATTTTCAGCAATGTTTCAAATGCCTCTTTTGGGAAAGAAAAACAAGTAAAACCACAAACAAGTCTTTATTCAACAAAGGACTTGCTTCCCACCAAATCTCAGCGAGATCTTTATACGCGCCAGCAAATTACAGCAATTTAAAGTTACACCAATTTCAGACAATCGCGGACAAAACTCGTTGGGACACATGAGTTCCGCGTTAAAAGAGGCCATTCCCGTACGTAAGCTGCTACCTTTCACTGCTAATGCCCCCTCCCCCCCATTGCAATGTTGGTTGCTGGAAGAAGACATACTTGTCAACTCATTTATGACATTTTCATCAGCTTTCAACATTGCAATGGGGGGTGGGGGGGATCTCAACTCGAAATTTCCTCCAAAATACAAAGTGTGTCATGAGTTTTGTCCGCGATTGTCTGAAAGGGTCGAAAACTTCAGGGGCGCATAACTCTAAGACCGGTTACCGCAACTAGCTGAAATTTTCAGAACTTTTTCGTCTCCACAACCGCTACCGGTATTTTTCGTTTTATTTTTCTGCTGTAAGCCGTTAGGTCAAAAGCGACTCCAAAAAATTCAAGAAATTACTATTGCGTGCAGTGTGATTTGTGAGTGCTGACGCAAATAGCTGCTTCATTACACATATGACGTAACTACTGCAGAATGCATTGAGCCTGGAAAGATCAATGCCTTGCAATTCAGGTTTCAGATAATGTCTGGCTTCTGAATGCTTCTTTCAAACTGCCCGTTGTAAATAGCCTATTGTCCCAGAACGAGTCAAAATAGATTTCAAAGGAAAGTCAAGCACTCTAGTACAACGGTCCTCATAAGCACTTGCGTGGCAAAATAAATTCATAATAAATTCAGAATAACGTTTAGAAGTAAAGTTATGGACACAAACAGTGGCAGGGATGTCAAACTCTATATTAGGATCGAAATATAGACTATTGACAGTTGCATCTAGAGCAGTGGGGTCAAACGTCTGCGAAGGCCACTTTTTCAATCAATAAACAGCTGATCTTGTCTCTTTTAAAGGTGACAAAGTGAGTATCGTTGGAGTTAATTATTTCTTGCTGGCCAAATGTAGGCATTTTCCGCCTGCATAAAGGATGAATGCCTTGTATCACCCTTTGTTTTCATGTAAAAAATGAAACTCTGAGAAATACAACGCTACGATGAAAGCTACGCCTGTTTTAACACGCAGTGTTCAAGTGTGCTTTGACGACCTTCGTCAGCCAAAGGCTTAGCTTAAGTGAGATTTGAGAATGACGTAATCCATGTAAACAAATGTATGCTAAATTTAGATCTCTTAGTTAGGCTAGATGCAAATCTGCATGCATTTGAATGCAAACGTTTATGGCCTAAATTCACTGGGGGCCTCCCGTCAGAAGTGGTCACCGCCCAATGATTGAGTCTGCTCCCTGTGAAAATCGCCTGTATTTCCCGTAGACCCTGTCTGATCGCTTTCTATGGCTTCGATGTAATTGCTAATCGTGTGCCTATGTTGTTTGGAAAATATTACCTGATTAAAACAAATTTTAGCAGTGTTTTGCTTCTTTTGTACTTGCACATTGAAATAAACTGTTTTGACGTAAAATCATCAATTTTCAGCAATGTTTCAAATGCCTCTTTTGGGAAAGAAAAACAAGTAAAACCACAAACAAGTCTTTATTCAACAAAGGACTTGCTTCCCACCAAATCTCAGCGAGATCTTTATACGCGCCAGCAAATTACAGCAATTTAAAGTTACACCAATTTCAGACAATCGCGGACAAAACTCGTTGGGACACATGAGTTCCGCGTTAAAAGAGGCCATTCCCGTACGTAAGCTGCTACCTTTCACTGCTAATGCCCCCTCCCCCCCATTGCAATGTTGGTTGCTGGAAGAAGACATACTTGTCAACTTGTTTATGACATTTTCATCAGCTTTCAACATTGCAATGGGGGGTGGGGGGGATCTCAACTCAAAATTTCCTCCAAAATACAAAGTGTGTCATGAGTTTTTCCGCGATTGCAGTTTTGTTTAAACTGTGAAGCATGTTACAATTGATCATTCTAAAAGCAAAAGACCCCATAAACAACTTTAGACAAAATTCTAATAGTTTGATTTACCTGCAGGACACCCCAAGGTTCAAGATATTCTTAAAGCATTCTCAATTTCGGGTGAAGGTTCAGCGATGATCATCTTGTAAGGGATGTTGTTTTTAAAGAAAAATACAGTATGCTGTTCAAGAAAGATGGATGATAAAGAATATATGAGAGAAGAAGTACCTTTATGGACTCTAATTCTAATTTTGAAAATCCTTTTTTCTTTGCTTGCTCCCAAAGTTCAATAACTCTGCTATCAGAAAAATCCCCAGCAAAATCTGATACTCTGTTTTTCACCTGGAAACAATGATAATGATAATAATTAAAGAAAATTATATATAGTAATGATTGAAGCCATGTTAGAAGGTAAAAGAGTAAGAGGAATGCATCAGACCCAGAGGACTTAAAAATTGCTAGAAGGTAAAAGACCAAGTGGCAGAAAGAGAATGATGTACTGTATTTGAGCAACATCAAAGAATGGACTAACAGTACAAATGGAAATGAACTCATTCAACTGGAAAAGCATGGTTGTCAAAGGCTTAGCGCATGACACATAAAGAAGAAGAATAATTGAAGCACTACTCCTATAAACACTTCATTAGTCACCTTGTACAGTACAGGCATTGTGAGTATATGTTTCAAATTTTTAAAAAAGTGTGTGTAAAATTCAATGACCTATTTCTTTGAACTGAATGGCTTCAAGAAAACTTTGGCTGTTTTGCTATAAATTTACCATCCGACTCTTCTGAAATCTTCAATATTTTCCAAATAACAGTGTTTTCCTTCTTTGTCAGGAATTCAAGAAAAATCTACATAAAAGCCGTTATGATGTCTAAAAATCCTCATAAGGAGCTTGTCTGGGAACAAGAATTCCAGGTTCAGTTATGGTCAATTGTTTACTTGCCTTGTCTGAAACTGAAAACTGCAGCAGATTTAGATTTCAATGATAAGTGCTGTAAATCATGGACCAGAATTGAACATGGAATTCTCACTCCCAAAAAATCTCTTACCAACATTTTCTTAATTTCTTGGTTTGAAAGATGAGTGAATTTACCAAACAAACCAATTTTCCCATCTAAGTTAGCCTTTGACTGATAGATTAACATCTCGGTCTTCGAAATTGGCCAAAAACAGTTTATTCCAGAGCCCATCAAATGTGTTAACTTGTTTACTCACTAAGCAAAGCTTGACATTTTCATCTATAGACAACTCAAACTTTCATTTTGTAATCTTTTTAGGCTAAGAATGTGAGATCTTTACAGATTTCTTTCTAAATTTGAATAGCATTGTATGAGAAAAAATGAACAATATACAGTATATATCCTACAATATATAGATATATACCTTTCTCTGTAGCTCCGTGAAATCTGACATCAAGTTATGATGCTGGTCTTTTAGATCTTTTCTCAGCTCTTTCAGTTCACTTTCAGGAAGTTTATCCAGACTTCTTAAATCATTGTCAGATATTGTGTCATGTTCAACAATCTTATTAGCTAAATTTCTATAAGCTTCAACTTTCTTCTCATGATGCTTGAATTCTTGCTCTAACTTGTCCATTTCTTCAGAGGTAAACTTTCCTGAAAAAGTAGAAAACTTTAAACGGCTGCCCCATAAAACTGTGCCTTATTCGTGTGGCTGCTAAGAAGGAGCTGTGCATTTTAGTGTCCTATTTTGGCAGACTTATGACAATGAGTCTCTTGTTTCCCTGTGCTCTTTGACTTGATGATGGGTGCTGCAGTCAAGAGAGACTCAAAGTATTACTCTTAAAAACCTGGCCCTATTTAGGCCCAAACTTTGCAATTCCTAACGTACCAATCAGATGGCGACATTTGGCAAAGAATAATGCTGTTGAATTTCAATTCAAATGATGCAGTTGACTAGATTTTGAAGGAAGTTGCTACAGCAGGTAGTTGAAGATTTCTCTGGTTTGTTTTGGTCTTAAAAACATGGAAATGTAGCATTGAGAGACTCATTTTGCACTTACCAAATAAAGTGAACTTCCTTCTTCAGATTTATACCAAGTTTCAATGTTGCTTAATGTGGTTTTCATCGCATTTTCTTTCCAAGGAGTGACTGTTGAACAGAGCTACAGCAGTCGTCTGATCCTGATTCGATCAATCAAATCATGATCAAATGCAGGAGATAGGGCTGGGTTTTTCACTGTTTCATTATGAGTCCCTCTTGAGCAAGGTTTACCGCAGGGATATAAGGAACTCATTGTCATACAGTAAGTCTACCATTTTGGTATACAGGGTGTTTCAGAAAAAATGCACCCTAACTATAATTGAAAATCATAAAAAATTGATAAAGTTTGTCTAGATGTAATGTTTACCATCTGCAAGTACGATCTTTCTTCTTTTGATATGCAGTTTGGATACATTAATTTAATCATTTATCCTATAATTGATCTTTTAGTAAGTATGGCCAATTTTGAATGCAGCATGTTGCAAGCGCAAAATCAGCACCTTTTTTAGAGTAAAACTTACAAAACAAAATTCTGCCAAAGCATTTCAGGCCTGGAAGTACATGAGGTGATGGGTTTAGTAAGGAAAAAGACAAATTTATCCCCATAAGATCCATTTCTTGATCTGCGAGTATGTATGAGCAAGACCATACACATCAAACAAAAAGGCCTGCAAGGACCCCTTTTCTTTCAAATCTATATGATTATGTCATCGTTTTACATGATTATGTTATCGTTAAATGCTTCAAGAACAATAAGGGCACAGTTTGATAGAGTAGAAACTGTGCACACATGTACAAAAACTCATAACTTTCACCTCCCTTAGCTCCTGGCATCCAGGTTGGAAAACATGCATGATTTGGCCTATGTGTAGTAGCGAGCGCAACAAATTTGAAAGTGCAAGCCATGTGTACACTTGTAAAAAGCTGCGAGAGATGCAAAATAAACAATAGATCTTTTGTTATCTCATGCAAGAACCTCTTATCTTAGCTCAGAGTAGAGAGTTTTGACACAATTTCATAGTTGCAAGTGAATGCAAGTTTTCCAACCTGGCCTGGCATGGAATACTCACCACTATACATAGCATCTTGCCAGAGTTTTTCGATCTTGTCACCAAATTTTGCCTTGACATGATTATGCCCTGCCTCGCCATTATCAATCCCAACTTGATTTGTTTTCAAGCCATATCTATGCAATATGTCTAAATACATTTGCTTGGCGTCAATAGCCATATTTCTTGCTTCATCGCTGTCTTTGTCTTCTAAATGCTTCAAACTTATGGACAGTTTATCCAGCTTCTTCAATTCTCTGTGCAGCGTCTCTAACTTTGGGCTTAGGCCTATACTTTTCTTCGCGCGATCCCAAAGTAGGTTGTGTTTGTTTACCCTGAACGGCGAGTCCAGCTTCCTGATTTCATCCAGATTGCTACCCAATGAGTTAGTTATAAACACAAGAAGTATAAAATTTGCTATATTCACCATGTTGTGCGCTATTTTCTGTCTTATACACTCGTTTTTACCTTTTTGTGTCTTTGTGCTTGCGCGTGCTAAGAAAATTTAGGACCACAAGTTGTCGTTGGCTGAACGAGGCACGTTCCTCCAAACCGAGACTAGTCACAGCACGAGTCGGCGGCGGCGATGTCGGCAACACAAATTTCGTCACGGCGCGCTGTCCCAAACAATGTTACTTTATTCCAATGATTGAACGCTCAGGTTTAGCAAAACTAACTAAACCTTTTCGTATCAAAATTCGAAACGTTATCTGTTTGCTCATCTATTTTGAGTCTTCAGAAAGTTTGATCAACGATTTTTGACCGTTTTAAGTGTTTTTCGAAATAGAAAATTTTTCAGAAACTCGCTTCTCGCTCCATAAATAGAAGACTAAAAAATGTACAAAAATACCAGCATGTAATCAAGGATCTTCAAAGGCAGTCCAGGATACGATTTATCATGGCCTGTCAAAAGTGCACAGTTTACTTTGGCGCATCCGACACCTAATTACCGAAAGACCTGCACATTCAATGGTCTGCAACAAATGAGTTCATCCATTTTTCAAATTTGTATGCAATTTCATGTGTGAAATATAAACACAGCCAAAAATTTCACAAAATTACCCAATATCTACCTTGCACAACTTTGAAAGCCTTTGCAATTATCAGATGTACAGGCAAGAGAGATACGCAGTATATGAGATACTATGCTATGATACCACAGTACATGATACTACACTACTATACCATGATACTATGATACTACATCGATCACATTATGACTTGCATATTTTACATAAAAAAAGTTGAAACTAAGTTGACTTTAATCAGTTTTTGCCTGGACCGAGGGGAATGTCTCTCTCTGAAACCTCAGCTTATATATCCACCTTTCTGCTTGTGTTTTCAGGTGACCTTAAAAGTGATCTTCGAAATGCTTCTAACAAAAACTTTGCTAGAATTCGAGGCGAATGAAACCCTGTTGAGGCCACCAAATTGAACATGAAAATAGCAGCCAAACTACGCTTCAGAAGGACAGTCCATCTAGTCCTTCCTTGCAGCGAAATTTCTCTATGAAAGCATCTAAATTTCTCTTTCAATATGTCTACCTTGCTGGCTCGAGTTTCATTATTGCAATTAGTTGTTTCGATGCAGTATGTTCGAGTTACTTACAATAACATTTGTATGTACTTAAATCCTAAGTTGACTATGAGATCTTTGCTGAAAATTACCTGAAACTTCACAAAAACTTCATCTCGGATTTTCTGCATGGGGTCATTTGTTTTTGTAAAGTTGTACGTCCTCAATTCAAAGTAAGCCCATTAAAAGTAGTCTGAGTCCCTCTAGCTTTCTGGAGCTAAGATACCTATGCTGCAATTCACCATTTTATGTAAGCATTATTCGACAGCTCCAACCACTTGATGTTAAATTTCCAGCAGAATTAGAATGTATATGAATTTATTATAAACAGGCGATCTTCTTCTTTCTACGAAGAAAGAACACAAGATTTTATGTTTCATATTGATATATTTGATATCTATTTCTTTTAAGAAAGGTTGCCCTTTGGCAGCAGCTGGCTATCAAGGGGCCTTCGATGAAGAACATTAGTTAACGTAAGAAAACAATATGAAACTGGTTAATGACATTAAACGATGAACCCTTTTTATTTTATGAAACATTTATGTAAAATGATGCAAATATTTGTAATCAAAGAACGATACCTGAATCTACCAGTGCAAGAAAAACAGTCTACCAAAGAAAAAAATAGGAATCTAACCGAGGAAGACAAGCAGTCTACCAGAGGAAGAAAATGGAATCTACCAGAGGAAGACAATGAGTCTAGCAAAGGAAGTAATTGCAATCTACCAGAAAAAGAGAACGAGTCTACCTGAGTAAAACAAGCAGTCTATCAGCGGAAAAACATTGTAATCTTCCAGAGGAAGCCTAACAGTCTACTATTGGAAGAAATTTGAATGTACCGGAGGTTGAAAGCAGTCTACCAGAGGAAGAAATTGAAATCTCAGGGAAAAAACGTGGATCTACAAGAGGAAGACAACCAGGCTACCTGGGGGAAGAATTGGGAGTCTACAAGAGGAAGACAAGCCGTGCAACAGAGGAAAAAATTGGAATATATCAGAGAAAGACAACCTGTCTACCAGAAAAAAGAAATTTAAATTCACCAAAGCCAAGGAGTTTACCAGAGGGAGAAATGGAATCTAGCAGAGGAAGAAACTGGAATCGATCCGAGGCAAACAGGCAGTCTAAGAGGTCGAGGAATAGAATCTATCAGAAGAAGAAACTAAAAATTATGGGAGGAATACAAGGAGTCTAAAAGGTATGGAATCTACCAGAGGCACACAAGCATTCTACTACAGGAAGAAACTATAATCGACCGGAGGAAGACAGGCAGTCAACCAGAGGAAGATACGGTATCTAAAACTGGATGGAACTGGGATTTACAAGGGGATCAAATAAGAATCTACCGGATGAAGAAAAGCAGTTTTCAAATGGCAGACATTGAACTTAGCAGAGGAATAAACCAGATTGTATCGGAGGAAGAGATTATAATCTACCAAGGGGAAGACGAGAGAAATATCTCTGGCCATTCTTTCCTTGCGTTCATTTGGCAATCAAAAGAATCAAGATTTCATTAAAAGCTGTATCTGAATGCATTGAAATGAAACAATGTTAACAACTTAAACAATACAATCATCATTGATTTGATTGGCAAATGAACATAAGGTTTAACTGCTTATTGGTAACCTCGAGTCGGTCCCATCGGATCAAAGGCCATGAATATTACGAATTTCTGGTAAAGAGGTGACAAAGTATCGTTGAGCCAGCTGATTCAGGGACCTGAAGACCGTTGTCTTGGACTCACCAGTAACCAGTTGTCTATCCCAGTCCATCAGTAGGATGACTTGGGTTTGTAGAAAGGAATCAAAATCTTGCCTACAAAAATGTTTTTGGGAGACAATCATCAGTAGCCAAGCTGGTGAAAATAATCCAAATTTGATTATGCAGTATAATTTGAACTTACTTTAATCCACCGAAGAAGTTTATTGACGGCATTCATTGCTAATGCTTTGCTTGTTAGTGGGCTGAATGCTGTGTATAGCTCAAAGCCAGATGTTACCTTTATAGAGTCAAAAGCATACTGTAAATAAAAACACTCTCAACGATGCATCTCCATGTTACCTGTAGCAAATGTCAATAGACCTAATCAGTTGAGGTTTGTTTGTTTGTTTTCAATTTGTTTGAGTGGGCTTGTCAGGATTTCTAGCTACTGAAAGCTAATTTAGTCCTACTGTGCATGCCGCATCCAGGCATGGGACCCCTAGTTTAACGTCCCTTCCGAAGGACGACGAGGTGAGTTGTGAGGTCAGGCGTCCGAGGTCACCCATCCGGAGTTTTACCTCTCTCGACCGAGCTTAACTCCAGCTACCTGACGAAGACTGTTTAAGCCACTCGGCTTTTCATCCCGAACATTGTTTTAGCCATTTCAAGTCCTGTGACCATACCATGGGAAGTTTTGGTATTATGCTTTTTTTGCATCCATGGCACAATTTGCATGGCATGAAATATGTTAGAGAAATCAAAAGATGTTTTATCAAGAGACTGATCACATGACTTGAAATGGGTATAAACCAACCTTAGCCGATTTTGCCGATCAAAGCCCTTTGCGTGTCAAATGACATGTAAACATTCACCTATAACAACCTAGTGGACTAAGAACCTAGAAGCTGAAGTTTCAAAATTAGACCCAACTTTCTAAAAGACAATTCAGGTGCTTATAAAATTAATGTCAAAAATAACCTTCTAAAACTACTAGCTTTTCCCGGAAGGCTGAAATCAATGAGGAAAACAATGGGAACCCATTGCAGGATTTTCAAAACATAATATCAACAATGAACTTGGAGCCTGTCTATATGAGGAAATACACCTCAACTGCCAGACACGGAGCTGAGAGGTGAGATTCAATCTTCTCACAGAATCCTTTTTACTTTCATTTCACGTTTACATAACGAACGCAACACCATCGGTGTAGCGAAACCCATCTCATCAGAGCTGGGAGCTCACCTGGGTGAGGTGAAATTTTTCCATAGAAACGAAACACCACCTGTATGGTGAGGTGAATTAAAATTATTCGTTGATTCCTATTTGTCAGTTCGTTCTGATTTCACGGATGACAGACTTAACTCCACCTTGCCTCTCAGCCCCAGGGCTGACAGGTGAGGTAAAAAAATCTCATATAAACAATGGCTGAAATCTTCCTCACTTGTCAGCCCCGGGTCTGGCAGGTGAGGTGTTTTTCCCCATATAAACAGGGCCTTACCCATCCGATTAGCATTTCTTTTTGTCCAACATGACACAGCATCTTCAATGGTCGCAGTGATGAGTGTATTCGATGATGGAGGTACAGGTATTCTCCAAATAATCTGAAATGATTTACGATCATATTGACAGAGCAGACACTGCGTAAAATGAAGTCATCGAGCAATCTCGGATAAGGAAGTATTTGGATAGACGAGCTTTTTGAAGCAATAAACATCAAGTGTTGCCTTAGTTCGGGATCTATTGCCAGTAAGCAAGCAAGTAAAAATAGGTCATACTCTTAAAAAGAAAATATATAACGTTAAAAAGTCATAAAATTTAGGAAAAGAAAGAAATCTAATTACAAATGCATACTATAATAAAATCTTAAAGTTAAAAGGTAATGTACGAGCAGCCCCAGTTTGAAATGGCAGGGATAGCATTAAAAGGTCACTGCAACCTTGCTTCCATAATGGTCCGCCATGCAGGAAGCTAGGAGGGCTCAAAGTTGTGAGTTTTCGCTCATGCGTGCGCAGTTTTCCCTCTGTCGTTCATATTAGTAATTGCATAAACAGCCTCTGTTACGTTATCTAGTCGATACTTAGCTTCAGTCAGTGGAATTTTCTGCGCATGAAAAATTCTATACAATCAACAGTTTTTATATACAAGGCGTCCTAAAATGATGAATCGGCTTTTGCCAGAGTATGTTGTCTTAACGTATGGACCAAATTGAATGAAACATCACTCATTTTGTAGCAGAAAGCCTGACTTGGATGTAGAGATTCATCTTACTAAAGTCGGCCATTCCAAACCAGGGCTATGTATATGGGTTATTTCACTTGAGATTTGTGTTGGATGATACCAAATATCAAAGATAATTAAGAATCTCTTCAAAGTTTCTTCTGAGTTTCAGCTTCAAAATATCAATGCGAGTATGCTTCAAAAAAGGTTCAATGAGACCCATGACTCGGGTGGCTCTCAAATGATTTTGCAAAGCAATGTATCGAGGTTTGCCTAATGACACAAGGAGCATCCATTCATCCAACATCCTCTTTGATACCTGCAGAGAATCAGCAAAATTGCTTTTGTAATATTCAGTGCCCATTCAGAGACGTAGAACTCGTCCATACCTTTCTCGTTCTTCTTGCGATATGTAAGGTGGTCCAATTTCTGGGGATGTAAATTGAGCAGTACTTCTGGATTTATACATGAAATGCCAAAGATCTGGAATTCCAGTTTGGTCTGAAAGAAGAAGTCCAAAGGAATTATACATGTTGTTCACTTCAATATCACGTTACCTCTAAAAGCAACAGAGCACACACACTGCAAGGACCAATGAGAACTTTACATACCAGATGTCCCAAAATGATGTATTTGCGTTTGCAGAGTTCTACAATGATGAATTATGTGCTGACTTTCATAAGTCACCTCTCATTTTAAAGCCCAAAGGCTAACTTAGGCTACGTTCACACTGCTCCGTTTTCATTTCTATCCGTTTTTGGTAATGAAAACGCTGCATGTTCACATTGCTCCGTTTTCAAATGAAAACGCCATGAAAACGACAAGCGTTCACATTGCTTCAACAAAATGGTATTGTTAATCCCCTTTTAAAAATAAAACCTTTGCTAGTAGCTGTCAAGAAGGCGCCTATCATGAGCTTGAATGCTAATTGTAGTCATCAGCCTATTAACAAAGGAATGTGGCACGTTTTCAAATGTCTCCGTTTTTGGTGCTCACACTGAAAACGGATCGTCTTCAAAGCGCACCGTTGTCAGATTTATGCATTTTCATGACCGTTCTAGAAAAGCACCGATTTCACAACGGAGCAATGTGAACGCAATGCCAAAACGGATAAGTTATACTCCGTTTTCATATGAAAACGAAACAGTGTGAACAGGGCCTTAGGTGTAGAAATCTATTGCACTAAAATCGGTCATGTGGTCCTAGAGTTCTAGGCAACTCTACTTGGAAGCTATTTTTAATGAGTCGCCAGACACACTAAAAAATTGTGATCAAATTTTAATCGATTTTCTTCTTTGATGAAATGAAAACTTCATTGATCATGAAATTCAACTAAGCAACCCATGTACATTGAAGTGGAAGTGCACGAAAAAATATATTTGCCATCATGTTTTATTTCTTGGACGATTAGCATAGTTGCAATCATCTTTTAAAGCTGAAACTAGGAAGATGCGTTGTAGAGATTTTCAGTTCTTCTCGAAGTATCATCCAAAACCAACCTCAAGTAAAATAACCCATAGCTGTAGTTTGGTATGCCCGATTTTAGTGAAATGAATTTCTACATCTAAGTTAAGCTTTCTGCTACAAAATGAGTGGTGTTTAATTCAAATTGGTCCATGATTTAACATAGCACACTGTGGCAATTGCTGACACATCATGTGGACACCTGGTATGTGAAAATTCGCTATGCGGAGAGCAGTGAACATATGGGAATCAAGCAAAAATTCGCAATCCGTTTTGATGTAAATTCATGTCTTCGCACGCACATCGCGTGAGCTGGCCACTCAGGTTAGAGAAAACCTCTTTTGGTCTCGTCTGCTTTGTTTGTATAAGTGATTCGAAAACTCAGCCATAGTAAGCTCCCAAATTAAAAGAAACGGATGCTGTTGTAAGACATGTACCCTCCTTAGTTTCGTAAGAAAACATCCTCACCTTAAAGGTAATGTGTCCCTGTAAGTACAATGGCTTTGCAGGGGCATGCTAATTTCACGTGATAGTTCACGTGATCACTGACACAAATGAGTTCATGAGATAGCCAGGTCGAATATAAGAAAACTGACGATTTGCTTGTGGTTGCGAATCCAGAACTGAACTGCGGCAGGCAGCCTCGTTCAGAAATCTAAATCTTACATCGAAAGTGATTAGTTAAATCGTACCAATCACATTGCACTCTTTGAAGCTCTTTGTCTGCATTTTGTCAGCATATTTTGACAGGGTGTATATGTGACTGTACTTAAATAGACACAAAACATTTAAAGGCAATATAAGCCAAGAAATTGGAAAATTCGGCGTACCTGTGGTGTAGCTTCCTTTCAAGTTAGCTTTACTAATAACGTCTAAACATTTGTGTCGATCAAGTCGCTAAAACCAAGATTTCAATCATTTATGAAAATGTTGAAAAAAGTTTCAAAAACTGACGTTGCAAAGTTGGATAAAGCTACATGAGAAAATATAGGTGATAAAAACCCACAATTTCTTGTTCAGCTTTTTAGAGCTTCATTGAAATAGCCGCAAACAAAGTCTTTTATTAGCGGTTCTTCTTATGCTTAGATGTCTACATTTGATTATTAACTTTGCTGTAGTAGCTCTAAGCAATTTGGGCTTTGTACGCAGAAAAAAATATTTTTGGGGGGTCTGGTTCCTAAAAAAATTCCAGCAGTATATACTTTCGGCAGTCTTAATTTTCCAAGGAATACTCGTTTGTAAAGAAAAACTTCTTACGAATCCCTATAAATTGAAAGCGCCCCCTAATTGCACAAGCAATATGCGGATTCGTATTTTAAGCAAAAGTTGAAAACTGGGTTGGTGAAAATTGGACGGGCAAATTGCCAGCTCGGGTGATAATGCTCTCCCTCCAGCCTCTGGTATATCTAACGAGTGTGCTACTTTTACAGTCAGCCAAAGGACTACGTCATACAGTTTAAACAATAAAAACTAACCTCCTTAATCTTAGCTTTGCATTCAGCCAATTCGAAGAATGAATTTCGGTCCGTTGACAGTAAGAGCAAACAAGCTGGACAGTTATCCTCAAAATATGATACATAAGCGTGAAGATATCCACTGTTGTCGAATTTTGGTAAACAAATCGGTGTCCACGATTCTGCTGTTCTGAAAGCTGTCGATGCACTGACAAGGTTGAATATTAGATGCAAATCTGAAAGCAAAGAAGAATCAGTATAAGGTTCGAATCTTCAAAAAGGTGGATGTAAAGTTCTATCAAATGTTTCCTTTCATTTACAGACTCGAAAGAAGTGTAGTGTACTTCGCCGTAAATTTGCCGTGGCAGTCTTTTGACATCTTAGCTAGCTTCACAATGGTAGCATCTATTATTCAGAGAACCCCGCATATAAGAACCTACCAAAATAAGAACCTAGAGGCTGTTTTTCTTCAATTATATACCTTGCAATTAAGAACCTGTTGCCATTTTATGAAACATAGGTTCTTCTTGCAAGGGCTGCAAAGTTGATCTTTGATTGCTGTTCTTAAGTCCAATTTGGTCCCACTTGGCTTTTAAAGTTTGATTCTCCTCCCCAATTAGTTATTAGGTCCACAAGGACGCTCCCAACACAAATAATAAGGCTGAACATCTTTATAAGACTCTGAAAGGGCCTACATGAGATCAAAGATCAGCTCTGCATCCCCTGCAGTAAGAACCTATGCTTCATCAAACTGAAACATTTTCTTAATTGCAAGGCACATAATTTAGAAAAAAACAGCCTCTAGGTTCTTATTTCGGTAGCTTCTTATGTGCGGGAGTTTACAATAAAACTTTGTATCTTTACTGACCTGACGGATGTAGAATAAATCGCTTCGGTCTGACCATTGTCACTAATTGATTATCAGCTATCAAGATTGCAAATATTAGGTCCTAGAAATGAAACACACATACATAAAGATAAAAAGATTCTCGCTTGTCAAACTGAAGGTATAGAGCATACGTTTCAAATCTTGAAATCGGCAAAAACGGTGGGTGTAAAATTCTATGACATTATTCTTCTAACTAGATTTTTTTAAAAGCAACTTAGCTACCTATCTATAAGTCTACTGTTGGTTCAGAAATCTTGAATATTTTTCAAATTACATCGCATTCAAAATTTCAGCTGATTTGAGGATGTGACGACATCCAATTTCTACACACAATAAACAACAAAAGTGATAGAATTGCTTGATACCATATTGTAGACATCTATATACTATAGCTTTCTTAGAAATCATTTTTGGTTGGGTCAAACAGTTTACAAATTTCGACAGTATTAAGTTTCCTTGAAACTTGTTATTGAGCTCTTGAAAAAGAGCAAAAAGACTTATCGCCAGCGATCTTAATTGATCCCGTGTGTTGTGCTGTATCCTAGATTATATTTTGGTAACTTCATAACTCATTTAAAGCCATAATTGCAAACGAACCTACTCGTTTCATGTTTTCCACAAAATTTTTCTCTCAAAATTTTTGACCTCCCTTCGACAGCCTTTGCAGTGAATCGATTCTGACTGAAGAGACCGCCGAAGAGCGGTGACAAATTTTGAGGAGATGAAATTACCAAAATATAACAAAAAGACTCTTATTCTGTAAATATTGAAGATTTCAGAAAAGTCCAACGGCAAAATTATAGCAAAGTAGCTTTAAGTTTCTTTGAAGCCATTCACTTCAAGGAAACACTTCAGTGAATTTTTCACACCCACTTTTTTAAAGATTTGGAACCTATGCTAAGGTATGGTCTAGAAATAAAACATCGTACGGCATTCGAATCACAATAGCAGTCAAGTCCCTCATATAGAAATAAAAGGACCAACACGACGTGATCACTGATTGAAATTAATTTCAAGGAGGAAAGGCATACACTCTTACCTTAGCCCGTGCTTGTTGCAGCGTTTGTCCTATTATATCCCTTGTTGAGCTTGAAATAGGAAGACAGCGAACCTGAAGACAGAATAGCAATTCGGGGTGACTCGAAGGCAACTGAAGAACTTGGATTGATATCTTTAAGCTACAATTATCTGTTAGCACGAATTCATATAGGCTATGGGTAGGTTTAAAGAACACTGATGAATACATCCGTAGGAAACGCTGAATTCCGAAAAGGTTTACGGGTTATACATCATCTTGCGGGACACAGCAGTCACAGAGGACAGTGGGGACACCAGGGACACTTGGGACATCGGGCATACCAGGGACCGGGGAGCAGTATTTATTGGTCTTTATCAGTAGAGACTTTATTAGCATTTTTTTCACTAGAATTAAAGGACTCATCTTGCCTTTACAAACTTGCCTACACCGGCCACCCGACCAAATTATATGTAATGGGTTGATATATGGCGGTGTTTTAGCAGAATTTCATACATGAGGTAGTAACAGGGGCCACAGGGACCCAATGGTCTTCACTGGTCCTCTAAAACCGCAAGTTTGATTGACTTATGAAGCTATCTCGGGTTGATATATGACCCTTCTGGGCATAAAAGGGCTAACATGCTTCCGCATGTGCAATCCCTGAGAGTGCGATCGAAGAGTGAGGCAAATTGAAACATTTGCATAACATTTTTGAGATGGATAGTCGCTCAGCTTTCTTAATCAATTCTTAACTTTTCTCATACTGAATTTGTCGACATGCACATTCAGTTCAACTTCGGCCATCATAACTCATGATCATTTGGGTTCAATAAAGTGAAACAACGTGTTACAGGCCTCATTTGATTCCTTTTTAATTCTTTTAAGACATTAAAAGTATAAAGTAAACCTTTATATTAAGAATGTGAAAAGAATATCAACTCACCGCTCCAAGAAGAAAACTAGGATCTGTACTCATCAGATTCATTAAATTGTCTATAAATTTCTCTGTTCCTGAGAATGCAAAACATTGATAATTGTTAGGAGCAATTTTGAGAAGGTTAATCGAAGATCAATTCACAATTTGTAAATGAATTAGATGAAGAGGGTAGAACAAAATTCATTCTTAGAAGTCACAAAATCTACTTGCCTCATATGAAGTATCAACGAAAATATCATCGAACATGCATCTTGGAGCCTGATTATATGAGCAACAAATGCTGAGCGTAAATTAATTAGATTACGGAGACAGGTTTTATACTGTAAAACCTCTATTAAGCCATCGGAAGACTTACATAATTTCGTGCACTCCAGAGGGGGGCTTTCTGGAGAGAGAGGGTATATGAACTTTGAAAATGGTATATAAGTGTACTAATGATGAAGCTCCCTCTTATCTTGCATGCCTGTTCGACAGGTTATCAGAAACCAGTACCCGGGAACTTCGGAATACCGAAACCGATCTACGTGTCTCGTTTCTACGAACATGTGGCCAAAAATGCTTTTCTTTTAGAGGGGCGAAACTATGGAATGGCCTTGACGCAAAATCAGAATTAACAAAAAATTTCAAACGATTTAAATCCTTTCTCGAAAACTCAAGAACATAAAGGAACCCTTTTTATTCCTGCCGATCGAGAACTTTTAACTACTTTTACTTTATTATTGTATCTTGTACATTGTAAACTTTTAAAAGTTTATCTTTTCTTTCTTTGTACAGGGCAGCTTGTAAAGCAATTTATGTATACACAGTTGATAGCTTTACCCTGTTTAATTAAATAAAATAAATAAAAATGAATGAATGAATGAATGAATGAGAGGGCTTATAAGGGAGGGGGGCTTGCTCACAAAATCAGATGAGAAGGATATATAATAGTTATTCAGTTCCTTCACCCCAAATTTTGCGGATTCAACAAACATTTTTACAAGTGAAATAGGTAAATACGATACAGTTTTATCCCAAATCACATCCAAGTTAACATGCTTCTTCTTCTTCTTCTTACTGGCTTTTCCGTCTTATTCAAGACATTAGCCTTGCCACTGTTTTCTTCCATTCCTTTCGCTCATAGTCGTTTTCAGTTAGTTCATCCACTGTTTTATTTATTGGCTTCAGGTCTTTATTTATTTGTTTGATCCATGTCTGTTTTGGTCTTCCTCGGTTGCCCTTCGCTTTTTTCAAATGTTCTCTGTAAGCTAGTTTTGCTGGTGTTTTTTCTGGCAACCTCAGCATGTGCCCAAGCCAGTTTAATCGCCGTTTCTTTATTTCGGTTGTGATGGGTATCTGATGTGATCTTTTATATATTTCTTATTTTTTATATATATATTTATATTTTTAAGTTAACAAGCATACTTGTTTAACTAAGAAAATGGAAAATTTTTGGTAACTTTGAGAAATTGATATAAATGGGGGGCATAATATAACAGGGATTGAAGTTGGGAGACAGTAGTGTTCCCTGCTACTTTGAGTAGATTACAAGAGCAAAGTCAATAAACGTGCGACTCGAATTGAGGTGCAAAACTGACTAATTAATACTCTAGAATAAACAAGATATATTACAGTGGAAATGGAAATACGTAATCTACATATGCTAATTATACAAATCATCTGCAAACAAAGGATTTATTTACTTATTAATAAAGGGGGGCTTATTTGCGATTTTGGCTCAGAGTGGAAGGGCTTCTTGGAGAGGGGGCTTAATACAGAAGGGGGCTAAATAGAGCATTTACAGTAGTTTACAAAACCAGTAGATCTTAGACGGCCGGATATCTAAAGAACTCTTAGCTTGTTAACAGGCTTATGAACTCTCGGTCTTAGATGAAAATAGAGACGTAACAAGACGAATCAACACATTACTACGAAAATGATCTCATTTCGGTCATTGGTGTTTTCTGCCAATGATTTGATGAGATCCCGTGTGTTATAGCATAAATTGTATTTAGGTAGTTTCATACCTACTATGAGATCCAAATAACCATAATAAAACACACTTACACGCTCTTTATCTTTCTCAGAATTTTCGCTGCCCTGCGGCAGCCTCCTCAGTGAGTTCTCACTGAGGAGGCTGCCGAAGGGCAGCGAAAATTCTGAGAAAGATAAAGAGCGTGTAAGTGTGTTTTATTATGGTTATTTGGATCTCATAGCAGGTATGAAACTACCTAAGTAGAAAATGATTTCATTGTGGCGCTATTTTGTAGTAAAATTCACATTGAATCGAAGATTCAGAATCAACTCTTTCTCAAAAATACTGCTTTCTTCAAGAAACTTTACTGTAGGATTCGAAGAATTCTATCACAACTATTGTCCTAAAAATAAAAAACCAGCGAAGAAAGTTTTAGCACTGCGGCCAACGAATTTTTTCCGCCAACTTTATACTACGGGTGAATCAAACATTATGTTGATCAAACACTAACCTGATAGCAACTTGCGAAGATCATAATTTCCTCTCTGCTCAAACACCCTCGTTAATTGTGTGAAAGTTAATACACTTAGTATTTGATGATATACATACGTAAGTTGAACCCAGAGCTACGAGAAAAAAATCAATTCATTTACGATCAACCTATGACTCGTATTTGTTATCTTCCTGGCCAGAGAATAAATTTTTTTGGGGGGGGGTGAGTGGCTGAGTGGCTTATACAGTCTTCGTCAGTTGACTGAAGTTAAACTCGATCGAATGAGGTTAAACTCCGGATGGCTGACCTCAGGGGCTTGACCTCGCAACTCACCTCGCCGTCCTTTGGAACTGACCTTAAACTAGGGGTCCCATGCCTCAATCGCGGCATGCACAGTGGGCCTAAATTAGCTTTCAGTAGCTAGACATGCTGACAAGCCCACTCAAAACAAATTGAAAACAAATATAAGTAATGAAGACCAGGACAACTAGCCTTGCATTTCTTGGATCAAAATGTTTGCTTTATATAATAGTTCTTTATATTCAAATCAAAGTAAAAGATGACTGAGATACAACAACACAAAAGCTCGGCGACGTAAGTCGAGATAAATCTTCAGTTCATCTTTACCATAAGCTTACAATATTTGTCAGTACCTGCTTGTTATTTCTGAGAAGACACAAGTGAAAGTTATTTGTCCAGTTCAACAAGACATCGAAAAGTAAACTGTTTTATTTGCCACACACATAAAATGAGCTTTGAATTTTCTTTTGCAAAAATTCTACCCTTGAACCTCTAAACTCAAAGTAAATCAATGGGGTTAAAAGCAAATTAGCTAGGGGGACAAATTAGCTAGGGGGACTGGGCCATCTAAGTATAACCTGTTGTATTTGATGTTTTCGATCTGTCGAAAAAAGCAAGATAAGTGGCGCCTGTGGTTCTTTGGTGCTATGTTTAGATTATCTCGCTATATTTCCGTTCATTTACTTTAAGAGGATAACATGATTTGACTTGCAAAAATCGGCCCCTAGATTCTTCGAAACTTTACTTAGGGAAACGCTTTTAGTTGTTTGTCAAGGATTAGACGTAAGGATATGAAAAAGATATTTGACATAAAACTTTTCGAGACAAAGTCAGTATATCAAAACGACGAAAAGCAGATACATTGCTGATAAAGATACTTTCTATAGGCTTGAACTGCGTAGAGTAAGCTCGTGAAATCAGATCTTTCATACCATCAACTATCATAGAAATACAGCTAGATTATGAGCGATAAGTGTCAAGACGTCCTTGGCCTAAACATTTTAGAGCCGACTCCGAGATTAAGAAATTGGACACCACGTGCCGTTTTTTTACTAAAATCTTGTACAGCCCTTTGAAGCACTCAAATAAGGAAGCTGAAGATAATCATTGTGACCTAGACTGACGACGTGAGTACTTACTTATATTCACTCAACATTTTTAATTTGTTGTTTTTATATTCACTCAAGCAAGGACTCACAACCAAACGGCTTCTAAACATAGACTAACATCTTACGAAAAATCTAAAGAAACATCGAATGTCTTCTATCCTTCAAACGGCAAAAGAAACGTCGAGCTTCGATTTGAACGTCACTTCCAAAGTCGCCCCGCATAAATAAGTCAGACTTTGAAGTAATCAGCTAATCAAACGCTAAGAACTGATGCTTATGTTGACCATATTAAGACAGTAGGGAACTTATTTGTCGCGCCGTAAACGCGGCAGACTTGGCCAAAATTAGTCCCTGTTTTGAAGCTGTCTTGTCATTAGTCCCAGTTTGAAGCAGTAAACATCATCCAATTCGATACGAAAAACTGAGACTCATGTAATCAATGTAATGGTAATCCAAAATTTAGTTATGCCTAATAGTCAATAAGTTCTTCAAGAAATCTTACCTGTGCAGGCGAATCGTTACCACAGCACACAGCTACAAGTATGAGCGGTCCTCTGACAAGGAAAACAACTTTGTGATTTCCTGCACTAATCATCCTAAAAACGAAAAAATTATCCCAAATGAATGTTACAGATAAGGGTACACAATTTTTGCAATGTTTCCTGAAATGTTACCGGGAAAATTCAAAGTTTTTTGGCATCTACAAAGAAATTGACAGCCGCAATTAAAATCAGATGCTGAATATACACGAAAATAATGAAGAGGTAAAATACGAACAAAGCATGAAAATTTTGCAAAACCACGTTTTGATGGGATTTTATAGCTTTGCATCGAGCCCCAGATCATATCTATGAATCTGAGAGTGTTAAACGAATCGACAAATTTTGAATGGGTTATGGTATCAGGGCCCTAACAAACCTTTTAATGAGAACGGAATGTTAAAATATAGTCAGAAACGAGCATGCATGAGAACTCACCTGATATTATCATTGTTATCCTGTACAAAAGAAACCAGAGCCTGCATCACACCCATCAATGTTACTAACTTTTCTTCACTTCCATACCTGTAAAAACGTAAACAAAATGGTGATATCAGAGACATTAAAGAAGTTGATAAAAATTATTTCTAATTGTCTGGCCACCCATAAATCTTATTCTCTGAAGATAAACAAGGACCGATTTTGTAATACAACAGCAACGGTTTCTTTAAAGGGTCACGTAATGTAAACAAACTTCTTTCGAAACGACAATTTTGTAGTAGTTTTGATAGGCCATATCACAATGATTTTACACTACTTTTCTCAAAATGAAAGTATCATTTTGAAGATGGACTCGTGTACTTCGCAGAGAAACATGCGAAACACTCGTATGTTGTACGATTGCAGAGATATTGGTGGATTTTTAGAAGTAACTTCAGTGTGGATTCACCCCATCCACCAAAATCTGTGCAGAACACAATGGCCACGTATGGGCAACAATATAGATTTTAGAGATAACAGGTTTGTTTACGGTTACGTCACCCTGCCCCTTTAATTGATACCTAAATTCAAAGCGATTGGTGACCGCTGGCAAGGGAAATTTTCTATGGATTATTTCTATTTTGCTCCTTATTCACAGAGCACCTTTTGACCTTAGAGGTCAATGCAGTAGTTTGTCACTAGATTGTGGTGCACTGTTTTAAACCAACATTCTCTCTTCTTTTATGTGCAACAAAGTATTTACGTCAGATCTTAGTTATGGATGCATGTAGTTTGTAAAATCCTTGCCCATTGATCTTCACTTCATTCCATTTTGGAGCTAAAGTGAAAACTTTGCGTAACTGACAGAGTTTATTTGTAACAGACATTACAGCTTTTGTCTGTATCACAGAAAATAGGCAAACTGTTTTCAAATAATATATAACTTACCACTGTTACAGTCATTGATGTCTTTTAAACACCTGCTCTACATTGGAAGGTTTGTTTGAAGCATTTTCAAAATTAAGCTTTTCTTGGTCAAATGTTTTCAGAAATTAGGTTCATTTTATAGCAAAAATAACTTTGTGCAGCAACATTTAATAGAGGAGAATCGAATTTTGACAAAAAATCATAAAAAGAAAGGGAACATTAGCCTCACGACATAGTCCTAGATATCGCAACAGCCACAACAATAATAACAACAGTAACGACATCTTTAATTTTTGCTCAATCTGGGCATTACGGACTATGATATGAAATTTTGAGACGGAGATGAGAGATGAACGCGTTTACGTTTGCCCTCTGGAACGAGGCTGCAGTGTAGTCTCAGAAGCGAGGCAAGCGACCCTCGACAATTGGAAATTCTCAATGCTGTGGTGAAGCTCATGGCAGCTAATTGGCCTTCAAATGAGGAACCCCTGATACACAGTGAAAGGTTTGTTGATTCTTGGATTGAGGAAACATTCGTATGGATACCTGTGGCTTTTGTTCATGGCTAATATCATAGAAAACTTGAACTCTGAGCTGTTTTAACATTGGAGGTTCGAGCCGGCAACTTAGGCCCATCCTCCATTGCCGAAAGTTCGTACAGTGTTGCTATGGTTTCCAAATCAAGTTATGAAATCGATAGAGGAAAACTTCATCCCAAATTTCAATATCAAAGTCCATGAGTCGTATGTGGAGTGGAGCGTGCATCATTCTATCAATAGTGATCACTACGAACATGTCGTCAGTCTAAGGGAACATACCGAAACATGACAGAAATACATATTTTTGGAATGGATAGACTTAATCAACTTTTATCACAACTGGTCACAATACAATGATTTAAAATTAAACTCTTCGATGTTTAAGCGTGTAATTACCCCTTTGTGATAATTTCATAAAACCGGGTGAGGCAGAAGAAGTTTCCTATTTTGAAAATTCATAGCATCAAGAGTACTTTATGGATTGAACTGAATGAATATTTGCCGGACAGCCAAAATATTGAAATATATGTGATTTTTCTTCCCTTCTTACGAGTACTGGAAATTCAGGTAAATTCAACTTTACAAAAATTTTGTGGTTGCAAAATGATTGAATAGGGCCCAGGATACTTTATCAAATCATAAATGACTCCTCGCATAGAACAATAAAGAAAATGGAATTTTTCATGAGTGAGAAATATCCACTGCAAAGTTATTGCCATTGGGATTGAAAATCTTTAGTATCTACTGAAAATCTGTCTTAGTGGTGAAACGCCCGAACGTATCGCTATGTGTGAAGTGAGTCCTTGCGATTTGATAAATGTTTAGGCCCCTTTTCAGTCATATTGAAGCATGAAATTTTTGTAAAATTGAATACACTTTGATTCCTAATGCTCGTAAGACAGCGACAAAAATCATAAAAATACTTTGATTCTTCGGCTTGTAACTAGAAATTCAGTCATTCTAACCTGTGGAGCACTCTTAGTTCTATGAATTTCAAAAGTGGGAACCTTTCTCTGGCTCACCCTGTAGTTGGTGATCATTGTGATTATTGTATCATAATTTGATCAATTTGTGACTACCTAAAGGGAGTGCAAAGACCAGCATGCCTTGCGTGAAGTCAGGCACTTTCTGTGCACAGCTTCCAGAATAACTGACTGTACGAAATTCACGAAAACAAAAACAAACGATTGCAAAGGCTGCTGGTCTTTGTGCTCCCTTTAAAGGCTATTTTGATTATCATTTGAATATTAGATCAATACAAGGTAATTTCATTATATCTTATCATTTTGGATTGCTATGAGATTTCGTAAAAATGAGGTTTTCATATGCAAAAACTACTGACGATCGTTAAAAGTGGAACCTAATTCTGACATCCCCGGAACACAAAAAAAGAGAAAATTTCCTTTACAGTTCATGCTTCGGACAGTTAACCATGAGGATTTTCCTGATGCATGATCCGGCATAAGCATTAAAAGTTGCAAAAAAATCAAGCCATTATACCAACAAATAGCGACGTACCTTGAATAAATAGGCTTGCCAGCTTCGCTAAGTATGAACACATGCTTTTTGTGCATTGCCCAATGGGGTTCGTTCACATATATGGGAACAGTAAACATGAAGTATGAGAAATTTGAAACAAGAGCAAACAACGCTAGCAAGTTTCACTGAAAACATTTTCAAACATTTTAAGAATCTGAAGGATGGTAAAGACGACAATTTTGAAATTTTGAGGTAATAAGTGGAGATTAAAATTCTCCTAGATTGCTGATTACGGACGTTAGAGCTGTTGTGCTTGATTGCCGCAGCTTTTATTTTTTTAGGGAGGAAAAATCTATTTACTGCTACAGAGCTGGCACAAGTGATTGAGACACAGGAAGTTTCAGCTATTTTGACATCTTGCTCTCAAAATACTGTCACAACTTTGATACCTCCCCCGCAGAAAACAAATTCTCCTTCACAGCGCCATGAGCGCTAAAAGATAATTGAGGTGTTAGACGACTCATGACGAAAGTGGGGACATAAAAGGACGTGTACCTCCCTAATAGAGATCTTACCTTCGGTGGTTGAATCTCTCTCAGCTTCGAGCACTGTTTCAGCTCTTTGCTTTCGGACCTCTAAAATGCAAAAAAAATAATGAAACTGAAACTAGAAAGATTCAGTAACAGTCAACTTAATCTTAACTTTAAACTTTAGTTCAAAGAAATTTTACCAAAATTTGCCTGTTGAAATCTACTCGTGCGAGATTTCTCTGCATGAACAGAGTCCGCTACCATGTCGAAAAATGTTCCAATTTGAAAACTCCAAAATTTGAGAACTCAGTGCCTTTCTTTAGTTTTAAGACCTACTAATATAAAAGCTTAAACCTCAGCCCATGGGCAATAATGCATCGTGTTCGTGGCTTGGAAATTAAAGCTGTCACCACCATATTACCATGGTTTTCTTCGTTGTTTTCCGTTTGGCCCAAGCCTAACTAGTGCTAGAAATCAAATTCAAATGGCTCCAGCGCATCTGTAATGGCTCCTACACAGCGTTCATCCTCATTTCAAACTGCATTTTGAAACGAAGATGAATGCTGTGTAGGAACTAACTGTTCAGATGCGCAAGAGCCATTTGAATTTGATTCTTAGCATGGCTAGGCTTCAGCCAAAGAGAAAGCAACAAAGTAAAACAGTAATATCAAGGTAATAAACTTTGATTTCTTAGCTACAAACACGCTGCATTATTGCCCATGCTCAGTCCATTCTTTCATTCTGGCTTTTTATTTCCGTAAGTTCCAAATCAATGACAACGAACAAGCTGTCAAAGTATGATTTATCCAGTACATCATTCAAGTTGAAATGAAATACAAACAAACAAACAAACGAAATAAAGAAATATACGCGAGCTGTTGCAACGTAGCAACATACCATTCTCCTACTCCTTTCCTCTATAATAACACACAAGAGAAGATCGAACAGGGCTCAGTGTTCTTGCGAAACCTGGCCAATTTAAAAAGATGAAAACATATTCTTTTATATACTCAATAATCATTTACATAACGCATTACTAACTACACCATTTACAAAATCAGTTTACCAGTTACACTGCCTAAAAACTTACTCGGAGTACAAAATTACAAAGTTACAAGAGGAGTACAAGGCTGTGTCTACCATGCGGCCATTTAAAGGAATTGAGTCCATATAAATAGTGAAACGTTAACGCTGTCCTGAAGCTTTGCTGACAAACCGCTGACGGCTCTTTGTTATCGCAAAAGAAAGCTTAAGTCATTAGCAGTAGAGACCAAAGATTTCTTAATCCTTGCATTATCCTTAGGAATTTCTTTGGTTTAATTTCAACGGGGATTAGATGACAACTGTTGTTTCATGATTGAAAGGAGTTGATATTTGTCATGAGAGCGCTATTTATACGGACTCAATGCCTTTAACGCTATAAGAAAGTATGAGAGAGAAGAAAAGAAAAAGAAAAGAAAATCAAGAAAAAATTCCCGAAGTTGCAGCAACTAAGTTTCAGTAGCATCGTTTTGCGTTGCGTATATGTATCTTAAAGTTGCTTTAAGGATTTCTGAATTAGAGTCAACGGACCGAGGGGCATTTCACTCCCAAAAATCTCGTACACCTTTGTCAAAAATCCTTTTGTTTTCAAGAAAAATCCATCCAAAATTCGTATCAATCCTTTTGTGCTGAAAAACTCTCGTACGCTTTTTCCAATGAGTGAAGTGCCCCTTGCAACGGACAATCTTTAATCATCATACAATATTATCTTAAGCAATAGAGCAGATGAAAGATTTGGGAAACCGTACGGTTGCAACGTTGAATTTACACTGTCGAGAAGATCTCTCCAGTATGCATCGTAAAAATGAAAACATTTTGTAATCACCATTAACATCATCTTCGTTATTGGCTGTACTTGCTGATTTGCTCTCACGTGGACTTCTCACTGGAGATCCTGAACTTTCAAAGACATCATTCGCCGTCTCTGCTTCTGAAAATTAACAAAACATATTTGCTTATTCCATATGTTTGAAACTAACTTTCTAAAATCTGGAAAAATTTCTTCTGAAAAAACTGAGTGAACAGAAAAGTCAAATCAGAGTCTATTGAAAATGAGCCTTCTTCTATAGACTCTGGTCAAATGGTGAAGACGTCTACTCGCCATAATTTGTTTAGCCTATCAACAGGCCTTTTCAAGATTTGAGGAAGAATGCTTTCGGAAATTTCTTAAGCACTGTTGCCGATACATTTTGTTTCATATGTTCAAGGCTTATATAAATGGTTTTCGAAAATTTTGCGTCAAAGTTGAAGCTTAGTATCAAATTGAACCTATAACTAAATAAAGAAGCTCTACTAATGCCAATAGACGTATAGGATCTGCCATCCTAACTCCTCTCTAACTTGGACATGTTCAATTTCTGAGTACGCAAAAATATGACAAATAATTTCTTCCAGTTGACTCATTTTCACAGAATATTTTAGGCCATTTGGTAATGAAAAATCCAGAACGCAGCTCAGTTTATTTACATTTACGCAATC
This sequence comes from Aurelia sp. 4 Dawson et al 2005, assembly GCA_964019985.1. NCBI lineage: Eukaryota > Metazoa > Cnidaria > Scyphozoa > Semaeostomeae > Ulmaridae > Aurelia > Aurelia sp. 4 Dawson et al 2005. The sequence goes on from OZ026506.1 coordinate 6,616,588, forward strand.
AACTGTTAAACTCCATCTTTTCGCTGTGGTAAATTTCTTTTGATTTGACCGGTAAATCCCTTTGGTTGTTCACTTTCTTTTAGCGGTAGAAATCCCTTTGTTCACTTCTTTGTGTCTTTGTGGCGGCGAAGATCCTATTACTTGCTGAAATCCCCTTGTCCTCTGTGGTAAATCCCTTTTGCTCTGAACATAACAGGTGGCTTTTGAATAAGCGGTTGTATTTGCTAAATAATATGCAAGAACGATCATTGCGGGCCAGATGAGAGAAAAACTCCGTCTTGTGAAGGCAACAGCATGTTCCTTTGGACTGCCCATCAAGTCTTGCATTTCTTTGGGCCGTGCCAGATCTTTTCGACTCTAGGTTAGTCCAGCTGGACTTGTGTAAGTCTCATTTTCTTTCCTCAGTAGATTACTGCTCCAGTTTTCCTCACCCAATTGACGGAGAGAAGAAAGTGATACTTGAACAAGTCCATAGTATTGTTGGGTAAAGAGCAGTGTTCAAGATATTGTTTTTGATTCGAGTTATAAAGAGGTGTGGGCCATCCTTGGCGGTACTGCAATACCAGGACAACCCGTGCCCGCGGTGAAGCAAGCTTCAGACCGACGAGCTGGTTCCAAAAATCAGTTTAATAAAAGGGCATCCTTGGATGCCTATCAGATATTAAGCTGATAAGAACAGATACTACACTTGATCTTAGCCAAAAGGCCGAGAAGCGATAACGAATAATCTTGGGCAGTAAGGGCATCCAGGTGACTGATGATATCGTCACGGCTGCAGTTGGTGATCCCGATATTGAGCAATGGGAGTGAGGTTTAGCTATGGGAGCGAGGTTGAACTATGAGAGTGAGGTTATCTCAGAACGAGTGTTAAAGCAGCCATAGTAACGGATACCAGTTCAGCAAGGAGGGAAATTAGAACAATCTTAGTTAATCTCGATTTACTTCGCTTTTTCTTCGCGATAGGCAAAGCTCGAAATGTTTCGAAAACATCTCTCAATTCGAAGCACAATTTAACTAACATCTGCTTGTTTGTTACAATAACTACACAACGTGCTTTCAAAAAGAAAGCTTGAATTTTTTTAAATATCATATGACTGTAGGAAGAGTTATCTTCGGAAAACGGTAGAGCTGAAAGAGTATGAAATCGCGTTCTTTTAGGATATTTCTTTTACGTTGAGGAGATGCGAGACATCAAATAAAATTGGCGTTTCTCCATCTGCCCGACTCTGAAGAGATTTTCAGCAAGTTCTTTGGGCTCTTCTAAAACTGGTAGAGATCCAAAAACCCTCTGTTTTATGATATATGTCTTTGAAACAGCAAACTGAAAGAAATGTAGCCACTGTTTAAAGAGTAATATCGCAAAAGCCATCAGTTTCATTTGAAAAGTGACAAGTCCTTCGGTCACCTAAAGTTTAAATCTAATTTTCGTAACTTTATTCGTAATGTACCGAGTAAGCCGATGTGTTGGCGTTTTCCAGAAGTATGGGATCAGGAATTGTATACTACAGATAATTAATCTCATAATACAGGATGAGTTAATAAAAACACCCGGCGTTTGGAAAAATCCTGCTCCGTGAATATAAAACCAATGATATTGAAAACTGTCTGGTCTCATCCCCAATATGTCAAATTCGGTTCAGTAATGTAACCGGCTTTAATCGGCCATTCCTTCCCATCGAAATAAGAGATTTTCTGCAGAAAGCCGCTTTCAGAAACCTGCAAAAACGAGTCAAAACACCAAGCAAGATTTCCCCTTGTTCTCCTTCCGAGCAATAATGATTCTTGGATGTGTTCATGTATTTGTCCTCATGGGAGAATAGAATCCCTGCTAAAGCGTGCTGAGAGTCATCGCTCTGAGGTAAACACATTAGGGATTATTACTTGTAATTTTAGAACGTTCTTTAAGGTTCTCAAAGGGATTCGTCTTAGAAAATTGCTTACAGAATCTGAACGGAGGGACTGGTTTTAGCCACGAAAATTTCTAAAAATAATTGAATGTGTTAGCTATTCAATCAGTATTGCAAAATATCGTTGCTTATATACTCAGTGAACAGTAGCCTTTCAAACGCTGGGCGTTTGTGTGGCTACTGTGGATGAGCTGTGGTTTCAATTTTCTCGATTTTACACAGTTGCTTAAATCAGGCTTCAACTTAGAGTTTGAGACCTTGTACGAGTCAATTTGACTCGTGATTGCTGATTTATGGTAGAAAAAAGGCAAACTAAGTGGTTGCTTCAAAACCAGCACCTCTATTGTTATCCAGCAATGTCAAAATAAAGTAAGTTTTAAAAGAAATTACTCTGGCACCATGCTAAAACTTTCACCACATTTTTTAAAATATAGAAAGTGCACTTTTATGAATAGAAAACACTGCAAACCCTTTAAAATAGTTAGCAAAAATTTTAATACGACGCTAGAGCCATGTCTTTGAAAAATTACTTGATTTTGACATTGCTGGAGAACAACAGAGGTACCGTTTTTGAAGCAGCTACTTAGTTTGCCTTTTCTCCACAATAAATCAGCAACCTCGAGTCAGATTGACTGATACTTGGTCTCAAACTCTAAGTTGAAGCCTGAACTATGTAGCTGTGCAAAAGTTGAGATAATTTAATCCATGGCTCCTCCATTGCAGCAACATAAATGGGGCACAATTTTTGGGACACCCTGTACAGGGTTTGAATAATAGCAGTATTTTACTTACTAAACAATTAACCTGACAGTGTGCAGAAAATTTGAAAAGATTGTGCTATATCGTTACCTACAGTACAATAGGGCTCAATAAAATGTTTTCTTCTTGGTAGCAAGCAAAGTACCTTCATTTTAGCCAGGTCGAATACTTGGAGATCGCGGAGATGTCGGAGACCTCGGAGAATTAGCTCCGAGTTTTTCATCTCCGAGTTTTTGTGTTGGCCCTATATGTATAAGTCGAAAACTTGGAGATGTTTGGAAATCTCTTCGAAACTTCTCTAAATTGTCTGTTTCACACTGCTAAAGCTTTATTTCACTTACAGCATGTAAAATTAATGGTCTTTGGTCTGGTGTTGTAAATCCGACATCTCCGACTTTTTCATTTCCCAGCATTTACATGCTGTTAGTGAAATAAATGCTTTGACAGTGTGAAACAGGCAATTTAGAGAAGTTTCGAAGAAATTTCCAAACATCTCCGAGTTTTCGACTTATGCATATAGGCCCAACACGAAAACTCGGAGATGAAAAACTCGGCGATAGCTAATTCTCCGAGATCTCCGACATCTCCGACATCTCCGAGTTTTCGACCTGGCCCTTCATTTTTTTTTACATACTTTCTTCTCCTTCCCCAATATACCAACCCATTCTATCCCTTTACCTTTCTCTCCTTCTTTCGTTCCCATTCCCTTCCTCCCTTCCTTCCTTTCCTTTCTTTTCACCGTCCTTCTGTTCATCTTTCCCTTCTTCCTTCCTGGGAAATATGAGCATTTCAGCTACCTTCCTGGTAGCGCCGCTACCAAGCTACTTCGTTTTTTGAGCCATGCAGTACAATACAAAAACACAAACCTCCATCATTATAAATTGCATCAGAGGATTCTGAGGCAGACTGAAGACGACTGGAACTTTCACCATCAATGTTGTTTAAAACCAGTTCATTGCTAAGATCTTCAAATGACTCTGCTGCAAACAAGGTAGAGTCCAGTTTTCTAGAAAAATGATGCAGAAGCAGGAGGTAATTCCTGATTTTTAACAAAGGTACTATACTCTGAGACATCAGAATGGAGCATCGCAGGCATGTGCCTCCCCAAAATTTAGCTTCAAATTAGAGAGTACTCTTTTTGCTTCAGAATGTGCCCCTTCTCAAGACCAATGTGGACAGAATGGTGTGTGTAGTTTTATCATGACCAATATGTACCATTCAGGAAGGATTTCTGTGCCTGTCAATCCTCAAGACACTTGACAATTAAAAATCGTTTTGGTCTCTATGATTTTTGGTCTCTATTACATCAGTTGGATGGATATTTCAATGTGTTCATTTTAGGCTGTTCGGCACTGAGAAAGTGGCGAAAAATTGAACAGGAAAATCGAAGAATCATATGAAAGAGAACAGTTGAACAATGGACAGTAACACAGAAAACCGCTTCTTTCGAAGGAGCCTGTTCGCTTCCCCATTAAACATTGTACAAATTTCCTTTGTTTCTTATAAAAGGTACCATTTCTCAAAAGAATCAGTGTGAGGTGTCTTGAAAGTAGTAGTTTCTATTTTGTGGGTTCTAACAACAGTATATAAAGGATTGACCAGGAAATCAAAGAATTGCATAAAAGAGAACCATGGAATAACGGACTGTAAATAAGTAAGGTAACATTATAAGTATCGCAGAAAACCACTTCCCTCAAAGTCACCTGTTCACTTTCCCATGAAATATTGTACAAGTTTTCTATCATTTCTTATATAAATACAAGGGTACCATTTCTCAATAATCAGTGAAAGGTATCTACCCAGAGGGGGGAGGTAACAACCGAAATTGAACCCAAAGTTTAATTTGAATGGACACAAATTAGCATGCCTTTAGTAAATTAAGTTAAACATCGCTAATTAGACTAGCCATAGTGGAAGGGAAAATAAAAGAACATTCATTGGGAAGAAGTGTAAGAATGCAATGATTTTTTTTGCATTTTGTTCTGAAGTAATCAATATGTACCATTTGGGAAGAATTCCTGTGCACGTACCTTGGATTATGTTACTTCTCTAATTGTTTTGTTGTGAAGGAAATTGTATATCTGCTAGGATTCACATTGTTTTTCCTCTACACTTTACATTATTTACCATTATAATTACAATAACTACCATTGTACATAAGTATTACCCTGAAACCTGGGGGAACTGGGAATTAGTACTCTAAGAGCTAGGAAATCCAGGAAAAGCTACAAATTTGGAAATTTTAGAAATCAATCTAGCAAAGTGTCAATTTTGTCTGGGATGCTCTTGTTTGCCAAACACAACAAACAGTAAACTCAAAGCAAAACTAGCAAAACTGGACAATGCTTAAAGTAGTCCATTTACAGTACAGGCATTGTGCACATAACCAAAAGGGACACAAAAGGTCTTCCTGCCTAAGAATTCTTTCAAACCATTTTAATTTCTTAAGAAATCTTGTGCAAACAAATCTACATTTCATGTGTCTCAAGAATTCTTATCAAAATGTGAGGAATCCCTGCAAATATCTATTAAGAAGTCTTCAGAATTCTTCTGCTGTTAATGTGTCCAATGGCCATACTGCACATTCAGTTATAGTACAGAGCTTGTAGCCTGCGCACAGACTTTGGTTACTTGGGAGGAGAGGAAAGTAAGAAACTACAAAGTGTGTGCAACAGCGTGAATTTTCTTGTTTTGAAATTTTCAATGTGACTGCGCAAGTGAGAGACCTTTTTGTTTTCTGTTAGCCAATCAATATCAAGTCCTCAAAATCTGGACCTAATATATTCATTGGATTACAATCTATATTGTCTTTTAAAGAGCGAAACACAAGGTTGATTGCAGCAAAAGTGCTCAGTCATTGAACAAATTGGCGGCTTATGAAGGGAAGCTGAGAAGATTGCTGTGTAAATGTGTGAATGAAAAGGAAGGAACTGGAATTTTCAGAGTGGCCTAGATCAGATCCAACACGTTTTCAACATGAACAGGATCCTTGATGAACACAAAACTGTAATGCAGGAACTTGTCAAGGAAATTGCATCAACTGCAGTGCTCCAAATTACAACTAGAAATAACAAATTTTTTGGATAAAGGCATGTACTGAACAGTGGCTGATTTAGAGGGATGTGGAGGGTACTTAAGTACCTGTCAGATTTTTAACTAAAGAATTTGCTCTTTCAATTTGATTCTTTGCCAAAATAATATACATAAATTCAGCCAGCATTTCTTCATCATTCATTGTTGTTTTTCATTGCATTATAACACCCCCGTCCTGCCTCCTCCACATTTTCCATATTTCAGCTATATCCCCTATTAAACTCTTCTTTCTCAGCTCCCCCTGGTTGACCTTTCCTACACTTACTCAGAGACAATGGTACTCAATGTTACTCAGAGACAATGCGGTTACAATCCACACAAGAAATTTACAGTTGCTGATGACTGAAATTTATAAAACAAATGGGAACTCAATCCTACTTTCATGAAGGAGATCTTTGTTAAAAGCACAGTACTTACGGGCTAAGAAGCTGCCATAATCTACTGCTGCCACAAGCGCGCACTACTTGCCATGGCTTAGAGACGATCTCGTTTCTAGGAAGTAGATTATGGCAGGCACTTCCCAATGACATGAAACAATCAGATACCCTCTCCACCTTTAAAAGGAGAATAAAAACCTGGAAAGGAGAGGAATGTAACTGTAGACTGTGTAGACCTTTCGTGGCTCAGGTTGGGTTCTTAAAAGGATAAATGCGTTGCATTGTAAATACTAAAAATTTCTGTAAAAACATTGTAAAAATCTGTATACATGTATTAGCGAAGGGTAGCAACCTGAGATGGCCAGAAACTGAGGAGGAGGCTGTCTTCTGAGCAAAACAGATCTGACGATTTATAACAAACGGACCGAGTGAACTGAGTCCGAGAACTTGTTACATTAACCTTATATGGACATTTACTATACTTAATTAAATTTTTCTCTATAAAAGCCGTTGTATTTATAAAATTCTTCAGTTGCTCTGATGATGGCCTTGTGGCCGAAACTAGTTAGCAGATGACTGAAAAGAAAATAATAGCGCAAAAGATCAACTCAATGCCTGCTTTCTGAAGATGTTGCCCCTCTTCGTCTTTATGATTGTTCACTTTGTATACACGTATTATATTGAATTAATCCTTATGTTAGATATATATGTATTTTTCTTTTTATTTTGAAACAATTTTACTTTGTAGTAGGCTTGAATTAGCTTTTATTTTATAGCTAGCCATTATACGCCTACTTTAAATAAATAGATAATAATAATAATAATAATAACAATAATAATAATAATAATAATAATAATAATAATAATAATACACTTTGCAGACTCAGAATCCATTGTCTACTCTATAGGCAGTGCAACAGAGCAACCACGGCCTGTAAATTATCAGAGTTTGAGCACCTGTGGAAGATCATAGCCTTGCTGCATCTAGGGGTGCTCAGATTTGGCAGGAGCACCCATGCAATTCAAAAATCCAAAAACATCATAGAAACCGAGCTGTTTTGGGGGATTTCAATTGCTGAAATTGCAGTCCATCATACCAAGATATCAAATCATGGGGGGGATAGAACTAAACCACCAGGGGGAGTTTTATCATGGAATGCAGCTGAAAGGGAGGATGAATCATGTTTTTTATGGTTATCCATTAAAATTTGGCAGCAAGGGCTGCTACAGCCGATGACTTATGTTGCAAAGTGCACGTTCGAGAGAGAGAGACACAACTCAACATGTGGTAGGCAGTAATTCAAATGGGAATCTGCGAAGATCAAGCAAAGGGGGACGGACCTATGAGTTATCAAATATTTCCAAAATAAATATTACTCTGTAGATGCAAACTTTAGACTTTGGCTGGATGAGTGGATGAGAGGAGGAACATAATAAAATAATAACATCATCAGGAAAGAGAAAATCAATTCGTTGTACGTTGAACCAAAAAAAGCCTCTACAGTATTTAGTTTCATAAAGAAAAGCGATTTTCTTACCCTGCACCAGGCTCTTCTCCTTGTTCAATGTCTTCTACTTCATCGCTTACTGCAATTTCACCACTTTTCACCGCCGCTTCGGCCATCACGATCCGCCATCAAGAAAATTGTTGAACAGAAATTTGGAACCAGCCTCGGGTTCACAAAATGTACCATAGTGAGGCTGAAGCCTCCGCAATTACCAGATTTAGTAATTAAGGCCAACAATTTTTGTTTTCTGACGTTGTTTTCTACTTTCATTAGTACAATCCAACAAAAAAGACTTGTTGAAATTCAACTTGGTTAAAAATATTCTTTGATGAACTTTTTTGCAAAACAGCAGCAAGGCCCATCCTCAATAACGTAAGAACACACAAAGTTAGAGCGAATCTTCTTTTAAAAGTCAAATTTTTCAAGAAATTAACGCAAATTGTGGGACATACCAAACCATGATATAAACACGAATCCGGCAGGAAATACTGCAAAGACTGACATCTCTTGGTCTCCCATTTTAGTTGAGCGGACAGTGGTATGTCATAATGCATCATATGTTTGAAATTAATGAGTCAGGAATATTAACGCGAATAAGCTAGAGACGGCGGCGAAGGACTTTTCACCAAGATGCATTGCACTCTGATAAAGAATCTTTAAGCATTCTTTTGGGATTCGAATAAAGAACGCAATGCATCTTGGTAATAAGCCGTTCCTGCCCGCCATCTTTAGCGCAAACATCTATTCCTGGTATTTTCCTAAAAGCAGTAGATGTGAGTAATGAAACGTGTTTGTGTACCACCATCCTCCTCCACCCCCAAAACAGCTTGCTACAGCAGATTCTGTTCGAGAGATAAACCTCAAATGATCTATACAAAAGATGACGTGATAAATCATGACATTTCTATTATTCGCACTGATTGATGCATCTCAGAACTTTTACAAACAACCGCCCCAGTAATAGGGCCTAAATTAAAGACACATAGATAACCATGATCCTTTGCAGGTTTTCATATAATATGAAAGCCATCTGTGGCCTTCTTGGTTCGTTTGATTTGTTTCATTTGCCGCGGAAAGGATTATGGCTCACAAGAGGCATTTAAGAAGTCGTAGAAAAGTTTTTACCAAACAAGATCCAACAACATAGAATTCATTCCTATCGCTTATACTGCATTCACACTGACACAGTTAACCCAGCTTTATCTAAACCAGTTTAAATTTCAACCAATCACATGATTAGATTTGTTGGATTGACCAATCAGAAGGCCCTATTCGACACACTGGTTTATTTGAAGCTGGTCCAACTTGCAGTGTGAATGGGAGATTAGTTAACGGTTTGACTGACGCGGGTTAGTAATGACTGGGTGCAGTTACTTCTGTTGCTTCTAACTTAGGAAACTTGAAAGTTGCTGTCCCTGTTAACATTACTCGCAAAAAAGGAAACCAGGGCAACCGGCGGTACGGAAGAAGATCCAAGCAGAATTCAAACTATAAACCACTTGTCGTAATGCTACAAAGACAGTGAATCAATGTATATTCATATACATTTCATATTTTTAAGGAGGGTGACTCTTTCGCCAAAGGATGATTGAAAAGGGAGGGACCCTCGTTGTAAATTTGGTCTCCAGTCTTGAGGGGGCATTCAGCTTTTCAGATCGTTTCTACTGAGGTAACACAAGGTTTTGCTAAGATCAACGAAACTCGAATTTGCATTGGGTTTCGGAATGACTTGCGGGTAGTTAGAAATATCAACAAATTTTGGATTCCCTTGGATTCCAATTTGGATTCCAAATTGATACCCACCCTTTGCAAGATTTGGAAGATTCGAGCCCTGTGTGAATGTCACATGGTTTTTGCAAACAACAACCCATCAACAACCATCTCCACCCATCAAGACATCCTATCATTGGCAAAATATCTTCAACTACTTTATGGAAAATCATAATGATACTACCAAACTTTAATAATTCAACAAGAGGTTAATTGCTGTAAAAATAGTCACCATTTTTACAAAACATAAGGACAAAGAGATTCGAATGATCGTCAAACCGGCGGCGGCATCTTTCCTTCAAATTCCGTTCCGACGATCGGCGTGTTTACTTCCGTAACGGTGTCGACAACTGATTGACGACTTTCAAGAGTGAACTATTCTCGTCCCTAAGTCGTTGGTTTTCGTTTCGTAGTGAGTCGATTTCCTAAATGGAAAAAGAAATTGGAATTATCGATTTGGAATGAACGGCTAACACATTAATGGTCTAAATTACGGTGTCAATTCATTCATTCATTCATTCATTCATTCATTCATTCATTCATTCATTCATTCATTCATTCATTCTAAGAATCATCCATACATAAAAATCCTTTCGGCTTTAATCTCAACACCAAATAAGAAAACTGAAGCGATTTTGTTCATCTTAAACAGTGGGCCCACTTTTTCAGTAATATTATGAGTCCCTTTTTGACCAAGTGATATCAGCAAATCAAAGAACGCAGGGAGCCAAGGGATGAAAGGCGTAAGCCCACCGTACTGGTTCAACTTAAGAGCCGTAACCAAAGTCTAGCGGATCGGCCCCACATTTACACCGTTTCTGCTAGTCCATAGCATGTTTGTTCCTTCCATCTTTGGACAAATATTGTTTTAGGGCAGTGTAAACGCTCTTAAACCGTATGCAACGGATCAAAAATATTCAATGCTATCAAGTGTCAGCCCGTCCCTGAATTACCAACAGATAATATTGCGTGAAAGCGACCATGACTCTGGTGATGGCCAAATAGGCTGGGTAGCCAAGATCAGGCAGTCGACTTACTCTGGTATCCGTTGACTACTGGTCTTTCTTTTATTTTATTACACTCTCAGCAGTGTAGTGGTATGACCGTTGGGCTAACGCCGCGTTGAACAGATTCCTACAGAAGCAGGTGCAGTAAATTTTGAATTTTACACGTGGAAAACGACATTTCACGGATCAAAATAGTGCTCATGTTATGCGTAAACGTAGCCTGCATGCAAACATAACTGGTTTCTTCTTAGAGAAGTTTTTCCTCCAGTAGAGTATGCTAATTAGCGACACAAAGCTATTATGCTGCTATCAGCATAGGAATATTTGGATTTAATTGGCGTGTATATAAACAAACCTTGCCAAACAAATCCTGCTGTGTGGGGCTGTTTTGATTACTTTATTTTCAAACCTACTTTTGGCCGCCCCATTGAATTTTATTCAATAAGAATAATTACAGGCATTCCTTGAAGATGTTTATCAATCAATTAAGCACAAAGAGAACAATAAACATCTCTTTCCACCAATGAAGTCTGGTTCCTCGAGGCTGGGAACCTGACATGACTTTGGACAGGCTTGACTTTGGACAGGCTTTGTGTCGCTGATGCGCAGACTCAACAGGAGGAGGAACTTCACTTCTCTTCAGGGAACCGGTAGAGTTTGCACGCACGCTACGTAAACGTGGTCTCCACGGGGGGGGGGGGTATCTCGACCTATTTCTTAACAGGGACGCGCCATTTTGCCCGAAAAATTGGTACCCATAATTCCGTAAATTCTGGTGGATTGTAGGGTCATAATTCCGTAAATCGAATGAAAATCTGGGCCATAATTCCGGAAATTATGAAAAATCCCCTGAAAAAGACACCCATAATTCCGTTAAATGTATAAAAATTGTGAAAATGCTACCCATAATTCCGTAACGGTTTGAAAAAAGTACCCCTAAAAAATGGCACGTCCCCGTACCATGAAAAGTACTAAGTTACCCCCCCCCCCACCCGAGGTGGTCTCAAAGGCTATGCTATAAAGTTCAGCATGTAAATTAGAATCGAAACCCCCTAGACTCAAAAAGATGAGAAAAACTTTCAGAGTACAAGATTTTGATTAAATAATAGTATACAAAGTACGGAATGGTTTTGGCGACCAGATCTTTTTGAGAACTCCTTTCTCTATAAATACAGAGAAAAATATACCGATTTTGTACTTGATACAGCATCAATGCCCGTATTAATGAATGAGACAATAACAGACATACCTTGTGCGATTTTTCCAGTTCGATACTCCATTCATTAATAGCTTGTTTGTAAGCTTCAATTGTCTGTATAAGCTCATCTTGAGTACAGTTAGCATATTCATCACCAGCAGCGCTAAAAATTGAAAAGGCATCATGTTCAATCATTTTAAGAAATTTCCAGGCAAAATCGGTCACTCCGTTCAGATCTTACCATAGGCGATGATGCACCGATTTTTTGGGAAAGGAACACAAAAATTGTAGAATTACTTACCCATTTGTTGTCCAGTGATCTAATTTGTATCTCCATTGATCACTTTGAGTAAAAACGATCAGCATACAACCGTTTTCCTTTATCGTTTGTCACTCGGTTAGACTCTGTCCTGTTATGTTTTGCTTGGCTAGGCCTATCCGTATCACATGTGATTTGAAGTAGATAGCTCCTTCTTAAGGGGAGCAATCATTCAACTCACATGTGATTTGAATAACATATAGATAGGCCTATCGGACAAACAATGAAGGAAAAGAGGTTGTCTGCTGATTGTTTCTATTCAATGTGATCATGAGAGACAAAGATGAGATTCCTAGGCAGCTAATGGGTAAGAAATTCCATAACTTTTGTCTTCCTTTCCCAAAAAATCGGGGCATCATCGCCCATCATCTTAAAAGGAATTTTCCGGAGAGTCGCTTCCAGGACGCTAAAAAACGGACCAAAATCACAACAATATTCCCCTAATATTTCTCCCTTACTGCAATCAGGGGCGGATCCAGCCCGAAGTTGAAGAGGGGGCAATTTGCAGAGTGGGCGCCAAATATATAATGAAAAGTAAGTGCGCTGGAGGCGCCCAAAAATTTTTTGGGCCCCCATTCAGGAAAAACTTTCTGAACACCTTAATTCACATGTTTCCCACATTCAGAATGAAACACGAAACAAAGAGTGCATTTGGGTCAGGATAAGGGGCGCCCTTAATGCCGAAAAGGGGGCGCCAAGCTGAGTTTTCTTCATGAAGGGGGGGGGACAGTTGCCCCAAACTGCACCCTCTAAATCCGCCACTGACTGCAATGACTTGCACACGCTTTAGCAAGCTTTAGCATGTACAATCCTCTTAAGAGGATGAAAAGTTTTCCCCCTGCACTCACAGAGGCTCACAGTCTAACAAAGTCGTCCTTGATGTTTGTCTCAGTCCATTTACTGATGGTGTTCAATTTTATGACTTGACCAGAACAACATGCATAATCTTAAAGCTATGTGTTTTCGTTGTAATGGAAGGGCATCATTGCTTCTTTGCTAATTGTTGAGCATAAAGCAACAAGCAAAGGTAAAAGAAGGCTTAGAATACGTTCAAATGATACTGGAACAATTTGAAAATGATACAAAATTCAAAGATGCTAATCTCTTTGCAATCTCTGTTATAACCGTGCAGGATTTTGAAGACATATGATCAATCTAGGAATCGATCAACCTCCTTCCGAATTCTGTGAAAATGCTCCGTTTTCAGCATTTGCGAGTTTCACACGACACCGCTTTAAACAAATTGTGCCAACAAAAATAAGCCATTTTCAAGTGAATGGGAGACCTGTCTTAACCATTCCATAAAAGTGCAAAGTCGAATATTTTGACAAATTTATACTTTTATTGACACAATCGACGTACAACACGCTCAACAACTTTATTTTCAATTTGTAACAATTCCATGCCGATTTCAAATTGTCCCAGTATTGTGTGAACGCGGTCTTGATATTCACCAGAAAGAAATGAAAAATAGATAAACTTATAACTACCTCGATCCCCCTCGTCCCTGAAAAAGAAATTATGAGTTCATTTAGATCGGTGGTAAACAAGATAGCCTGCCACATCACAAATGAAAGTACCAAGGAACTGAAATTTTCACGAAGGTTTTGCGAAATGAAGTCTTTAAATTGTGGTCGTGTGGGCCGGATCTCCACTAGGCGGAAAATGTCGAGCCACAAAAAGTAGAACGTATTCCTACTATTCGCGGCTCGACATTTTTCCGCGGCGACAATTCGATCAGCCAATTAGATTGCTGGAAAATTTTCCGCCTCGACATTTTTCCGCCTGTTGGAGATCCGGCTTTACAGTCATAAATTTCAAGCGTATCCTTGGAATATTTTTGGCATTTCGATACGGTCCTGCAAAGAATACATATGAGAAACCCACTGAAACTGTTTAACTAGTAACGAACTTTAATTTCACTTCAAATCCCTACATTTAAAGTTTTATATCAATTGTTTGTAATATAGATCTTCCATGTTTACGCTTTACTCATTCAGCTGATGATGCCGTACGGATAAATAGAGAAATATTGCATTTTTGTTGCATGAAAAAGAACGAATCATATTCATAAATCAAATGAGTTTCAACGATCTCATAAACCCAAATACATTCCTTACTGAATTTTAACAGTTCAAACCGTTAATTTTTTGAGCCACTTACATTTTAGTGACTTCATATGCCATAGATACAAAAATCACTGCTCTTAAAGGCAGGCTGTCCCCTCGATAATTTGCTTCACCCAAACAAAGCAAAGCCATTCAAGCATCATTTTCATGGCCATGAAAATTACACATGAACGACCCTGCCCTCGTTGAATAAAGAAGATAAGCGCAAATTTGTGGAATATTCAATAGAGATCTTTATCGCTCTTTTTCATTGCACGTGTCGCATCTTGAGTGGCCTTTGTTTTCGCCATTTTCATGGACCATGTAAATGGCGACAACAAAGGCCAACCAAGAGATGGCGCCAACAAAGCATGCTGGTTGAATGAGAGCCTTTAAAGGCATTGAGTCCGTTAATAGCGCTCTCATGTCCAATATCAACTTCTTTTCAATCATGAAACAAAATTTGTCATTTAATCCCTATTGAAATTAAACCAAAGAACTTCCTGAGGACAATGCAAGGATTAAGAAGTCTTTGGTCTCCACTGCCAATGAGTTTAGCACTATTGTGCGATAACAAAGGGCCGTCAGCGGTTTGTCAGCAAAAATTCAGGACAGCGTTAACGCTAAAGTATTTATAGCAACTCAATTCCTTTAAAGACCCATAGCTAACCATGACCCTTTGTGCGCCGAGTGACTAGTAAGACAAAGGTAATTTAGGCCAAAAAGGACTTTCAGATAATACGAAAGTCGACTTTGGCGCCACGAGGGCTCATGGTTAGCAATGGGTCTCTAAAGTTGATCTGAAGCGAAAATTTCTAGTGATGCCTATGAGCGGCGCTGTTGAATGATACGGAATCCACTTAAGATTTCTGTGATATCTCATTTCATTTCCAAGTTATTCACTGATATTACATTTCAGTTGATGACATCATTTTGTCTGGAAATTACTAGGATGATGTATTGAAATATAGCTGTATCTGATCTTTGAAATGTTACAGTTGTAGGAGACATTTAAGTTGAGCTGTATAGGAATTGTCTCATGACCTGATATGATACTTAGAAAGGCAAGTGTGTTGAAGAAAAGTTCCTTGAGTCAGTCAGTTTCCATATGGAAACATTGTCAGCCTCGTACTTTTTCTTTACTTTTTGCACCAAAAATGACATCATCAGCCAAGCAATCTTAAAAAATAGTGGATAAATCGAAAATGGAACAGAGTATCACATGAAAATAAATGACATTCTTTATCATTCTAAAGTCCTATTCATTTGCATCAATAAAAATTTCGCTGAAGATCACCTCCAAAATACAATATCTGCAGTAAAGTAAACATCGCATTTCTCTTGGACTCATCCTGGACTCCCAAAAACATTCGTAAACCAAGATCAAAGCAGTAGTATATTTGCATGATTAGCTAAACAAATCCATAGTTTATAAGAAAAATAATAGAAGATACCATGAATGTTTAATCTCTTTTGAGTCGCACGATCCTCTTAGACTTGTATTGTCTCGTTACTCGAAAACTCTTATGATGAAAATCTTTGGGCTAAGGTTCAACACGCTGTGATGCCTACATGGGATTTATTTTCAAAAGTCTCCATTCAGTGCTAAGGGAACAGCTAATTAATGGTCATGTAATGGGTCTTGGTGATTTAAAAACAATGTTCTCAGCGGAAAATTGAATGAACACTGATGGGATTGTTTGGACAATGGTGTGGACTCTTTCCAGGGAAAGAAGAGAGACCATGTTGGTAGATAAATATTTGTAACTCCAAAAGCTTGTGAAAACCTTTCTAGCAAGCCGGAGCAGTTAACAATGTGGGCCTAAGGTTTCGTTTTTATGTGAATCAACATGTATGGTACACACCGTTACATAAGCCTTAGGGGCTCCTTTAGGGGCCCTCAAAGGGAGAGCTTACCAGGTACGGCTAGAAAAATGATTTTTGCTTGGCTGCCATAAAAGATCCTTCCAAACTACGCATCGACGGTAGCAGCATAAGTTAATATCCATATTTTGACTGTCTTGGAAATTTTGCGTGTTCCAGAGAATCAGTCAGCTAATACATAAGCGATCTGGTCGTGTGAGGTCGTAAACTGCAAGTTAAGACCTCATATATGGAATAAAAATTAAAAAGGAATTTTCTGGAGATGCAGCTCTTCCGCAGGCAATGTTTAAATATTCATACTTATTTGATACACCCGCAATTTGCTCCCTGTAAAAATTGTTCAAATAAACACACCTGAGCCTCGTTTGCATTCATAGTTTCGTTCTGATAAGTGTTTTCTTTCACTTTATTTGCTTCTTCTCCTGCCGTTGCTCCATCACCCTGGAAACGCAAATGTAATATTATTTAAAGGTAATTGCATCTAGCCTAAGAAATGAAACCCAGTCATCGAATTGGGGCCATCTGTCAAAAATAAGAAAGGTTCGGAGAACCATTATTTGATAACTATGAAGTAAGGAACTGCAATTACAGAAACTACACACTGCCTGGAATCTCATACAATAAGTTATGCAATGGGTTATTACATGGGGATCAAATTTCAAAATACAGCCTGTAGGCTCCTCATCTCTTAATCTACTATGTTCGTTTTGGGGTGTCTGCTGCGCGTAAGAGTCCCTAATGAGAGCGTTCCTCCTGAAACAGTTCTTGTTGCATTCACCTCGGTCAGTACCGTGCTGTAAATGAATTAATTCATTAATTGTCCATATTTTGATGACAAAGAATTGTTTGCTAACAAGGACTTCTTGCAAGAGCACTATGATAACCAAACTTACCTGTTGAGCGCTTCTGAAAGATGATTGCCTTTCATGATAGCAAAATTCAACCGCTGTTAGCGAACAATGAGACTAATCTGTAAACTTTAATCAGCCTCAGACCACCCCGTGCAAGAGTTTTTCGCTTTTCAAGGGGGCATGTTTGATGTCACACACTTTGACTTGAGCCACTGTGGCCCCTGGTCCCTTACACTAACCACCAAAATCAACGGCTATAAAGTCCCGATAGGTCAAAAAAAGCTACGGTGCAGTTCCCAGGGGGAGGGCACTCAGCAATGACACATTCGGGGCGCTAAGTCCGATATTTTGGGTCAGAATATTGCCAAAAGTGAAATTTTTGGGTCCAAAGAAACTGAAACTATGTTCATGATATTTTTGATACTAAACATCGTTTAACTGATATTTCTGGGTTCACTAGAAGCAATCCTGACTTCTATTTGCACTGTTTCGGGATATTCTATGTTACTCTCGAGTACCAAATAAACTGGGGAGGGGTGAGAATAATGGGGGGGGTTAGAAATCGTTCGATATAACAATAATGGGGGGCTTGGAATGATGGGGGGATGTTGTTTTCTGATGTAAACACGTCTCTCTCATATACTTATGTGAACAGTGATGCTACTGACACATTTACTTTTGAACTCTGGTTCCGCTGAATGCACTTCTTGAGACTTTTTCTTGCGTTTATTCAGAAATTACGTTTACTGTCATTTCATGTTTCCAAAAATTAATAAAAGGAGAAAGGGGTTGGAAAATTTTTCACACATTAATAAGCGGGGGGACGATTATTCGGTACCCAAGAGTAAAGGTTTCTAAGTATAAAATTAGCTGATATTCTGGGTTGCAGCGAAGCTGAAGTGATATTTTGGGTTACCAGAAAATTTCTTGAACTAGCCCCCTTTATGTGTATGTGCTGAGTGCCCCCACTAGGGTGCAGTTTGAGTGAATAAATCCTCCTCGTCCACAATCACTTTCTGACATTTATTTGAGCGATTTGCAAAGAGTCTCGAAGTCAAAAGTTCGGCTGTATCCCCTATAACCTAGAGACTTCTGAACTTCTGTCCGTGGTATCTGTTCTTGATGCTTTCGTTCGTGATCAACCTTAACCAAACAGCACTATGGGCACATGGGGATTTGTGAATGCATTTCAACGCAAATAACCCGACAGACGAACATAGTATTAGTTGATATGATTGAGAATTGACACATGGGAATTGTAACCAAGAAGCCCTCCACACCACGGCTCAGAGGACATTTCTGCCAAATGAAACTCAAATTTGGCTGATTATTCAAAAGTTTCACTCTTCATTGCCACACTAGGTCTTTAACAAAAAAGGAACCTCTGCTGGAGACAACTATTTTACCATCTGTGTCCATGTTGGTGCACAAGGACCAGCAGGAATCCGGAGAGGCCAGTCATTTCAAGGTCAATGACACCTTTTGGCCAGTGGTTAAGATTAAGGAAATCACTTCACAAAGATTACTTTATCAGCCACAAAATGTCCAGATCAAATCACATAATATGTCTGACAATCATTACCTACTGTAGATATATGAACCAAAGGCAACAAAAATATCAGAAAAAGGGAAACAAGACATTAGTGTGATTTTTTCTTTGGTAAAGACACACCTCCAGGGAAATGAAGACATATTCTATAGACTATGTCATGTTGGTAATTCAGCAAGTATGAAAAATCTCATCTAAAAGGAGGGGGGCTTTGGGGCGCACTAGCACCTGGAAATCCAGACCAAACTTTGAAAAACCCAAAAACCCGCAAGCAAAATAGCCAAAACCCAAAATTGCACTTCTAAAGAAAGTTCTTCAGTTTAGACAGAAATCTTTGATTATTTCCAGCAATTTCGTTGTCACCGATTCTCTGTGCCTCATTTTAAGCATTCAAAAGCTGGATTGCCCATCTCAGTTAACTACCTGCAATGTATGACTTTGAAAACAAAACAAGGAATTTTGAATGAAATACCATAAACCCAAGCACCAAAAATGGCCAAACCTGCAGCCCAGGGCATGAAAAATATTTTTCTTCATGCTGTACCGAATTAGTAAATTTTGTCAAGGAACACTCTCACAAATTTTAGCAGGATTGCCAGATGTACCAATTTGTCTAGGCACACCGTCACAAATGGTAATAATCCCGAAAACTGTTTTTCACACTCTCATTTTGTAACACAACTCAAACATGCGGTAACAAAATCTACGGCCTAAAAATACTAGGTCCCAGTCCTAATCTTAACTACGCGTCTAAAATGTACTTTGTGGACTAGTGCAATGGAACGAACACAACGTGACAAATTAACTAATCTAAAATCTGTTCAATGTTCCCGGACAAAACTCAATACTTAAATTTCCTGCATGAAGAGCCAGGAACTATGGTCCTACAATGAAAATCTGGCTTCGCCCCACACTCGTTACCTTCCAAAACATAACCACATAACCATTAATAGACATAGATGCAGAGCTTCTGATGTTTTCATCCTCAATGCTGATGTGTCTTTATCCAAAATCTTAACAAAAAACTGTGATATTTGGAACATTTCTCCATAACTGACCAAATAGCCCAGTCTTTTTCTTTCTTCATTTTTTAGTAGAATTTGATACTACAGGAATATTTCTTATGTTGAAATTTCAAGGATAGATGTACACAAACAGGTGTCATGCCAGCTCCCTAACAGGACAATCTCAAAGACTCAATCTCATTAAATAGTAAAATACCAAGCACTGAGGGGGTAGTGGGGTCCATTGTTGCTGGAAACCTGTGTTTGTCAAAATTCACCATTTCCCTGCAAAACTTTCTATAAAAAGGTTAAAGGAAACATGGCAAACCTTTAAGATCTTCCTGATTTCAGCTGAAAAGACCCCGTTAGAGAAATCTGCACCTTTAAAAGCATTAACATGAGAAGCACATACCTGTGCATTGTGTGCTATAGTATCTACTATGCAGCTCATGATACATATCAGCATAGAGGATAGCCAACATTTAAGGGGCTTGGTATGGGTCTTGCCTGAATATGATGACTTGATGGATATAAAACTGGGCAAATGGAGCCTGAAATGCACTAAATTTTTCCTACTAAGGGGGCTGCAGCCCTCCAAGCATTGAGCCTCCTATGCCTATGAATATGCATGACAAGATGGTGGAACTGGGAGATATCAATGAAAATGTCACCTGGGACTTCAAAGGGAGCACAGTCCAACTTGTTCAGTTACCCTCAAAAAACAATTATTTTCATCTCAACAAAGCAGTTTGCCCCAATGTACAGTATCTAGCAGTGAATCTAGCACTCACTAGAAATTGATTGAACTACACAGTTAGCTTAAATTGCAAAGGCCAAGGTGCATTTTAGCACTAAGTGCTTGGATTCCATAAGCAATGAAGATCTACAATGGAGTCTCTACATCTGCATCTATCAGAGTAATCAGTAAAGCCCCTATAAAGCATCACACACTGATAAGGATCTGGCTATTGAGTCTGCAAGCACATGCTATGTTTCTTGAGTAGAAAAACGAAAAAGGAAGGGTGGAAATTTGTCTATTGAGGATAAGGCAATATATGCTGACATATCCAAGAAGTCAACAACTCCTTGTCATGATGATCAATCACTGGATAATTTCCAATCAATGCACCGTCAGTCACTCTCCCCCTGGTCACAACACATGTGACAGCTGTGATGTAAGCAGCACAATGAAATAAACTGAAGGAAATGGCACCAAGTTAAAACAATATGACAAAGAAAACAGAATAGGGGGAGGTTGTGAGCATAAGGTGAATGGGGGGAAAGAAAATGCCACTAGTCATCATTGATATATGACTTGAGCTATCACACTCAACAAGTGCTGGTGAAGTTGAGGTTTCTTAGGGTTTTAGCGTTTTTGCATCAAAAGGTCTGGAAGACAATAACGAGGTTATTCTGTCTAAGAATTCATAAGAAGTCTCAAGAACTTCTTACGAATTCTTCTGTAAGAAATTCATCATAATGTGAAGAATTCTTCAAAAATTTTCAAGAACTTTTGAGAATTCTTGTCATGTCAACATCAACAAGGCCTGCACAGTAACTATTGTTTGGATCCTTAAAGTAGGTAAGCACTCATCAACTTTGTGACTCAGACTAGAATGTTTGTACTGCATGTGCAATATCTTGTGTGCACAGGAACATATGCGGTTTTTAACCTGAGCCAAACAGTTGGCAATAAACAAAAGACCTAATGGTTTAATCTGTTGTTCTCAACTGCAAATTTTCCACCCAGTCTTACTTAGGCCATCTAGAGTTGCCCACACAAGATACAGTATGTGGGTGACGCGTGAAACCTGTCTGCCTGGCATTGTCTTAGCTGCAGAGTCCAAATATTTACAGCACTGTGCCTTAACACCACAACATTTTTGGTGCCTTGGTTTTTTCCTGGTCCCTTGGTATCGCTGCTAAACCAGGTCAAGGCATGACAAGGACTTAGCATCTGCCTGCACATGTGAAGCCTTCAAAGCCCTTGGCTTGTAGACTTATAGGCGCAACAATGCTCCTCCTTAACACTAAAAATGGGCTTATCATTTTCTTTCGCGTTTAAGACCCTATTTTCTGCATTTAATCTATCAAATCACCATCACACAACTGCTTTAGCCCCATTCAATGGTCACTCCTTGTGATGAGATCCGCAACAAGCAGATATTTAATTAACTCATAGACTCCCATTGGTGCCATCCGGCGCGCTTTGTTGTGAGGTGTTGTATCCCCATTGATTCCATCTGGCGCACGATCTTTCACCCTCCCGTATCCCCACTGTATCCAAGTGGCACATCGCTCCTGATTGGCCAGTTGCTCTAAGTTCGTAGATCTGATTGGTTTAATCTACAATGGGTTTTGTAGCCTTTTGTCTTGGCTTTACAATGATATCTTTTGTTTGGGGGGTTGCCAATGACAATTTTTGAGTTATTATCGTTTGAAACGATACGGCTATAAATATTGTGATGGATTTTACTTGATCGAAAAATTTCAATGTTACTTTGAAAAAAACGTCTTGTAGTGATCGCGAAACTTTGCAATTCTTTACAACAAGACTGCTGTATATAATTGTGATATGAATGGAGGACAGTGAAAGCGATATATCTTTTGCTGCAGCCAAAAAGCAGCGAGAGAATTTCACAGAGGAAGAATGGCCTACGCATCGAAGGTCGCGAGGCGATGGGACTTGTTGGACTGTTTTCATTCCTCGATGCGCCCAAGAAACAAGGTTTATTGATGTGCTTGAGCAACAGGAAAGAACTGAAATTCTAATTCATCATTTATCAGAAGGTCAACAAGAAGTTTGCCTTCAAAAAGAATGGTGATGAGGGACAGAAGCCAAAACACGCAGATGCTAGAAACTCGATGAGATCTTGCGATTAGGCCGCTGACTGGCAAGTCCATGGTTGCTCATTGCATCCCAAGTAAGGGCTGTTGTCAGCAGCAGTTCCATGAAAGCAAAGACTCTTCAACTGAACTGTTTATCAAGAATATTGAACCAACAATTTTTGGACAACTTTCAAGCACTTTACCTGTTCAAATATTAAATACGGAGGATAACAAGCAACTAAACGAAAGCTTGCATTTGTAAATAAACGGCCTAAACTTCATCGCACCAATTCAAACAAACTTCTCGGTTGTAATAAGGTTTGATATAAATAAATTGTTTCCATAGTGAAAATATTCAACCTTTTGTGAACAATTTCATAATACTTTATTTTTTTATAGCAATGACTTAAATACTTAAGATATTATAATTAAAAGCAGAAGTCAAATTTTTTCAATTTTTCTGACACCCTGTGGGGATACAGAGCTGAACAGCTCATTCTTGGTCTGGGGATACAAAGCACAATTACTCACATCTACCACGGGAGTCTATGAGTTAACGAAACTTGGTACAAATCTGAAGAAGGAAGATCACTTTCCCTAGTCAGGGCTTTCATGTCCAGAAATTAAGATGCGCAACCAAAAACCCATGTGAACTGTGTGGGGCGAATGAAAGAAATATCAAACGGTACCAAAAGTATGTCTTGTACTTCTTGAGAACCAGTGAGTGAGACATGGACAGACACAAACCAGTGAACAAAAGCTGCTTGGAAAGTCTGACATTTAAGATAGCATGAATCTAGGAAGAAGATGGCCTAAAATGAGGCTGATTAAACTTGAGTGGAATGAGAAAACAAAGTTACTCACCTGCATCCAACAAATAAAATAGCATCAGAGAGTTACAAGGTATGCTTTAAAGCGAAAATCATTTTGTCTACAAAGTTTTCTGGTGTGAACTCCCACATGGGACATAGCTCTCTTCAAGGGAAATATACTTTTACCAGACACGTGATCAATTGCTCCGTTAGGTGCGTGCGAATGTTTGGGTGTGTGCCTGCATGCACGCCCCACTGAAAACCCTGCTGGTATATGCAAAATGAGTCTCTCCACCCTACATTCTCCATGTTTTTAAGAGTAAAACAAACCTGAGAAATCTTCAACTACCTGCCACAGCAACTTCGTTAAAAATCTAGTCAACTGCATCATTCAAACTGAAAATTTGACAATTCATGCCAAATCTTGCAAGCTGATTGGTATTCTAAGAAACTCAGAGTTTGGGCTTAAATAGGGCCGTGTTTAAAGAGTAATACTACAAGTCTCTGTTGCCCAAAAGCACCATCATCAAGCTAAAGAGCACAGAGAAACAAGGCACTGGAGGTCATAAGTCTAGTATAACCCTGCAACTTTGAAAGCTAGGAAATTTCAGAAAGCAATGGTTGGGGTTCCCTTCAAACTTGTTTAGGGGTTGTCCAAAAATTCACTTGTGATCGCTTAGCGGCATTTGGCCACTAACTTTTCAACCCCCTCCCTCCCCCTCCATAGTGGACTTATATATTTTCTATTCCATCATTCTGATGATGCAAGCTTCCAGTCATCTCCAATTATTATGGGCCTAAATCAACTGCTCATTAGATTGCATGATGATTTGAAGCAATGGCAGCAAAAGCTTGCAAAAATCATCATATAGGGTGTGTGAAATTGAAAATAAACATAAATTTTCTTGATCAGGATTCCATATAAGTTCCACCAATGATCACATAATGGATTTTGATGAAACCCCCTCCCCCCTTAGCCGCCCAATACCGCTAAGCGATCACAAGTAGATTTTTGGATGACCTCTTAGCCCAGTGACAAGTGTGTTGGTGAAGTTGCATTTTTCAGCGCCAAGCACTGGGTTCGCAGGAATAGAGCAGACCTAATCGAGTCCGCAACCCCTTGTCATGACGCTCAAGTGGTGGGGCTCTACCGGGACTCGAACCCACTCCGCCTGACTACTCTGGCTGCAATGTCAGAGGATTACACCACGGCGCCACAACACCTTCAAACCAACACCTTCAAGTGCTTTGTAGCTGCAAACTGCTATTTAGGTTACCACTGACCGTTTTTCTTTTTGTGCCAAAAAGATTTTGATTCATGATTGAGCATCGTTAATTTGTAAGTGCTATTTCAATCTTTCTATGGTTCTTATATTTAATTCCTCTTTCAAGTAACAACTGTTAAACACACCTACTGTATGTATGTTCCAACACCACAAGAAATGGGGTCTATCCCTGACCTCAACTAAAGCATTCTGCTTAATTAAATAACTTTCTCGTTTTACTACGCCATTTGTTTAGAGGCATGCACAGTTTAAGTGTTTTCTGGTGATTAGACAATTCTCTACCAAAAGACAACGAAGTGTGGATTTTGCCAGCGATGAAACAGAAAATTATGGATCAGACATTTTATCAAGGTTTTCAGAGACGATAGGCCCAAAACTTTTGGGGTGAAAATAAGATTACCAAAGAACAAATAGAGCATTATTTGCAAATTAGCATTCAAAATTCACGCCTCAAGGAAAAGATATTTACCTCCATATTCGGCATGATAACGACACCCGTAGACCTGCGTTTCTCCCTCAGATGTTTTCTCTGTTGTCGTTTCTTGCTGGTGGTGGCCCCTGCTCCCCTTTCCTTCTTCTGGAGATGTTTTCTGTCGCGTTCCACTTCATCATGACTATCTTCATGTCGTGGCTTCATATCATCGCTTCCATCTTTGTCGTCACCGACCTTCAAACGACTTATTCGGGCTGTAACTGACTCTAACTCGCTCTTTTGAGCTTCGCCTTTGCCTGCCTCTCTGCTGCTGCGGCCGGTGCTCCTTGCAGAACTGGTAACGCTGATTCCAATGCTTGGAGTGCTCCTGTCACTCGGTTCTTTGCCATCTACTTCAGTCGTTTCAAACGCTTTATTTCTTCGCTCTGTTCTCTCTCGTCTTTGTTCGATTCTCTCTTTCCTAAACTTGCTGGTAAATCTTTCTGTGTCTGTGGCCATTTCTGCTCCGGTTCGGTTTGTTTGTGGATGACTGGGCCTGGGCCTAAATTGATACTCGCCTGGGTTGTGATTAGCGGTCGATAACTCGCAATGTTCTCACAGCAAAACTGCAGAATTTGGCAGCGAAAATACAAAACTGGCGACACAGACTTACGTGCAAGACTTCGTTCTGTTAAATGATGTCTATTTGTAGCCGTTTAAGTTCACAGTATTGGTAACAGATGTCCATTTTGTAAGGCCAGTCTTCAGGAATCTGCTTTGACAAAATATGGCGAAGTGAGAAAGCAATTGACACGCTCAATGCGCACCAGACTCACCCTCACTTTCTCCATCACCGATTGGTTGATTAAACAATAGGATTAACAATGGGTGTGCAACACAATTGAATTTGTATGAAGAGCAAATTACAGACTCAACAACTTTACAAAGTAAATACAAAAATAAACAATATTTGAAAGGGAAAACCAAAAACTATGCTACATTAACAATGTGCATTCCCTTTTGTATCGAAGACAGTAATGGCCCGCAATTTTGTTACGTCGGATATTGGATGTGAAAAAAAAACGGACAGTGCATTTGCCTTGATTTGAGTTCAGCTGAGATCAGGAAGAAAAATTGATAGGTATTGTTTGCAAATTTTAAAAACTTGCAACTCACACTGTATCTTATTCGTGATTGATTATTATACTTGAGAATGAAATATGTCTTGCAAAAGAAAAATATTACTTACTTCTGACGTGCCTAGCAAGTCTGGTTTTAGCAAGATCTTACATGGAATTTTGCCTGCTTTTTTGCGTGATTATTTGCTGCCGAAAACGAAGACCAAATAACAGTAAAAATTGTTTTTGTTTGCAACGTGGAATATGGCTCTCTTGCAACAAAGATACAACGAAAACAAAATTAAGGCAATCGTTGAAAATGGTATGCTCTCGGCAAACAAGGCAAACAAGCTCAATAAATATAAACAAAACAAAGATACACAAAGTTAAGCCTAATGAATTAATGACGGGCTAATGTGTTTGTTATTTGATGGGTCTGAACTGCTAATCATGGAGTTATTCGCAAATGGCATCAATCAAAATTAGCTTAATGACCTTTTACTTTTTTGCCACATTGAGCAAACATGTCAGTGGATGGTAAGCAAAACTTTTGCGATTGGCAATAATATCTGGTCTCTTCGCAAACATGTTTGCCGACAAACAAACTTTTAAAATTTCTCTTTGAAACAAGCCTTGCTTTTTGACTTATCTAAAGAAGGAGAGCTGCCCAGTGGCGGATTTAGGGGGATGCAGTTGGGGGCAACTGCCCCCCTTCATGATGAAAACTCAGCTTGGTGCCCCATTTCGGCAAGAACGGCGCCCCTTATCCTGACCCAAATGCCCTCTTTTTTCGTGTTTTGTTCTGAATGTGGGAAAAATATGAATTAAGGCGTTATTCAATTGAGAAAACCATAGAATTTTTTCCTGAAAGAGGCCCAAAGATTTCTGCGCGCCTTCGGCGCCCTTACTTTTAGCTACATTTTTGGCACCCACTCTGCACATTGCCCCCCTTCAAGTTTGGGCTGGATCCGCCCCTGGAGCTGCCTTCATATTTTCAAAAGTGCCAAAACAATATTACGTAAATTTACAACGAGTAACTTTTTCAACTTACCACAAGCAAATGTTTGAACATTTACAACTGAATTTTAAGTCTGTTTATGTTTAACCGTGAGGACAAAACTTTCAGAGCAAAACAGTCGAGAGATACTGTTTGAAAAACAAAGCTTCCCCGTAAGGCCGAACTTTGTTTTGTATCATTGTTTATGGAAAATACTTGAAACAAGACATGATATGCAAAACCGTTCAAAATGTTGTATTTTTTAGCGGTTATCTAGTGGCATTATTTGCCAACGTAATGTGGTGGCATACATTTTCTTACAAACAGCTGAAAAAGCTAAGCTATTTGGTTTGTTTTGCAAAATTTGTCAAATTTTGGGAAGATTGCCCATTTCTTCAAATAAAGAACTTTGATATCCATGCATCAATGGTCCTCTGAGCGTGAGAGATTTCCGTCGGCAATTCTATCGTTTAAGCCTGGTTTCCATATAGCCGTAAGGTGCCGTAAGGTTGCCGGCGGCAATCTTCTGCCATCTTCCATCTGCCATGCCCCAGGTACCGCAGTCGAACGATTTAAATGGAAACGTCTTAAATATTGTGCTGCAACCATCGTAGCTGAAGTGCCGTAAGATACCGGTAACTATGCCGGTAACTAAGGGATAGAATGAAGACAATGAGAGACAGAACAAAGAAAGTCAATGATTTGCCGGCAGCTGCCGCAGGCAACCCGTTTCCATATCAACTTTCATGGCTGAAGATGCCGTAAGGATCTAGAAAAGTTGAAATGATTCAACTTTTTCCAGGTCATTACGGTACCGTAACTGTCATGGTTGTGGATGCCAGCGGTACCGGGAGAAATGGTTTCCATATAAATTGAAATGGTTGTGGCAGGCCGGGGGCATGCCGGCGGCAATGGTTCCGGCAATGCCTGCGGCAGCCTTACGGCTATATGGAAACCAGGCTTTAATCGTTTCCTGACAACGAATAACAAAACTGCCTGACATCAGAAACTAAAATTTTGCAAATACTTTTCCGTAGATTCACTATTTTAATGTCCTTGTTCTTGGGCAATGCCTTTGCAAGCGTGATTGAAAATTGTCTGGTAGCTTCTTGTTTTTTGAAAATGCTCACCAGTTTAAAGACACGTTGAATACGACTGCTTGCATTCCAAAAAAATTCTGGATGCCTGAAGAGTGAACATTCCACATTCTAAATGATTGCCTCCAAGAGGGCTTTCTTATTTACTGGTAGAGAAATGAGTCATGTTGTAAACACAAAAAGTAAGTGGCAAAAATTTCATGATATTACGTATATTTCTAGATGGCTTAAAATAAAGTTTTGCTATTTCCCTGTAATTCGAATGTTCGACTACTTGGAATTTTTCAGAAAAGGTGAATATTTCGAAATTACAGAGCATTCAATGTTTCAACTCATTTAAGGATGTGACGTTGTCAAGCTTCAAAATCGTAAACTAGAAGAGTGAAAGACTTTTGCTTGCTAAATTTTAGACATTCATAAACTACGGTTTTCGCGAAAATCACCCAATGTTTCTTCAAGAAGCGTAGAAACTGCGTATAGTTTTAAAGTTTTTCAAAATCTTTCTTGGGTTTTTAAAAAAGGAGAAAACACTTTTGTTCTGAAAGTGCGTATGATTTCAGAATATTCCAGCCGTAGAATTATTAAAGAGTAGTGAAAGCTTCTTGCAAGTCATTCAGTTCAAAGTGCGTCTTGAAATTTTACACCAATTTTTCTCGTTTTTTACCCTATTCACAATGACTCAGATGAAACAGTTTGATCTAAACCTGGTTAAATTTCAGTTAGTCAGATGCACTCAATTTCTTGGATTGACCAGTCAGAAGACCCAAGTCGATAGGCTGGTTTGGTTTACACTGGTGTTACTTGCAAGTTTAAATGGGGGCATTTGAAGAACAAAGTAATCGGAAAGGTCTTAGCAGTATTTTGCAGTTAAAACTTCGTTGACAATTCAGGTGACTGTCAAGACATTTTGGTATTTTTGCCAGGAACATTGCAAAGCATCTATGTACTGGAATTTCTACCAGGACCATTTGCCATCTCATGTAAGTTCAATAAATTTGATTGGTCAGTCTTCCACTCGACGCAAGCGCATTGGTTCCAATATTCCTATGACCCAATTTTTAAATTATGAATTGCTTGAAAGAAACTTAGATACTTATATTTGCTGTTCTCTCGTTCGACTGTTAAGAGATCTTGAATATTTTCCGAGATTTTCATATTTCTTGAAATAAGAGAAACACTCTAAGTTTGAAAATATTGAAAATGTTAGAAATGTACGCAGTGGTAGCAAACTGCTAAAGTTTCTTTGAAGCCAGTCAGCTAAGCGAAATAGGTGATAGCAGATGTGAGATTTATTCCTGCGGCTGCAAATCGCTTTTTGTCATAAACAGAATTTACATTTTGAAAACGGTGAAAAATATGACGCAAGCAAAAGTTTAGCTTGCGTTCACGCGATACCGGAACAATTTGAAAACGGTAAGAAATCTGACCACAAAGAAGAAGTTGCAATCTCCACAAGAATTTGACATTACAGATATTAAAGATCGATCAGCCTCGTTCCGAAAGTGTTGAAAAAATGATCTGTTTTCATAATATTTGTGTTTACGCATGATGCCGCTGTCCAAATGTGCCGGTTAGGGTACCGTTTTCAAAATCTGCCGGCAAAAAATTGCCGTTTTCGTGTGAATGAGAGGCCTATCCGTCACATTTTTCATCGTTTCCAAATGTGCCGGCATCTAGTGAATGCAGTCTAAGTCATAAAAGAACTGAGCTAAAGACCAATTTCTAGTCATCGGAATTTTCCGAGTGGGCAGAATTTACGACAACAAAAATTGCTCAGGCGCAGGCGTAACTATTTATTCAATTTCCGAGCGAAATTTTCTCCCACAAACAATAGAATTTCCGTCCGCTCGGAAAATTTCACTGACTGGAAATCAACCATAAAGTAGACAGACAACAAAGAATTCAGCAGTTACTTTCGCGTTAAACAATATAAAACCGATAATTGAAAGACTGGATATGCAAAATACAGAGATGACCATTTTACCAAACTACTGACAGTATCAACGTGTTATTACATTACAAGATCGTCTATTACGGGTGGCCTCCGATCAACTGCCGACGCAACTTGATGGTTCAAGTGTACAGGAACTTCCTCGCACTGCTAGAGAAGAGGTAAATTCAGATCCTACAAATGCCTCCTGGCTTGGTCGCAACGAATTTGGGGGCTTGCTAGATTCGTTGTTGCAAACCTACAAATCTTGAAAATAACAGGCGTCGCAGGGACAGAACGACATCTCCCAATCACAAATTCTGACGAGAATGTCTGTCAAACCTTCTGGTAACTGGAGCAGGTTCAAAAGGCCCTCTTACCCGACCAAATCTAACGTTTTCTTCCAGAATGATGCCGAGGGATGCAACGTCTCCGAGGGTATACCTTTGCACACTTCTTGTGCAGGTAATTTGTGTCTGGAAAACACCGAATTTTGACAATTTTTGGTCTCGAGAAGGCCAGCTTGCGGGTAATCTTTGTCCAGAAAAAGCAAACTTTGGCACATTTGGTCTAGAAATAATTCTAGCCAAGGGTTACAATCTTCACCAGGTGGCACCCACACCCGAAATTTACAAGAGACCCCTGGTGAAAACATCCTCGTCAAAGACAGGCTAAGGACGAGCGTCTCTTTCATGAATAGCAACATTCGACGATGTGATTGAGCGAAATCAATGCGTGGCTATTAAAAGTGTCCGAGAGTGAATCAAGGAATTTCTAACAATGTCCCTAAACTCAAAACTTAACAAATAATTTGCAGGCAGCATGTTCAAACGGCTAACCCTGAAGGATTATTGACCCTCCCTGATAAGTTTGTCAACTTTCACCGAATCAAAATGCCTGCTTCCAAGCTGCCCGCATTCCGGACGTACTTCAAGAGAAATGTTGGAAAGAATGTTTTAAAAGGAAGATATGTGTATAATCTCAGAGGAAAGATTTCAGTGGTTAAAGCCTGGAGCTTTTCTGGCGATAAGGCCAGCTTGTAGTTGCTCTTGATATAACCAGACTTGTGAAAAAAATTTCAGTTCAGGGACATGAGAAGTTTTATTTCACTGCTAACCATCTAAGTTGCGTAAAGCAATCAAATCCCGGGGGGGGGGGTAACTTGAGTTTCCAAGATACGGGGTGGTGCCATTCAAATCGTAAAAGTACCACCCATAAATCCGGAGAAATTTCTCAAAAGTATACCCATAAATCCGGAGAAATTTCTCAAAAGTATACCCATAAATCTGGAGAATTTCTGAAAAATCATACCCATAAATCCGGGAATGCCAAAACAGCTCACCAATAAATGAATTCTGACAGAAAACTATACCCATAAATCCGGAAGATGCAAAAAATTGTTGAAAACGATACCCATAAATCCGAAAACTCTCATGAAAAAGGTACCCTAAAAAATGGCACAACCCCGTACCATAGACAAGTTAAGTTACCCCCCCCCCGGAAATCAAATGCACCTAATTTGTCGGAACCCTTACAAAACTGATGTCGGGGTACTTCAAAAAGTTCCCATGAAACCAGTGGCATAGCTTAAGCGATTGACCCTTGTTTCAAATTTTAGCCGCGATAATGCAGGCTGAGTTCAATCCTAAAATTCGGAACAGGCTGTGTTTTCGACGTCAATATGGCCATAATTTTGGTACATGATGTTTTGAAATACTTAGACCATCACCTTAAACATGCAGTGGTGCAGGGTAGAGCACAGTTCTTGTATGGAGGAATTTCAATCGGAGGGGACTTAAACATGAAATGCGAGGAGGCTTGAAGAAATATCAAACTCTAAATCAGTTACTTTACTGGTTCAATTAGTTCATGTACGCAATGCTGTAAACCATTTCACGGTCTCTTATCACCGCAAATGCACTTTTCCCTTAATAAATTTGGGAGAGCCACTGCAAAAGGTGGTCCATTAACTGAGTAGGACCCTGGCGGCTTCACATGGGAGAGGATATTGGAAGATAATCTTTCAGCTTAAAGGAACAGTTTACTCTCATTACTTTCTAACGAATGGTCCTTGCATTGGTGGGGGGAGGGGGGAGCAACTATTACCCCATTGCCTCCTTAGTATCCGTCGCTGCTGAGGGCATATCGCAATTGCAAAGCCACGGAGAGGAGCGTAGCGTTGCTATGAAGAGGCCCTGGCTGACAAAACTAGTCAGCACTGAAAGAAAATAATAAAACGCAAAAGGTAAAATTGATGCCTGTTTTCTTCGAGTAGTTAGGCCCTCTTCAACGGTACACTATATCAAGAAAAAGGAATAGAACACCCGTCACCAACAATCGTTCAGTCACGCCAATGCCCGTTATATCCAACATCCCAGCTGACACAAAGGCGCATGTAAAATGACGACGAACTGCTTCAATTTACACACACAAAGTATAAATCAAAGATATGATAGAATAGGGGGTCATTCAGGTACGGAATCAATCACGCTGCAGTGTTTACTAAAGTAGTATCGTTCTGTACGAATCCTGTCCACATGAACGCAATTAATGACGACAGTGGCGGATTGATTGAGTCATTTTATTTCAAGGGTACATTAAGATTTTTGAACGAGGGTTGCTAGCACTCAAGAGGAGTTCGATCTTGTCAGTGTGCTGATCACTCGAATTAATGCACCATTCTCGTCTTTCATGGTCTGTAAAAGAATATGAATTGGAATTAAATACACGTCTTTTATAAGAAACTGGTTTATAAGAAACTAGTACTAAGATGGTAAAATTTTAAGAAACTCTAGTATGTCTGAGGAGTACTAAGAAATTTTTCAAAGTTGAAACCATGGATATTATAGTAAACAGATCGTTGAACCTTTGTTCTTGAACAATATCATCTAACCATTTGTGTTTTCAACATAACAGAACCTTTATGATGTTTCAAATGTCGAGAAACATATCTGCCGCAGTGTTAGCGAACACATTGATAATTCTGCATTCAAAAAATAAGAAACCAATTGAGAACCTTTAATACTAAAATTGAAAAAAATTTCATGGAAAACTTTTAGTGCCATGGCATGATCCAAGTTTCTTATAAAAAAAAACGTGTAGCCGAATTTACACATTCAATTCATTAACGAATGTACAGTAAATGAAACTTCTGACAAGCAGGTTGACTTTTGAGTATACCACACAGGGTGTCCCAAAAATGGTTTCTGATTTGTGTGGTTGCTGTGGAGGAACTGCACCTTCAATTTTCAGTTTTTACATAGCTAATTACGTCAGGCTTCAACTTAGAGTTTGAGACCTCGTTTGAGTCAATCTGAAAAGTGGTTGCTGATTTATGGAAGAGGAAAAGCAAATAAATTTTTGCTTCAAAAAAGCACTTTCGGTGTTACCGAGGAATGCCAAAATGAAGTAAATTTTCCAAGAAAGGTTCTAACGTTGTATTTAATTTTCTGTAATTTCAAAACGGTTGACGGTGTTTTTTATCAATAAGACAAAAATTAAACCCTTTTAGAAATTAACATTAAATTTAAAAATGACGCCGGAACCCTTCCTTCAAATGTACTTGATAATAAAATTGCTGGAGAACAAATAGCCTGTGAACAGGCCTTATCTTGAGAGCTGCGGAGGAGGAAAAGAGGAAAGGGCCTGTTGGAATGGGCAACATTTTCGAATTCCATATACCCGATTCGAGGTATATGGCTTTCTTTGTTATTTTTCCTTCTGTCTGTATTTTAACAATGATTCATTTAAGTAGTAAGAGGTAAGATGGATAAATAACACCATTTTCATCACTTGTGGTATTGAAATTTGGGACAAGCAATAATAGTCTTTTGTACCACAGATCAGATTTATAGAATTCAAAACATGCAGGCTCTCTTCTTTCTTTTGGTATCATTCTGAAGCCTGTCCACAAGCTAGAGAACAAAGGAGTTACTGTTTTTGAAGCCACCACCGATAACCATTTGTCAGACTGACTAGAAAATATCTCTAAGACCCAGTTCACACTGCACTGGTACCACTAAGGATACGTAACTAAAGTGTAACAGATCAGCCTCTGATTTACACTAGGGGTTTAACAAAGACAGATTGTGTAATATAATAGTAACAGTTGCTTTTACTGACACATCAATTCAAAGCGATTAGCCACTACAGGCAAAGGGCATTCTCTCAATCAGTAAATAAACCAAACACGGCAGCAAGAGTTACCCAAAGCCAGTAAGGCAATCATTCGCCTTGTGCAGGCGACAGGCGGTTTTTAAGATAAGTGATGCGCCTTTAACGAAAGAAAAAGGGTAAATCTATAACTCTGTCTCGCAGATTCTATTTTTGGATTCAGGAGCGTATGGTGATTGTTTTCATGTACGCCCTAAACACCCGAGAATAATAATTCCCTTTGCTTGACTTCTGAATCAAATAAACAAAATCCGCAATACGGAGCTTTAGATTTACCTTCCTTCTTTTGTTTTAAGCACATACCATTTCGTAAAAAAAACATCTTTTGCTTGCACAAGGCGAGAGATTTCCCTACTGAATTCGGGCCAGCTTTTGCGGCCGTGTTTGTCCTGACTTACGGGTTGAGAGAAATTCCTTTGTCTGCAGTCGCTAATCGCTTTGACATGACGTGTCAATTAAAGCAACAGTTGCTATTGTATAATAAAATATGTCCTTGAAAGAGAGTTTAGAAAACGAGGACGGCAACGCCAGCGAAAACGTTATCTGATATTGCGCAAAGAAAGTATTGTTTACGTAAGCTATCTTAAATGTATCATCCGAAAGGCCAAGATGAGGCCTTCCATAACTCAGAGATGCCTGACAACCATATTTTCTCTTTGAAGACAAAGATTTAAAACTGACTGAATTTTACTTCGGAAGGCTAGATCTGCAGTACAGAACGCCAGAAATAGGGTTTCCAAGTTGTGAAATGGAAAAGGACAACTTCAGATTATCTCAGGGGAAGCAAATTTGAACGGAAAACAAGGAATCTTTTGAATCTATAGGTCGCATTGCAGTTGCCGTTGTGGTTTCGTAAATTCACTACTGTTCCTGCGAATCAATAACA
The DNA here is from genome assembly GCA_964019985.1 of Aurelia sp. 4 Dawson et al 2005. NCBI lineage: Eukaryota > Metazoa > Cnidaria > Scyphozoa > Semaeostomeae > Ulmaridae > Aurelia > Aurelia sp. 4 Dawson et al 2005. Next base: position 6,651,462 of record OZ026506.1, read on the forward strand.
GTGTTGTTCCTTCCATCTTTAGGCAATTCTTGCTCAGGAGCAGTGTCACTCCTTCTGAACTGTAACAGCTTTATAGCGGAACAACATTGTACTGGTATACAGGGTGTCCCAGAAAAATTGTGCCCCGTTTGCCTGAAGATTGCGAGAAAACAGCAAAAGATTATCACTAACCTTTTCCATGATGTTGCTCTTCAGATGTTCAATTAAAGTTTGCCACCGTTCCCGTGAAAATCCGTCGAAAAATGATGGAGCTATGACTTTCAGAAGACCAAATCTGCCTGTTGACTGAAACCAGTGGTCGGCCATTTTATCTTACTATTTTGCAAAGATAAACAGCTTCATGGATGAACTGAAATAGCAGCCTTTAATGTCATAGCTCTCATCAAAGTTCCAATAATCATCAGAGAGTTAGACTATTTTTTACCGCACGATCTTTGATAGAATGCAAAAGTGAAGATCAGAATTCCCAAAGTAATAAAAAATCAAAAGCTTCGACAAAAATATATTTCACATTTAATTTGTTGCCATCCCTAGCGTATCCCTACTCAGATTTCTCCCTTCATTTGTTACAAGCAATTGTTGATTTACTACCGAAGACAATGAACTAAAAGAAACGAGAAGGGCAAAAGATTTTTAGCGCTGTATTGTCTCATTTTGAACTGATAGATAAACTAAATAATTGCTGCACTCACCACACCTGCAAACAAAATGTGACTATATTTTTGTCATTGCCTTTCGTTTGTTTATTTTATCATGGGATCCTCGTCTTCGTTTTGACATTCAATAAAGGATCGAGGGTAAGAAATAGCTGAAGTCTCTGATGATTATTGAAACTTTCGCGAGAGCTATGAGATTGGAGGCTACTGTTTCAGCTCATCCATGAAGCTGCTTATCGTTGCAAAATAGTAATACAAAATGGCCGACCGCTGGTTTCAGTCATCAGAGAAATTTGGTCTTCTGAACGTCATAGCTCCATCATTTCTTAACGGATTTTTACGGGGATGGAAGCAAACTTTAATTTAACATCTTGCGAGCAACATCATGCCAAAATATGGTGACGACCTTTTGCTGCTTTGTCGTGGTCTTCAGGCAAACGGGGTACAAATTTTCTGGGACACCCTGTAGTGAAGCGGTAGTCTAAGTTACGAAGAATTTATTGAAAAATACATACCTTCATTGCTTCCTCGCACTGAGTCAATTTCTCCCGCAATTCTTCTTTTTCCTGGAACAGATGGCAAGATCCGTCATTACCAAAGATAAAAATCTACGTCGCTTATCCAAAGTTAAATGACGAAAGAAAACTTTCCAATGTATCCTCTAGATTGACCACGTGGCGAGTCTCAATTTTACGCGTTGCACTGTGCAGCCTATACTTGAACGAAACAGATGGAGACGTGGCCTCAAAAGGAATGCTTCGGCCATCTTCTAATGATATCCTCGGTCATGAGTCCTTGCATGAGCGGACATACAAATGGTTGACTTGATGGAAATATAAACAGTTGACAGGAGGAAATAAAAGGGCTCACTTCGTAAGTCTAGTACATCACCCACGGTATGCTGGACATCTACACTCAGAGAAACGGTTGAATTCAACAAGCAATAGATCTTTTCAAAATTTCACAAAAGAATCTGGATCGAGCGATACATCTTGTACATTTTTGACTCATGGAGTCTATGGGATAGCTAATATTTTCTCGTCCCTCGTGCAAGCTATCTTTTTGCCATGGTGCAAGGGGTTGTTTTGACAGTAATGTAGCACGGAGTAGAGCTATATTTCATATTCATATTAATTTATTTTTACACAAAATCCCTTCAGCAAAAGAAAAAGAAAGTCATAAAGATTAAATTACAATCTATAACAAAATGTATAAGTTTGAGAACTATTAGGGCCTATTTGCTGCTCTTCCAGGGAGTCGTGCTTCATGTTAATTCAGCTCTTTAGGTGAATTTCTAAATTTCTCTTGAACTGCGGGAAGGTAGGCAGTTCTCTGATACTGTTGGGGATGCTGTTCCATGAAGTAGGAGCTGAATAATGAAAGCCTTTTTTCACATATTCGAGGTTATATCTTGGAATTTGGATGTCCTTGCAGTTTCTCATACTGTAGTTTGGATGCGAGGATACCTGGGGGAATTTATCCCAAAGGCTCTCTGGGCACGTCCTGTTCACAATCTCGTATGTCATGACTGATCGATCGAATTTGATTAATTGTTCAACATTGAGCCAGTTATATGACCAGTCGTCTTTGATTCTAGCCCTCTCAATTATGGTTCGATCGGTCCCGTAGATTTTGTAAGATCTATATTTTGGAACCAGGAATACTTCCCCAAATAACATCTGCATACCGCGAATGACTTTCTATAAGGGCTCGATATACATTATCTAGTTGTTTTTGTGGCACAAGGTTTTCCAGTTTTTTAAGACAAACAAATTGATGGCACCTAAGCAGCTGAGAACGCTCCATGCAGCTCTCTCCTTCAGCGCTCCCTGCTTCCCTTGGAATGATGACGTCAATTGCCACAATAATGGGCAATAGAAAAACCATGGAAACACATTCTTTCCGATATTTATGAAGGCTGTTTGGACTCTCAATCGACTACCCGTATGTTATCTAACATAAGGACGAAAGAAAGGTTGCAAGGATTGATTTAGAGTTTTCTGGCTTCGAATTCCGCATAAAATCAGGAATAATGTTGATTCAGTCTTAAACGAATTAAAAATTTATCAACTCTCACTAGTTGTAGAGAGCAAGTCCTGAAGCACAGAATACAATGAAATTCCCCCTTTAAGAAACCTATTTCTTGACCTCAACCTATTGTTATCCCTTAATTACTCTATTGTTCTTCCACTATTCTAGCAAGAGTTCAGGGCCTGAGTTTCTTATGAAGTAGTTTCTTAAAGGCGTGACTTTACTGCATCTAACTGCGGTATGATGACGAGGGAATATAAAACTAATTATTTAGAAAGCTACCTTGTTCGCCTTTTCCAGTTTAGCTTTATATTCATCGACTTCACTAAGTGCTTCCTTTAGCCTTCGTTGCAGTTCTCGCACGTCTGACGAGTCCGATGACGTCGACTGTAAAAAGTAAGAAAAAATGAGTTAAAGGACAGTCCGGGGTTGTTATAATTGTTGATGATTCAAGCGATTACACTGTTGTGAATGGTGTTTAGAACTTTTTTTCAATTCTTTTCTCTTTTGATATGCGAAACTACACATTTCAATCTACTACTCAATCTATTTTGTATGACGTCACTTCACGCTTACCTGAACGAAGCTGCCAAATGTGTTGATATTATACCATCCAAATTGCTAGCCTCCTTATCGCGACTTCGCGCACTCGTACAAAATACAAAATGGCGAAGATATTTGGCCTAACTTTCGACGATTCATTAACCAATCTATCAAAGTTGGAGACATCAAAACTTGGAAATATCATGATTGGTGTTTGGCAGTTGGTAGGTTGTTTTTAACAACAATTTTATCAACCACGGACTTGTTCTTTAAAGAACTAGGCCTAGATGAAATTCGATGGACGGAGCTAATTATCAATACCAAGCTATTTTGTATAAAGGGGTTTACCTTTGTTTCTTTGAAGGATCCTTTTCAGTACAGTAGTCACCTTTTCCTACATTCTTAAATAGGTTAATAAGTCTGGTTATCTACTATCTAGAAGGCAACAGCATCAACCTTTATAATGCGTAGAAAAAGTGAATTTAACGCCAGAATCCATTCTTTGAAATCTACTCCGTTTTGACACTGATGGAGAACAAGAGCAGTGACGTTCTGAAGCAGCCACTGACTTTGCCTTTCCTGGGCTAGCAACCATTTGTGAGGATGGTAACGAGGAATCAGGATCACGAATCATGGACACAAAATGCTGAATTTCACATTTTATGTGAAAGAGCTATGGCATTTTCATATTTCACGAGAATGAATACTGGTTTTTCACGCTTCACGAGAAAAGATAGGGCCAAAAAATATGGCAAATCAATTTCTACAAAATACCCGTTACCACCCTCACTTGTCAAACTGACTTAAACAAGGTCTCAAATTCTAACTTGAAGCCTGTGCCATGCTAAAATACAAACAATGGGATAACTGAAGTTGGCTCCTTCACAGAAGCCACACAAAAGGGGCACAATTTCTTTGGTATAACAAACTCAGAAGATAGCTACTCGGGTAAGCAGGGAACTTTAACCCTTTCACGCCCGGCTAAAATTAAGCTTAACGGGAAAACCTAATGTAGATTGTCATTTTCCAGGGGGTATCATAATCAGTGATTCAGGAGGCAATTGATAAATGCAATGTGCATAACTTTTCAAATCAATCAAAATTCCAAATGCCTTACCCCCTGAGAAATTTGCAGTTCTCGATGAATACTGTTGGGCCATATGGCCCTTCCGGGGGTGAAAGGGCCCTTCCGTTGCTGGACTATTGATATTTGACTTATGCTGAAGAAGGTTCAATTGATGATGAATCCGGAAAACGCAGCTTTGTTATAAATCTTAGAACGAGAAGAACGACGAGAAAAGACATTTCTCGCTCTTTGCTTTCGTGATGAATTGACAATCCAGTTACATGAAGATGAAAGAAAAAATTTGACAATCCAGTTGAAAGAAAGTTAAGGTCACATCCAGGATACGAAAGACAGAAATTCTACAAAAGTTATGCAATAATTAGTACGTTTTGGCTGTAGCCAGAGTCAACCTCAGAAAGGAAATAAGAAGGTTAAATGTTTTCAACTTACCTTTGATGATATCAAAGATGAAGTTATATCCCTTGATCTATTTCCTAAAGAAGAGGAGACAGCACTCGAGGAAGATGTTCCTTCTCTATTTTCACGGCTCCTGAAAGAAAGGATTGAGAGTCATGCTATTTCAGTTCTTTAAAACATGGTACAGTAGCCTATAAATCAAAAAGGATATAGACTTATGACCTGAAGTCCCTTGTTTCCGCGTACCCTTTTAACTTGATGGTGGCGCTTGGGTCAACTGAGACTCATAATATCACTCTGAAAAACCTGACCCTACTTAAGCCAAAACTCCGCGATTCCTAGAGTACCAATCAGATAGCCAGATTTGTGAATTATCGTTACAGCAATTGTGACAGAATTTTCGATTCCATAGAACAACTGATAACATTCCCACGGGGTTCAAGTTTGAAGCCGTGATTCCATCATAATTCCATTGATGATTGCAGAAAGTAGGGTCAACTTTTTCACTATTCCATCATGAGTCCATGTTCCATCAGCTTCAACAATACGAACGATGTACATGTGAGTGCTTAAAATAAATGTCAACTGAACAATAACTCATAGATAGTCTAGGATATAACACTGAAAACACTCGGGATGACATTGAGGCTTTGGCAGACCATGCTAGGAAGAAACGCAACCAAAGCTCAGATAATTTGCCATTATTCAAGGCACAGAAATTTTGGTGTCGTCAATATCTATGGAACAAAAGTTTCTTATTATCTATGAAAGGATGTACAGTAAATCCCCGAATATTAAAACCTACTTTTTTGAGAGCCAGGTTGAAATATACTCTTATTTCAAAGACATTATGAATAATATCAGGGCATAGAGGTTCTTATTTGAAGGGTGACTTGTGTAGGCCTTTTCAGAGTTTCAAGAAAGATTTCCAGCCCTATTTTTTTCTTTTGAAGGGTTCTTATGGACCTAATAACTAATTGGGTATGAAAATCAACATCTAACAGCCAACTGGGACCAAAATTAACTGACTAACAACAATTAAGATCAACTTTCACCAAAGTTTCATCACGTTGAAAGAGGTTCTTGATTACAAGCTGCATAATTTTAGAAAAACTAGGACAACAGCCTCTATGATATTATTTTGGTAGGCTCTTATATGCAGGGATTTAGTGTGCGAGAAGCAATTCAAAGCTTTGACCAACATTAAAAGCATCCATGCCGACAGAAGAAAATCAATGATCAAAACAAAGAATCTTTAAAACCTACAAGATAATGGCTCAACCTACTATGGTGTTTACAATAGATACTTTCGCATAATCTTGAGGAAAGACAAATTTTGTGATAATTTCTAAATGTTTACACTTACCTTCTAAGTCGCTCAGCAAGGCTCTGAAAGGAAAAATAATATTACTTAAACAACTTATGGAGCACAGGAATCCAAAGTCAATAAAACTAAAATTTGAAAAAAGCCCCCCTCTGTGTTAAGCCCACTAAAGCTATCATATATATCCTAGTCATTTGACTTTGTGATTAAGCTCCCCTCTCTAATAAGCTACCTCTCTTTGAAGCCCCCTCTGGAGTGTTCGAAATTCAAATAAGCCCTCCCCGGGGGGCTTAAAAGAGCTTTTAATGGCAAGGAAATTTCTGAGTGCGATAAGGAAATATGAATTCGAAGTGCAGATTTAAGCTAAGCGTGGGTTGTTGGGATAGCTTAGTTGGTAGGGAATTGGTAAAGAGCTGACGCATTTTCTTGCTTTATAGCCACTGCAACTTGATTTTTCACTTAGTGGTCAGTCATATATCGATTCTGTCCTCGCTTAGCGTCATTTCGATGTTGATGGGTGGGGGGGGGGTCAACAGCCTTCAGCAACAAGGTCAACGGCTTCCCGTGCCTTTCCCGTAAGGTCTACTGCAGCCCTTTTCAGCCCTTTGTCAGTTTTGGATAGGCCGATGCTAATGGTGGGGGGTGGCGGGGGTCTGAATGTTAGCATCGAAATGACGCTAAGCGGGGACGAAATCGATATGACTGACCCCTTATCAAGGAAGGAGCGACCAAAAAGCAAAACAGTGGCCTGATGTTAGATAATCTGAAAGTCCTTCAATGGGTATTATGGGGCAGCAACTGCTTGCAAGGCCATATGGTTAGCAGAGGGTCTTTAATAGTACATCTCTTTTAAAAATCTGGATTCTGGTATTTACGGTAAGGTCTAATCTCTGTCATTCTGACGAGGTAACCACAAATTAAACCACAATACAACAAATCACGGCTGTGTACTAAAAGCTTCCGTATCTCCACAGAAACAAATCCAGGAAACCTCACCTGGAAAAAGAAGCTCTAAGGGTTATAAACCAAGGCTTTCACAGACGAAAAATGAGCTCTTCTGGACTGATCTAGCATCGAGTCTTCCAAAAGAATTTGGTCTACTGCGCAAAAGAACCCAAGAATAGCTTCACGGAAAATTGAAAAAAGAGAGCGGGCATGTAACGGGGATCGGCGTTACGACAACTCTCTCTCTCAATGCGCATTCGGCTTACAACTGTGTCATTGTTCACCTTCCGTGACTCTACAAATTAAATTAGTCAAGTTTTTCCATCCATTACGATCGTTCGCGAGATGTCTCACGATGTCAAGGTCTTCTCTGGTCTTAAGCTGTCTTTTTTGCAATCGTTGATGGTATTTTGCGGCTTCTGCGAGGTCGTTGTCAAACAATAGCGGCAGGGTGATTCTTTTTCTTCCGCGCAATTTCTTTGCTTTTGGTGGACACTCAAAGTAGTAACTCATCGACTTTTGACAAGGTGTGCTTGTCGGTAATCGCAATATATGACCGAATGTTCTCAATCTTGGTTCCTTCATTTCAGCGCTCAGTGATTTTTCTATGCTCTTTTCGTATAGCTGCTTGTTGTGTATTCTCTCATCATTCCGTACTCGACGAAGGCGTTTTCGATGGATGCAGTCTAGCTCTTTACATTCATTTTTTGTGAGTGCTAGTGTTGCAAAATTGTATGTTACTGGATTTACGATTGATTTGTATATCTTCAGTTTCGTTTGAATATTGACTTTCTTGTTCATCCATAGTTTCTTTGCTGATGCTTGGGCTATAATTGAGAGTTGCTCCCGCCTTTTCATATATTGGTAATTACCAAGTAAACTTCCTAGTTTTTTGTCCATCTCCACTTTTCTGCTTTACCTTGCTCTCTTTTGATAGTGGTTTCTTCTGTTTTTTCTTCGTTTACTTTACTTACAACAACTGTGTGCTGTTTTACGTGCGCACGCACGGAGCCAGAAACAAGACGTTGTTGTGTGACAAATATCAAGATACTGACTGAAAGCGAGGTTTATTGAAAATGAGGCAAGAGAGATCATCCTTGCTACAAGCATATTAGAAAGGGGACTTATTCACAAAGTCAAATGATGAAAATATATACGACAGCTTTTCAGTTGTCTTACCCAATATTTTGCAGAATCCACATACAATTTAATGCGTCAAGTACATAGATTCGAAACAGTTCGATCCTAAACCATATCAAATTAACATGCAAACATACATAGCTAAATAAAAGGAAAATCTTCGGCAGCCTCTGGAATTTGATATAAGTGGGGGGAGGGTAGGTTTTAAAGAAAAGAGTTTATTCAAAATTTTGGCTCAGAGGGGAGGGGCTTATTGGAGAGGGGCCTTTGATACGGAGGGAAGCTAAATACAGCTATCAGAATCTAAACTCACTCCGCTTCAAACGCAAGGATGGCTACGATCGCTGAGGTAGAAGATTTTAAAGGAAGTACAAAGACCAGCAGCCTTTGCCATCGTTTGTTTTTGTTTTTGCGAATTTCGTACAGTCAGTTATTCTGGAAGCCGTGCAGAGCAGGTTTTTGAATTCACGCAAAGTATGCTGGTCTTTGTACTCCCTTTAAAAACCTCAAATACAAGGATCGCTGGAAAAGTAACGATTGCAGAACAGTTTCAATTTCGGCGCAACGATCGCTGGTTACGAGTCTTCGCGACCCTTCCATTACCAGAGATCCCTGCGATTAAATGGAAACCAGGCCTTGGTCGACAAGAAGATGAAATCTTGATTTAATAATTACGAAACAAGAGAGAACTTACAAGTCTTGGTGGTTCCTCATCTGACGCAAGAGGATTTGATTTCTTTTCATTCTCTTCATTTACTTTTGTATTATATTTCGTCTCTTTCTTTTCATCATCTTCATCCTCGTCCTGAAATGAAGAAAAGGATACTCGTATTTCTTTTATAAGAAAGAAGAATTTGAGCCAGTGCTGAAAGTTTCTTAAAATTATCAGATTTTCAATACTCTGACGAGATTTTCAGTCTCAAAGTTTCTTGCGAGTTTCTCAGAGGCTAGATATCAACCTTAACCCTTTCACCCCCAGAAGGGCCATATGGCCCAACAGTATTCATCGAGAACTGCAAATTTCTCAGGGGGTAAGGCATTTGGAATTTTAATTGATTTGAAAAGTTATGCACATTGCATTTATCTATTGCCTCCTGAATCACTGATTATGATACCCCCTGGAAAATGATAATCTACATTAGGTTTTCCCGTTAAGCTTAATTTTAGCCGGGCGTGAAAGGGTTAAAGTTCCCTGCTTACCCGAGTAGCTATCTTCTGAATAATATGATACAAGGAACACGTAAAAATGAATCCTTTGTCAAGATAAAAAGTTTCTTAAGTTATATTTTCCCAAGACTGGAGTTTGTTAATTTTCTGGCGATCTGAGAGTTTCTCATAAGCAGTTTATTATTAAAAAAATGGGGGAAAAATACGTGTTTCGTAATTATAGTTGGGCGCAACCTTGTTAGGATATGAAAAAAGGCGATGGAGACGACGCTGGTATCAGTGTGAATTTCTTACCAGTACCAAGCAATCTTTGTCCTTCTGTGTAAACTTATTTTACTTTGTAGTGAGCCACTGCACAGAGATAACCAAACTGCCTGGTAATAGTCATAGGTTATTTTGTGGAATTTTAACGGCTTTAAGCACTGTGACAAAATAGAAGAGTGGGGTGGGTGACCGGCTGGAAACACAAATCAGGGTTCCACTGTGGCTTAGCGCTCTTTTACACAGTAACACAAATCAACCACCAATTTATCCTGACGGTTTCTGCATGTAAATAACCCAGAATGCAGAGAGAAGGAATATATGGCGAGAGATGGCAAGATAAGACACGGGCACGTTTGCTTCAACATTACTGAAGCTTGGTTGACACTGGGTCTTTGGAGTCATTAGAGTCATGCAGAAAGACCCAAAACACAAAGGACTCAGATTTTGAAGGCCTTCTGCACATTAACACGTTTACATGTCAAAGAATATTGGATTACGCTTTTGCAGATATAAACTGCAGCCTAGCTGGCTGTAAAGCTAGTGAACGGAAACTTTGTGTGTCTCACATCAATTAAAAGCCTGAAAAATTGTTTTATGGGACTTGGTCAGTCTGGTGAAAGAAACTTCACTTTCCAGGTGTAACGAAAATTGATTGTTTGTTTTTTAGACTAGTGGGGTAGAGCTTGATTCTATCGGTGGATAACTCAAATCTGTCTCAAGAACCATTTCACTCTTGCACCTTCTTACCAGACAGGAAACAGGGTTATGTAATTCTCTTTTTCTTAAAACTAAAGTTCACAATGTGAAAAATTCTTGTCATGTCAATTTTGCCCGGGAAAGAATCTTTCCAAAACAAACAGTATTTAAAGAGGCATAGTAAGCAGACAACGCCAAGGAATTCTTTTCAAACCTACAGAGAGAAAATAATGTAGAAAAGAATTCTGGACTATTGGGTCTATTGGCCAGCAACCAAAAGATCCTTGAACATACGCCCCTTTGATTACTCATAATCGAGCCCGAAAATTTTTATACCTATGGCACTTTTGGAGCATTTCGGATCAAAGTATTTGCGGACCAATTCGCAAGATATTTTATTCCGTCAAATGCCTCTTGTCGTGCCTTTCGCAGCCTTTTATTACATTCTTGCAAAACTTCAGCTGAGCAATAAAATTGGTCCTCGAACACAACGATGCAAGATGCAACATAAAAAGAATCTGGTACGAGGATCAATAATTTAAGGCTTAACTGTATAAATTTCATTTAAACGAAAGGATAGCGAAAGAACATAGCAATTTCTTGCATTATCTGCAAAAATCAGACGCCAACATCCGAGCAAGTATCAATGTTTATCAAAGCAGGATACTCAATTCAAAGGCTGCTTTTTGAAAATAAACATCAACAAAAAAACAATAGTATCAGCTTTGAAAACCAAGTCGGTGCAGCATGTTGGAGTGTCCTTTGCTTACACCTGTACATCAAAGAAAAATAGGTGCGAAAACAACCACTATCGAAAAATCATACCCAACGAAACCGTCTTCGCCTTGAATGGCCTAACATCACGAAGTAAAACTTTCATGGAATATTCTCATGAGCGAAGGAAGCAAACAGATTCACTCTTTGGTTTATCGTTCTAAAATCTGTGGATTTGCAAATGACTTGAGAAACCTCAATCTGCATCAGCCCTTGCCCCTTGTTAGAAATAGACTTTGTACCTTTCGTTGGTGACTCATGTTTATTGATTGACAGCTAGTTCCTGTTTGTGTTCGTTATTACCCGCTGTGCTGTTGTTCGTGAGTATACAGTTTTGTTTATGCTTTTGCTGCATGTTTAGTTGTTTTGAGTTCAGTTCGTGCAATGATGTGATTCCACATAGATTTCCTAAAACCAAACTTTATCAGGTTATGGGCCCAGATCACGCCGATCGCGGGCAGTTTTCACTGAATTTGTAGGTCTCAGTTTGGCTGTCTGAGTCTGTTTATCACGATGGCGACTGAAGACATAAGCTTTAAAGTGGAAAAGTTGACTGGAGACAACTACCATAGCTGGAAATTTCAGATGAAAATGTGTCTGATAGGAAAAGATCTATGGGAGATCGTTACTGGCACGGATCAACTGGCAGAGGGGGCTACAGATGCTGAGCAGAGAAAATTCAGGAAGAAGGAGAATTTCGCTCTCGCTTCGGTATGCTTATCAGTGGCCACAAATTTACAAATTTATGTACGATCTGCCAAAAGTGCAAAAGAAGCTTGGGACAACCTTGAACAGCATTTCGAACAAAAGTCACTCTCTCGTAAGATATTTTATCGTCGAAAGTTGTATTCTGCTCGCATGGATAAGGGCACGAGTATGCTAGCACATGTGAATTACATCAAGACTTTATCGGAGCACTTAGAAGCAGTGGGAGATGCCGTAGCTGAGAAGGACTTGGTTATTATTCTAATTAGTAGTTTGCCTGAAGAATATAACCATTTAATCACGGCTCTCGAAACTATTGCGGAAGATAAACTTACTTGGGACTATGTGCGTGATAGATTAATTCATGAGCATGATAAGATGCAGAGCGGAAGTGCAGGAGCAGTGAAATATGATGCTTGTCAAGATGCACTATTTAGTAAGCAATCCCAAGAGCAAACAAAGCCATCTAGCACGAAGAATTTCAAATGTTTTTACTGCAAAAAGAAGGGGCATTTTGCAAAAGATTGTTACAAGAAGAAAGCAGATGCAAAAAAGACGCAAAACCAGTCAAACCAGGAATCTGCAAACAGAGTTGAAAGTACACAGGAATCTGAAGACGACAGTCCTGAAATTGCTTTATCAGCAGGAGGTCTTTCATCAGCGGAAAATGATTGGTGGATTGACTCTGGTGCTTCACAGCACATGACGCCTAGCAAGAAAGGAATGACAGATTATGTCACATTCAGAAATCCTTTACATGTCAAGCTTGCTGATGACAGTGTATTGCTGGCATATGGAAAGGGTAATTTACACTTATCAGTTTTTGATGGCACAGAGAAGGTGAACATTACTCTGAAAGATGTGCTTTATGTTCCTAAGATACAGAAAAGGTTGCTGTCTTTGCCTTCGATGACGCAGAAGAACGTTGAAGTGAGATTCAAAGGCCAATTTTGTAAGATTCTTATCGATGAAAAGCTCTACAGTATTGGGCACAAACATGGAAAACTGTACAAGCTTAATTCGGAGCCCATCGAATCATCCTTCTTTGGAGAAACAGAGAGCAATGAAAAGTCTTTGTCATTGTGGCATTGTCGTTATGGCCATTTGGGGTATGATAATCTCAAATTATTGCATGAAAAGTCAATGGTGGATGGCTTGAATTTGAATTCAAAGGATCAAGTTGATCGAAATTGTCAAGGCTGTGCAATGGGAAAGCAACACCGCCAACCCTTTCCCAAGAAAAGCCAGAGTAGAAGTTCTCAGCCACTGGAACTTATTCACAGTGATGTTTGCGGTCCCATGAGTGTTAATTCAGTGGGAGGTTCCAGATACTTCGTTACATTCATTGATGATTATTCAAGATTTACAACAGTGTATTTCATGAAGCATAAAAGTGAAGTTCTTGAAAAATTCAAAGAATTTGTTGAGTTGGTGGAAAACCTTTTTGAGAAACGTGTCAAGAGTTTGAGATCAGACAATGAAAGTGAATATGAATCACGTGAATTCGCAGAGTATTGCAAGAGCAAAGGAATAAAGAAAGATGACACTATTCCTTACACACCTCAGCAGAATGGAGTTTCAGAGCGTATGAATCGTACCATAATGGAGACTACCAGATCTATGTTACATCATGCTGAGCTTCCTTTAAGTTTTTGGGCAGAAGCTGTATCAACTGCAGTTTACTTGCGAAACAGAAGTCCGACGTCTTACCTGAAAGAGATGACACCCCATGAAAAATGGCACGGCTCTAAAGCAGATGTGAGCAACTTAAAAGTATTTGGCTGCAATGCATATGTCCATGTACCAGATCAGAAGAGAAAGAAGCTAGACAAGAAATCTGTTCAGTCTATCTTTGTTGGCTATCCAAACAACAGCAAGGGGTACAAGTTCTACAATCCTGAGACAAAGAAAATGTTCAGAAGTCGTGATGTAATTTTCATCGAGAACAGTTTTGGCAGCAAACATCTTGATGGTGAAATCAAACTTCAGGATCAAGAACTGATTGATGGAATGCTATCAAAGCCTGATGTTGTCTACTTTGATGAAAACCCTACTGAAGATGCTGTGGAGGAGCCTGTGATACCAGAAATAGAGCCGCGAAGATCACAGCGACAACGAGTAGCTCCTGATAGATTGGGTACTATTGCTGGAGAATGGTGGAAATACCAAGATGTTAGTTACGCTTCTATTGCTGTTTCTGATGCTGAAGAGCCAAGGAGTATCAGTGAAGCACTCAACAGAAAGAATGCAAAGCAATGGAAAGAAGCCACTGATGGTGAATATAAGTCACTGATGCAAAACAAAACGTGGAGATTGGTTGATCTACCTAAAGGAAAGAATGTTGTTGGATGCAAATGGGTATTCAAGGTTAAACGGAATGCAGACGGTGATGTCAGTCGCTACAAAGCTCGGTTAGTTGCTCAAGGGTATTCACAAGAAGCAGGACAGGACTATGAAGAAGTATTTGCTCCTGTCGCTAGATACAGTTCTATTCGATCTGTATTAGCTATCGCAAATCAGCTTGATTTAGAAGTTCACCAAATGGATGTTAAAACTGCATTTTTGAATGGTGATCTTGAGAATGAGACATACATGGAGCAACCAGAAGGTTATGTTGATAAAAATCGACCTAACATGGTTTGCAAGCTGCAGAAGAGTCTCTATGGCCTAAAACAGTCAGCAAGATGCTGGAATATTGCAATAGATCGTTTCTTGAAAGATTCTGGATACGTTCAAAGTAGTGCTGATCCTTGTATCTATTCAAAGTCAGAGTCTAAAGATGGAAAGAAAGCAAGTTTGATGATAATTGCTTTATATGTTGATGATATTCTGTTAGCCACAAATGATGTTCACATGCTAAAAGCGGAAAAGGCCAAGTTGAAACAACGATTCGAGATGGAAGATCAAGGTGAAGTTCACTATTGTCTAGGCATGTCTATCAAACGAGATAGAGCTGCAAGAGTGCTTACCATTAATCAAAAAGCGTACCTCGAAAATGTGCTGAAAAGATTCGGAATGTATGACTGCAAAGCCGTATCAACCCCCATGGAAGCAGGGAAGAGATTTGAAAGGTTAGCTGATGGAGAGAATGCATTGGATACAAGAGAGTATCAAGCAGCTATTGGATCACTGACATACGCTTCAATTGCAACTAGACCTGATTTGTCAGCTGCAGTGGGAGTATTAAGTCAGTTTATGGCTAATCCAGGCCCAGAACACTGGAGTGGAGTAAAAAGAGTTCTTCGTTACATTAAGGGAACACTAGATCAAGGCCTAAAGTTTGAGTCTTCAAGTGATTGCGACATAAATCTCCACGGATATGCAGATGCCGATTGGGCAGGAGATGCTACTACAAGAAAATCCACTTCCGGATACATGTTCAGTCTAGCTGGTGCAACAGTTTCATGGAAATCAAAGAGGCAGACTGTTGTTGCGTTATCTTCTACAGAAGCTGAGTATATTGCCTTATGTTTGGCAGCTCAAGAAGCTATTTGGTTAAGAAGCCTACTTGAAAGTCTCGGTTTTAAGCAATCGAAAGCTACCAAATTGTACGAAGACAACCAAGGAGCGATTGCACTTACTAAAAATCCAAAGACACACTCGCGTACCAAGCATATCGATATAAAGTACCATTACATTCGAGAGGCTGTAGACAAGAAAGACATTGAGCTCGTTTATTGTCCAACAGACAAGATGGTGGCAGACATTCTAACGAAAGGACTACCCAGACCAAAATTCGACGAGTTGCGCTCATTAATGGGAATTACAAGCGACCATTGATTGATATATTTTTCAATAGAACATTCGTCAAGTGGGAGTGTTAGAAATAGACTTTGTACCTTTCGTTGGTGACTCATGTTTATTGATTGACAGCTAGTTCCTGTTTGTGTTCGTTATTACCCGCTGTGCTGTTGTTCGTGAGTATACAGTTTTGTTTATGCTTTTGCTGCATGTTTAGTTGTTTTGAGTTCAGTTCGTGCAATGATGTGATTCCACATAGATTTCCTAAAACCAAACTTTATCACCCCTTGGCCGCAATAAAAAGAGAAAACACTAGCGAGGTCTTATCTGTGGGATTTTAGTTACTGTATCCTACACAGAGTTAGTCTGGTGTTTGGATTGACAGTGTTATCATTAATCTCAACTTCAAAAGGCCTGAAACAATAGATCAATAGAGTTAATGTAAAAAAACCATGGGTGTGAGCGTAGGCCTCTTTAAGCGCCCATAAGCACCTGTTTTCATCGTCAGAACTGGGAAAAATTAAAAAGCTGTGTCTAATCGTTTCTTTCATAAGATTTTAAGGAATCATTTCCCGGTGAAACCTCAGATCTCGCCAGAAAATCTGGCATTTTTAATCTCTTTATTGAAGCCTCAACATTTAATTCATAGACGTAGGCACGATGGGGGGCATTGGGGGCACGTGCCCCCAAGATTTGCAATAAACAATGAAGTGCTCTTTCTATCTCTAGAAAATGCTCTTTTTTCTGAAGAAAAAAGTACCCTCAAAGTGTCGTGCCCCCAAGCTTGAGATGCTTCCTACGTCCCTGATTCAATCTGATGATGAAATCTGCTCCTTGCACGAACAGTTTCAAATTTTTACATATGTTTCGATGTAACAAAGAAATGAACAGAGAGAGCAACCGTAGTAACCAACTAATACTGGTCTGGATATATTTTTCAACTTTCCCAAGCTGGCTTTGTGCCTAGCCCCCATTAAGTCTCTTGATGGGCGTACCTCTTCGTAAGGGTAACGGGTAAAGTAAGGACAATAATATAGGCAACGGTTAATAATGACAAAAAGCTTGGGTGATTACTCTTTTATTGTAGTATAACTGTTCAAAATTGGGTTGATGTCTCTTAACGGGAGTGCAGAGATCAAAATGCTTTGCGTGAATTCGGTGACTTGCTCTCCACAGCTTCCAGAATAACAAACTGTACGAAATTCACAAAAACAAAAACAATCGATTGCAAAGGCTGCTGGTCTTTGTACTCCCTTTAATCTGTTACTGCTTGCAATATATTTGAAATTAAAACGCTGTGCCCCCATGAGATGAGTGATTCCCTAGCATTGCCTTTCAGCTGTTTACTTTGCCTGGCGAGTTCCTACAAATGTCCACAAATTTGCTTTCCTCTACAAAAAAGTCCAACAAATGCTAGCAAACATTGTGATACACATATTGTACTCTGATTTGTTTTCAGGCTGAAATTATCACGGAGAGTACAAACACTCTCAAGAAAGTACTCAAAAGAGCGGAAAGCAATGGGAACTCGAGGAGCAAGGAGGTGCAGAACTAGGGAATCTGCAAAGTCTGCGACTCAGCAAGCATATGATTGACAATTGCAGTATTTCGAACTTCATTCAAGCCCCATAACCCCACTTCACTCTCTTCAGGCCTTCCAGGTCTTCCGACTAAACCGGAGAAAAGTTTTGACATCATGGTACTCAACTTCATTTTATTTCATTTAATTGATTAATCATCTTTATCCGCAAATCCCTACAGCTAATACAAGAAAAATAATAGTTTGAAAAATAATAATAGTAAGAAGAAGAAACAACGTGCTATATTATCTCTACAAAGAATAATATGAAATGCAACCTCTTGGTAAGGGCTCCTCTTCCTATAGATCGTGCTTTGGGTTAAATGCTATTGTAGCAAGTAGTCCTGCAGTTTATTTTTAAATGCGAGAACTGTGGGGGCAATTCCTTATATCCTGAACGTTGAAATAAATAAAACGTTCACGATACTCTGGCAGATATGACAAATATATTCCCGATTATCGTTTCCCGTTCCTTGATTCCCCGTTCCGCTTTTTCAGATAGCCGTTAGTAAAACCATGAGATCAGTGCAGAATGGTATGGATCGATTAGACTGAGCAATTCAAAACAACCTCGCCCTTTTATGAGCTGGAAAGAATTGTTTTACAAAACTCTCACAATTCTAATTTTAATGAAATCCTCTTTAATATTCTTTGCCTTTTCGTTGATAGAATCGCAGATTTGATCGCATACTCGGGTCACGGCCCGTGAAAATTTGCCCTCGACCTCAACCTAAAGCCATGTCTGCGTGCAGACCATACAGCAGAAACACAAGAGAAAGAACCTAAATTTTCTTGGGCAGCCTGACGAGGTTCTTAAAGAACACGTCCGGGGTTGGTATAACTGTTGATCATTCAAAAAATCACATTGCCGTCAATGGTGTATAGTACATTTTTTCAATTTTTTCTCTTCAAATTTGCGAAACTATATATTTCAATATGCTAAGAAGTGCGAAATGACGTCATTTGCATGACGCCACTTCTCGTGACCTGAACGAGGCTACCAAATGTGTTGATATTATACCACCCATGTTGCTAGCCTCCTTATCACGCCTTCGCACACTCGCACAAAATACAAAATGGCGATGATATTTGGCCTAACTTACGAAGATTAATCGTAGAATTTCTGAAAGTTCGAGGCATGAAAACTTGGAAAGAACTCAAAACTGATGTTCAGCAGTCTGTAAGGTTGCTTTTCGAGAATAATTTTGTCAACCCCGGACTTGTCCTTTAATCAACGGGGGTTATTCTAAATTCCAGCCTGCAAGATTCTTCAAGAAGTTCCTATATGTACATTCTCACCTTGCATACACTAATACAGTTTCCGCACCAGAAATCTAAAGACTTTTCTAGAGTTTCTTGAGAATTCTTTGGAACGTCTTAGGTTAGCATTATTGTTAAAAACCTGATAGTCTCTTGTACCATGGAAGAATTCTGATTAGAATGCCAAGCATTCTTGAAAGTTCTGAGGAATTCTGAAGACATGGCACCTGTTACATAAGAACCTCCACCAGTGTCAGCCTCTAAGAGGCTCTTGTTTGGGGTTTTAAACTATCAAATTTCAGCTCCAAGGTTCTTATCAAAATGGGCTCTTTTATGCGGGTTTCTATTGTACTCAGAATAAAAGTTTGCATACAGGTGAACTTTCTCCAAATCTCCCTCCTGGTCAATAAACAAACGATGAGGGGGGGGGGGTGGGATCAAGAGCGAGCCTTGGAGCATATGCTTGGAGCAAGTCCAGTACACAGGCTAGCCAGAGCCACAACTACAGTAATCTACAAAGGGAAAATTTCGGCAGCACGGCCTATTTGGAGAAGCGGATCACATCAGAGTCACATCTAGAAACCTCGAGCTCCTTTTCTGGAAATCCCTTTGTTTTCCTGAAGATTTCTTTAAAGCCTCTAGAAATACTTTTGTTCCCTAGCAACTCATCTCTAAGTAAATTCAAATAGGATGAACGGAGCTCTACAAACATCAAGATGGTTTGCAGCAAGCTTAGTGGGAGCTTAGTCTTCCTGGACTTGCCTAATCTTGTTCCTTAATGGACAATTGATAAGGCCTACGCATGCAATTCTTCAGAATGAAAATCCCAACAACATCATGTACACAACAGTAAATACAGTATACAAGAACCTCGTCGATTAAGATATAACAACCAATCTGTTGTATCAAAAGTACCAGAACCGAGGCTTGGTTGAAACACTGTAGGTTCTCATACGCAATCGTTTCCTGTCTTCATTCCCTACAGATCTGAATTTGCCAATTTCCTCGGGACTCCAGAATTCCCATTCGAAGCAAAATCAATGCCCCAGACTCTTGAATGACCTGCTATACTTTAATTCACTTGCTACGGTGGAATGCAATATCCGATGTACCCGCACAGTAAACCTTGCTCAACATGGACTCATAAGCATAAATTGAGGAGCATCACTTCGTAGAGACAAAATGCAGTAATGATGACAATTCACCATACGGAAGAAGCGTTAATTTCACACTGTCGACTGAGGCTTGAATCACATGTAATTCGTCGAATCTTGTGACCTGATTGCCCCTACAAGTTCTTTTGGTAAGCCTAATAAGGTCAAAATCTCCAAATCAACGTTATGAATCTCCTGGTGACCGAAGCGATGCCAGTTCAGTAAATAAGGACGAAGAAAAAAGGAGCTCAAGTAATAAGTCTGATCAGAAACAGGCTCATATTTCTGGGTCGCAATCTGTGAGGCCCTTCCAATGGCTCAAAGTTACCTTGTTCCTACACTATTTTCACGGAAGGCTCCAGCTTAAAAATTCTGAGCATCCCAGTTCCCCAAAACCATGCGGAGGCCTCGTTCCTACACACAATTATGGAATACACTCTTGGTATTTCGATGTTTGGCATTACTGTCATGTTTTTTACAAAATGCGAGTAAAAGCTGTTACATGAGCTCATGTAATGCAACTCCTGATCAACATTTCAAAAACATGCCTTTATCTCTTCCTCTGAGTAAGTGCCGCAACAGCGTTTGGTGATCAGCTGATGTAAGCGACGATATATGCTGAAAGTGCGCATGCTGGGCCGGTGGTTACACGGATGGAGAGCATATTGAAACGTGAAGATCAGAAGCACAGTGCGATCCTAGCAAGTTTCATTGATGAAAATAATGGTCATGGTTGATAGCGCGTGCCACGGATCCCTCACAATCTTCGGATGTTTTTACAAAAATAAGGCGTTGTGGCCCGGGCCTGCGTTAAAGTAGACAGATGACGATGAGTCCCTCGTACCCCTGCGGTAACCCTTGCTCAACAGGGACTCGTAATGAAACAGTAAAATACTTGGCCCCATAGGCATTCGATCGATGGAATCAGGATCGAATGACTGCCGTAGCTCTGTTCGACGGTGACTACTCAGAAAGAAAATGAGACGAAAACCACGTTAAGCAGACGTTGCATCAAAGAAATTTGGTACAAATCTGAAGAAGGAAGTTCACTTTACCTGTTGAGTGCAAAATGAGTCTTTCAACGCTACATTTTCCATGTTTTTATGACCAAAACAAACCAGAGAAATCTTCAGCTACCTGCCACAGCAACTTTGTTCAAAATCTAGTTAACTGCATCATTTGAATTTAAAATTCGACAGCATTGTTCTTTGCCAAATCTCGCTATCTGATTGGTAGATTAGAAATTGCAAAGTTTGGTCCTAACTAGGGCCAGGTTTTTAACAGTAATGTTATGAGTCTCTCTTGACTGAAGCGCCATCATCAAGTCAAAGAGCACAGGGAAACAAGGGACTCGTCGTCACAAGTCTAAGGCACACTGCAATTTCTGACTGGCGGAAAATCAAATTTGGCTTGAGCGGAGGCGAGGGCTCCACACTGCAGCGGTTGAACTGATGTAGAGGTTTTACTTTAGTTGATTGTTCTATAATTTCAACCACTGTAATGTTGATTAATAGTTTCTGCTTTGGCCTAATTTGATTTTTGAGGCAGTATACAAATACAGCATACTCGCAAAGGGCCCTTTATGACAATGGCCCTTTTAACTGGGAGGACATCAAATCAGAGGGTCTAGGGATAAACCAGGGCTCTATAAAATTTTTTTCTTCCAAATAGCAAGCTAAGCACTTTCGTTTCTTCATACACAATTCCTTCTTCTTTCCCTATATACTGCCCCACCCTATCCCAAATCCTTTCTCTTCTTCTCTTTTCCCTTTCCCTCTATCTCTTTTTCCTCTTTTCCTTGTTTCCTTCCTGGGAAATTTGAGCATTGCAGCTATCTTCTTGGTAGCACCGCTACCACACTTCTTGGTTTTTTGAGCCCTGGGCGAAGCCACCGAGAAAATTTTGACGACAAACTCCCTCCTCTGGCTCTGAACACGTTTATTGATCACATCTTAGCCAGAGCTACTACAATTTTTGATACTTTGTAAAATTTTTTATTAGATTAGCACATCAAATCATTTTGTAAACATAACTTCTTTGCCATCTTTACCAGTGGCATCCATCCTATCTTCCCTACCTCTCGTAATTTTGCAGCAGCATTCTATGAATCACTACCTTCAGGAAAATTCTGCAGAACCATATTTTGCCTTGTCATGGAATGCTTCTCACAATCGAATTTGACTTCCTCCGAGGCGGTAGCCTCGACAATTCTATGATAGTCTGTTCAGAAATTTAACCCCCCCCCCCAAAAAAATATCTATTTTGGCTTAGTGCAACTTTCCCAGTCACTTTTTACGATTTCTCAGAAAAACACCTTACACTACCAATAACTACAGTGTATTACCCTACCGTACCTTACCTATAGGTACCTGACTACTTTCTCCTTGATTTTGAAAGCATCCCGAGGACCAACTTTTGACAGAAGGGGACGGGAAATGCTCCTTTATAGAATAATTTTGCTCCAAAATTTGCAAGCTGCTCGAGTTCTTAAATCAAAAAGCAATTGACAGGCATACCTCAAAACAGAACAGAGCAATGGACAGACATACCTCATCTGGCATGTAGGCAACACCAGTAGCTTTGCGTTTTTCCCTTAGCAGTCTTCTCTTCCTTGCCTTTTGCGCAGCAATGTTTTCGTCAACGTCCTCCTCATCGTCCTTTCTCTCGTCCTTCTTATCAGTTTCCTTTTCACGATCTAACCTCTTTCTGATTGATATTGTTTCCTGCTTGATATCTTCCCTATCTTGCTCTATTCTACTCCTAATTGAGGTCCGGACGTCGGTTTCATTCCTGTCTTCCGTTGACCAGGTGGGTCGTAATGGTGCCGTGAGAGGTGATTTTGGCTTGCGTATCGAAGATATAGCCTGCGAGGGAAAAAGTCAAATTATATTGGCCAGCAATTGACTATGATATAAGGGACAGGCATCAAAAGTTGACATGATTGGCGGGCTGTGGAATAAAAAGTATGTGGCCGATATTCAAATCTGAAATGTTAATCTGTCAGTTTAAGGCTAACTTAGATGACAAAAATTTGGTTTGGCAAAATTACTCATCTTTTAGACCCTGAATTTAGAAGAATGCTGGTCACGGGTTTCTCTTAGAGTGAGAATTCCGCGTTCGATTCTGATCCATGATTTACTTGCCACGAGATGAAAATTCTCTTTCGATAACTGACAACTGACGATTACGTTCAAGATGGCGGTGAAGAACTTTCCACCAAGATGCATAGCGTTCTAATTACGAATCTCTAACAATTCTATAGGGATTCCATCATACAAGGTGTTTCAAATAACGCAACCCAGCTTCATTCGAGATTGCTCAGGAAATAATAAGATTTGAATCAATTTGCACTACTACAAAATATGAAACGGCGACGACAGTTAACCTAACTTACGACAATTCTTTTACGTATTCATGACAGTTAGAGATGTAACAACTTGGAAAAAGCTCACGATTGGTATTAGACAGCTGGTAAGGTTGCTTTATGACAATAATCTTATAAACCCCGGACTTGTCCTTTAACATATGGAGCCAGGGTTAAAATTCAATTTAATAAAAGCTACTCTCCATATCCAGCGTTTTGAGCGAGAGGGTGCTGCAACCAATATTGATTCCTTCGGTAGCGATTGCACGCGCCCGCGATGGGAGTTGCACTTATTCCTACTCCCAAAGCGCCAAAAAATCGGTCGCTTGCGGTTAGGTTAATCGCTGAAGTTTATCAACTGCACGTGGTTGTATTTTGTTACAGCACTGCGCACTCAAAAATTGCTAGAATTTAGTCTCCACAAATCAAGAGGCGCTACTTAGACAGTTGTTGATGTTGGATCGACAAAGCGGTTGACGAGGCCTAGAATTCTCCCAGCTGTGATGTATCCATTTTGCTTCTGGCGAGGAAGATTCTTGCCTGAAAGGTATGTATGGATCTTGTGATTTATAGGCCAGGAAATAACATTCTTTGTACTAAAAGTTTTATTCTCAATATCTCGGATAGAAGTAAGAGAGAATTACGCAATACCAGATCTGATCTAGAAATTCCCTTGCGAAAATATGCAATGGCCAAAAATGCTTTTCATATAAAGGCGCGACAATGTGGAACTGTCTCAGCCTAGAATCAAAATTGTCCCCGACTTTGAAAACTTTCAAAAAAAGCATAGCAAACCTTGCATCTAGCTAATTTCTCTCTCACATCACATTCTACCATATCATGATCATATCTATAACTTTTTATACACTTTGCTAATAGCTGTATAGATCTTATTGATTGTAGTTTTATTTTTGATTTATGTGTAAATTTAGATTCTTTTCTTTTGTAAGTATTTTTTAACAGGGTACATTTTAAACCAGTTAGCTGAATGTTTTACCCTGTATAAATATTATAAAATGAAATGAAATGAAACTCTGATGCGATTTTGTTGAATGTACGAGAACTCCCGCTAGTTTAAGCCTTTTTCAAAAAGTAGGCCTAATTTTTCAGAGTAATATTATGAGTATCTATTGATCAAGTGATACCAGTCAATAAAAGAACACAGGGCAACAAGGGAGGGAAAGGAATAAGTCTATACCTGAGGTTCACTTCTAGCCATCAAACCAAAAGGCAACAGAAACATTCGATAAGCATTTGCACAAACTTCTTCACTGATAAGACACTCATGCTGTATGTGAATATATGACACAACAAAGCAAAATTTTTAAAACAAGGAATCCATGTTTCCGAAACAAAGCACGATTTACTGTTTTGATTAATACATTCCAGACCTATGAATGACCAAATCAAATGAAAGTAAACACAAACAGCAAACAGTATAGTTGGCTCCACTGACTGTGTGCAAACCATGAATTAGGCTGCTACAGTGGTATTATTCAAAGAGATTTGTATCCTCTAAAATACAAAATTTATGCTTTCTGTATCACATATTTAAACAGTAAGGACATCAAATTCTTGAAGAACGTATAATAATAATAAAACGGATAATTACATCTTCCGTTCTGGAGCTAGTGGATCTCTTCTCGTCACTACTGTCTTTGTCTAATCCTGGGTGTTCGCCTGTCTCAAGTTGCCTATCCTTGTGCCGCTTTACGGTTGCAGCTGCCGTCTCACCCGGTTTTAAAATGCCGAATTTTCGCTTAATTTCTTCCGCCTTGCTTAGGGGTTGTTTGCTATCATCCTCTTTATCACGATTCCTGTGGTATCTGCTAATTCCTTCTGGTTTCGAGTCTTCATTCTTGTTTTCATCTTTATTCAAGCTTCGCCCCGGTAGCGGAATATCAAACTTCGATCTCAAGTCATCCCTTCTCGAGCCTTCAGTTTCATTTCTCCTTGATGGTCTTGGTATCGTAACCGAGACACCTAAATCTTTGTCTTCTGTTCTGCCAGGTAAGGGGATATTGAACCTGCTTAGCCCTGAATCTTTTTTGTTCTCGTCATCACGGTGCTTCAATCGGCTGCTGATTCGCGCACTAATAGATTCATATTTACTGTCTTCTTTATTATCATTGTCTTTGTTTAGGACACTTGACGGCCTAAGTGGCATATTCGCGATCAGTGGGTTTCTCTGAGTAGAAACCTTCTCATTTGAAGCAGTTGTAGATGGTCGTGTGAGTGACGGCCGTAATGGACCGGCAATCGTAGGTTTTGCGGTGGGTTGTGGTTTATTTTCGGTGTCACTTTCCGATTCATCGGTTTCTTCTTCCGATTCCGATTGACTTGCCTCTCCATCTTCAGTGACTGAATTCCCCATTAGATGTTTCGCTCGGCCACCTTTCAAGGCAGATTTAATAGGCTTCTTGTTTAGATCGTACGGTGGTACTGACCTAAGGAGTAAAGAAGCAGCTTTATCGTTAGCGATGGTCTGGAAACAGAATCCCAAGTAGCTGCGAAAGGCAAAGGAACTGCATGAACTGGGGTTATATTCTTAGACGGTTCCTTCCATAAAGAATGAAAGGTCGAGTTACAGTATGGATACGGATACGGAGAAGGCAATTGGTCGTGCAATACAGCCAGAGATCCGTGCATAAATGATTTTAAAATGAAAATGAATAAGAAACAAAGAGAGATCTATTCTTCGCGCCCTTCTGGGAGCCTGACAGGAGAACCATAAACAGTTATCACCGCCATTGCTCAGCTTTTGTTTTTGTCGTTTTTCTCATGTGCGGTGCGCAAAGCCAAATGGTCAGAAGGAGGTCTTCACCAAACACACTATCACTGACACAACAAATATCTAAGGATGATACATCATGTGTAACTGAGGAGCTTCATACTTCTCGACTAAGAGACGTCCAACAAAGCTTCCTAAGTCATCAATAACAGTCAATCGAAAGTAATCACCATAAGAACGAAGAGTCTTAGGCCCTGTTTATATGAAGAAAAATACCTCACCTGCCAGACCCGGGGCTGAGAGGCGAAGCAAATTTCAGTCCCATTTATATGAGACTTTTCACATCACCAGTCAGCCCTGGGGCTGAGAGGTGAGGTGGTGTAAAGTCTCTTTTCCGTGGAAGCAGAACAAACTGACCAATGAGGATCAACGAATAATTTCAATTCACCTCACCATACCGGTAGTCTTTCGATTACATGAAAAAATGTCACCTCACCCAGGTGAGCTCCCACCTCAATGGAGGCTGGACTTCACTATACCGGTGGCGTTGCGTTCGTCATGTAAACGTAAAAATGAAAATACAAAGGATTCTATTGGAAGGTGGAATCTCACCTCTCAGCCCCGGGTCTGGCAAGTGAGGTGTTTTTCCTCATATAAACAGGCCCTTAAAGGGAATAGAAGTATTAAAAATGGCCCGTGCTAAGATAAAAATATATTGTGTTTGACAGCTTGTATAAAGCCGTTACATTGTGTAGCTATAGAAACAATAGGTACGTCGGCATCTTCTTTAGCCTATAGGGGCCTCTCGAAATAACTATGTCTAGTCCCTTTAAAAAGTATAAATTTCGCGGTTCAAAGATCTAAAGCAAAGACCGAGGATATTAAAAAGAATCAGCAAAGTTAAAATCTGGCCTGTGCAAGTTTAAATATGATCCATTGAATTTGATAACTTCGACACGCGCCGCTTCATTATGGAGCTAAAGAAATAACGGGTGCGTAGGGGCTTTCTTTAGCCTATTTATAGCAGCTGCAAGATATAACTTTATCTGTTCCCTTTGATGTACAGACATAATTTAGGCTAAGGAAATGTTGGAAGTGCAATTTTTTATTCCAAGTGTACTTCATAACATCTCTATCGTTTAATGACATATTCAGCATCTTTACAAATATTCGCAAAAATTTTTGACACAAAACAATTTACAAATAAGTCTCCTTTCATATGTTACAAACTGCAACGCATGCATGAAGTCTAATGCAATCATAAACTGCAAGCATTTAGCGTTCAGCTAGTACGGGTACAGTTTGTATAGTAGAAACCCCATAAAACAGCCTAGGATTTTCATAGGCAGCCTGAATAGTATCTTAATTAAATGGCTGTTATACCAAGTTCCAGTCTGCAAGGTTCTTAAAAAGTTCTTATACACAGTACATGCCCTGCACACATTAATAATGTTATTCTACACAGGCATTCTGACAAGTTTTTGATAATTCTGAAGAAGTATTGAGAAGGTTCTTATGAAAAAGGTTCTTATGCCTCAAGGCTCTTATGAGAACTGGTTTTTTTTAATACGGATTTCTACTGTAGTTAGCGACTATGACGACAAAAAACAAATGCCACTTACCCAACTTGATCATTGTCGTTGATATCATTCCTACTGAAATAAGACAAAAAATCAGAAATTAACGGTTTACAGACATGATCATACCAGGTGAGTCAAAAAAAGTTTTTCCACGTTTGGCGGGCTATGGAATAAAAAGTATGTGACTGATATTTAAAAATGGGATGTCAATTTATTAGTCAGAGGCAAACTTTAGATCAGAAAATTTTATTTGGTAAAACCAAATATTTCTAAGACCCCGCAATTAGCAAAATGCCTGTAAGGGGTTGGTAAAGGAATCGAGAATTCCACGTTTCATTCTGGTCCATGATTTATGTCGCATTGACGTTTTCACTGTCATTTTCAGAAAAAGAATTTTTATTTCAACAGGAATAAATCATGGACCAGAATGAAATGTGGAATCCTTGTGTCTAAACACACCCTTTACCACCATTTTCATAATTTCTGGGTCTAATTGATGAGTGATTTCACCAAACAAAATATGCTCATCTAAGTTAGCCTTTGACTATTACATATACATATCAATTTTGAATATCTGCCTTATACTTTCTATTTCACGGCCCACCAAACGAGTAAACTTTTTTGACTCACCTGGTACATCATATCATAACATTATCTGCAGTTGGTAAATACTTAGTTACTGCAAATTAATTTGTACCTACTATCTACAATATACGAGATTATTTGCCAATTAAGCATTTACATCATTTGCCATCCCACTCTTTGACCTCCCCCCTTATCAGCTCTCTTTAAGTTATCATCTAGAGCGCTCCACATGAGACTGCCTCCAAACGAAAGAGAATTTGGTCCATATCGATGTGACTGTACTGATGGATTCATACATAGGTCTTTAGTGTGGAGTAGACAAGACAAGTTTACAACACAATAGCAAAAATAGAAAGACGACGGACTGATTCTTATGTTGGAAGTTTCTTTCTTAAATTTCGGTCAATGAAATTCATGGCAATTGTTTCTCTTCCAATTGTGTAAGAAATAAAATATAACTTACTTCAATTTTGACCTCTGATCGATGATCCTCTGCAAGAAAGAAAGGCTATTTAGAAGAACAAGGACCGATTTTGTAAGACATTAGCATCAGTTACTTTTATTGACACCTAAATCCAAAGAGATTTGTGATTGTAGACAAAGGAAATTCCCTCAAGCGGAAATTCAAAACAAACGAAACCGCAAAGTTTCTCTGAAACCAAGGTAGCTATCTCGCTTGTTGTGCATTCCAGAAATGGCTTTTTAGAGCAAACATGAGCATATGTTGAAAGAAGGAGGATATATCTAAATATCTACCACGGGCATTTTACTTGTTTGGTATGGGAACCGATTTGGAGGCGATTCAATTCTCGTATTTTTGGGTACAATCAAAGCACTTACTTCTCAGCTTCTGAACAGCAAAAATAAAATGCCCGCGGTAGATGTTTAGATATATCCTCCTTCTTTCAATATACGCTTATTTTAGTTCTTAAAAACCATTTGTGGAATGCACAAAATGTGAGATAGCTACCTGGGTTTCAGAGAAACTTCGCGGCTTTGTTTGTTTTTAATTTCTGCTTGAGAGAATTTCCTTTGTCTGCAATTGCAAATCTCTTTGAATTTAGGTGTCAATACAAGCAACTGCTGCTATTGTCTTACAAAATCTGTCCTTGTTATTTAGAAGTAAGGTTTACCTATTTATCCTTTAATTTCACGGTGGCACGCATGACCTTAAGGCATTTCTAATACCTGAATGATTTTTACAGCATCTGATGCCTTTGATTTGCAACAGTCTGTTCTGTGCTTTCTTATATTTCATTGAAATTTTTCCTCCTTTTGGAACCATCCATTCTTCACTTTCAAAGTTTTGCCCTTTTTCTCAAACTTCAACACATATCCTTGACATGCTACTGTGCTACCGTATGTTATTTCAAAAAGTTTCGTTCATTTGTTATCCATATAAAAAACTACAGCGAACGAAGGTAGATTCACAAATATAAATTCCACTTAAAGACGGTCTAGATACACAGAACTTACTAGATTCTAACAATGTATGTAAACTATATATCTCAGTTACAGACTGCAATAGATCCAACTCAAGAAACTTACGTTTGATTTGTCCATTCCATCCTGCAAAAAATGATATGCTAGAGAGACGCTGATTCTGATTGAAACACATATGTTTTTTCAAGTGACAACGACATAATAACTGTTTCCTCCGGCATTACCAAAAAATATTAGCACTCAGCATCTGTACAAAATCTCGCAAGCTCGGTTTTGTACTGACCGCTTTGAGATAATGTCTTCAGGCATTGCCCTCATGAAGAGTTATCATAGGCTTAATAGCCCTGTCATGTTTATCAAAGTGTGTTATCCACTGACAACCCATTTAGCCTCTTCAACAGATTTCAAACTTTTGGCACCAAGATAAGCTATTCTCACCCTTGATTATTTACTATCTAACATACCCAGCAATTTCCTGTTAGGCAGGCGATCATGCTAGCATTGCTCGAAGGCTAATTTTTTACATCCATTGAATAACTTCAGATTGTAATGATCGATTGGAAGGAATTGGGTAACAGGAATCAAGATCTTAGTTTATTAAAACTAGCTTGGTTTCTGCAACAAATGGTCTGCAAGGTTGAGAATACTAGCATTTCTTGGACAATGATGAAACCCGAATGCGTCTCACTTAATCAAAGTTTGTTTCATGTAATGCATTGAAAGAATTTCAAACTTTATATGATATAAGTTAAAAACATTTTGCGGGCACATTTGTTGTGAAAATCTTGGGCTTGCGGGCGCACAGAATCTTAGAAAGATCTGCTGTTAGGCATCTCAGACATCTAACAAATAATTGCAATTTATGATCGGCAATAACATTACCTTTCCTCGAACCTTTGATTTCTTGCGTAGTTCTTCAACAAACTTAATCATGTCACCTTGGGCAACTTCAACAGGAGTTTGACCCTTCATAAATGAATAAATATCAATCAAGGAGAAAGCAAGCAAAAGATGGCAAGATTGCACACACAATATGTGTACAAGCATGAGGTTATATTTTGGTTATGGGCAACTAATGACATACCCACTATGGCATAATCTAAGCATTAAATGCTTTTTAAGAGCTCGTACACTGAAACAATTTCTGGTGTATATGGCAAAATCTAAGTTCAACTCTCTGAAAAAATTGATTACTCGAGATGTTCGAAATTAAAATGGGCTTAAGATTTCCATCTTGCAATTCTCAATCCAGATAACAGATGAACTTTCGAGTCGTTTAAGTACTTTACAGCTGCTCAAAGTATGCACTTTGCGCAACAGGTTGCTGCCTGCAGAAGAAGCCAATGGCCTCTCATCAGGACCCCACAAACCACAAGAGTGGACAGTAAACAACTACATTACTAACATACATCCTTTGACAGCTGAATTTTTAAAGGTTTAAGTTGGAGAGTTGAAAAGATAACAGAAGGAAATGCCAGTTTGCAAACTGCAAAGGAACTTCTTTCTAAGTGTTTGGAGGTGCTATACAAAGGGAAGAGAACTGTACAATTCTTGATACTTACAATGCTATTCCTGACACTAAAATCGGCCCCAGCCTCAGTTAGAATCTCAGCAGCTTGTTGTTGTGCCCAGTGAACTGCAGCATGAAGTGGAGACCAACCATCCTTATCTTTTAGATTTACATCACAACCTGCTTGTATCAGCAATCTAAGAAAGAACCAGTTCCTTAGATAGCAAAGGTTTCCAAAATATGGGTGTGGAAAAATATGAATTGACAATCAAGTTAATTGTAAACAATGGGCTGCTGAGAGTTTACCACAGGGGTTATTGACTTTACAATAGACCTAAAAGAGTCAACTGCAGGAGATACTGAGTTTATGGGCTACTAACACCAGCTTATCATGAACACAAATGGGAAGTCACAGCAGTTAACTTTTTGTATTGTTTTCTTAACAAACAACATATAATCATCTTCCCATAGATCAATTGATAATCTCAAGATTTTCGCACAGACTTGATGATTATTGTTATTTGGCTGAGTGTCAATGGCTATCCAAGGGACAATTATTCAAAAAGGAAATGAGGGACATATGTTATTTTTTTCATAGATATTGCTATTGCCATCTTCCATGCACTCAATGGACTGCTATATTCCGTATCTTAAATCAAGACACAAGCCATTGATATATAAAGACCCATATATAAATAACGACCGAAACTTTCCAGGGATCGTCTCCAAAGTATCGTATTATCATCAGTTCAGAGGCACCTGGGTTCACGAGGCCTCATTCATAATGGCAGTCCGTGGAAGAATCACAAATTCTACAGAATGCAATGAAATGCTTTCAAAGCATCTTTAGAGTTCTTTGCAATTTGCACATATGACAGTACAGTCCATAAAGGCTTACGACAAAGCAGCTGGAGTTTTTTTTATCTAATTTGATGATCTCTACCAATAAGAACATATTTCAATTTTCAAGCTGAATTGGTTCTTATATATTGGGTGTCTAATTTCAGAATTTCAGCTTATAGGTTCTTAATCACTAGGTTTTTGTGTGAAAGGTATTATACGATTTAATTCGCATAGCCGCACAAGAGATAAGAATTGTATACAAGTTGTTTGATTTCTATACAAAATTATGATACGACTTTGATACAAATTTGATACGATTGGATACGAATTGTGCATAAGAATTGCTTATATGATTTTGATACAAACTGTGTTTACGAATTGCTGATACGAATTTGATACAAACTGCATACAAATCACATACAAATTGTATACGAAATTATACGAACTCTGAAAGGTGATAGTACCAATTAATTCTCATGCGGCTTATAGAATATTGCATCAATATCGTATGATGCTACCAATTCCCTATACAAATTTGATACAAATATTTGGAGATGATCCCTTACAGGGTGTTTCCTTTCTGATTATTCACAAGAAATCAAGAAATTTTGCAAGAAGGGCAGTTTCAAAGGAAAAGGATTCAAACAAGCTTTTCAGACCTTTCAGATTAAACAGATACCATTCAAAAATTAACTAATTAGGCAAAGATTGATAAAAGACTTACTTCATGACTTTCTCATAACCTTTGGCTGCAGCAACATGCAAAGCAGAAGCACCTGTGTTGAAAATTTTGATCATTCATCAAATTGTAGAACAGAAAGTTCCATTAAAAAAGATAGTACTGGGTCTCATTCATGCATGAAGCACAGAGCCAGCAGCTGAGCTTACTATGTATGATGAACAAAGTAGTGTAAAAATAGCTATCAAAGGAACCCACACATTGTTTAATATTCTCAAACCAGTTTGAAAATGTTCATGCGACGGGAGGCAAATTAGCAGAAATAGCCAAAATTCAAACCGATCTGAAAGTCAAATCGGTCTAAGTTTTGTCATGTGAAGGTAGTCTAAGAGGGTGAAAATATTCCAGCTTATCTATACCCACAAGGAACATTCTACCAGATGACAGAGGCAGGTAGATCTATTAAAGGTGGCTGGAAGTGAAAAATTTTTATTGTTCCAAATCAATAGCACTGTTGAATGATAAAAGATCCTGTTTCAATTTTTTGACTTTCATTTCATTTTGAAGTTATCCACTGATTTCTGGTAGCAACATATGATGTAATATTTTGTCTTCAAATTACCAGGATACTATGTGGAAATATAGCTGTATCTTATCTTAGGAAGGTTACAGATGCAAAGAACTTAGCAGCTTTGCTACAAAAATTGAATATGACTCATGAATTTATGTAATGTTTAGAAGGCATCATATTGAAACAACTTTTTGCCATTTATCTTTGGAAGCATGGGCAACATCGTACAACCTACTCTCTTCACCTTGCGCAAACCAAATGACGTCATGAGCTGATTCTACAAAATAGTGGATAACTTGCAAACAAAAAAGGCATAAAAATTTGATAGGAGGTTTCATGATTGAATAACACTATTCACTGGCATTAATAAAAATTTTGACTTCAGATCACTTTTGAAATGCTACATAGAGAATGCATCATATAGTATATATATATATATATATATATATATATATATATATATATATATATATATATATATATATATATATATATATATATATATATATATATATATATATATACCTTGAAAATTGTAAGTTTCATCAATCTTTTTGCTGTTAAGCCAGCTCATGGCATCTTCCATCATCATTTTCTCTTCTTTGTTACGAACTTCATCCAATTCAACACCTAAAAAATTCAGGATGTCATTGGCTAGCCAACAATTAGACTTTTTCCTTAAATATTGTTTCTAATGAAGCAGTAAATAATGTCTAGATTTTCAAGACATATACAGGATTCCCCAAAAAGTGCGTCCATGTGTGTGGCTACTGTAGAGGATCTGTAGATTCAATCATCATTGTTTTTACACAGTGGCAAAAGTAAGGCTTCAGCTTATAGTTTGAATCAATCTGACACATGGTTGCTGATTTATCGCAGAGAAAAGGCAAAATTAGTGGTTACTTTGAAAGCAGCACTTCTGTTGTTCTCCAGCAACATCAAAATACAATAATAATAACAAAAATAATAATAATAATAATAATAATAATAATAATAATAATAATAATAACGAATATTTAACAGATCCATCAGAGATGGCTTTCCATTGTTAAAGTTGTAGTACGTAAAATACATTTTGTTACAGATATTTACATAAAGAGGAATGTCTCAAAGGAAGTTTTCAAAGGAAATAAGTTTATAAGTTAAGTTAATGTAAGTTTTCAAATGAAAGGTTCTCAAATAAGTTCAAATGAAGGGTTTTCAAATGAAGGGTTTTCAAATGAAGGGTTTTCAAATAAGTTTCAAAGGAAGGGTTCTGGCATCACATTAGTGCTCTCTTATGAAAGGAAAACACTGCTAACCCTTTAAAACATTTACCACAAATTGCTAGAACCCTTCCTTTGAAAAGTTACTTTATTCTGACATCGCTGGAGAAGAATAGAGGTGCTCTTTTTAAGTAACCACTTACCTTGCCTTTTCTCTGCCATAAATCAGCAACCACTTGTCAGATTGACTCAAAAAGGTCTCAAACTCTTAAGATGAGGCATGACCTATAGAACTGTTTGAAACTGAGATGATTGAATATATGGCTCCTCCATGGCAACCATGCAATGAGACACATTTTGGGACACCCTGTACATTATCAACAAGCTGTTGCAAATTAACACTTCTCAGATAAGATATAAAACAGAATTACTCATACAAAGCTCTTAGTCTTAAATCCTTGATAGTTTTCATCTCACATCAAATTTGAACCAAACATCAAAAAGTTGAGCTGCACAAGAAAATGGAAAGCATTTTAAGGTATGCCTGGATCATTGCCAAAGGAATGTTGATACAGTGGCAAACCAAGCAAATGCTTATTCATCCAAAAGAATTTACTTTCTGCACATACATTTCTGAAACATCATTGGCTTATACAGTAGGAACCAAAGTTTTTAGACATAAGTAGAAATTTTACAATGACCTTTTCACAATATATGTATAGCTTTATGAAAGGAACTGTTCCACACTAGCTAAGATAGCATTACCTAATTTCTCCATTTCATCCTCCAGAAACTCTTCCATCTCCTCTTCTTCTGCTAAGTCTACAGGAATTTCTCCCTCATTGTTGACTGCTAGTAAATCTGCATGATTGTCTAAGAGAATTCTGAAAGGGAAATTTTATGGTTCAAATCAGAGCTTGGGAAAATATGGGAGCAAAGAAGCACTGCGTCGAAAACATTTTTCAAATACAGCAATCGTTGGGCCATAGAGAATCATCTTCATGTATAAAAGCCTATTTTTCTCATTTGTAGGAATTAAAGTATTACAAAAGTCACTGTTTCTTCTTATAGGCCAATTTCACCACTGGAAATCTTTACCCCAAAGTATGTGTTTCATGGACATGAAATGACATTGGCCACTGTTTATGATTCAACATCAGAAAACTGCATTTTTCCTGGCGCCAAAAATCCAATGCAGAAGAAAAAACTGGGCTGGAAAGAAGTTTTCTTCAGACAAGCACAAGAACAGATCCAGATTTTCTTCAACTGTTTCCCAAGAAAAAGCTGAAATCACTGCAGAATCTCCTAAGGTTTACTGCAAATGGTTGTATGCTGATACATTTTCTTATCTTCACTGTCAAAAGCAGGTGGACTTCCTCTTGTATTTGATTCAAAAGCTACATGGAAAAATGACCAAAGAGAGTAAAACAGGCAGAGCACTAGGGTTCTATTCTGTTATGCTAAGAAATGTTGTTGACAAAAATGTGGTCTTAAACTTTTGGCAACAACTGTAAAACCAAGGTGGTTTCCTGCAAGCAATGCTTGTATGTTGATACATTTTCATTTCTTCACTGTCAAAAGCAGGTGAACTTCCCCTTGTGTTTAATTTAACATAGCTATTTTGAGAAGCATTTCAATAATCTTGGTTTAATCTTGGTAAAGCAAAGCAAACCCTGATGGATCTGAAATTAATGCATACAAAACAGGATGCTGCCATGTTGGTATAAAAGATGCAGCCAAAATAATCTACTTACTGGGCTATCTGCACATTGCCAGCACTTGCAGCTGCATGCAGTGGTGTCCATCCTTCATCATCACGGACATCAAGGTAAGCACCACTATTGCAAAGGAGTTCCACCATTTCAGCATTTTCATCAATACAGGCCTGTGAAGGAAAACAAAATATTACATGATATTTACTGCAGGCATTTACAGTTTTGATTCATAATTCTATCAAGTGAATTGGATAAATTTATCAAAATCAAACTATTTGGACTTTTAATCAAAGCAGGCCTTTTGCACATCAATATTTCAATGATTTTCAAGACCATTTCAGGATTAGCAAGAATTCTTCACATTTTGATAAGATTTCTTGCTGAGCCATTAGTAAGATTATAAATTTTCCAAACAAAATAAAAAAAACAATGATATTCTCAAAGAGCTCTTATGCAGAAAAAAATGTGTTAATGTGCACCACACCAATACTGTATTTACAGTAAGTTGCCAAAATTGACTTGACAAACTATGATTCATTTTGCTTCTTTATGGTAACTTACTGGAGCTGCTCTCTTAAGTTTTTGCTTCAAATAGATGATCACTTTTTCAAGGTCATAACCAGGCAATAATCAAACAGAACCCTGCAGTGTATGTTTACCTATGACTCAATTTTAACTATTAGATTTCTTGAGAATCTCTAATTTTGAGTCTAAATTTTGAGAAGGCAAAATCAGTTTCTTGCACAACGTTGAATAGATATAAGAACAATGACATGCTTAGTGCAAAACACCTAGTGTTTATAGAGAAGCATAAAGGAGCATACACCTCCCATCTGCAACTTAAAGCAAAACAGCCCAGAATGGCTTGGATACATAGTTGGAAGACATTATTCCAACAATAATTCCATTATGCAATAAGATAACAGCTCATAGAATCAAATTCTGTTCAAGATAGTAACCATCCCTTTAACAATATACAAAGCTTTTGCTACGGAATGTTAACACATTGTACCAGCTACAAAGTATTTTCAAATTACAAGGAAAATAAGTTAATAGATATAAATGCTGTTAGAGGCTGTGCAGAATAGCAGTATTTTCTGATGGGCATAAACACTTAGACACATATTAAACAATCAAAACATAAAAAACAATCAAAACATAAAAAACTGCAATGTACAGCATATAATCGTGATAAGATAAGATAAGATAAAATATATTTCGAACTTTGTGTTCATCCTCAGTTACAATCACAACAAGTAAACAGGTACAGTGCTTCTTTATACAAAATGCTAATAGCAAACAAGAGCTCCTTAGAGAATATAAAACAAAAGGCAATCCTTAAAATACAGTAAAACATTAAATTAATGATAAAATACACGATTATGTCTTTTTACTTATATCTTGATAATTAACTCTTTGTTCCTAAACTTATCCTTTGTGTTCAGTTCAGATTTTAGATCCATGATGTATAAGGCTTCCACAGTAAGCAGATGATCCAGAAACATATTAAACTGGTCCAGTCTGTTGATTGTTATCGTTAATCACTGTTTTGTTTTATCCACCAGGAATTGTACACTGGTGGAGCTTAATATCAAAGACAACCCTCAACAAGTTTAACAACTGGTAGCAGAGGGTAGTTTCAGTTTCATATAACTAGTTCTTTCCAAAATTGAAACAATGTGAAAGAGGTTATTAATATGCACATGCTAACCGGCTTTGTGTTGTACAGGAAAATATAAAGCCCGAGGTCTTAGATGTACAAACTGAGCTTGCAAGGTCTGTGCATTAAGACCGAGGGCTTTATATTTTCCCGTACAACGATAAAACCAGTTAGTATGAGTATTATTACCTGACATCTTCTAATCTTGACTCACATTTCATCAAACACATTTTGTTACAATCATGTCCTTTGAGTTAACTGCAAATCTCACAGGCCTAGGCCCAAAGCAGTTGCGGTGGTGACAAAAACGCGTCCTTGTATCGTATTATGCAAAGCTATGAGAAACCTGCGGGAAATGTGTGATTAGCCAATAGGAATGGTGGGATTCTGTATTGCCTCATTTTTGAAACTCCAGTCAGGTAATAACAAATTTCAAAACACTTTCAAATATAAAGTCAGTCAAGATTTCACAGCCTCAGGTAGCTTGAAACAAATCAATGGAATGAGAATGGAAATATCCTTCTGGGGTATGAAAAAGGAAAATCAGAAAATCATCCAAATGATCCAAAGTGTGGAGCAACAAGCAATGTAACATAGGGCTCAGATCTTTAACAAGGTTAGTGTAAAATTCTATCACAATTTTCCTTGGACTAAATGGCTTGGAAGGAGCTTTGGGTCTCTGGCCAGGTCGAAAACTCGGAGATCTCAAGGATGTCGGAGATCTCAGAGAATTATCTCAGAGTTTTTATCTCCAAGTTATCGTCTTGGCCCTATATGTGTAAGTCGAAAACTTGGAGATGTTTGGAAATCTCTTCGAAACTTCTCTAGATTATCTGTTTCACACTGTCAAAGCTTTCATTTCACTAACAGCATGAAAAATGAATGGTCTCTGGTCTGGTGTAGTAAATCCAACATCTCCAAGTTTTTCATCTCCGAGTTTTCATGTTGGCGCTATGTGCATAAGTCGAAAACTCGCAGATGTTTGGATATTTTTAAACTTCTCTAAATTGTCTGTTTCACGCTGTCAAAGCATTTATTTCACTAACAACATGTAAAATGAATGGTTTGATGTTGTAAATCTCACACCTCTGAGTTTTTCATCTCCGAGCATTTTACGTGCTGTTAGTGAAATAAATGCTTTGACAGTGTGAAACAGACAATTTAGAGAAATTTTGAAGAGATTTCCAAACATCGCCGAGTTTTTGACCTATGCATATAGGGCCAACACAAAAACTCAGAGATGAAAAACTCGGAGATGAAAACTCAGAGATGTCGGATTTACCACACCAAACCATTCATTTTACGTGCTGTTAGTGAAATAAATGCTTTGACAGTGTCAAACAGACAATTTAGAGAAGTTTCAAAGAGATTTCCAAACATCTCTGAGTTTTCGACATATGCATATAGGGCCAACACAAAAACTCGGAGATGAAAAACTCGGAGATAATTCTCCAAGATCTCCGACATCTTCGAGATCTCTGAGTTTTCAACCTGGCCTTGGGTCTCTTGCTGTAAATCCACAAGGAAAATTTATTGATATCTTGATAAGTTCAGGTATTAAAGGAATCGAGTCCATATAAATACTTGAGCGTTCACGCTGTCCTGAATTTTTGCTGACAAATCGCTGACAACCCTTTGTTATCGTACAATAGTGCAAAAGTCATTAGTAGTGGAGACCAAAGACTTCTTAATCCTTGCATTATCCTAAGGAATTTCTTTGGTTTAAATTCAGTAGGTATTAAATGACAACTTTTGTTTCATGATTGAAAAGAAGTTGATATTGGTCATGAGAGCGCTATCTATATGGACTCAATGCCTTTAAATTTGGGCTATGAAATTGTCAAATTTTCCTAAACCACAAAGCCACAGATCTATGCTTGCCACTATCTTACAGACCTTCAAAAAACATGGTTTTATTGAAGATGATTTTTCCTCTACAAGTTCAGGATTTACAATGATTTAAAGTTTTGCATATTAGATTCTTTCACAAATGATCATGTTGCCATTTTGAAACAAAAATCAAGAGATCATCAAATTTCCATGGCAGAATTACAGGAAACCACCATTAAATTCCTTTCCAGCCAGTTAAGTTAAAGAAAAATTGAAAGAATTTTACACACACATTTTCAAAGATTTGAAAGACCTGAGCCATATGCTCTTACAGTAAACCTGACATGGTGAAAGAGTATTAGCAACAATCACAGTTGGAATCCTTACATAGAGGTCTTAAAATTCATTGATATATCAACATGTATTGTGATGTTGACAAAGCAATACTGGGTAGAATAACTACCAACAGTTCTGGGATTACCAATGATTTACTGATCTTTATCATTTGTTATGATTCAAGAAACCACAATTTATAACAAATTTAACAACAAGAAATTCATGGAAATAGAACTCAGATTATATTCATACACAACAAAGATCAAATCTTGGTCTTAAAAATTTGTGTTGGCATAATATCAGCCAAAATATTTTGATTTCTAGCAACCTAAGTGAATCTACTCTGTGGTAAAGGAAACTAAGAAAGCTTTCCTGTTGATCAAACGATGATAAGGTTGTTTGCCCAAAGTAGTGAACTCAATCTGGGCTTGGAAATGTTATGAAAATGATTTCAAAACAAACATTTGCTGCCTTACACCAAATAAAGTCACTCTTTTGACTGCTTTGACAAAAATCTAGGTTGAAATTATACTTCAAAATCAAAATGATGAAATGGACAAATTCTTGAGATCAATGCTTTTATCAGGGCCTAAATTCCCAATTTCAAATCAAATTTATTGATATATATATAACTTTCAACTGGCTTTATTTATGGTGACATGTACTTTGTATTCGGAAGCTTTTTGAATTCAACCACATCCAGAAACATATGCACTTTCAGGAAAAGTCATGTTTTAGTATCCCTTGACATGCATAAAACGAGAAATTTCTCACTAAAGTTGAGAAGGCTGGATAAAGACTATGTTATCAAACTTTCATTAGTTGCTGTTTTATCATTGTAAGTCAATTGGTCAACATTTTGCTGGCAGGAATGATCCTTTAAAGCTTAATCCACTCTGACAGAATCATTATATTTCCATTGCCACAGGCTTTCTCTTCCCTTCCTCCCCTCAACTAAAAAAGTTTGTGAACGGGCCATTCTGATGTTGATTCTATCAAACATCAAAGTTTCATCATACATGTATAATGAAAATACTGTACACCATACAGTTCTAAATAGACGTGTAGTAAAAAGCTCTCTGCAAATCATTTCAATGGTTAGAATCATGTGTAGAAAATACAAGTCAAAATGTTTTGATATTCTTATGCCAACAATTTCACTATGCATAACAGGCCTCCAATGTTGTGTTCCTGTACATTTACAGATTAATCAAGTTGACTTTTACATGTATTTAGCTTATGAAACAAAAATATTATGGTTCTTACACTTAATTATATTTCCAGCAACCTAAAGCCAGTTTAGTGACTGCTGTAGAAATAAAGCAAGCTGTAATTGTTGGCTTTCAAAATAAAACAGGATATGAGCTGTACCTAACAGTTATGTCTTTTATACAAAGATAAATAACTTGAATTGGATGTGCCTATAAATGGTGAGTACAACATAATGTTTCAACATTGATTTGAGCAAATGGTACTGAAAATCAAAATATTCTAACATCAATGTTAGGAGAGTGGTAAAGATAATCTCATCTAAAAATGCTTTCTATGTCTGATATTTCAATTTTCCCCACTGACAGAGAAAAAATTTGAAACATGAATTTAAACAGCTTTCTATTCTTGCAGTAGCTTGTTCTGTACTATACCTTGCAAATAAAGTTGTATTCAAAAGCCTGAAATGATCCCTCTCTTTAAACGTTCTACAGTATCTACCAATGACTACTTGCACTTGAATCATTATTTTCATTTGTCCTTCATAAAATAGAGCCTTGAACATTAAAAGCTCCTCTCCACTTATGGACAAGTATCAAAGTATCTAAAACAGATGACAAATAGCTATCTTACTGAACAACTCTTTCCAATGACCACATGATGACACTTATTTGCATCTAATTTCATGGAGTGTTGGCAAACCATGCTAATGCCAAATTACAGTAAAGCTTATGAGTTATGTTGGTTCTTATCACAAGCATATGTAGATCGTAGTGAAATCTGCATAGTGGCAGATATCTGAGTTTTGGCTAAAAGGTGAAAGATCATTGGGCTTAAGAATGACCCCTGAGGAACACCCAATGCTGGGTCTCTCCAAGAACTGAATGAGCTGTTTACCTGAACTCCCTGTTGCCTATTTGTGAGGCAACTATTAATGAGTGTTAATACTTCACGAGAGAAGCCATAGGCATGCAATTTTGCAATCAAGAGATCATGTCTAATACCCTCAAATGCCTTGGAGAGATCAATTAATACAGCCCCCACCTAACTATCTTCATCAAGGCTACTTAAGAATTTTTCTAAAAGTCTTTCAAGAGGATGCTGAGCACTGTGACCTTGTCAGAAATACAGACAACTGAGGTGAAAAAGGTGTAATACAAGCAAATATCTCATTATCCACCATTCTTTCAAACAGCTTTGAGATCTTTCAAACGTTTCTTTGAACTGCAGTAATTCTTAATCAGATCATTGGTTTAGCATGTCAATGACATCAAAGCAAAATGTGTTCAACTTGTCTAAAAGTCAAACACAAGAATTACAGTAAATCCCCGCATATAAGAACCTACCAAAATAAGAACCTAGAGGCTGTTTTTCCTAAATTACGTACCTTGCAATTAAGAACCTGTTTCAGTCTAATGAAACATAGGTTCTTATTGCAGAGGTTGCAAAGTTGATATTTGATTGCTGTTATCAAGGTCATTGTGGTCCCAGTTGGGTTTGAAAGATTTGTTCTCCTCCCCAATTACTTATTATGTCCATAAGAACGCTTCTGAAACAAATAATAGGGCTGAACATCTTTGTGAGACTCTCAAGGGGACAACAAGAGGTACCTTTCAAATAAGAACCTTTATACCTTGAAATTAATCTAAGTACCTTTGAAATAAGAACCAATTTCAGCCTGGCTCTCAAAAAAGTAGGTTCTTATACGCGGAGATTTACTGTAACTGAAGCAAAGTGTCAAAAACTTATACCTTTGAAAATATAGAGGACTAAACATGTCCAAAAACACACTGAGATTTCTGTAAGAACTTGGTGCACTATGATGATTTCCTTAAAGCTTTCGGAGCCCCTTGAGAAATAATTTCCAACCAAGTTTACAAAACCTCTGCAGAGTGAAATTTATTTTCTAAGAACACTTCATCGCCAAACTAAACTTTGGCAGTTTCAAGATGATAACTTATATTCTTAAAGAAATACCTGTCTGAAAAGATTTACCTGGATATCCTGCTAATTTAGAGCAGTTTTAAGAGAGCTCGGGAAAATTAAGGATTAGCTTCATGAAAAATTCATGATGGTTAGCAAAAATCAGTGCTTTCATCCATATTGACAAAACTAAATATCCCACTGCAAGCTCAATTGTAGGTAAAAATGGCATGAGATCACAAACCACACAAACTTGGCAATGGCATGATTGTCTTCCAAGCCTAAAAATAGCCAACCTTAGAAACATTTTTGTTGAGATTCTAGACAATATGGTTTGGCACAATGTGCCTCCTTCCATCTTTACAAGTACCGTACAAATGAAATAGGCATGTCAGAAAAAACACACACTAATTGAAAGGTAGACTTGAAATCACCCAGAACTCCTTTGAGGCCATGCACAGACTATTTGAAAGACTGCAGTTCCCTAAGTTTCCAAGCAAAAACATTTTGCAATATTTAATTGAATAGCTGACATATGCTACACCTTTTGGAAACTTACCTGGTTGAAAGCAGTCACTCTGTTCAGATATTACAAGGGATTTCCTCAAGAAATTTACTTTGAGGAACCTTCAAAAAAGTCCAAAACCATTATCAAATTTACCTTGTATTTCAACCTCACAGCAATG
The DNA here is from genome assembly GCA_964019985.1 of Aurelia sp. 4 Dawson et al 2005. Taxonomy (NCBI): domain Eukaryota; kingdom Metazoa; phylum Cnidaria; class Scyphozoa; order Semaeostomeae; family Ulmaridae; genus Aurelia; species Aurelia sp. 4 Dawson et al 2005. The sequence continues at coordinate 6,694,794 of OZ026506.1, forward strand.
AATTGAACATGCTTTATCAAGTACAATCCTCTTCTGTACAAAGTCCTCCCACTTAAGATGGGAAACTACTTCAGGTGGATTCAATCCTCCTATGGGGACAACATACTGTATGGTGCTAAAACATGCAAGAATTTGTCAGATTATTGTTAGGAAGGAACATCAATAAAATTTTGATCATCCTTTTCACTCATCTTTGCATGTTTTGGGGTGGCTTTCTGTGAAACAGACATTTTCAAATACAGTATGAAACCTATTTTTTATAAGAAACTTACAATTTGGGCCAGTTTGTTAAAATTATCAGATTTTGAGTACTCAGAGCTTCTTATGAGTTTCTTAAAGGTTCCATAACAATCTTCATGTTCACAACCTGTGCCCTTGTGAACATTTCATAACAATGCTTTATGAAGCCACCAATGTTTACAGATTACTCAAGTACCAGAAGAGTAATACAGTATGATACAAAAAACAGGTGAAAATAAATATGCTAAAGAATTATTTTGTCAACATAGATAGTTTCCTAATTCATACTTTCACAGTACTGGAGTTTCTTAATTCTTTGGTGACCTGAGAGTTGCGTTTCATATAAAAGAAAATACTTGTATTGCTCTGATATTCAGGAAGCAGGATTTTGTCAAACCTTGTGCATTTTTTACTCTTTGACAGGTAGGTCAAAAATTAATGGTTGATATGATGACAACTTTGATCTCCAAGGCCTGTCTGAAAGGTTTGCAATTGATCTTTAAAACAGTACATAAAAGTCTTGTTTTCAAAATTCTGTAATCATAATTAGATTTTGAAAATATGAAGCACACTTTCTAATATTTTCACTCTCACTTCTTCAGCAAATCAAGGGGAACTACAGTTGATTAAAATAACTTTTCTTTCAAATTGTCAATGTCAACAGCAAAACAGACATTTCAAAATTTGCTTATCTGTAAAATCTGCAAACTGATTTTGTGTACACTGTATATGCACTATACAGTAAAACTGGAAATTTCAAAAATTGCTGAAAAAATGTCACTTGATAACTTTCAAAATTTTGAATCCTAGAGAATTGATTTACTCCACATTTGGTACCATCAATCTTTAAACAGATGTGCCTTTTGCAGAAAAATATGCCACAAACTTCGAATTACCTGAAAAGAACAAGTCAGTTTGACCCAGATCTTACTTTCTTGCAAGCACTTTTGTTACTCCCTGTAACATCTAATATCCAACAACAGACAAGGTATCAAATTGTTGTTAGTATCTGTATGTGTTTGTTGTTAGTTGTGTAGTTGAAGGTTAAGTAGTTTTTCTTTCTCCATCTATGTTAATTCCCTTAGGGTAGACACAGCTTTTTGCTCCCCAGGGGTATTTGTCCCAGTAATATTGTAGAGTAATTTCTTGTAAATTTCTTGTAAATGTATTGTAACATTTTATTTGATTATATATAAACATGTAGGGTTTGGGAAGAGATGAGATTGGCTTTTTGAAAATGAATAAAAAATCAGAGCAACATCTTCAGTGGCACCCTGGGTACCAGTCTTTTTGACAGTCTGGTAGCAAGGGTGCTATAGTACTGGCTCAGAGGATAAACCATCAATGAAGAGTTTATGAAGAAACCCTATCTGAAATTAGTACAAATGTATGTGTAAACATTACTGTGTTCCTAACACCACTGCTCCAAGAGAAAACAAGCCATGAGGGATACACTACCAATTTTGCCAGGTAAGACTTTGAGCAGACTTGGAAAGTTTGCCTTGTGTGGCCAATTTCTTCGCCGTGCACTTTAAATTTCAGCCGTGGTTCCAGCCGCAAACTTTTTGTAAAACAACAAAAGGAAACAATAGAACTACTGCTTAGTGACACAAATATGTGCAAGAAATTTGGATGTAGGAGAGATACCCCACGCATTCTGCAAACTTTCCAATCTGGAGTACTTGCTGGGCCCAAGCAAGTTGCTTGGGCCCAGTTCACCCTTGTATGGAAAGCATGGCCATTTTTCTTGTATGATCTCTTGTGTCCACGGATACTTAAATTGTCAGCAAGGACATATTTTTCAGTAAAAAATTGGGCACTACAGGTAACTTTACCAAGGTGGTATATCGTCATGTTAAAAAATACTAAAACTATCATTTCCTGAGAGTTCTAAATAATCTTTCCTAGTAAGCGTATTTCAAGGCGAAAGTTGGGGTTTCTGCGGTTTATTTATCCAAAAATCATTTGAGGGGTAAGTGGTTGATATTCGATACTTTAACCACAAATCAATGGGCGTTGAGTAACGGCACCAATGACCATGCTAGGTTGCAGGCCTCAAGAAAATGTCCCAGCTCTTCCCCCTTGCCCTTGATTGGCATTCACCACCTTTCAGACTAATGTTTTGTATGCTCAATCTGCGGCAGCAACTGAGACTAACCATTTCCTTAAGAGTTAAACCTCGATCATAAATAGTTATAGCGTAGTATCAAGTATAAAAGGAAGTTTATATTACAGTAGAGACTGGCGTGATTAATTAGAGCGAAGACGAGATTTGGCACGGGTTCCCATTTGATGTTGTGGCCTTATTATCGCCCAGTCTGTCTGAACTCGGATCATGGCCCTCCTGTCCGATCACTTGCTTGTGTACGGACGAAGTTTTCTATTTGCACAAGTACCCTAGACCTTATCGTCTCTACCACAGCAATCTACTAATATTTAGCTTGATTTCAGCATCATAAACGAAATGAATTTGTCCTGCAGAAGCAAATGACAGGGAAGGGCGATGTTAGACATAGGGCAACACCACCAGGTAGGCCCAGAAAAGTAGGATGTTGGGAAATGCATGGTACCGTATTTAGCGGACTGGAGGTGCCTAAATAAATACACAAGCTGTTTTACGTTACCTGATGAAGGCCTGTTAATCCATCTACATTGCTGCAGTTGATATCGACTCCTCCATTGATAAGGTTTCTAGCTTCATCAATATCTCCACTTGACACAACATATAAAAAGACAGTTTCATTATCGAAAGTTATACGATTGGGAGAGCGGTGTGCATTCTCACGATTCGTGTCGCTCGACTTCCAGCGTTTGATCGCCTCTTGTCGCTTCAACAATGCACTCGAAGCTCGTGAAGTTTGACCAAGTTCTGACATTTTTTCAACCATATTTCAAGGTACGTTCTTCATGGTATCATGGTCCAATTGCGTGCGAAGAAGCTGAGTAGTTTGGCTCATCTTTTACGATCATCTTAGGACACAACTCGCGGAATTGATTGAAGAGGCCTTTTAGCAGCCAAAGAAATGCGAGGAAAATGTCGAGCGTTGATTGGCTGGTTAATTGAATCAAGCCATTTGATTGGTTGATAACATGACGGGTTACCCTAGGTGCAACAATGACACAGAATACACCAAGCTCCACCCTCACTGCTTTGCCTAATGTAAACATTGAAATAGTGAGCCTAGGCCGTTTCACAAACAACAAATATTTCACCATTTTCTGTCCAGATGCCAAAGCAGGGGCTTTCTTGTCATTACAAATCGAGGGGGAAAGTTAACTCCTTAGTAACCAAATAATAAAAGGAAGTCCAAGATCAACTCTCAACGCTTTGTCCAGAGAAAACATTTGTAAACATTGGGACAAAGGGCCTAGAAAATAGGCCATCCGAGTAAACAACAATACAATTTCTCTCGACCTCCTTATAAAACTGCAACCTTGTTGGGGCCTTTTCATCATAAACAAAATTAAGCAGAAAGGCCACCGTAGCCACCCTATGCATCAAAAAACAATAAGGAACACACGAAGTTTCGCAAAGAATTATCTGATGTAAAATTGAAATCAAAAGCTCAGGGCATCTCTCAGAAAAATAAATATGTCTCCAAAAAAATTGGCAATACTTGTTGCACTTTTCTAAAACATCAAAATTCCACAGTTATTGGACTTAAGCTCTCTCGCAAAATAGTTTCCTTGTCCTGGAAAGAATACTTTCCAGTTTTACTGTATTTGGAAATGTTTCTGCACGAATTTTGGAGCTTTGTTCAAAACACATTACCATTTCGTGACCTGGATCTTTCCATCAAATTATAGACCCATAGTTAACCGTGATCCTTTGCAACACCAAAGTCGACTTTGGCATGAGATGGAAGGCATGGCCTAAGTTCTGCTTGTTTTACTTTTCATTTGGCCAAAAGGATCATGGATAGCAATGGGACTTATACAGAACGTCACAACCTTCAGCTCGAACCACAGAGACAGGTTTGGAAGCTGTCAAGATAATACTCTCGATGAGAGCATGTTTTAGAAAGAAACCTGCAGGATGCAGGCTCTCTCTCTTTTACCGGGGGGGGGGGGGGGCCTCTCTCTCGATTAGTTTATCACTTAGAGAGCTCCTCCTTAATCTATCAATCTTAAATACAATCATGTAAGTAGCTTTAATCATTATTTTCAATATTGTTTGTCTGTATTTCTTTGTTTTAAGTGTAGTAATCATGTATGTTCTTGATAGTAGTGTATCTTTTTGTTAAATTGTATTTAGGATTGATAGATAACAAATGAAACTGAAACTGATGCAATGCAGAAAACTTACACTGAGCGATGTGCTTCTTGCAAGGCTTCTCTTCGTGTAAGTCTTCCACACAGAAAAACTGCCTCAATTCTGAAGTGGCAGCATCAGAATCTTAGAAAATCTCGGGCCTTGCTTACTTACATCTAGTACGACTGATTGCAGGCAGGCCTATCTAATTCTGGCTGCAAACATGTTCCCTAAGACCGAGAAGAAGGTAGTAAATTTTCAGACACATTGCCTAACAAAAACTGCATAACTGTGCTTGTTACGTAGTGGTTGAAACAGTGCCAACATGCGAAAATTTTCTTTCACCAGTGTTAGCAAAGCATCAATATTCAAAAATATCATTGCAGCCGCAACTCAATACCAGGCTTACTTCCATTGATAGCAGAACGTTTGGCTTCTTACAGTAGGATTCAAACATATTTTTGTAGATAGGGGTTTGAGGGGGGGGGGGTACCAAAACCCGCTAACCGGGACCAACATTTGTAACGACTCGAAATCACGGAAGTAAGAAAAACCAAAACCCGAAAATGCAACTGAACAAAAATCTTCATTGTCAGCATTTTCTTCGATAGGTTGGTTTTTTGATCTCCGCAGACCCCATGGACTGTGTGACTTCGAAAACCCGAAAATTGGAAATTTTGAATGAAATATCCGACGAGCACAAAAATTGGCCAAGCCAGCGACACGTTTCAAAACCCGAAACCCGAAATATTTAAACACGAAACCCGAAACCCGAGAGCTAAGATCGACTAAACCCACAACCCGTGAAACCCCAAAGCCCCCCTTTTGTAGAGCTGTGTTGTGGAGATTAATTGCAGTTTAGAATTTTGGAAATCAGTTTTCAGCAAACGAATTCGGCTATCTAGCGAGGAACACAAAAGATATCCGTCAAAGAGGTCAAATTTCTCTGGATTATTAATCGAAATATTCAGCCCTTCATATTTTCGGCATGAAGTCTGAAATAAATTTCATGTCTAGAATAGCCTTTTTAATAGAAATAGAAAGATAGTGTATTGAACTTTTATGAGTCAAGCGAAAAATATGATTCCCCTCAGAACCCCTTTTTCACATGTACAATAAGTGAGATAGCCATCGACGTTTCAGACAGTCGTTTAAAACATTTCATATTTACATCTGCGCTTTGGATAATCGCTTGTACAAATCTCCTTGTCCCAAATAACTAATTGCTTTTGCACAGAATCTGCCGTGTTTATCAGTGCAGGTATCTCTTAAATCAAACTGAAAGTAGCGAACTACTGGGTGAGCCAGAAAAAAGTTCCCATTTTTGAAAATTCATGGCACCAAGAGTACTTAACCGATTTAAATGATTCAAATTCTAGTTAGAGGCCACAGATTGAAGTATTTTTGTGATTATTCTCGCTGTCTTACCAGCGCTACAAGTATCGGTGGTGAATTTAACTTTAAATTATAAAAATTTCATGGTTGCAAAATGACTGAAAAGGGGACTTTACGAAGCATTGATCAAGTTCTAGCGACTCTCCTTACACAGAACAATACGCAATGGACGTTTCACCCCTCTCAAGAGTTGTAAGAAATCAATAATCAAACAGATATAATAGAGTTTCAGTCCCATGGTAATAAATGTGCAGTGAATATCTCTCACCCATGAACAATTTAATTTTCTTCATTGATTTGTGCGGGGAGTACATTATGACTTGATCAATGTTTTAAGCCATTTTTCAGTCATTTTGCAACCATGACATTTTTGTAAAGCTGAATTCTCATACATTTTTAGTGCTCTGGAGACAACGAAAAAAATCACAAAGATACTTCGATCTTTCGGCTTTGAACTAGAATTTGAATAATTCAAATCTGTGACGCACACTTTGTGCTATGAATTTTCAAAAGTTGGAAACTTTTTCTGGCTCACCCGGTACGTACTCAGAAAGTTTCTTTGATTAATTCTTTATTTGCTACAAATGTCTTACAGCTGCCTTTAGAGATTAGTAACTTCAGGTTTAAGAAGGATTATACCCTGGCTTTAAAAGGCTCTCGTACCAAGGGTAGAAGGAGCATAACTTGGAAGTTCAAAAAACGTCTCACTTTTAAGGCATCAAAGCTAGGAAATAAAACATATCAAAGTTGAACCTGACAATCGAAGGAGATCCATGGCAATATTTCAGATCGCTTTGAAAAATATTTCAACAGACCTAGTCCCCTAGGGTTTGTTGTACCCATTTGAAGTCCTGTTACCACACTTCTGGGGAATTTTAGTATTATTCTTCTGAATTCATTGGAACAAGTGTTCATGGCAAAGTAACACAGGGTGAGGCAGAAAAGAGTTACCACTGTTGAAAATCCATAGCACCAAAAATATTTCACAGATTTGAATAATTCAAATTGTAGTTAAAAGCCCACAAATCAGCACATTTTATCATTTTCCTCGCCGCCTCACGAGCACTAGATAAAAATTTCATGGTTGCAAAATGACTGAATAGGACCTAAAATATGATCACATTGCAAGGGCTCTCCCTACCAAGAACAATACGCAATGGTCGTTTCATCTCTGTCAAGAGTTGTAAGACATCAATTTTCAAACAAATGCCACAGATTTTCATTCCTATTGCAACAAATGCGCACAAGATATCTCTCACCCATGAACGACTGAATTTTCTTTACCAACCTGTGCGAGGAATCCTTTCTGACTTGATCAATGTTTAGGCCTTTTTTGTCACTTTGCGACAATCAACTTTTTGTAAAGTTGAATTTACTTATATTTCTAAGTGCTCGCGTGCGTAAGACAACCAAAAAAGTTACAAAAATACTTCGATCTTTTGGCTTTTAATTAGAATTCAAATAATTCAAATCTGTGAAGTATTCTTTATGCTATGAGTTTTCCAAAATGGGAACTTTTTTCTGGCTCACATGGTATATTAAAGATCAAAGGAAGTTTATCAAGAGACTGGTCAATTTACTTTAATGGGGTGTGAACGAACGTTTGCCAATCACGTCTATATTGCTGGGCGCAATAAAATCTGTCGCACAATAGACCTTTTAGCTATTCTGAAAAATAATCTGGTTCGAACGATATTCCATTACATTTTGTCGAATTTTCGAATGTGAACAATGCAGATAGAAGATCTAATGCCACCCAATCGAGCCTCGTGTAGAAAAAATGTAGAAAAATATCGCTCGATCCAGACTATCGCTCGATCCAGAATCTTTTGTAGAATAGCTAAAAGGTCTATTTCCATCAGCTGACCAAATGTGGCCTAAAAATACCATGAAGAGTTCCTTCAATTAGTAGTCAATGGAATTTGCTCGACGGAAAACAACAGAACCCACAGCAAAAAAGTCAACTTCTAAGTAGCATTTGCCTCACGTGAAACAACTTTAAACGAAAGCTCTTGATATTTCCTCAGGGGGGAGAGGGGGTATCTCGACCTGTCATGTGACGGGGATGTGCCACTTTGCCCGAAAAATTGGTACCTTTAATTCCGTAAATTCTGGTCGATTTTAGGGTCATAATTCCGTAAATCGAATGAAAATCTGGGCCATGATTCCGGAAATTATGAAAAATCCCCTGAAAAAGACACCCATAATTCCGTTAAATGTCTAAAAATTGTGAAAATGATACCCATAATTCCGCAACTGTTTAAAAAAGTACACCTAAAAAAATGACACGTCCCCGTGCCATGAAAAATTCCTAAGTTACCCCCCCCCCCCCGAGGATGCTTGCTACGGCTCTTAATAACACGCATTATGGTACATGAAATTAGTTTACACATAAGGAGTACCTTCCTAGTCAGATGTTAAAAATTGTTCACCAGTTCTTTAATAGTCATCATCCTGCTGCGCAGAAGCTCGTAGTTTGCGGAGTAGCTCTCGTTTTCTCTTTTGCAATTCAGCCTCATCTTCACTGGATGTGTCCCAATCAGTCTACAGAAAATAAATCAGAAAGAGGCTGTAAGTGACTGTATGAGAAATTCATGTTCAAAATAGACCTTTAAGCAATTTGCAAAAGATACTGGATCGCACACTATCTTTAAACATTCTTTAGAAGTCTGACGGATTTTCATTTGTGCACATTAGTGAAAGAGGCCATTCGTATAAGCTATCGTGCGATCCAGACACTTTTGTAGAAACAGCTAACAGATCTATTAGGAGGATGAATTCAAATTGTTATTAAGGAAACGTATATCTTGCCGTTGCCCAAATAAGGCTGGCATTCTACGATGAATGAATTCATTTGACAAGGAACGCGAGCTTGGCACCTCGGTTTCATTGTACCAGCACATTTTTAGATTTTGAAAAAGTTTGTGCCCGTGTTTATATTGCACTAGACAAAGTCAACTATCGATAAAAAGTTTCAGCATAGGTATCAAATCAAAACATCGCATGACTGGTCGCTGCATCTTTCCTTTGATGTAATGCCTCGAAAGGAGCTTCTGATACTTTTTGTAGGTGTTCATTGCCATCTTTGGTATCTCGATGATTTTCAGCATTAGGGAGCTTGTCATAAAGTATGGCACAGAGGGGGGCGGAAGGATTTGACTGGGTCACCAAAATAATTGGATGGAAAACGTTGAGCTAGCAAATTACTTTAAGTGACAAACATGTATCTATATGATACTTAGCTGCTGAGTAATGAGTACATACACTAAGGGTTTGTTGTTGATTCCTGATTTCCACTGAACGCCTCCATTCATGCGAAGCTGTCTCAACCTTCAGCATGAGCATAGTTACACAATTTTACTGCAAAATGAAGTTCGAGAAGAAGCCACTTGCAAGAAGTTAGATTCACGAAATTAGATTTACAGCTTTATCATATGCTTCCTTAACATGAGCCTTGAAACTATTTGTATCTGGATCTCTTTCAACATTTTGCAGTTGTTTTGAAAACTGTCACCGTCATTTTTGCTGTTCTCTTGATCACTGATATTGTTATCCATCTCAGTGTCTAAGACAGTGGTATCTCCAGGTCCTCCCTGCCTTATTAAAGCGTAAAACCGGATCCCACAAATACGGTACTGACACCATGATGCATTGGAAGAAAATTAAATTGCAAAGATTGCAAAAATTTTCTTGAAGCAGCTTCTGAGCAACAGAGTTCATGCTGAAGCCATGGGTCACTGCAAAATTTTCCAGATATTTAGGGGCTATGTCAACTGTTGCTGTTTCTTGCATTGGGCTACATAATTCTACGGCCAATTTTGAGCCCCCCTCCGCTCCCCCTCTGTTCCATTCTTTATGACAACTCCCTTACTGCAGAATTCATTTGCGATTGAAGGATTCTCGTTGAAGGTTAAGTTGGTTGCTATTCTTTTACAGGAGTTCACGATTTCTTTCCACAGATTTTCGAATCTTATTGCGTTTGTGGGTTTATTACGATGAGTCCTTCATTTACAGTCAATGCAGGAAATGCGTACTACCTATAATTTTGATATTAAAAATAGAACTGTATCTTCATCAAATTTTGTTTTCTTTTCTTGACAAAATCCTTTGATATTATTATTCATCGTGATTGCCTGGGGAAAGAAATCCTCTACTCTAAAGTAAGCCACTATGGTCCGTCCAACGGAAACAATACTGAAATAAAACGGAAGAAAAAAGTAAACAATGTTTGAATAATCATCCACTCATGAAAATCTATTTCCAAATGATCATCGAATTCACATGGTGCGTTTCTTCTGCTTTGACTGTAAGGCTCCAAGACTACTGCAGGAGAAGCGGTTCAGCTTTAAGAACAGCATAGTTTATGGGGATCTATAATATGTAATAAGCGGAAATCCATTGCTTCTGGTTTAGTATTTGGCAAATTGATGACATTTCAACCATAAAACTTGTTTGAAGATGGAAGACGCTATAATGCTGACACTGATAACGAATTTTGTGAAATGATGAAAACATAATATTACCAATGAACACTTGTTGCAAAGTACCTGAAGGTCCTTTCAGGCTTTGAATCAAATGAAAGATACGTCAATTAATCATGCAATATTTTTTTAAATATTTCATTCCGTTGCTGACGGTTATACCGATGCAGTGTAACCGAGCTCTCATTTCAACAATGGCAAGAAAATGCTTGAAGCTTCACTTGCCTCAAAATGATCTCAGGTAAGGAAACATCATGTTTACTCACAGAATACCGAATGTGAGATCAATTTTGAGAGGAATTTAATTCTGAAATATTTCAAGTTTATTTCAAATTAGATATCAGGTGATGTTTGCGATAGCGCAAAATTACTCATGTGAAAATCTTTAATAGTGTCTATTCGCGAGAATCTTCACGTGACATTTAATTTGAAACAGACTTCAAACAATTGTTTATTTATCTCCTTCGGCCGAAAAATTTGGCTACTTTGTACCAATCGATCAATCACTCAATTATTCAATCAATCAATCAATAAATAAATAAATCAATCGATCAATCAATCAACGAAGTAATCGGACAGTTGTTCGCGGAATCACTGTATTAATGAATTAATCGGTGAAGTAACTTGCTAATATTTCGATCACTCAATCAATAACTCAATCAACCTGTGATGCAATCAACCAATCACCGAACCAAGCGATTAATTGATGGCAGAATTACTATGAAAACGAGCTAGTCAATCATTCAAGCAAGAAATCAACCAACCAGTCACTCTAAGCAATCTTCTTGCGGCTGAATAAAGCCCTTCGCAAGGGCCAAACCCCCAATTTGTACGTCCTACTTTTCCAGGTTCAAAGATTCATAAAAAGCCAGAGAACAAAGTTCGAGAGACCTTCCTCATTCCAACTTGAAAATCCTCAAACAAATTTTTTCAATACAGTGTTATTTCGCAGCATTGCTAACTTTTTTAACACAATTATAGCTAACTTTCTAAGCTGACATAGCGAGTGATGGCCCTCAATGGAGTGTAGGCGAGGTTCCAGTTTCGCTACCAGCTTCCGACAAACAGTAACTATTTGATAAAAAGGTGTGGTGAGCTATATTTTCATCTTTTCGCAACTGGACTGTTAGGTAGGAATAATGCAGGGGATGGGCTTGCAGGCGTGTATCTGAGCGACAGCGATACAGAGTTGAGATAAAAGCAACAAGAGCGATAAACTGTGAAGCTGTTATCAATAAATTTCGTCGATTCGCTTATCTGCCAACGTGGATGCAGCATGAGCCCCTGTGTTTCTTCGCACGTAGGTTGACCACCTGGAAGTGAAGCGGAGTTTACAATTGGTGATAGTTTACAAAAGAAACGATGATATGAGATGAAGATCATGATATGAGATATGAGATGGCCAATATTTTCCCAAATTTTGGTGCAGGAAAGCTAGCTGATAGTGAAAGAATACTTTATCATTGGTAACGGTGTACAAATGAAACTATGACATCACATGAGAATAACGCTTGGATATTTGAATCCAAGAAATAAGTCTGCATTTCAAAGATTGTAGCTAACTTGTTGCATAGCCTTAGTGCAGAAATGTATATGTAGAAGCATAAATAAGCACAAGCCCTAATGCTCCTTCGGAAGTAGGCAAGCTGCCTGCGAGGATGGCTTACAAATTAAACTATGGTGAGACGAAAATATGACGAGGGCAAGATTGTGGCTAATTTTGCTGCAAAGCATTAGTGTAGAAGTACAAGTAAGCAAACGTTCTCGTGTTTATAAGCAAGTATGTAGGCCACCTATGGAAGTGAAGATGAAAGAATATCTATCGTTGGAAATGGTTTACAAATGAAACTGCGATACGACAAGAAGATTTCATGTGGATATCGTCAAGAAACAAGTTTAGATTTCAGAGATTCAGTTCGTGGCAAATTTTGTCCCAGGGCCTACAAGACCGGCTGATAAGTTGCAGATACTCATCACAGTCGTCAGCTCTCAGTCCACAGCAGTTGCCTTGGAAAGTCAGGTAAAGTTACGATTTCTAGCGCCTAGTGCTGCGGTCGCAAAAGAAGAGAATACCTAACCGAGTCCGTGACACTGTCTTGACGCTCAAATGATGGGATCTAACTAGGACTGTCCGCCTGACTGTTCTAGCTAAAAGTCAGAGGAAGACACCACAGTGCCACAACATCTTAAAAGTACCGCTACTCATCCTCACATGGCTTGTCTCTTTGCCTTGCAACAAAAAATGAAGATCAAATGACCTTGGAGTGAGTAAAGAGTGCTGATCGTCGATTATTGCTGCGAGTCACTGGGGCTGTTAAAGCAGACGAAGAAGAGTGACATTACAAGACATAGACTGAAACTGTGTTTAAGACTACAGAGAACTTGATTTGCAAAGCTTTCAGCTGACCTAGCTTCAGGGTGAAACGTTGGATGTAGGTAGTTTGATCATAGTTATAAGCAGGTCATAACAAGTACTTGGGCAACGAAGCAATTTTATTGGCATCTTTGATGACACAGAGTAAAGCGGGGTGGGCAGTGTTAGGCCAAGCAAATTGAAGCATTTGGGAAACCATTTTTTTATTTTACAACAAGAAAATACTTCGTAAGGAGGCAATTTCGTTGCTTCGAAAATAGAAGTCTCTGGTTGGCTTCGATCAAATTCCTAAAATTCAAAGTAAATTCAACTTTATAAAAATTTCATGGTTGCAAAATGACTGAAAATGGGCCTAAAATACTGATCAAGCTGTAAGGATTCACTTTACACAGAACGATACGGCAATTGCCGTTTCATCTCTCTCAAGAACTATAAGTTTTTTTCTTTAGGAAAAGTGCCCTCGAAGTGTCGTCCCCCTCCTACAAGTTTGAGATGCTTCTTACGTCCTTCGTTACACGATGTTCGTCAAGGAAGACCTTCAGAGACGTAAGGGTGCAACTGAAGAGTAAAAACACCTCTGTGAGCAATCAGATCTCTTTCGCCAGTCGCACAGATGAACAGGGAACTTTTGCACAAAAGTAAGATATCAAATATTTTGCTATCAACCAAAGGCGTTTGGCGAAAAGCAAGATGACTAGTCTTTTGGTCAATGAAGTGATGATTTAAAGTGAGAATATTACTGAGGTTTGCATTTTGTTCCAATTGTCTCTTTGAGCAACAAATAAAGATGCCCAATATTAGGCCACAAATTAGAATTGGATTAATTCGATTGGTCCTAGACTGAAGAGGCATGATAAGACGGCGACCAAACATATGATACTTCTAAACTACCGGGTTGGCCAGAAAAAAGTTCCAACTTTTGAAAATTAATAGCATCAAGAGTGCTTCTCTTATTTGAATGATTCAAGTTCTAGTTGAAAGCCAAAAGATCGAAGCATTTTTGTGATTTTTCTCGCTGTCGCACGAGCACTAAAAATATAGGTAAGTTCAACTTATTGAAATCTCATATGCTTGCAAATGACTGAAAAAGGGCCTAAGACATTGATCAAATCATAAGGACTCCTTCCAAATATCAACAAAGAAACTGCAATTGTTTGGGTGATTGAGAGAGGGATCTTCACTGGATACCTTTTGCTATGGGACTGAAAATTTTGGGTATTTGTTTGAAAAGGGGCATTTTCTCGGAATAAAGAGGCCACTTCTTTGTTCATTGAAAAATCTTGGGGCACGTGCCCCCAACGCCCCCCGGTTTCTACGTCTATGCGTATAACCGAAAGAAATGCTCAGAAAATTGATTCAAAATATTTAGGTATGTATAGCACAACAATTGTTAACACCGATCTTGATCGAGTGTAATTTGATTACGAGGCCCGATAAATCTATTCCTGTGACATAATATCGCGAAACCACAAATTTCGCAACATCTTAAAGTTCTCTTTATAAAATCGCCTGAAAAATTTCCATTGCCAAGCGAGAATGCTCACAGTAACCTTTTTCAATATTTGCAGCATAGTTAAATGACTCTTGAATGCAAAGAGATCGAACTGTAACAAAATGCATGAACAATTTGGGAAAAATCGACAAGAAAAAAGTTCATGCCGTTTAGGCTTTCTTGCAAACTAAAGATCGTAGTAGAAAACAGAAAATTGAGGCCTCTGAGTCGGCACACACGTGTCGTATTTCACGGTTTAGGTGCAAAGCCAGCAGAGTTTGGATTTGCACGTCTTCAGATAGATAAAGCATATAAAGATTTTTGTGTATCTCTCTTTAGTTTAATCCACGGACTTCGAGCGAGAAAGCAAGTTCGGGAATTCGTAGCATATTGCCAAGGCAGAACTTTCTATTTCGCATAAGTTTGAGGCATAGAATTAATCGAATATTTGCCAATAGATAATGATGTATTTGTGCGTATGAATGAGGTTTTAGAATATATAGAAAATCTGGACTTCAAAGAGCAACTTACTGGGAAGTCCTGCAAGTGAGAACAAAGTTTTCTTAAAAAGAAAGTCTATCTGCCAAGCAATGGAAACTTGAATGGAAGCTAAAGAAGGCTTAACATTAAATCTTTGCTGGCCCCATACAAATGAGCAATCCTAGAATAGTAACATACAAAACGTTACCTGCAACCAAATAGCCCCACTCCTACCGCAAGATCTCTCAGCTATTCCATTCCTTGCCATGCAAACCTTGCAAACCTTGCATCTCTGCAAACCTTGCCATGCAAGTTCACGAACACTGTCTGCTACCACAAGATGATAAATGAGATCCAAGTTGAAGCCAATTCATTACTTTAGGGTGTGAAATGAGGGCATTTTATGGAGAAATAAATCTAAAAAATATCATGGAGATGAATGTACGGGAATCTAGTAAGGAACAGAGAATCTTGTAAAATTCCCTGAACACTGTTGCTGACAGTATGGCAGAAAAAATTCTTGGTAGCTTGAGACACGGTCTCTGAAATGTAGTAATGGCAAGCAGAAACAGACATACATACAGTTAAAAACGGTCGCATATGAGATCAACAATAAAGAAACAACTGTTTTACACTCGAGCAAACCAATCACGTAGAGAATAGTTAAACATATTCTCTCGTTAGACGCCTCAACTTAAACCTTTACAACGTTCGAGATTACATCTCATCCAAGCTGTGCCAGGGTACGTTTTCCAAATAATCGATACATTCTAAATTGATTGATTGATTGATTGATTGATTGATTGATTGATTGAATGGTTGGTTGATAGGTTGATTGATTGACGAATAGGTGTTTGATTAATTTATTG
Source organism: Aurelia sp. 4 Dawson et al 2005 (assembly GCA_964019985.1). Classification (NCBI taxonomy): domain Eukaryota; kingdom Metazoa; phylum Cnidaria; class Scyphozoa; order Semaeostomeae; family Ulmaridae; genus Aurelia; species Aurelia sp. 4 Dawson et al 2005. The sequence goes on from OZ026506.1 coordinate 6,710,377, forward strand.
GTTGGTTGGTTGATTGATTGGTTGACTGATTCACCGACTGATGAATCACTGGTTTGATACATCGTCTTTAGAGACAACTGATGTCATGAACCATCATTGCATACAAAGTTGATTGAGCAATTCAAAACCAATTGAGTGGCTCACATCCGTCCTGTTTAAATCGCACAGGAGAATGCCTAAATCTAATATCTTCCTTTGCAATAACAGGCACTCTTTCCCTTCCTTCACTTGACTGAACAATCACTTCACAACTCTGACATCAAGATATCACTTGGATATCATTTGGACATTTCCTGCATTTCCTTTGAGAGAATGAAACAATCAATTAACAGACGAAATCTGGAAAAGGAATAAACAAAACCCTTTTGTACAAACAAAAAAGAAAAATATAGTCTCTTCACCTATAAAGTACTAACTATCTAAAACCTAATAATCAGTATATCTCACGAACGAATGAGACACAATCCTGTCCCTCTTTTAATGTCTGTGTACCTTTTTCTTCTTTGCTGGGACAGGAGAACGAGTCTCTCCTTCTTCACTTCCTGATTCGCTCATTTGCAGCTCCTCGTCATCTTCCTCAGTGCGCCTTCGGTCCTTCCTGTCCCTTCTGTCCCTGTCCTTTCGATCTCTGTCTTTAGAGGATTTATGCTTTGACGACTTGCTTCTCTCTTTCTCCCTGCTTCTATCCCTCGAAGGTTCCACGTCAGATTCTGATCCAGAAGGTGAAGGCTACAGGGGAAAAGATAAGTTTTCGATTCACAAGCAAAATCGGCTAAGGTTTGGTTACATCCATTTCAAGTCAAATGATCCACCTCTTGAGCAGTAACGTAATACTGAAACATCATCATATAGAAATGATCAAACGACTTGGGATGGGTAAAATAAACCTTAGCCCATTTTGTCAATTACGACCCAAGGGGGTCGCTGGAGCCCCGGAGCCCATCCTTTTGAAACCTTGAAGCCCTGGAGCCCAAACTAGTCCCATGATGGCTTTCTGGAGATTAAGAGATAGAGCCCCTGGAACCCTGAAAAGCACGCAATGGTGCCCTGGAGCACAGCAATTTTGCCTTTCGGAGCCCAGAGCCAATGAAAATATGCCCTGGAGACTCGGCGCGCGAGATCCCTAGGGGGGGGGGATCGCACTTCACAGGTACACCTTGTAATCCACACAAAGAGCGCAACAGACCAGCCTTCCGTTGACAATGTTCTTAAAACAATTTTTCAAGCAGCAATGTAAATGGTTCTGGACAGTAAAAACTTTGTGACTTACAAAAAACGTGTCGATACAATGTGAACGGAATTAACATTACGGCAAACTTTGACATGGTTGTCCTTGATAAAACATGACTGCATTCGATGCGTCAAAGGCAAGGGTTTCAGGGTCCTTACTTCTAACAACGCTACTTCCATGTGATGACAAGGGCTTACCCCATCGAAAAATGTACATCACTGTAGTATGTGCATAAGTTATCAGACATGTATATCATTGTAGTATGTGCATAAATTATCGGTGGAAGTTTTATCATTCTTCTTATCTGTGCACAAAACTTTTCATGGCAATAGATGATTGTACTATAGATTGTGAACAGGCACTTAGACTGCTTTCACACGATGCCGGTACAGTTTGAAACAGGGAAAAATATGACGAATTGGCCTCCATTTCACATGAAAACGGCACAGTTTTTGCATGCAGATTTCGAAAAGCAGTGCTCTTCCTTCAAATTACCAAATTACCTATCCTTTCAAATCGTTCCGGCATCCTGAGAGCGGTAGCGCAAATTTGCTACCGTCACGTTTTCTACCGTTTTCAAAAAGTGCCGGCATAATACGCCCCCTTCCTAAATCAATCTTTGGTGTTCATGACCCAAAAGGATTATCGTATCTTACACAACTTAGGGTCGGTCTTTGCAAAATGAACTTTCACAAATTCCGGCACAATTTTAGGGATACTATAAACCCAATGTGCATCTCAAACGATGGTATTGAGGATACGGAACATTTCTTGTTGCTCTTTCCAACTTTGGACATCCAACGAGGAGATCTTCTCGCTGGAGTTCTTGCATTAGTACGACCGTTTGGACTCAGTAACCCCTCAAACGAAGTTTTAACGCAACTGTTAATGTATGGTAATAAGGACTTTCCTGATGAAATCAATGGAAATATCCTTGAGTTAACTCTATATCTTATCCATGAAACTGGTCGTTTGATTGAATTCGTTCAAATTTTTCGCCATCCGTCAAGCAGCCACCAAGTCCCCCTTCTTCTGAATTTTCCTTTTGAGTATAGTTATATGTAGTTTTGCTTTTTTTCTCTTCTTCTTTTCCTTCCAAAAGCCACGAGGTAGACATGATATCTTGCTCCTCGTGGTATTGTATTTGTAGTATCGTAAAGTAGTTGGTAAGTAGTGTAGTAAGTATCTTGTATTGTAAATTTCCAATTGATGATATATAGAAAAAGTGCCGGCATCGTGTGAACGCAGTCTTAATCAGTAAGCTTAGGGTCAAATCAAATTTCAGTGGATGAGATTGATTACGTGATGCAATGCCAACGTAACTGAACTGACTGCAAGAATGAATGATCGCGAGACGGGTGGAGAGAGGAGGGGGCAAATGCATCTTGTAATGTCAATAAAACCAGAAATGCCTCTTTTCACTTTCATTCCATTCCATGTTGTTGTGAAATGCAAAGGATCTTGGCTAAAACTACCCCTGCGCCATCTTTAAAGCACCCTCTACTTAAAACATGGAAAAACAAGTTTGGAGCTCAATGGGAAATGACGGTAGGATAACTGGCGATTTTTGACGCCCAAGAAAGGCATTCAGTGCTATAAATGAAATAAGGAAAAAGTGGGCGGTTGCATGTTATGTTCTATGTCTGGGTGGGGCGGGAGGGGGGTGTTCAAGATTTTTACAAATGACATATGGAAAGAAATCAAAATCAGAAAAGCATGTTCACGCCAGTTCAAACAGTGCCATGTTTTCATGTGACTCAAGCAGTTATCATAGACAATATAATGGAGTCACCCCGACAGTAAATTTGATGTTTCGAGACAAAGACTTGCTCGAGGTAAATTAGAACTTCTTAATGGTTACATCAAATATTAAGTGTCGTTTTCAGTCATTACGATTTCCAAGGGGGTGGAAATTTGCACAATTAAAGATCGCTCAGCCGTAACATTCTATTCAACTTTGAAATGAAATTGTTTCTCCTAAACAGTAGAACTTATATCATGATTATGATCATTATCGTGATCGTCATCGCCATCATCATCGCTATTCTATTTTAAGATGGCTGGCAAGACATCTAGCTATGTGACAGCACAAGTTCCAAATCTTTAAATCGGTGTAAAAAGGCAGGTTTAAAATTCAATGACATATTTCTTTAAACTGAATGACTTGAAATAAACTTTAGCAAATTTCAATGATTCTGACGTTGGACTTTTCAGAAACCTTGAATATTTGTCAAAATTACAGCTTATTTATGTTTCAGCTCATTTTATTTTGTGAAGTCATCAAATTTCTAAATCAAAAACCAGAAGAGTGAAAGAGTTTTGCTTGATACCATGTTGTAGGCATCCATAAACCATTGTATTCTTGGAAATTATTGACCTTTTATCAACAGGTGTAGAAATTACGGTACGATTAAGTTTTTTTCCGAAAATTTTCTTGAATTCTTTAAAAAGGAGAAACACACCGTAATTCTGAAGACATCGAAGATCTCAGAAAAGTCCAACGGCAGATTTACTGTAAAATAGTTCAAGTTTCTTTGAAGCCGTTCAGTTCAAAGAAATAGGTCATAGAATTTTACACACAGCTTTCAAAAGACTTGAAACCTATGCTGTGTAAGCCCTGCCTGGGCACGGAACCCATAGTTTAACATCCCTTCCAAAGGACATGGAAGTGAGTTGTTTGATAGGAGATTTATCGTGTCGCAAATTAAAGGTTGATCTCAACATTCATATTTCCATACGATTAGAAAAATTCCACAGACTGGATATCAAATTTCGATTTGAAAAAGGTGAAATACTACATAGTTAATGAGATTTGAAACTATAATTGTTCAAAAATCAGGGATGAATAATCCCACAAAGACGATTGATTTATCTCCTACACGCAAAACGTTGGCAAAATTGCGCAACTGCGGTGTTTGCAAGTGCCACAGCATACATAAATAATTCGAAAGGTTGAATTCTGGTAATTGCCTGAAGTAGAATGCCATTATTTATCATGTCCACCTGCAAACGCATCAAGAGGTAAATGGCTGATATGTTAGGCAAACCTATTTCAATAGACCAATCATGTTGCATAAAAACCACAAAGTCAACAAAATCTCGGCCCTTTGTCTATATTTCCTACAGCTTTTGCAATACAAAAATCTATTGCTAGGAAATTCAGGAATGAACATAATCACAGATAAGAATTAAACCACGAAGCATGTATTTGGTTGGCTGGATCAAGCTCGCCGATTAGGACTTCTTGCCAAGTGTTCTTTTCATAGAAAAGTAGGGGCTATACATTGCGACGGAAAATGCCGAGAAGTTCTAATAGTATCAGCTCAAATGAAAATAATGTGATTTTTCATAAACTGGAATGCCATGAACTTGAAAACCAAAAAGTGTAAAGAAGTGATGTAAAGATGTAAAAACAGTATTACAGACCCATTGTTAACTAAGATCCTTTGTGCGCCGATGGGTGAAGGAAAAACAAGATGAAGAGAAGTTAGGCCAAAAAAGACTTTCAGGAAGTCGGTTTTGGCACCAAGAAAGATCATGTTTGTTGCGGTTTGCCGCAAAGTATTCTCCAAGAATCATAACGTTGCGATATCTAACTCTCTCTCTCTCTCTGTCTATCTGTGGAAATGTATGTAGAAATATGGCAGTGTCGTCACACAATCATAAACACGTCAGATGCGGTGTCAACAAAGCCTTCTTAAGCTGTACTTTATTCTATGGAATACAACTGAATACGTATTTGTCTTTCAAAGGCTATGGTCTGATTTCGTTATTGTCTTCAGACTTCTGACGGGGGTGGGGAGACGGCATTGATTATGTGATGGAATGCCAACGGAACAGAACTGACAGCAAGAATGAGTCGTCGTGAGACGGATGGAGGGAAGGGGGGCAAATGCATCTTGTAATATCAATAGAACCAGAAACGCCTCTTTGCACTTTCATTCTATTTCATGTCGGTGCAGTTTGTCTTCACTTCGCAAAGCGCCGCACTCAGTAACTAATATTATTGCTGCTTTACTTATAGTGATGACGAAGGTTAGATTCCTCGGGGCTAAGACGGTACGAGAAATCCTTACTCTGTCTGAACGTCTACTTATCAGTATGACAAAGGTCTGTTTCAAATTACGCAAAATTGACCCAAGCAAAACTCTGCAACAGTTGTTATTGGGGAGCATTTTCACGTTACATCTCACTTGAGTGAGGCTATCTACGTCTGCAGTTTCTCCCATTCATTCTGCGAACACTCCATGGTACTGATCGGTTTCGTCAATTCTATCTTTAAGATCGCTAGAATAATTTAAAGTTGTCAGTGAGGAAATTGTAGGAGTTAGACGCGGGCTTTTTCTACCTTTACTGAGGAGCAGAAAAGATAATTATATGGTAACTCCAAGAGACAAAGGAGTTCTGAAAATCAAAAATTGTGCTTAATGCTAAAATTTTCTTCTGTCGGCACTTACGCTATGATGTCTTCTTTTCTTGCTTTTCTGAAAGATAAATAATTGAATAGTAAGATCCACTGACGTGAAGAAGCATGCTTGATTGTCCTCAAGCATGCTTACTATGTAAGCAGAGTAACAACATTGGCTAAATGACCAACAAGGGACCTTTCCGCATTTTCATTTCAAACTTGGGCTATTCATAATGATTGCTTTTAGATATCCGTTTTTAATTGTATATTCTGATGACTTGTAAATATTTGATCTTTTTCTTCCTTATCTAATATTGTGCATACATCTTTTAACGTTGGAATCAATTGGCTACTCTTTATTTTAGCTACGGTATCTTATTATCCAACGATAAATAAATAGACCTTTTAGCTATTCTAGAAAAGAATCTCAATCGAACGATACTTTGCTACATTTTGTAGAATCTTCGAATGTGCACAATAGTGATAGAAGCTCTAACGCCACTCGATCGAATCTCGTGTATAATATTGTATAAAAATAACGCTCGATCCAGGCTCTTTTGCTGAATAGCTAAAAGGTCTATTGATGATAATAACAATTATAAAAGTTGGTCCATTACAATGTGGCGGTTAGGCGGATTCGGCCTTATTTTGGACGCGGAACACGGTTTCTACAAGAAAATCAGTGCTGTACAGTAGTGTCCCGCATATAAGAAACATGGATTTAAGAAACACTAGACCTTGATTTTTAAGAGAACACCCTCACGTATAAGAAACTGGTGCAGGTCTAAAAAAAGCTTGTTTCTTATTCAAAAACTATGAATGTACAGTAGTGTCCCGCATATAAGAAACATGGATTTAAGAAACACTAGACCTTGACTTTTAAGAGAACACCCTCACGTATAAGAAACTGGTGCAGGTCTGAAAAAAAGCTTGTTTCTTATTCAAAAACTATGGATGTACAGTAGTGTCCCGCATATAAGAAACATGGATTTAAGAAACACTAGACCTTGATTTTTAAGAGAACACCCTCACGTATAAGAAACTGGTGCAGGTATGAAAAAAAGCTTGTTTCTTATTCAAAAACTATGGATGTACAGTAGTGTCCCGCATATAAGAAACATGGATTTAAGAAACACTAGACCTTGATTTTTAAGAGAACACCCTCACGTATAAGAAACTGGTGCAGGTCTGAAAAAAAGCTTGTTTCTTATTCAAAAACTATGGATGTATTACAAATTTGAAAAGCATAAAAAATTCAGCTTTGCTGTTGAATCAGACTGTACATATTCAAATGAAACAAGAATTTGCATGCAAATGAAACAAAAAGCACTTTCCTTGAATAACTGTAGCTTTTCTTGGTAGTGAAAATTTACAAATACAAATGGAAATAGTGTAGTTTATATGACAATGGAGATTGTGTCTCAGTAGTTCATTGATAGAACCTGATATTTCTAATAAGAAACTTTACCCTGATTTGAACTTTATATCTCATTTTACAAGAAACAAATCAGACCTCAAATTGAAAATATTGTTTCTTATATGCGGGACACTACTGTATACGGTTTTCCTAGTGTTACGCGGTTGCGGAAAATTGGAACTTAAAAAGATTAGTGGTCTACTCTTTCGCTTACTTCTTAGAACTTTTTACTGGATAACTGTTGTGATCTATCAGGTCTTTGCAAGGTTGTAAAAGTACAGTCATCACACTTTGTAGTAGCCTGATTCCCAGAAATCAGGCTAAGTTTGTAGGTTCACATGAATTTCTTGGGATTCCTGCTCCACTTAATGAAATAGCTATCCTAAAAGATATTTATCGTACTAAAGAAAACTAACGGCTGCGGTTTGTGAGAGAAAATGGTTCGCGGTTGACCGGTGAGAAGGCAAATTTCGGGTGTTTTTACGGCATTGAGCCACCCTATAAAATCACAAACTTAAAAGCAATTAAGTTGCTTTTACTGAGCTGCTCTCAAAATATATAGTGCTCACATCTTCGAATCTTCGAAAAGTGGTTGTAAACTTCTCTGAAATCACTGTTTCCTCTTAATTGAATGGTTTGAAGGAGACTTTGGGCACTTAGCCGTAAATCTGACGTGGAAATTTTATCATATCTCTATTGTTTTCAAAATAGCAGCATTTTAACTTTTTTAAGAATTAATGGGAAATTTCTAAAACATTAAAATCATTGCAAAATGGTACAATCTTCGATAGAACCGTAGTTCCGAGTCTACGATACGGTGGTAACTAATTAATTGATTAGTTTAACGAATATTCTAACAGGATAGCCTATTAATATATACAAATATTTTTATCATTTCGGACCTGCTTGCCTACAGCTACAATGATAAAAAAGAGAAATTTCTAATTGAAAATTAGAAAATCACAATCAAAGTACAAGTAAAAATTAGATACAAAAATATATGTAATTAAAATGACTACCTAAAAATTGTCTAAAATGATATCAGTATTCGATTTTCTTTGCCTGTAGAGGGGAGTTGTTGAATTCTTCTGCGGCCAAGAAATGCAGTCCCTTTCGTCTAAAATCCGATTTAGTTAGTAGCGACTTTACTGATGGTTCCTCATGTCTTGTGCTCCGTGCGTATTCTTAATGAAGCATTCTTTCATCACAAAACAAATATTTCATTGTAGATGTCAAAGACCAAGGTACAACCTCTTTTCTAAATTACTGCATCAATTTTAGGTATACGTGGGCAAAAATCTATCAATCTTCCTGCTTCGGATATTAGGAATTTGATAACGTCACAGCGTCAAATATAATCAATGCCACCATTTTCTGAAAAATAACCTCACACAGTGAGTTTCAAACTTGCGGCACAACTATAGAATGGATAGTTTGTGTCGCAAACTGTTAAGGGAGAGATATTGAGATAAAAAGAACACTTCCTTTTCTCAACTTTCCTCCACCGTAAAAGTTGCAAAGGAAACAATCGAGCAGAAGAATGAATATCCAAGGATTTATTACCTTTTTATGTTTCCTATCTTTCTTCCTCGTTTCTTGTTCTGCAAAAGCATAAATTGCAAACATCATATATTTCGTTAAAAAGACATCGAAACGTTGATATCAAGCACAAATCTTTCAATCTTCTAGTCTGCGATTCAACAGTTTAATGACGTCTCATATATTCAAATGGGCTAAAATGCAAAATAAGCTAAAATTTCGAAGAGTTTCAAGATCTCAGGCAAGTTAAACAGCAGAGTTATAGTAAAGAACTTAAAGCAGTGAAAAAGGCTTTTCGATTCAAAGAAATATGTCTCAGAATCTTAAATCAATCCTTTAAAACCCTATGCTGCAAGGTCAAACAACAGATGTTTTTACCTTGTTCAGAGCCAGATGAATATGAACGTGATCTTGATCGTCGCTTCTTCTTTTTCCTTGAAGATCTGTCATCTTCTGAATATGATACCTGGTGTGAATAAGGTGCTTTTGTTAAGATAAAGCAAGGACCAAGAGCATAAAAAATTCTACTATTCTACTATTCTTGCGCAAAAATAAATTATGCACTTTCGACAGACCACGACAAATCGTATACTGGACCGATTTTGAAGACTTGTGAGTTAATCTTTAGCTAAGACCCTCAATTATAAGCCACTATTTTAATTCACCTTTTAGTCTTCTATTAATTGAGATCTTGACATTTTCGATTTCGAAAACACTGAAAAACGGTCAAAAAATGTTGATCAAATATTCTAAAGACTCGGCATGAATGGAAATAGAGTGAAAGTTTACGTGGTGATTTGGGGATGTAGAAATTGATCAGTTCTAATCCAATGCACGAGTATTGGCTCTATGTTGGACGGAATGCAAAATTTTTTCCTTAATAAAAAGAAATGTATTTCCATCTAAAATCACATTGAATTCAACGAGTTTTGAAAGCTACGCCATAGGCGTCTACGTGCGCCAGAGATGCACCCATTCGGGGGGAGGGTCAAAGGGCATGTCCCCAGGAGAAGTTTTAAAGCCAAGGTTGCTTGTCCATGAATTATTATATCATCAAACTAGCCAGTCATTTTGCACAAGAGCCATGAAATAATAGCAGTTAATATCTTGCCACTTGTGGGCCAGAAAGGCATTGCGCTATTCATGGACTGACGAGCCAGGAACAATTTCCCACATTTAAAAATTCATAGCACCAAGAGAACCTTATGAATGGGAAGGAATAAAATTTTGCTTGATAAAATATCATCTGCCCATTTATTGCCATGGGTTTGAAAATCTTTAATTAACATTCGTTGAAAATCTATATATTCCTTATAGTGTAAGGCTATTCCTCATGACTTGATCAAATGTAATTTGCAACTAGCCTGCGCGCAGATCAGGTTACTTTGCAACCAAAAGAATCAGTAAAGTCGAATTCCACCTAAACTTTAGTGCTAATAAGAACATTGGCCAAACCAAATAACAAGTTTCTTATTCCACCTTTTAACAATTTGAATCACTCATATCCGCTAACACCCTTGGTGCCATGAATTTGCGAATGCAGGAAACTTTTGTCTGACTCACCCGATGCATTTCCATGCTTTAGTTGGTGTGATTAACTGCAACTGTTTACAACCAATTAAAATAAAACGTACATATTTTGATTCTGATATATTATGACCAACAAAGAAATCATCGAGGGACCCATTTTGATTACTGGTCCTGCTCTAGAGACCCAAATTTTGGGGCACATTTCAAAAACTGAGTTATTATTTATGGGCCCTTATGGCTATGGGCCTAAGGTCTTTCATCCCCCCCCCACCTCCTCTCCTCAGCTCTGATAGTCATCACTTAGGATGACCATGCAGCGTCTCAAGAGACAGCTAAGCCTTTGACCTAAACTGTAACATAAAGCATTTTGCAATAACTTATGATCTCCGAGAGCTAGTTAGGCTCTATCTCATGAAGTTTTTTGGATCATCCGATATCTATTATAAAATTCTAGAAGTAGTAACTTACGGAGGAGGATCTTGATCTCCTTTTGTGTTTCTTTGATGATTTCTTTTTCGATTTTGATCTGCCATCAATGGATGTCATGAAATCTTTGAAAATCCGCACCCTCTCTGATTCTAAAGTAACTTGACTGAAAATCGGGTCGCTTGAAAGGCGGCTCCTGACCTAGGGAGGTGATGCAAAATCAAATTATTGAAATATTGGAATGCGAGTTGACAGGTTTAGTTTACTAAAACTGTATATGTTTCAAATATTTATATTACATAAAGCGGTCTGAAAAAACTTCAAAAATATTTCGGCTCACGCAAGTCTATCAAACGTGGACACTTATATAGTCCAGTGCACTGCAATATTATCCTTATTCATCTCTGGTCGACTTGGCCAAATGCACCAAAACAAGAAAGCACACTACGTACTTCTAAAAACCTCATTAGATGTTGGAAGGGTGAGTATACAACTGTAGGCGATGCAAGCACACACACAGCAGATTTGGTATCTATAGCATGATATGCAGTTAAGTTATCTACTAAATGAAATTAATTCCCAACAATTGTAAATAAACTATTCTTTCTCGTATTTCGTTTTGAAACGTACGCTAAATAGTAGGCCTAAATTAGCGATAATTCTCTGACTTTTATGTATTATAGCCTACAGCAAGTTTTTGACCTGGTCTAATCAACTGCAATCTTTAGTCTCTCATTTAGTAACGACTTGTATTTTACCAATCCTAGACCATTCAATTTGAAGCAAGGACCAGGCAGTTATTCGGCTAGTGGGGCTAAAAGCCTCCTATAAACTTGGCTGCTCTCCAGAATCTTATAGAGATATGAAACCATTGTTTAGGGAGAATGGAGTCACGTTGCTTTACGGCTTTCTGAAAAGAATGTGAGCTTTCGATCAAAGAATTTCGTCTCCTACAACGCTGGGATGTAAAGCCTCGACAAATGGAAGTCGTCTTTGGTCTAACTTCAAGAATTTCTACGTTACTTGAAAGTAATACATCGTAGTTATCACAAGCAAGGTTTATCACCAGCTTCACGTAAGTAAAAAAAAAGATCTGAGTGAGAACCGATTTCATCTTATAAGCAAATTGTGAATAAAGAAGTTATAAAGGGAGTAATCTCAAAAGCTTGCAGACTTTGAAAAGGAGCCCTCGAGAACGTTTATCAGGGAATTAGGATAACTTACAGCTTCCCATTTGTCTCCAGGTTCTAAGGGAGGTGCTGCTTGCTTCAGCATTTGTCTGAACGAACTTTCCTTTCTCTTCGCCTGTTGATAAATCAAGAAGACTGATCAAAAAGCAATGGAAAAGTCACGAGCCCCTTCTAATATCTATATGAATACAATAAAGATTTAACTACAACCTACTGTTTGCTTGGAGACTCGGAAACAAATCAGATGAGCCACGAAAAGGTTCCTGCTTCGCTTTCGAAAATTCGTAACACCAAAAGCAGTTGAATTCATTTCATTTTTTCATTTTAAAATCATTTACCCAGGGTACAATTCAGTCTGAATACTGTTTTACAATTGACCCTGCAAAAACTAATTTCAAAATTAAAAAGTTATATATATCCTACAAAATTTACAATAAAAATCAAAGATGTATGAGATTATTTTTCCTTGAGTTTGGACTTGAAGGCATTGATTGAGAGAGCTATCTTTGTATCCAAATCAAGACTGTTCCAGAGACTGGCCCTGCGATACGCTAAGGATTTCTGGCCATTGCCAGTTCTCAACATGGGTATTAGAAGGTCTGTTTTAGAGTTTTTCAACTCTCTTGGGTGTACCCCGGATAATCTCACAGAAGGATCACTGAGATATTGAGGTGCGAGAGAGTTAAGAGATTTGTAAACAATAGGATCATAGATAGGATTTGTTGATGGATCATAGATTGGAATAAATCGAATTCTGCTTAATAGCCGAGAAAATGAAATACCGCAAAACCTCTACTAGGGCCCTCCTCTCTACTAAGCCCCCTCTCTATCACTGAGCCCCTCCCCTCTGAGCCGAAATTTCAAATAAGCCCCCTTCTCTATCAAGCTCCCTGCATTTATATCAAATTCCAGAAATTGCCCACCTTTTACCACATTATTCACTAGACAAGCTCGCTTGTTAGTTTGATGGTGCTTGAGATGGACCATGTGTCAACTTTATGTATTCGACTCGTAGAATTGTATGTTGAGTCCGCAAAATATGGGGTAAAAGAACTGGGAATGCTATAATATATTCTTGCCATTTGATTCTGCGAACAAGCCCCCTCTCCAATTAGCCCCCCCCCCTATGGAGTGCCCGAAATCAAACAGGCTCTGCGGGGATTTAATAGATATTTTACGGCCCTTTCAGTTAGATCTGTCAATATCCATCTAAAGCGTATATAACAAACAGGTATTCAAATCTATGGAACACTTGCTTCGACGGTTCGCCTTTTTGTGTGATAATAAATAAACCATGCTGCTGGGAAAGGGCATGCTGTTTTTGAAGCAACTCCAAGTTTTGCCATTCCTGTGCCAAAAATCAGCGGCAATTTGTCAGATTGACTCCAACATGGTCTCAAGTTCCTAGTTACAGCCTTTCATATGCAACTGTATAATAAACCAAATAATGAAGTACAGCTCCTTCGCAACAGCTAAGCAAACAGGGTGCAATTTTTGGTACACCCACATCGTCCATGAAAATTGATGCGGAGGAATAAAGAAACGCATTAAACGTAACCGAAATGAAAAAATGTAGCAGCTGGAATATAAAAAATCTTACCTCTCTTTCTTCTTTCTTTTGCCGGTCTTTCTCTCTTCCTTCAGCTTTTTCATGCATCTGAATCGTTGAAAAAAGTATATATCAAATAAAGGTCAACTGGATCTTTAATAAAAAGAGTGTGACGAGTATCATGTTCCGGACCAGACTTACGCATACTAACCGGTTTTGTGCTGTACAGGAAAATATAAAGCCGGAGGTCTTAAAAGATCGAGGGGTTTATATTCTCCTGTACAACGACAAAACCGGTTAGTATGACTTTTATGACCTGACAGCTTCCAATCTCGACTCCCATCATTCGATCAAACACATTTTGTTGCAGTCATGTCATCTGAGTTTACTGTGAACCTCACAGGCCTAAAGTAGTTGCTGTGGCGACAAAAACGCGTCCATGTATCGTATTATACAGGGCTATGGGAAAAACGCGGAGAATGTGCAATCAACCAGTGGGAGTTGCGGGATTCTAAATTACCCCGTTTTTGAAACTTCAGTCAGGTAATAATAATTGCTATTCAAGAAAAGACGATAATTTCGTTCAAAACATGTTGATTTGATGTGAAGACAAATGCACTTAGCATAGGTGTATCATCAAATTCATGTTTTGTGCCAATTACCTAAGGATGAGGAGACAAGCTCTTTCAAAATAATGACTTTGGCATCGAATTCGTCGAATCTCATTCAATACAGCCTAGCTCATTTTCCACCTGATATAAAACATAAATTTGTCGAAACAACTGTTGTATTAACTGGATTTGTTCTCACATTAACTTCTATTTCATTTTCATTATATTTCATTGTAAATTAGGTATTATAGCATTGTATATTGTAAATTAGGTATACCAATTTCCTCTGTTCTTAGTTTAGTCTATTTTCCTTTATTACATCATATTTTTTAAAAGGTGAGTTTGAAAAGCGTGTATATCTATATGAACCTTATACCTGAATGAATGAACATCAAATTAACATGAAAGTTGGTGTTTCAATCTAAATTTCGCCCTTGTAACATCGGTAGATTTTCAAGAGCTTCAACTGGTCTTTGACTAAATCTACCAGATAGATATACCGGGTTTCCCAAAAGAATGTATCAGCATCTGCTGGCACCTTTACACATCCGTCAGTTTTGGACCGTTTCGCTGAGTAACCATTCATTTTGTAACAAAAGGGTTAACCAACATGTAGAGCTCAAATTCCTTGCCCCTTACTCTCTCTTTCGAAATGATCAAATATAGATCATTCACCTTTTCCGCCTCAAAATTTCATATCACGTGAACATGCCTGCTACTAATTATAACTGAAGGGTTGTTTGCATTAGCAATTTTGGGTTATCGCAAATCTTGCGCGTCATCTTATCGGAGAATGACGTTAAAAGACAAGTCCGGGGTTGGTACAATTGATGCTAGAAAACAAACTTAAGAGCTGCTGCCGCGAATTATGAAGTTCTTTCCACACTTAGACTTTCGTAACAGCTGTAAATTAGTTAAACGTTCTGCGAATTTTAGCAAAATATCGTTACAATTTCGTCACCATCTTTTCCATCAAAACATGGTAGAGAGGCTAGCAGCGATTAACGGGCCAGAAAGCAACAAAGCATCCTTGTTTTCGCTGAGCACAGAGGAGGGGGGGTCTCAGCTAAATTTCGGGTAGAGGCGTGCCGCTCACAGTTTCAAAAAATTACCACTGCCTAGACCAATTTTTGCACAAATGATACCCTTGGCTACACTAAATTCTACATCAATAGTGCCAAGAGTTGGTGTTTAGCAGAGTAAAATTGCCAAATTTTCGCTTTCTCTATACCAAAATCACCAAAGTGTTGGGTTTCTACACAGGAATTACCAAAATTTTACTTTTCTTTCGCCAAAATTGCCAAAAGCATACCGTTGCCTAGACTAAAATTGCCAAAAAGTATGCCCTTGGCAAGACTAGAAGTCCGAAAAAGTATACCCTTGTGGGCGGCACATCCACAGGTACCATTACTACAGAAGAGCCCCCCCCCCTTGCAGCTTAGCGTGAGTGACGTCATTAGCACAGATTCTTTACTTTTATGAAGTCACTATCCTCTGGTTGCTTATTTGAATACGTGCTTTCTCAGAGCATACCAACTGGTCTTATCATCAGTCATCCCGATCCAGGAATTATCCTGTAATTAATTTGATCTTGACATTAGCTTGGGGTGCTTTTCCATGACACCTTTCACCAAATAGGTTAGCCTTATGACAAAGAAAAATACGAAGACTTACACTAAGAAAAGTGCTTTTGATATTTCCTGGATCAAGAGAAGCACTGCGTTGATCACTCATGATGATACCGTTAAAGTCTTCAAATGTCGTTTCTATTTCAACAGTACAGTCTGCATCCTGAAATCAAATGAAACAAAAATCACTGCCAGTTGACTAACTACTTAGTGCCTGTTATCTCAGCAACAGCAACGACAACAACAAGAAAAACAAAAAAAATTTTTAATGTTGCTCAACTGGGACTGAGATTTAAGTGCGCATTCTGAAACGCGGCTACGGCGTAATCTCAGAAGTGAGGCAAGCAAACATCGACCGTTGGAAATTTTCATTACTGCTGTGAAACTCATGGAAGCTAATTGATCTTCAGTGAAGGTTTGTTGATTTTTGGTTTGAGAAACATTCATCTTGATACTTGCAGCTTTTAATCAATGCTAGCATTAATGACAACTTGAATTTTGAGATGTTTCAGCGACAGATATTAGAGCCAGCAGCTTGGCCCACCCGCCATTATCTGGAGAGCTCAGCTTGTCGGAAAATGTTGCTATGGTTTCAATATGCACACATGAAATCTAAGGGGGAAAATTTCCTCCTAATTTTCAACGTGAAAGTCTATGAGTCGTAGTTTGCGCATCCATCAGTCTATCAATAGCAATAACTACGAATATGCAAACAGTCTACACTGCCTCACTGCCAGTTGAGCCAAAACAAAAACCTAACTTGTTTGGTGGGCTGTGGAATAAAAAGTGTGCAGCCGCTGGTATTCAAAACTGAAATGTTAATCCATCAGTCAAGTCCAAGTTAACTGGAAGAATTTCGTTAGTCAAAATCAATCATCATTTAGACCCAGAATTTAGGAAGAAATGACCTTAAAGCAGTTGGTGTGGGACAGAGAATTCTACGTTCCCTTCTGGTCCATGACTTACTTGGAATTGAAATTCAAATTCTCCGCAATTTTCAGTTTCAGAATGGAATCTAAATTAACTCTCTTCTCAAGTGATAGAAACAAACACAGAATTGTTGCACTCAGAATGGTAAGGAATTGCCGACTGCATTGAAATTTAACACAACTACGATTTCGACAGACTTCTGGAGTATCTTCATTTCATTTCATTTCAATTCATTCATTTCAAATTTTTAAGGAGGGTAGCCCTCCATCAATACCAATGATGATTTTCAAGGGGCCCACAACAAACAGACTTGCAAATTAAAACATATTGGAAAAAAATGACTAAACTAACCTATCTGCAATTTTCATAAAATACTAATAAAATCCCTATAATCTAAAATAAATATTAACAATAAAAAGAAATCCAAATACAAATATACACCTACTGTTTGTCAAGTTTCTGGGACTGCACTTCCTTGCTAGGCTTGTTTCTTTATTATTTAAGATATGAAAGCGCTACAGCAGAATTATCGCTCCAGGAGAAAAGCAATGTGAACAAGGGAAAGTAAATTAAATTGCGGAAAATTTACTAATACTACCTTTAATATGTCTTTTATAATTTTCTTCTCTCCGCTATATCTTGATCTTAGATCTTCAACAAAGAATTTGAACAAGTCCAGGGGAGTAGATCCTTCAAAGAATAAAAAATACACATCCATAAACAGAGCAAAAAATTGTAGCTTTAATCGTTCTCGTCTTGAAATTAAGCAGTTCTACTAAGAATTGTGAGCGTTGAACGGACAATAGACCATTTCGAGAATTAAAATGGGAGACTGGGGAGAGAGGTTTGTTCTGGTAAATGGTGGATGCAGTTCTTGTACATGGCTGCCGCACAGTTGGGCCGTTGAAGTGAATATAATGAAAACATTGAGTTTTGCAAGATGAGGCGAGGATCACTACAGCATCGCCGCTGTTTTGAAATTTCAGTTTGAAATATCAGTTTTGGTGTACGTTCAACCGTCAGATTACGAATATTCGAATTATGTTCGAACTTTTCCTCGCGTCAATTTTAATCGAATTCAACAAGGACATTCGAAGTTAAAAACTTCAGTTGAATTCCACTCACTTGAAAATCGAAGTCAGAGTAAGCTGTCTTATTCTACATACTTCAAATGTATAATGTATTTCGTCAAGCTATGTGGAAAGGGCCTAAACTCGAAGCAAGCATTGCTGTTTGCAGCACTGAAATAAAGGCTGAAAAGGAAATCAGTTGCAAATAGAGATAAATTACACGTTTGTCTGTATTTTGCATGGACAGCTATTTGACTAAATCCTGAGACAGCTCCATTGCAGCGTTTTTATGCAGTAGCGATAGCTATTCTTACATTATTCACTTCAACGGGCTCACTCCGCGGCAGCCATTTACCAGAACTGCATCCGCCATTTACCAGAACAAACCGCTCTCCCCAGTCCCCAAATTCAATTGTCGAAATGGTCTATTCTTAAACAAATCAATTTCCAAGAAGGATTACGACAAATTTCTTTTTATAAATATGATGTAAATAAATGTTTTGATTTCAGGAGGCGCAAGACAACTAACTCATAATGTATTTCACGGATAATTCGCTAAAAGTTTCAAACCGGCCAAATCTTATGCCATGACAACAACACGAGGAACTAACGAAAGGAGTAAGATCATGAACATACCAGATTGTCCAAGCATATTTGAAAAGCGGACATCAGCACTAATCTTAGGATAAAGATCAGTCCAACGTGCCATTGATGTTAAGTATCCAAATTTATGTAATTCATCTAATAATGCCTGAAACAGATAGCAGTTTCATCAGAAGTTCTGCACAGTATTTTCACAAATTCAAACACAACTTAAGAGACACTCTAATCCCAATGTGCCCTACCAACGATGGCATTGAGGATACGGAGCACTTTTTGTTGCTCTGCCCTTCTTTGGAAGTACCACGTAGAGATCTTCTCGCTGGAGTCTCCGCCTTATTACGACCATTTGGACATACCGATCTTTCAAACGAGTCTCTAATGCAGATTTTATTGTACGATGATAAAGATTTTCCCGATGGTCTCAATAAAGATATACTTCTATTAACAATCCGCTTTATTCATGAAACTGGTCGTTTTGATTAGAATTAGATCCTAGTTATAAGCCATACAACCACCAAGTCCCTTGTAAGAAAACGTTCTTTATTTTTTTGTAGTAGTAGTTATGTGTTAGCAGTCACGTGTAATTCGTGTGTAATCTTTGTCCCTCAAGTCGTTACGTGCAGTGCTATATTCGTGTTTTTTAGTTTTTTGTTGCCACTTGATAGACGTAGTTTTTCGCTCCAAATGGCATTATTCTTGTAGTAGGGTATAGTATTTTGTAAGTAGTGTTATCAGGTAATATTTCTTGTAAGTTTTTAAGATGAAATGTGCATAAAAAAAGAACTTTGATAAAAGGCTAATTCAATTTCACTCTGTTTAAAAGACATAATCGCAAATGTTCTGTGTGCTAGAATCTCAAAGAGATTCCTTACGCATTAAGTAGCAACTTCGTCCAATGGGAATATGTATTTTCTTTTCCTTACGACTTCAAGAAATCTGGGGAAAATGGTAAAAGGGAGGACAAACGAGAGTTTCATATCTATACCCTTGTACGGCCGCAGCTGCCTATAAGAACTAGAAAGACAACCGAAGGCTTGAGTTGTGACTTCTCTTCGTGAATCTTGATCAAGTAAATTTCTGGCAGTTGTCTCCTTAATACTCCCTCTGCCTTGTAGTTAGGGTCACTTACACGTGAGCTGGCGAGACACTGTTTGTTGTGTGCTGCTATCCCCTGCACCTTTAAGCGCTGGTAAAACGTACGGCAAATGGTCTATCTGAATACAGAGTGGGTTTACTCTGAGGATCACATAGTCGAGAATGTCTAGCATAACTACCTAAAAGGCAATCATGCGATGATGTGCACCAGTTTGGGGCATCAAAATTCTGGGAATCGACTGTACTTCCTTAAAAATTTCTGTTATTAGGGCCTAACATTTGCTCGAAATTCTGGGAATGGAGAGGTTTCGGATCAACAACAATTTTCCTACTGATTTGCTGTGAAACACGTGTCGGAAACCACATCCACATTTTGGCACTGGGCTTCAAAATCCAACCAATATTCTGGGATTGGGTTATGATAGAAATTGGCATACCCCCATATGAACTAAAAGTGGCGTCCCCCCAGGAAAAAGGGGAAGACAGTTTCACCCTATATAGCTCAAAGAGGGCAGGATACAAAGTACGCTTTAGAAGATTTTCAAAAAAGGTAGCAGCAATAAAATTGGCGAAAATTTCTGCGAGGAAACGATCATAATGATGCAGCGCAATCTCTTTATTAAGATTATGATTCTGTCTTATTTTGCTGGGTAAAGGTTTCACGATTTTCAGAGGTGTAGATCTTTGATACTTAATAAACTGTTCTATTAATGATTTTAAAATTTCATCTAGCAGTAAACATCTTCGAATAAAGCATACAAAAGGCTGCTTCTACAATCTGAAACCCCTGAAAGTCCGAGGAAATGGATTTATCCTTAGCTTTCTGGCTACAGCCACGAAAATTCAGGCTTGAAATTTCAGTGTCCTGTACTTTGGGAAAGGCTCAATAGAAGTCTCTATAATTCACTATATTCTTCACAAAACAGCCACTGTTTTTTGCAGGTTTTTCATACTGCCAGAAACTGAATTCACACAATGTTAAAAGAAACTTACCAAAAAGCCTTCCCTATTCTTCCTTTGTTGTCTCTTTAATCTGTTCCTTTCTCTGATCCGTTCCTCTTCATATTCCTATAACACATGGCAAAAATTTGGTTGCAATATTGTTTAATGAAATAATTGATAAAACTTAATGTGATTGTCAAAGGTAGGCAGCCACCCTCGATTTGAAAAGTCTGCAGTAGACCACAATAAATATCATTCTTCAAGATAGACTTACGGACGCTCGAACCAGCTTGATCAAAAATAAAATTGTAGTTGTTGGTCCCAATGTTGTTGTTTCATTGTTACTGTTGCTATGTTGTGTGTCTAATTGAGCAGAGAGGAGGCTATTTAATAAAACGGCAGATCGCCTGCCTGCCCGACATGGATCCCTTGAACTATAAAGTAGTCCAGTATAAAGAGAGCTTGAAGCAATCTGGTGGACGGTACATAAATACATAATAAAAGGAATCAGATGTACATAAACGTCTAAAGATGTTGTCATTTAACCAGTAAAATAAGATAAATGTTCTAAACTTACTTTTTCTAGTTCTCTAGCATGCTCATCAAACGCAATTAACGCATCCTCTTTATCATCAGACATTATTCCTTCAAAAAATAAATGCAAGAACTTAATTTTGTTATCAGACACGGTGGTTATCAGACCTTTAAGATTCGCGCAGTTGGCATGATGCCGAAACAGCATTTAAAACAAACCAGCCTTGTTCCCAAGGATATCGGTTGCTTTCAACATGAGGCTGGCTATGATAGAAGGCGCTGTATAGACTTACGAGTCCCTTTTTTCGCCCAATGAACTGAATTGACGTTGCTGGAAAGATCATTCGACCATCATTGAAACAAGGCTTTGCCGACTTTTACATGCAATCCCTACCATTCTTAACCTTGAGGTGTTTTATTCAGGCTTCAAGCTTTTGCCTGTAAATATTTCTATATTTGTAATCAGAGCTCTTTCGTTCCTTAAAATAAATATTGCAAATTATTCTAATGTCATAATTAAACATGCATATACATATAAACGTTCGTTATTGTCAATTCAGTGAGTAGTTTTAGCAACATATGACTTCAGGGCAGCAAAAATACACGAAAATAATAAGTCCAGGCGTTGCAGTTGACGAAAAACCCTCATTTACATTGGGTACGATGTTATCTTAAAAATTTCAGCATTTTGTTTTGGTCTCCCATTTACACTTGATATTACTGAATATGACTCGGTTCTACACTGCAAGTGGTGACAGGGCAGGGGACTGAAAAGAAGTCTAACTGTTTAACAAACCTGAAATAATGGCTTTGCCTTGTTGACAATCCGAAATAAGTCGTCCCTACGTACCTTCTGGGTTCTCCCAGTAAAGCTACGTAGAAGATTTCTGTTGTTTTGAGTAAAAATTGCAAACAAAATTATAAATACTTACGAATTACATCCTCGTCGTCTTTATACTGAGGGTGTTCTCGCAGAATATCTTGAGCCTGAAAAAAGGAATCTCATTTGAAAACATCATCAATCATCATCATCATCATCATCATCATCATCATCATCATCATCATCATCATCATCATCATCATCATCATCATCATCATCATCATCATCATCATCATCATCATCATCATCATCATCATCATCACCACCTGCCTGAAGGTTTACAGTAACCTTAACAAACAACTTACAATTTCTTTTAAACTGACTCGTTAAAAAATATACAAGGTGTATATACACGATAAAAGCAATCAGACATTCTCAAAGAGGCCTAGGGCGACGAGCATTCCCCAAAGAAAGAAAGATGTCAGACACGTTGCACGAGGGAACCCCTAGAAAAATACATCTGGTTGGACGTGAGTGGTGCTTGAAACGCTGAACCAAGAATATTTTAAATACAGTGTTTTGAATAAAGCTAAAACATGGAAGAAAGAAGATTCGATATATAGATTTTGCAAGGCAAACTAGTCCTGAGAGGTCATGTTACATTTGGCTGATTTCTCAAAGATTTCCAAGTCGAACCTCTTTCAGAGTAAGTTTTTAGGAGTTCAAACGCTTAGGATTTTCGCTACACTAGCCTACCCTCCTACGCAGAGGTTAAGCACTAGCCCCTGTTACTGCTTTCAGAAATAGAATTTCATGCACTTAAGGTATCTTCCATTTGCGGAGGTGTAACTTATGTTGAGATGTAAAAGAATATAGGCAGATCATTATGATGTGGCCAACTACACATGACGATTGCACAACGCTGCTTACAAATGCTGAAAATTGATTCAGATTTGACGACCCCCCCCTCCCCCGGTTTTGAATTCATTGTTCAGTTTTATGAAACTAGTATCTATCTAGTAACTGCATTACTATGCGTTTAGAAATTTTTTATTTGCTATACAAGGATACGCGGGTTGAGAGAAAGTCGAGTTTAGGTCGGAGAATTTTACACCGAAAAGGTATTCAGCCTATGATATTCTACCCTAATCTATGGAAAAAGCTCTAGGCCTACCTCTGACCACAAAGTTCGATATGTTATTGATGTTGTATTCCCATAAACTTCAAGCATATATTCTCTATTCTTAGCATGTAATTTCTTCTCTTCTTCTTTCTCCCGTTTCGCAATATAAAAAATAACGTCTTCATAAAGGTCTCTCTTATCTCTATCAGAAACTGCATCCCAGATTTCTTCCCCTTCAAACATTTCCGCAACTCTTCTCCATCTTGTCCAAGAATGCATTTTAGGGTGATTCTCAAGGAAGTGACGTAATTCTTCTTTTGCTTGTTTCAACTACGGAGCAAGAAATGAGTTTTCAATTCCACGTTAACTCAGAAAATGGCGCATTTCCGGCAGCACAGCAAAAACTTCAAATCTTCATACCTGGAAATGGGTGAGCGAAAAATTCTTTAACATTTTTTTCTTTGAACAGAATGGCTTCAAAGGAACTCAAGAGTAAATCTGCCTTGAAAATCTCCATTGATCAATGCGAGGGGTCCTTTATGATCTGATCAATGCTTTAGGCCCTTTTTCAGTCATGTTGCGACCATGTTCTAGAGCTCGTGAGACAGCAGGAAAAATCACAAAAATACTTTGATCTTCTGGCAAATTGAATCATTCAAACCTGTGAAGTGCTCTTGGTGCTATGAATGGTTAGAAGTGTGAACTTTTTCTGGCTCACCCGGTATGAAATTTTTCTGAAGATTCACCCCCAAAAAAGATCGCATCGTGATTTCAACGCTTCTGTGACATCAGGATGCCTGGATTACTACATTGAAAACCAAAACGTTTGAATGAGCATAGCAGGGGATGATGAAAAACGATTGCTAAGATGGATTTACTTTGGGAGAATATGATATTTTCACTAATTAGCATTCTCACCACATTCTTTTCAGTTCAAAGTGTTTCGTGAGCAGGACATTAGGCTTTCAAACAGTGGAAGTGTCTGCTGTAATGCTTCTATGATGCAAACAACTTTGGATGCTGAATATTTTGGACTCCAAAGATGTCAGATATTGAAATTTCTGGGCGTATGAAATGTCGGAAAATATTACGATACGAAATTTTTGGCTTTTTGTGTACTTACTTTCATTCGCTGTTCTTCCCTTTCCTCGTTAGCTCTTTGTTGCTTGTATGTGTTGAAAACTTGTTTCTTTTCGTTCAGTTTCGGCAAGGCCCTAGCGATTCAAAAGACAAAACATGAATGAAAAAAACCCATAAGGTATCGCATGGCATACAAACATATTTGAAAAAGTCAGGTCAGTTGACAAAAGAAATTTGGAAACAGCAACTTGACGAAAATCACCCAGCGAGGGGCATTTCACTCATTTAAAGGGGTACGAGATTTCTTCAGAACAAAAGGAATTTTACGGATTCTTGACAGATTTTTTAATGAAAATAAAGGGATCTTTGCCACAGGAAAACGCAAATTTTGGGAGAGAAATGCGCCTCATGATATAGTAAGTAATTTCATAAAGCATAGCATATCATTCTCGCAAATTTCTTTTCGCATCAATTCAACCAACCAAACTGGCGCCTGTCAAAATGGGATGGTGTCAAGGTACACAGAGTGCTTCAATGTTATTTTTGTTTGTTTTACTTATTGTTTTTCTTATTGTTTTTCTTTGAATTGTTAAGTGTCGCTCATAGCCAGAACCAGATGATATCATGTCTATTTCTGCTATGGATGGCATAGGATCTAGTTTTGTGTTTGTTGAGTTTTGAATTTTACATTGATGTATAAAAAAATTCTAGCAGACCATTCTGGCAATTTTCTAGTAATCATACAGTCTTGGCCGAATGGAGCTTGGACATTCAGTGCTGTATTTCATATTCTTTCATGTCTAATTCTTTTAAGAAGGATTATACGAATATCACAAACATTAATTACGATTTAAGACAAAAAGTAATTAATTGAATTAAACCTTAAAACCTTATTCACATTATTTAAAACCTATGTATGATTATGTTCAAAATTTACAATAAAACCAAATGAAAAAGTGTCTGTTTCTCAGTAGTTTTCTAGTTTCTTTCCAGAGAGGTTGCCTGTTTGACTCGGCTGACAGGCTATTCCATAGTTTAGCACCTCTGTACGAGAAACATTGCTAGCCATTTCTATACCTTTTCATCGGTACCCTCAAGTCGGTCCCCCCATTACGAGGGCTATATGATAAGTAGAGCGAATCTCGGGTACAAGGGTCAAACAGGTGTTGTGGAGTGAACTCACTCAATGAATGGAAGACCATAATCAGGTATGGTGTTTCGTTAAATAAGAGACGAAAACCTTCCAGTCCCCTGACAACTGATTCGTCATTAACATTAACGTTCAAACAGAGGAGGTCTTAAAAGTACAGACCAAGCTTGCGAGGTCTGTGCATTAAGACCGAGGGCTTTATGTTTTCCTGTATAACAACAAAACCGGTTAGTATGAGTTTATTACCTGACATCTAATCTTGACTCTCATTTAACCAAACACATTTTGTTAGCTGCGAGTTTACTGTGAATCTCACAGGCCTAGGCCTAAAGCAGTTGTTGTGGCGACAAAAACGCCTCCTTGTATCGTATTATACAAGGCTACGGGAAACCCGCGGGAAAGGTGCGATTAGCCAATAGGAATGGCGGGATTTTGTATTGACTCGTTTTTGAAACTTCAATCAGGTAATAAGGTGGTATATCAAAAACTTACGAATATCTTGGATCATTGACAATCATCTTCATAGCTGTTTCCCAGGATCCATTCGTTGGTACATTCTAAAACAAACAATTACAATGAGTACCGGGTGAGTTAAAAGTTGCCACGTTTAACATGCTGTGAAACAAAATTTTGGTTTTGCTTGCTTGCCATTTACTTTGAACACTAAAACTTACATTATTTGCCTTTTCGAAAATTTCGCTTCACTGGAGGCCTTATTAGACTTATGACCTAGAGTACCTTGTTTTCATCTGCTCCTTTGACTTGATGATGGCGGTTCAGACAACAGAGACTCGTAACATCACTATGAAAAACTTGACCCTATTTAGGCCAGACTCTGAGCTTCCATGAGTACCAATCAGATTGCGGGATTTGTGAACTCCTATGGTTACGACAACAGACCGATTCACACAACAAATATTCAAACGTCGTCATTTGTTGATTAAGCTGATACACCCAAAGGTGAAAGTAAAATAATGGGGTACCTTTTCTTTCAAGAGTTCTTTGAAAGCTTGCTTTGCCTCTTCCTTTGTCTCATACTCTTTTTTCTCTGCAACTGTCGTCTTTGTTGTTGCTTCCGTACTAAAATTAAAGATCGCTTATAAATGAATTTCGAAAATTTTTTTCGGACGTTTTAATTTTCGGACAACAGGGTATCCAAAAATATAATTGTCCGAAGATTCAAATGTCCGAATATTTTAGTGGTCCGAAAATTTAATTGTCTGGGAAATAAGAATGTCAAAAATTTCTTTCGGATAGCAAATGAAATACTGCTATAACATGACGAGTATTCTAATGGAAATGCCACAGAAATCTCAATGCAGGAAGGCAATATCTCAATGAACGTTTCTGAAAAGTTTCCCCCAATCTTTTTCGCTTTCCGAGACTTTTAAAAATCAATGTCCGTCAAAAATCCAAAACCATTAACTAGAAAATTCTTCAAATTGCAAGTATAGGGGGCATAACGGAAACACCAGACCCAGGACCGGTAGGTCCGGACCCTAACGGACTAGACCCCTGATGAAAACCTATACATTTCCATATTCCAGATAACAAATTGAGTATATTCATAACGGACTTCTTGCTCTTTGTACACATTAGAGCTTATTCCCTGGATCCTACGCTCCTTGATGTGTTAAATGTATTATCATAAAAGAAAGTCAACATAGAGACTTAATCATTAAACTGGAATTACCAGAATCTGTGATACCAGACTCCTGATCTAAACATTAATATGGATCTTGTTCCGGGGGAAAATAAAGTAAGTTGCACGGTCTTTGCTAGACTAGGCCTTGCGTGAGTTTTGGTTCCTTCAACTGCTTTTGTCTGTTGATTAGATAATTCATATATCTTATCGTGCATTCTTGTATTAGATGTGGTATTCACAGGTTATAATTTTTTTCAGCGATGATTGCATTGGTCTTATCTTCTTTTGGACTAAGGTTTCTGTGCTGGCATTGCACACTCATGAACGAATGGAATGTTTATTCTTCAGGGGTCTGGTCTGTTAAGGTCCGGTCCCACCGGTCCCGGGTCCGTTATGCCAGTATAGGGCTCAAATCTTTCAAGTCTTCAATAAAATTCGACTTCATTTTTCTTTGAAAAGAATGGCTAGAAAGGAAGAGCGGATACAATTCTGTAAGTCTGCTGTGGAAAAGTTTTGATACCTCATTTTTGTTAACATGCTAGAATTTTACGTACTTTTGAAATAACTTATGGAAAGTTTTAACAAGATTGAAATTCTCAAATCAATACAGAAAACATGCTACAATTTTCAAGGAAATCAAAGTTTATGAAGCCTATCAAAATTTATGAAAATAGAATATATGGTGGTATGTAGAAACCTGCAGCTCTTAGGATTAAAAAATCCGATGATTTCACACCCTCAAAAATATAAAAACCGCTCATTTGAAATTAATCCAGATATGAAAAAAGTTCTACGGCAGACATTACAGCAGCGTCCATAAGTTCCTTACAAGCCATTCAATTCCAAGAAAGAATAAATAGATGTTTACATTCACAGTTTTAAAAGATTTGAGCAACTTTTGAGCTACTTTGCCCCCTAATTACAAACAGATACAACAGTGCTTTAGAGCAGGGATCTCAAGAGATACATTTACCTTTGATTTTCCTTTTTGACATCTGCCTTTGTGTCATCTGTCTCTTGGTCATCACTATCGTCATTTGAGTCATCACTTTCTTCTTCTCCTCTACAAATTTAAAATTGCAAATTGATGTACTAAAACGATCTTCTGTAACAAACTGGGTGAGCCAGAAAAAGTTCCAAGTTTTGAAACTTCATAGCATCAAGATCATTTCACAGATTTGAAAGATTCAAATTGCAGTTAAAAGCTGAAAGATCAAAGTATTTTTGTGATTTTCCTCGTCGTCTCCAAAGCACTAGAAATACAGGTAAATTCAACTATAAACAATTTTATGGTTACAAAATGATCGAAAAGGGGCCTAAGAAAGATCAAATCATAAAGGATTCCTCGCACAGATCAATTGTTCATGGATGAGAGATATCCACTGCACATTTATTGCCATGGATCTCAAGAGATGCCCATTGCGTGTGGTTCTGTGTAAGGAGAGTCCTTATGACTTGATCAACGTTTTAGGCCCTTTTTCCAATCATTTCGCAACCATGAAATCTAATAAAGATGAATTTACCAATACTTCTAGTGCTGGTAAGATTGCGGGATAAATCACAAATGCATCTCAATTTTTCACCTTTTAACCAGAATAATCATCCAAATTTTGACATACTTTCGTTGCTATAAATTTTCAAAATGGGAACTCTTTTCTGGCTCACCCGCTAATGGCAAAGCATCTGTTCTATTGATCAAAACAATTCAAATCTGAAATCGGCTAGTTGCCGCAAATAAAATCTCTTGGCAGCTCAGATAAAAAGTTGCATGGAAACTTAAAATGATCTCAAACTCCTCTGGTCAGTTCAGTGAAGTCAAGAGAACATGAACACAAGATATTTTCTTTCTCGAAAGTTGAACAATTCATTTGAACGAATCTCTGTTGTTTCGAGAGAAGGGAAGAGGAAAAACCCTGTATCTATCACTCACTCTGATTCTTTTTCTTTTTCTTCCTTGATTTGTTCTGTTAAAGATAGAAGTAAGATATAACTGCTTTAATTGATAAAACATCGGTAGAAAAGGCAATTTTTTGTACTCAAACCTTCCCAGTCAAGCCTGTTTGCCATAGCCTGCGTGAATCCCCTACCGTTCCTGTAGAGTTGAAACTTCCCGTTGAAACTGAATTAATTTTCTGGTGCCAGTAGGGTCTGCAAACCAGCGAATGAAAGCGTGTTCTTAGTCACGTGCTAGTTCCGCAGAAATAAGGAACTATTTTCATAGGTCAACAACCAATCTGTTGTCTTGCGAAGTACTTCATGTGGTTTTTACTTCATCCTAATTGCAAAATGGCGTTGTCGAAGAGCAAAATGGCCTCGCAAGACAATGGATTGTTGATTAATCAATGAAAAGAGTTCCGAGGTTTGCGGAACCTGCACGTGACTTAGAACAGACTTTCATACGCAGGTTCACAGACCCTACTGGCGTCAGAAAATGAATTCAATTCAACGGGAAATTTCAACTCTACGGAAACAATAGGGGATGCATGCAGGCTACAAAACGTAGCTGAAGATATAGCGAACGAAAACTAAAAAGGTTGCGAGTAGTTTAAGAGATAATTGAAATCAGCAAAAAGTTGTGAAAAGTAATTTGCAAAGCCAGCCTTAATGTAAACATTACGATTTCTATATCTTTCGATTGACAAGACTTCGTAGAACAGCATCCTTTCTGCCACTTTTCGATAGACCGAATAGTATTGGAGAAATTAGCTATTCTCTGAGGAGAGCGGTTTTCCAAAACGGCAACTCGTTGCTCACTGGAGCGGAAAGCAGAGTTACCTTAAGCTCTGCATATGATAGAATTCCACTGTCTTCTGTCTTATGAATCACGTGAACAAAATCTGTCACAAAAATCGTTAGATTAATCCTTCTTCTTTCACTACAAACTCGTGCCTTCTCTTATAACAATCGTTCGCATGCACAATGCCACAGTTTGCCCCACTGGCTTCAGGGCAAATTTTGCCTTCTGCAGCTTTGTTTGCTTGAATTACTGATTAAGAGAATGTCATTGTCTACAACCACTAATCACTTTGACTGCGGTATCAATCAAACGTGCTGATGGTATTGCGCTGCAAAATGTGTCCTTGTTAAAACCGACTGAAGACGGCACGTGGGAGGTATGGGACGTATGTACTTTACTTAGGCCCCTTTTGAAATTGGAGAAAGAGAAATATCAAAATCTGGACTCTACACATTTGTCTATGCTTAAGACCAATTGTTAAAAATGATCCTTTGTTCGCCGAATGAAAAGCAAGGCAAAGGGAATTTAGGCCAGAAACGACTTTCAGATGATACAAAACTCGAATTTGGTGCCACTAAGGATCATGGTTAGCAGTGACTCTTTTAAGTAGCTAGAAATCTTTCTAGTCTACTTTAAATAACGTAACGAAAGGCCATCCGTACCTTTGATTTTGTCTAATTCTTCCGGAATTGTCCACTTTGATTCCTTGGTCTCCGTGTTGTGATAATAAGCACGGCCGGAGTCAGTTTTGTATTCTTTCCAAGGACATGAATCCAGCAATAGCTGAAACGAGGTGTAAATTCATTGAATCAATTTCAAGCTAAGAAGATACGGGATTACCCAAAAAAACTTCACGACCTAAATTGCAAACAACTTCATGAAAGCAAATATTATGAACACGATCAAGGTATGAGCAAGTAGCTGAATAATTCAGCTATCTTTCGAGATGTTCCGTTGGTCAATTTACATTATGACTACTCTCCGAAAAACCAGCTCTAAAAATAAAGAGATTCATTCATTTCCCGGACTTTCTCAATAATTTCTGGTTAGACAAGAAAATTTCGTAATGCTTCTAACAACGTAAGAAGTTTGCAGCTGAAAAATCGAGAAAACTTCCTGAGAGTAATTTGGACTTTTGGCTAAAGATCACGTCATCAATCTTCAAAAACTGGCACAGTGTGTGATTTTTCGATGTTTCAAAGCAATGCAATGTTTCAAGCAAAGCAATTTTTATACTCAGTTTAAAAAATTACGACAACACACTAGTTAAAGTAAATTTTTTATTCATATACAAATTTCACAATAAATCTTACATTCTACTATACGTTACCACAAAACAACACCACATGGACGATACCATGGGGGTGGAGTGGGGTCGAAGAACCATGACTACCCCATGGCCAATTTGAAAAGACACATGATGTTAAACAAAATGCAACAACAAGGGTTGCAGACTCTTTGCGAGCAAAACTCATTAAATGTAATGAGTTATTCATTTGCAGTAAATCAAATGGCTTACATCTGATGTGAGACAGAATTTACACAGCAAACAAAACATTTACGTTGACGGATATCGTGGTTACTTTGTGAGATAAATGAAGCTTGAAATTGATGCATACATAAAAACGCCGTGAAAAGACAACAGGTCATGGAATGTGCCGCACCATATTTGGTAACTAATCTTTGTCAACAGGAAATACTGACAAACGATTTGCAAGAGTCTGACCGCAAGTGGCTTGAGGCACTTTAATATGCCTACATTCCCTTTAAGACAATACTCACAAATTTATTTACTAAATGACAAGGACGATACCACAGGGAGCGGATCATGGCCGGTACTTGTAGATCAGGCAACTATATTACAACTAATAATACACATCAACACAAGGCTATACATAAACGATGTTTACTGATAAAGACTGGAGATAATATCACATAGGATGTGAGGCAGGCATAGGCGATGATGCTGAGCGACAGGATTCCTACCGAAAGAGCAATAACAACAAATTCCAGTGTCATTGCTCCACATCCAGAGTCCCCCTTCGCTCAAAATACCGTGCCTATAAGATCAAGTAACAGACGCTTTTCACAATAATGATATTCCGAATATTTAACAAAAAGTGTCATTTGCTGTTGACGCTTTGGATTGTCCAAAGAAGAAAAGCGGGATGAATCCATACTGCCACCGAAAAAATTCAGTCTTTATTGAGAGAATCGCTTACCTCTCCAGGTGTCTTGAGCTCATCAGGTTTGCTCCAAACAGACTGTTTTGTTTCTGCGTGATAGAAATATTCCCTACCATCAGGAGCTTGATGTGTGCTCCACGGTGTCTTTTTCTGAAAAAAAAGTGAAACTTGAATTAAAACGGAATGCTAGTATGATGAGAACTTTCAATATGGTATGAAACTTAAAGTACTTGGTGAAACTTTGTGGCACTAAGTGCACCGTATGGCTTCGAATGCATCAAATTTTAAATAAAATGCTGCTACTGATTATAGACCTTTTAGCTATTCTAAAAAAAGAATGTGGATCGAACGATATTTCATTACATTTTGTAGATTTTTCGAATGTGGACAATAATGATAGAAGCTCTAACGCCACTCAATCGAACCTCGTGTATAAAAATGTATAAAAATATTGCTCGATCCAAACTCTTTGGTGAATAGCTAAAAGTCTATTAACTGTCGCAAACTGTAGGGGCACTTAGGGCGCATTCTCTTGGGCTCTGAAGTCTGCGAAGTCTTCCGAAGTCTTCCGAAAATTTCAGTTACCAAAAGAATAGAAATTCTGAAAACAGTAGAGTTGGCAGACTTCGAAGGGAAAAATGCCAAAAGAATGGGAATGGAATGCTGAAGAAATGAGAATTCGAATGTTGTTTTTCGACCGAGCGAATTGAAACCATTGCAATGCAATGTACTATTGTTATGCCAATCCCAAGAGAAAAGAATCTGCGAAGTACCATTGTTTTCTCGAATGTTTTTGAAAACTTTCATTCATGAAACAATGCTCTCTGTGATCTTTCAAAAGTATGCCAGCTCAGGAGCAGAAGGTTTCCGAAGCCTCGGATCACTACCGTTTTCAGAAGAGCCAAAGAGAATACGTCAAAAATCTCTCGGAAGTCTACCGAAAACAGAATGACCAAAAGAATGGGCTTTTATAGAAAGTGATCTAAGGTCTGCGAAGTCTACCGTTTTCGGTAGAAGGGTACCAAAAGAATGGGATTTTGTCTTCTACCAACTCTACCGTTTTCAGAAGATGCCCAAAAGAATACGCCCTTACTGTCTCTATTGTAGAATAGCTACGTGTATGTATTGTTTGGCTCCTTCTTTTTTGGCTTCGTATTCATTAGTAGTTTTAACTTTCATGTTAAGGACACAGGGTAGACACAATCTTTTGCTCATTGTGGTATCAATTCATTCATTCAATTTCATTCATAGAAATGCAACCTAATACAAAGCTATTGGTAGACGTTTTACACTATACGACCCAGGAGAAGCATGGCTTATCAAGCATGCCGACATAAAGGATTCTGAATCTCTTTCAGTGTTTAAAAGAAAAATTAAAACGTACACGGTTAGTTGTGACTGCAGACTATGCAAGCGATATGTGGAAAATTTAGGGTACATTTGATTTAGTAGAAAATTTAGGATACAGTTAATTTCATTTTTAATTTATAATTGTAGTTGGCCTAAATTAGCATATTGTGCTATTTGTATATTGTTAGCCAACGTTAAATAAATTGAAGAAAAAAAAGAAAAAAAGCCTGGGCCGTTAACAAAAAAAAACTAAGTAAAACTAATGGAAATAGTGTTTGTACAATTTGACTATTTTAGGAAGTAACAAAGGTGTCGTTTAATTAGAGGCAAAGTCGAGTTACTTCACATACCCGAGAAGGACAATATATCAGATACCTTTTTTGACTTCTTCTTCTTTTTCGGTTTTTCTTCGCTATTTCCAGCCTTTGTGCTGTCCTTTGCCTCACCTTGATTCTTTGGCTGAGTTTTCTTAGCATTGACATCTGGTATGGGAACAGGCAATGCTGCTCCCATTGGCAGCATATTTACCATCATTGCTGCAAAATCAATTCTTACTCATTACTGATAAACATCCAATACCAAAAATGTCAATTACCCATTCTATCACTTTAGTTGTTCGATCGCTGAAAGTTCTCGTGGTGGCATGTAATCTGAGACAGACACTAGTTTTTATCTCTATGTTAAATTGGCCTCGGGGTAGTCATAGCCTCTTTGCTCCTCGGGGTATCGTTCTAGTAGTTTTGTATAGTTGTATAGTAACTTTGAAACGTAGTGTAGTTTGAAAACTTATATTGTAATTTTTAGTGGATGTAAAAAATACAAAAAATGTTAAACTTTGATATTTTCGGACATTTTCTCCGTCCTAAAATCTTAATGTCCGATTTTTTTGTAGTCTGAAATACTTCTCGTTCGCAATCCTTTGCAGCATAGAATTGGCACATTGAAAGATTTGCACATTTTGAAAAATAGTGTCTTGCTCAGTACACGCCTTACGTTGAAGAAACGCGGTTAGAGTGTTCATCATTAACGATGTGATATTGCCTTACAGGTGATCTGAAGCGAACATTTTTATTGCTGCAAATAAACGGTACTGTCGAATGATACGAAATCCTGTTTATTAAACTTCTTTGATGTCTAGTTTCGTTTTCAAGTTTCCACTGATATCTAGTTTCTGTTGATGACGTTGCTTGCAAATTACTAAGATGATTCATCGAAATATAGCTGCATCTGACCTTTGAAAGATTACAGTTTTTGGAGACATTTAACTTGAGCTGAATAAATGTAATAGAAATTGTTTCATGGACTGAAACGAAGTTAAGAAAGGCATGTCAAAAGAAGAAAAGTTTTTTAAGTCAATTTTCTTTTGGAAACACAGTCGGCCTCGTGCACTTTCTTGACTTTTTGCAAACACAATGACTTTAACAGCCAATCATACAAAATAGTGGATAAATTGAAAACGAAAAAGGCATCACAAAATTATAAACGACATTCTTTATCATTCAAAAGTACTATTCATTGGCATCAATGAAAATTTTCGCTTCAGATCATATTCTTTTTTGGTTGTCTGAAATTTCTGCAAAATGTCTGAATTTCATAAAAAACATCCTGATTTTTTTGCCTGAAAAATTGGTCGGAATAGAAATTTGTTCATTATTATCATCATGACTCATCATGATAAACCGATAGACACATCGAAGCACCGTAATCGGAAGAAAGGAGACTGTTAACTCGTACAAAAGAACAACAACAAAATAAACCAGTAACTAGAGAGAAAACTGCTGAAAACTGCAAGACAAAACTGAATCAATCTCATTAGGGTGCGAAACGCGTTCTTAGTTATTCAACGTTGTTCTCTATTGCAGTTACTGGTGAGTCACTAACTTATTTCCTTCCTTTCAGATGATAATATTAATTTGGCATTCTATTGTAGGTTTCAACAATTTCTCCCTAATTACAAGTTCATGTGGTTGTTGATCTTTTACGGGTGTTCATAGTCTTCTTTCATTACGATCCAGAGACTGTCCGAAATTCATTCATCCAAAATTTTTGTCATTGAATGTATATTACAATTTGGACGAATAAATTTTGGACAAAAATTTAGGAGGTTTCTTCAAGACATTCAGAAATTTTAAAGAAATTTCACATGGACAAAAAGGTAATCTGTTTGCAGTTAAGTTTCGCTTATTTCATACTAAAAATGTCATATAATTCAAGACTTAAAGGATTTTGCTTACTTTATTCAGAAGCTGAGCAAGAGGCTAATGCAATATATTGCAATAATTGCATATTTGTTTCTCTAAAGTAGACAGTTACTCTTCAGCTCCTGAATCAAATAAGCAAAATCCACATGACAGAGCTTTAAATTTACCCTTCTTCTTTTGTCTTAAGCCAAAAACTTCTTTTAAAAACCTCCCTTCGCCCGCACCTAGTAAGCCGTGCTGGTTTAGGGCAATTTTGCAGCCATTTTTTGAATTACTATTTGCGAGAATTTCTTTTGTCTGTATTCGCTAATCGCTTTGAATTGTGGTATGAACCAAAGCAACTGATGCTATTGTATTACGAAATCTGTCCTTGTTACTTCAATCGCAATTCGCAAAACAGATATGATTTGCGAACTCTAAATTCCAAAAGCCAGCGAATTCAAAACATATTTTAAACGTATTTGTACAAATTTCCATTGTTCATTCAACCCATGAAAATCCGTCTCCTTTTAATAACGTGTGCTGCCTTTGTCTCTCTGTTTGGTGATGTTGTTTTCTAATTGCCTATCTTCAATCCAGGGCAATCGCTTGCAGGCGAACATTCGCAAGAAATCAAACATTGTGCACAGGTCAAAATGCAAAAATTCGTATGCGAATTTCAAATAAAGGATCGCATGCGATTTGCAAATTGAAAATGAGGTGGAAAGATGCCATAAAGTGAAACAAACTGCTACAAACCTGTAGGGTTGAAAGGAGCTCCTGGAAATGTTGGCACTGAAACTGGAGGTATAACTCCTGGAACAAATCCTTGTGCGGGTAATGGTGCTCCTGGTGGTAAATTCAGTGACTGTGGGGGTCCAGCAGGTATGACCCCAGGTTGATATGCAGGGAAGTAAGCAGGTGGAGGGACACCAGGTACAACACCCATTGGCTGAATTCCGGGAGGCTGCAAAAGAACATTGAAAGCATAGATGAAAAAGCTGCTCAGCTGGGAGGACCAAAAAGAAAGTTTGAAATTTTAAAAGAAATGCGTGGAATACATGATGGTGTATTGGAATGAATCACAGTTTGGTTGAAAGACAAAATTCTGAGAAGTACACAGGGTGTCCCCAAAAAATTGTTCCCTGTTTGTGTGGCTACTGTGGAAGTGCTGTAGATTCAATTATCTCGATTTTACCACGATTGCACCAGCCAAGCTTCAACTTCGAGTTTGAGACCTTATATGAGTCAATCTGACACATGGTTAGTGATTTACGGCAGAGAAAAGGTAGAAATAGTGGTTGCATCAAAAACAGCACTTCTCTTGTTCTACAGCAACGTCAAAATAAGGAAACTTTCAAAGAAATGGTTCTAGCGTCTTATTAAAATATTTGCAAAATCTTTTAAAAGGGTTAGCAAATGCTGTCTACTTATAAGAGACCACTTTCCATCTTTTATAAACTGCACTGAAAATTTTAATACAATGCCAAAATTCTTTCTTTGAAAACTTACTTTATTTTGATATAGCTGGAGAGCAATACCAGTGCTGCTGTTTTTGAAGCAAGCACTAATTTTACGACGACACATGCAAGGAATAGACCTTTTAGCTATTCAGCAAAAGAGCCTGGATCGAGCGTTATTTTTATACATTTTTATACACGAGATTCGATCGAGTGGCGTTAGAGCTTCTATCGCTATTGTGGACATTCGAAAATTCTACAAAATGTAGCAAAGTATCGTTCGATTGAGATTCTTTTTCAGAATAGCTAAGAGGTCTATGCTGAATGAAACAGACCCTTTACGGAGGAATTTAATCCAAGTTTTAGAATTTAGCAGACTTTTTTGAAATATTTCAAATTTCACATTTTGTGAATGTGGAACCAATAGCCCACTGTGACATATTGATATACAGTATCAACCCACCACTAAGACACTTACTCTGTAAAACCAACCAGTTTGGTTTCTTACAAATGGACAAAAAATAAACCAGGTGAATGATTTCCTATAATCGCAGCAAGAAATTCACCAAATGTGCATGTATGTTTTCAACGAAAGCATGAAATTTGCTTTAATTGCTGCGAAGCAGCCACCTATTCCTGCGCAGTGGCTTCGCTAGGTGTGATCGATTCTCGAGCTTGTATGTCTGTTTTCAACAATTTTGCAAGGTGACTTCGGTCAACGGATTTTGAAATGGCATCGGAATGGTTGGAATTCACTTTTATTAGCAACAAAAGAATATTTACGTCACATCTCGGTTCTCCTGTTGTTAATTGACTCAAAGCCAGTATACCGATTTGTCATGTATCGCGATTCGATGGGTGTAAACTGCGGGACCAGGGAATAGACCTGTGCAAACAATACAATGCGCAGCACTCACTGACAATCGTTATTTCTAGTTTATGTCAGTTACATTAAACCAAATGTCAAACAAGGACTATTCAAATTCAATTAAAGGGAATATAAGCATATATAAGTGGCTCCAAGCCTCAAGGATGAAACTTTCAATCAAATTTTAAACGATCACAAGAAGCTATTTGCTATTTCATGTGATCACTTTCACTTCAGTCCAAAAGTTGCTTTCCTGTCAACCCGCCGAGAAGGGCAAAACCCCAGGAGGGAGACTTGGTAGTTGAAGGTGACATATCCTTTGCAAAATGTTGCAAAACCCTAAACCCTTAGCGGTAGTAACTTTTAGCCTAAACGGTAGTAACTTTTAGCGTAGGTGGTAGTAACTTGTAGCCTAAGCAGTAGTAACTTTCTCCGTAAGCAGCAATAATAATAGGTCGATTGTTCCAGAGACAATAGTGCTATTGTATAGCAGACATGAGCAAGAAAATGCTGCAATTCCATTTAATTTGAAATATCACAGGTGTAGAAGGAAAGGTAGGATTGGGATGGGAGAACCTTCTCCTAGTGTGAGCATATGACAGCATGGTCAATGGTCAATCATTGCTCAGATATTAATTGCAATTTGTTTTGATAGGCTTGCAAAACACGAGGAGGCTGAATAACTGGTTGATTTCTGTCGTCACAGAATCTTACTAACAACAATTCAGTTCATCAAGCTTTCTTAAATCTCCGTGAACTAATCATATCAATTTTCATAACCCTATGTGGTAGTAAATTTGTACAATTTGTAAAAAACGGTAGTAAATTGCAGAATTTGAGACCCTAAATCTTGCGATGGATACGTCACCTTTAACCACCAAGTCTCCCCTGGGAGCAAAACAGACAAGAAATGGAAAGAAGCGTTCCACTGTTCCCTGTTCATTGCCTACAATTTTGAAGCAGAGCTGGTGGCTGAGGAATTAAATTTGTAGAAGAAATCGAAGAGCTTTGAGTTTAGTTACGAATTGCTGAAGTTAAATTTCGGTTTGGCTGTATTGGAATAATTTTCAAACATTTTAACCTATCCAGAAAATTTCTGTTTGGCTGAATCTGATTACAATGACAGAACAGAAGCTCTTAAAATGACACAACCAAGCAATCTGAGGTAAGGAAGCGTTTGGATAGACAAGCTTTTTGAAATGGTAAATCAAGAGTTTAAGGGCGAACCAAATATCAAGTGTTGCTGAATTTTGGGATCTGTGGCAGGGAGCTAGAGGGACTCAAAGTCACACGTTTTTGTGCATGAGTGCGCAGCTTCTGCTCTGTCAATTAAAGTAAGGCTAACATTTCAGAGCCCCGAAGATACTTTCTGTGCTTTGCAATGAAGTATTGATTTAAATGCATAAAGCATCTTATTGATATTAGAAAATTGTACAGTATAGTATGTATTGTACAATACTACCGGGTGAGTCAAAAAAACGCTCGGTGTTTGAAAGGCTACAGCTCCCTGCATATATAAGCAATGATATTTTGCAATATTTGATTGAATAGCTAACATGTTCAATTCTCCTTAGAAAATTTTCTGGCTAAAATCGGTCACTCCGTTCAGATTCTGTTGGCAATTTTCTAAAATGAGTCCCTTTGAGAAACCTTCAAAAACGTGCTAAAATTACAAGCGAAAGTCCTTAATGTGTTTACATCACAGTCACAGCGATGACTTTCAGCACATTTTAGCACATGCTTTCGTTTTGGCGGGTTGAAAGTCTTCCTCCTAGTGTAAATACATGAGCACACCCAAGAGTCATTATTGCTAGGAAGGAGAACAAAGGGAAATTTTGCCTGCTGTTTTCGCTCGTTTTTGCAGATGTTCAAAAGGGGCTTTCTGCAGAAAATCTCCTGTTTCAACGGCCAGGAATGACCAATTAAATCCAGGTAAATTACTGAACCTAATCTGACATATCGGGGATGAAACAAGACAGTTTTCAACATCATTGCTTTGATATTTAGGGATCAGGATTTTTTCAAACGCCGGGCGTTTATATTGATTCAACCGGCACATACAAGTAGTATTCAATGTACGTGCATGCACGGTGCTGTCAAATACCTTGACTTGCTTTCATTTGATGATACCTATGTATAAGAAACCTCAACGCTGATTATGAACAGGTCTCTTTAAATAAAAAACTTTCTGAGGCCTCAAATTAAAAAGTGGTTTCTTATATGTGTGAACCTACTGTATTTGAATTACAAAGTCTTTTCAAGCAAACTCATTTTTAAGAAACCTAAACTTAAAATTTCAGGCTTATTACTTTCTTATATCAGGGTAAAGGTGGTGCCACCTGGCAAGATGCAGTTTCTTACAAGTATTGGTTTCTTGTTAGTTTCTTTATTGGCAGGGTATTTCATTTCATAAAGGGCTTAAAAAGTGCTAAAAGTATCGAATTTTGTTAGTTAGATATTGCTCTTAAGGCTGACCTCCACTTCAGTAGTTTTGGTCGGCGATGTGCACCTTTGCCTAGTGCGCATGCTCTTTAGCAACAGAGCATGCGCACAAGTAAAGCACACCGGTCGCCGACCGAAACCACTGTAAGTAGAGGACCCGCGAAAATCAAATGCATGCAAAGGTTTATATCGTTATCCCGATCGAAAAGCAGATTTTGTCAGCCCTCAGAAATCGTTTTCCTTTCCTCGATCGCACTTCTCAAAGGCAAGATATGGAGAAAAACATTGGACCGATTTCAATTTTAATACCCTACTATTTTTGTGCTTCGTTGTTCGCGAACAAAGGTTGCAAATTTTCATTATTGTCCGCCGGCTAGTCGTCGGCGAGCATAGATGGGTTTGTTGCGAGTCGCTCT
Organism: Aurelia sp. 4 Dawson et al 2005; assembly: GCA_964019985.1. Classification (NCBI taxonomy): domain Eukaryota; kingdom Metazoa; phylum Cnidaria; class Scyphozoa; order Semaeostomeae; family Ulmaridae; genus Aurelia; species Aurelia sp. 4 Dawson et al 2005. Next base: position 6,750,537 of record OZ026506.1, read on the forward strand.
TAGAATTGAGTTTGAAAATCCTGTTGTATTGGTTCACTCATGTGTCCACGATCGACTACGACCAAGAGAAATGATCGACTTTAACGATAATTCTCGGTTTCTGTCTCGGATTCAAATGCGAGGTTATGGCTGAGTTCTCGGACTGTCGTTTGTGGCCGGTTTGAGCTTTCAGTTCAGTTGTATTTTAAATTCCACAACATACAATTCAAAATATTAACGATACATACAAAAAGAACTAGACTACAAAGATTTAAAACATGTTACAGAAAAATCAATACATTGGATAGGAAATTAATACAATATACAAATACTAACTGAGGAAAAAATGAATTGGATGCAGGGAATTACTTAAGGAGGAGCCCCCTCAATAGGTAAACTAATCGAGGAGGGAGTCCCCCCTATCCTGAAAGGTTATTGAATGAGTTTGGATGAATTTGAATAATCTGAGAAATTGACATTTTTGCATTTCATACGTAAAATTGTGCAACATATCAATTTAGCTCAGGGTGTCACAGGTAGTGGGGAAAAATCAGCAAAAACCACAAATACCCCCATCCCACCCCATGTATTTCATATTTCATATTTTAAACATATTTATACAGGGTAGAAATTCAATAAGGATATTGTTTTACAATTTGGCCCTGTTAAAATTAAAGTACGCCCATGCGCCCGCCAGATCCACCAGCCCAGCCCAGACAAGCCCAACGACGACAATGCCCGCGATACAAACAGCCCCGGCACCAACCCAAAAGGAAACAAGGGCTTTACTTAAGGTGGAGAAATATCGGGAAATATTGATAATGATATGAATGTTTGTTTTACATGCAAACGACGCAGTTCGCCGATATCCAGTTTTTTCACGCGGAATGCCCCTTTAAATCATAGGCTCAATTCTGAATCACCTTGCATGACATTTGAAGTTGGTACTTATATTCTAGGTACTTATATACATACCGGCAATCCTGGCGGAAAGGGTGGTCCAGAAGCAGATGCAGCAGGTGGAACATTTGTTCCAAAATTGTTTGGTGCCATCTGTCCCATTGCATTATGTGGAGGTATTCCTGATGCCTACAAAAGAATAAAACCTGATTGTCTGATACTCAAAGTCTGATACTCAAAGTAGGATGCTACGCAATTCCAATACTGATCTACGCATTCCTCTGTTCACAACGTCTTCAGGACAGAAAAGCTTCGAATTTAGAGGAGCACGTATTTGGAACAACCTTAGCAATGAGGCAAAACAAGCAAGCACATTTTTGGCTTTCAAGCACAAATTATGAATATCAGTCCTTTTTATGACGCCACTTTGGCAGGATGTAACCGTTTCTGTTCAAATTTTAATTTTCTTTTTCATTAACGTATTTTTAGGGTCTTTCTATTTATCTATTTATTTGCTTATGTAACTTTTGTAATTAGGTTTTTAACAGGGCAGCTTGTAAATCAATTGTTATTGTAGACTTTACCCTGTATAAAGAATTCAAAATGAAATGAAATGAAATGATTAATGACAATGTTCAAAAGTCTTTCTGTCTGAAAGTTGTTTTTCCTGAAACTTTCCTGTCCACAAGTGCTTGACCTTAATGTAAATATTGCATTCTACGTCATCTGATGAGTGGTATTTGTGTTCATGCTATGGAAAAGACTAAATAAATGGAGGAAAAAATACACCTAAGTGATGGTGAAATATCGTTCTAAGTGATGAGATTAATGACCAAACCTAGACCGGGAAAAGATGGTATTGCAGCGAATAGTTTGGAAAAAGCAACAAAATTTGCTTTTTTGAAAAACAGATATTACCTTTCTGAGCCTACATGATCCAATGAAAATAAGTATATACCATATGGGGCTGTGTAAAGAATTCTGGTGCATGTGGGCACGCAGATCTTGTGTCGGAGAGTTGGGCCTGGTACATTAATCTCTAAAACTTCCGGACGCCTTATTCTCAAACATTTAATTTTCGGACGAAATTATTTGGAATTCGGACATCTTCGGAAAAAATTTCGGATATTTTCCAACGGGTGAATGAAATTTCAGACACATATCATTTGATAATCAGTGAGCAAATCACAGAATAGATGTGTGATAAAATTCCTTCACATATCTCAAAACGAAAAATAGCATTAATCAAATGTAAAATGCACACAATAAGGTGAATCGTGCATTGAAGCTAGAACAAAATGGGCTAATCCTTTATGTGATAACAATAACATCAACAATAATGAGGATAACAAAACAACAATAACAGAAGCCACGAACACATCTTTTAATTAGAAACTTAGAATTTGGACCAGTACTGAGAGTTTCTTGAAATGATCAGAATTTCAGCACTCAGGAGTTTCAAATAAGTTTCATAGGATCCTTAACAATCTTCAACTTCACAACCTATACTGTTTTACTGAAAATTTCAAAGAAACTTTTTCCAAGCCTTCTTTCCAATCATTAAACATCACTCAAGTACCTTCCAAGTAATTTGACAAAAGGAATAAGTGACAAAGTGTTAAAATGTGTTGATGATTTCCTCTTAAAGGCAGTCTGTCACGCATTTGATTGGGTGTTAATGACAATACAAAGAATAGGAAAATTGAATGGCTGATAATCCTCTGACTTTCTACGGCCATAAAAAGTCAAGAAGATTAGCCCTCCTTTGTTTCAAATACACAGATTCACAAAGAAATCCGTTGTGTTGATCTCTGATTGTAGCGGCCAATCAGATAAGTGACAGACTGCCTTTAACTTTTCGTCAATGTGAGAGCTGAGTTTTACATCTTTTCGACGACAAGGAATGGGACAATAACTCCGAGACCAGGCTTGGCAGATTTGAATTCTAAATAAATGCCAAAGGTGCTAAAAACAAGCCAGATGGCTGGAAAATGAGTCAAAATCAAAATATGTGCAGGACGTCAACGTTCCTACACTGCGCATGCCCAGTACTTTCTACTGTGCATGACATCATTGGCTCCCTTCACAACGCATGTCCAAACAAGCAAATTCTTTATGTCTATCAGTCATCAATCACCAGTGTTGCTCAACTAAGTGTGGCATTCAGGGATAGCCTAATTTGCTAAATGGTACAGTATCACACAACCAAAAAGACTTTGAAAAAGAAACTTTTGAAAGGAAAGCAGAAACTGAAAAAAAGGCAAAATCGTAAATTTGGCTTGAAAAAGCCAGTATGGCAACACTGTTTGATATGCATAGTAGTTTTAGGCCATGCAAAGGTGTGGCAGGTAGCTGAGGGTAAGGATATGTTCCCCCAATATGGATGGGTTTTTGAGACCAAGTTCTCTAATCAAGGGACCTTTTTTGGCAGATATTCCCTAGATATGGATGGACCGACCTCCATCCATCCCCTTAAGTCATGTACCTCCAGGGCAAAGGGTACGCTTCAAACCTCCACGCATCATACCCCTATAGCCTCAAGGGTCTTCTACAAAGATCTTGAAGATAGTTTTGGCTAGTCTCAGGCTGTTTGCTCAAAATTAGTCTTGATATCTACTAGCTACCCTATCCCCACCAAACAGTGTCTTCTTCGCTTGCACCTCCCCAAGAGGTAGTGGGCTTTAACCTTGCAGTTATCAGCTTTATCCCCAAGCATAGTGACATGTCACAGGGCCCTTGACAATGGAGGGACCAGGAGGGCCATGGCCCCTCCACTTATTTTGCAAAAATTGCAATTCCAAAATTTGTTGATAATCGCTTTAATTCTCTTCTTAAAACCCTATGCTCATTTACATTCAAGCAAATTTCCTAGCCTCCATTGGATTCAATCCCTGTTCTGTTGATAAGTGAAACTTCATGTCGGAAACTAAAAACCTCATTATATTGTGCACAATTATAGATCATTTTCAGTCATATCATAATTTACACATTTCAAATCACAACAAATATAAGAAAGCTAGAAACTGCATCATGAAGCAGATAGTCAAAGCAGAATGCAAAGACTTGGTGTCTTTTAAGCATAAATCTTGGCCAGTGAGGCAAATGCCACTTGCCAGCCAAAGAAAATGCTACTTTCTAAAAACTATATACTTTCTTGGTAGGGTATTTTACAAACTTTACTTCTCAATCCTGACAGCTTTAATTCAAAATGGGGATTTTTCAACGAGCTGAAAGGCGTAGTCTAAACATCTTTTTGGGGCTGCCATCCCCCCCAAGCCCCTATGTTAGGACCCTAGGATTTTACTCGCACTTCACGCTTGCACGCCTCAGTCACTTTTCCATCTAGATCCATCCCTGGGAGGGCAGATTATCATATTGTGCTATGATAAATTTTCAAATCAAAGTTTGACCTTCCACTTTTCAGATCTTGTTGGAGGCCTTGATGTCATGTTGATATCTCACAAGCTCTTGCACATCTTTTTGTTCAATCATCACTTGTCAGTTTTGGTCATTGGTGCACACACACTAGGTATTGAACTATAATATTCAGAGAAACTAAATATTCTTTACAAGGGGAGAATTTTCTGGACTCAGTTAGCAAAACCCAGCCACCTCCTACACCTCCTAATGACCCCTATCATCTATATAAAATAACAATCAATGTGAACCATTTGTCCATCATTAATTCCCACCTTCCCCTCAAATTGATGGTCCTGAATCCCTTCTTGGAGCAGCATCTACCCTGTTCCATATCATTACCATGTATCAATGCATTGTTGTGAATAAAATAAATCTAGCAAGAAAAGGCGACAATATAAAATGATGCCACCACCACTCCCAGAGGTACATCTAAATGTCCATCATGCCTTAACTGCAATACATGCCAACACATGCAAGACGCAACACACATAGTCACTTGTAACACTAACAAACCTTCAACATACGACAAAGCCTCAACTGAAACTCCACCAACCTTATATACTTACTACAATGCAAACAATGCCTATGCAACAAAAAACTGACTGCCGATACATAGGACTAACGGAACGACGTATAAGAGACAGACTCAACAAAAATCAAATGAGACATCATAAACAGACATTCCAGCACATGGGTTGCAGAGCACTTCTGTAAACCCGGACACTCAGTAGAAGACTTACAACTACTACCGCTACTCCAGTTACACAACATAAAGAAAGTGTTAGACAAGCCAAGGAAGCAAACTTCATTGGCTTGGCCAACACTGTGTCACCTAACAGCCTTGACATTAATTTCATTTAGTTTCATTTAGTTTCATTTTATTTCATTTTACTTAAATTCACTACATACAATTTATGCTAACAATACAAACAAATAACTAAACTACAAATATGGAACATAATGTCACAAAAAATTAATACAATGGTACAGAAAATTAATACAATATACAACCACAGACCCGCTAGAACCACAGACCGCTAACACAAACAATTCCAAACTATCTGAATCTAAAGCACACCCTCCTCTTATGACTTATCTGCCAGTCTTATTTTATCATCATCATGGTCATTATCATCATTATCATCACCATCATCATCATCATCATCATCATCATCATCATCATCATCATCATCATCATCATCATCATCATCATCATCATCATCATCATCATCATCGTTATTATTTCAAATTACACTACCATATTGTCATCATTATCATCATCATTATCATCCTTATTATTATCACTATCATCAAAATTATTACTCTTACCACATTATGCAACCGCCGTAACCTAACTGACATAGCCCCTGCATAGCCATAATATCTAACCAATAATGTGTAACCTCTCCTATTCAAATCGTTATGCACATTCAAATCTTAAATCTAACTATCGTATAACAACCCTGAAGAAGTCTTGCATGGCAGCATGGCAGGACAAAATATTTGCAAAATATATATACTCAGTAAACTGACTCATTCATTGCTGTTTTTTGTTGTTTTGCGGTGTTTCTACCTACAAATTCATTGGTGTGAATACCCACCTTGAGCATCTTTCCACATCAATCTATAAAATGCCCATCATCGTGAGTGCCCATCTGATATAATCTGAGCTCCCACCAGCCCCTATGATTTGATGAGTTGTGTTGACTCCCTTTTCACCATTGCCCACCAGTCACATGTACTAACAGATTCTCTTGATCATTAGCACTTAAAAAGATAAAATCTTGGGGGGCTACCCAAATAAAAGTTCATTGTTTACCAAACCTTTTGCTTCAGGTGGATGGATTTTTTGCCAACAGAAGCAGATTTTTCTAAATTTGTTAAAAAAATAGTGGGCCACCACTCCCGACTCCTGGCTCCCACTCACCACCACCCATCCCTCACCATCAAAAATTTTGAATAGTTCTCATATCGTCTAACTGTATAGTTGTGTGCATACATAGTGTTTTATCATGAAGCACATAGGTGACTCGGACGCAAGCTTCAAATTGAAGCGCATAAACATTTCATAAAGGATACTTTTGCATGGTGGACCATTATGCACAGTACACAGACTGGCATGAAAAAACAACAAATTTTCATGCCAGCACAATGAGGCATGAGTTTCATGTCACCACAACATCCCAGGCAGGAAAGTTTGCACTGCGCATGCAATAATGAGATATTGGACGTGCAGGAACATGCACAGTTTTCAACCTGAGCCGTGCAGTGGCCAACTAGCATGAATCTCTGTGCTGCTCTGGGCCAAACATTTCGGAGCACAAAAATTTTGTGTGCCAGTGCGCACCAAAGAATAATTGGTATCTATTGTTTAATACAATCAGACATTGAATTGGCCATTGTTATATGGCCCCTTTCTGCGCCAAAATGCGCGCCAAAAACCAGATGAGTTCTTTCTCTGATCCGAAGATCTTCTGGAAATAGGCACTCAGACTCACCCTGGGACTGGGCAATAAACCATTATTGTTCTCAACTGCCAATTTTCTGCACAATCTTACTTTGGCCATCTCAACTTACCCACGCAAAATACAAACTTTTTCAGTCTGGCCAACATCATGTAAACACAACAGTAGAGTACTTTCGCCCTGAATGGGTCTAATATTGTTATTCGTCAGAATTACATGCTCCTCTTTCGACATGAAATACAAGGCACCTGGATTTGATATTTTTCAAAAATCCAATGAAAATGGTTCTCTGACTCTTTTCTTCATGATATTCTTTGTGTGTGTTTTGTTAAAGAGGATATTTCTAAAAAATATGAAGCTTTTCAGGCAGGCTATTTTCCGTGGACTTGCAATTTGTCAAATCTTCCGTTTGTATTGATATTGGGTTTAATGGGTCGGCTTGTATTTTTTTCCACTTTTGCACATTTGATATCCTGTTTTAAACTGTTTCACAGTTCATGCTAACCTTTTAAGATTAAATTATAACATTCATTGCAACATCTTGCAAATTTTCGTTGCCGATGTATGGTTATTTTTCAGGATGCACATTGATCGGGAAAAATTCGCGCTGAATGGGTCTATTCTTTTCAAACAACTCCACCTAGCGAGTCAAAGTTTATATGTGCTGGTTTTGTGTCAATTTAGAAAGGAAGGGTGCTACTTTACTTATTTTGATATATTTTTAGCGTCTCAGCAACTTTGGTGCCTCTTCAGCTTTGAGGAATACTGCAACGGTTAAGTTTTAAGTAAATTTGAGCTTCATCGGCGCAGGAAAGGCACGATCTGTTTGTCAAAGTCTTGTGTTGTAAATAACATGAAAAACCGGATGCCATACACATTAACTTAAAGTCTACTCAGCATAGTAAATGTAGCGAACTTCCTGGCTTCTCTGCTAGTAAAAATTCCTTGCTGAGGCCCTGACAATATTCAGGCCTTGAAATGAGCAAATGTTAGGTACTTGGTTGATCAAGCTCCTCAATCCATCTAGGTGCTTGATCAAGCTCCTATATTATTTCTGTCTTTGTGGGAAACCAAATGGAAAGTTCTGGAAAAACGAGCTACAATTACTGTTTTGTCTGAAAATTTTCAGTTAAATCACATCATTCATCGTAAAAAAATCAAAATAAATGAAGGCCAGAATTGCCGTTGGAACAGGGCTGCATCGCGAATAAGATGGAACAGTCTTGGAATGCCACCTTCAAAGTTTGCACCAAATTTTTTTAATCTGCTGCTCTTCGATGATAACCTTAACTTCTGGCCAGTCCCACTATGCCATTTCCTACGAGTTGAACAGCGATGATTCTGCCATATAGTCAGCACCGGCAGATCGGCAGAGCTTGCAGCTTTTTTGCTTCAACACGTGCGCTGAACAAATTGTTTCAGCATAGCAGCGAGGGAGCTCGTTAATGGCGTAGACGATGTGGTGAACACTACTTTGGAAGTGAATGAAAATTTTACAAGTCAATGAAGAGAAGGAAAGATAATTTATTGTAGTTTTACAGCAATAAAAAGGAAGATTTGGGCTGAATATTCTATCTCAAATACATTCACAAATTGTAATTATGGACCATTAAAAGAAACACTTTTGATCTGCAGGCGCTTGAACAATCGAGCCAGTAGAATTTTCGAGGCGAGTGTGGAGGTGCTTGGGCTCAATCAAGCGCCTCTCATTTCAGGGCCTGACAATATTTAGACCCATTCAGGGTGAAAATTGACAGGCAAGCTGTTTTTGTGTGCAAGTAATGTGCACCAAAGAATAATTAATATCTATTGTTTTATACACATGAGACACTGAAAGGCCCATTATTGATTACAAAGTCCAACTTTGTAATCTGAGAGGGGGCTCCAGGTCAGTAAGTAAGTAAGAAAGAAAGTCAGTCACGCTCGTTAATGCAATTGATTGGCGTTTTATCTCTGCTAATTGGTAGTGAAGTAAAGAAAGTGCGTGGAAAGCGCATACCAGACACAAGTTTCCTGCGATACTATAGCAAAATTTGAAGTCGGCTTATTTCATGTTGGACAGATTTGACACCATAAGATTGACATATATGGCTATGTTGTTTTCATTGACTTGACACAAACTTGACCTAATCAGCAACTTAAAGGCAGTCTGTCACGCATTTGATTGGGTGATAATGACAATACAAAGAATAGAAAATTTGAATGGCTGATGATCCTCCGACTTTCTACGGCCATAAAAATTCAAGAAGATTAACCCTCCTTTGTTTCAAATACACAGATTCACAAAGAAATCCGTTGTGTTGATCTCTGATTGTAGCGGCCAATCAGATACGTGACAGACTGCCTTTAATTAGGCTTAAAGCATGTTGAAAATTGAGTGAGCTCTCTCATTAGCGTTTCTTTTGGCAAGGTCTTAGTCAGTATTCTTTCTCAATGTCCTGTCATGAGCAAAAAGAAACGAAAGATTTGCTCTCACCAATAGTGTGCTTTGTGCAAATGTGCTGCTTTGACCGCCTTCAAGGGACTGCCCCTTCAACTGACTGTGCTTTTCTCTCCTCCCCAGTAACCAAAGTCTGCATGCAGCCTACCAAGTTTAAGCCACGACCCTGTTTGTCCCATTGAATTTAGGTTTACAGCAGAGGCGGGGCTGGATTGGGACAAAGTAAGTACTCTTGGGAAATTGTTTCCATGGAAGGAAACATACACAGGAGTTGAAGAAATTGAAAATAATGCTTCCCCTGAACATCGTGCTAAGATGCAATGCCAGGAAACTCAGCTGAAAAAGTCGTTTTCTAGAATGATCGCATCATTAGCCAGCCATTAATGGTACTCATTATGAATAAGTCAGCTTTAGAGGATGATGTAACTGGCCTGCACAGAGGTTAGCATTCGCAGAATCACCGAAGGTAGAAGGACCCCTTCAATATAGTTACAGATGCAAACATCGCAGTTGAAGTTGCAGAATCTCTGCAAACAATGGCACTATTCATATTGGGGAAGGTACGCGACCACACTGAACATGGAGAACCACGGAGCATCAACGATCATTTGGGGTTATGAACGAATTAATGTTCATTTGCTTGCTTAGCCCAAGGCAGACTTTGTAATCATCCACAAGGATCTTATGTTTCAGTTAGGCCTCTCTCTGCGTCAAAATGTGCGCCAAAAGCCAAATAAGTTCCTTCTCTCTGTGCCTGAGATCTTCTGGAAAAAGGCATTCAGATTTCAACTTAGGGGGCCAATTGGTCTTAGTTACGCCAAAATTGGACTCTTTAGAATTGAGTGTTGATTATGAGCTCAGCTTAACTCGACGCGGTCGAGTTTGCATTCTCTTTCTTACCATTACTTAATCAAGCTTCACTCTAGCGTTTTTGTGTTCTAACATAATGCATTCATTTCATAAGCTTAATACAAACCATATTCTTTTCCACCTGAGTCTTGTAATGGCCTGTGTCTTTTGGAAACGTGTAGTGAAGGTTCTTTCAATCAAGTTCAGCAAGCTTGGCCACTTCTTCTTTCAGGTGCCTTGTGGACAGTCAAAGTACCCCGTGTAAATGTCATCAAATCTTTCTCCTTCGCACTCTCGCACCAGTGTGTTTCGCACCCTGTCGTCCTCGCAACAACTGCAGCACTTCAGCAACCAGTAATCTTGTTTTCAAGAAACTGAAAGTAAAAATGGCAAAAATTATCTTTTCCGCTGCGCCTATCGCTATCAAAGCACATCCTTTGATACGTTCAGTGGTTCAGTGAATATCTGCAAAAAGTTCTGCTCAATATGGTCTTCGATCAGTTCGAAAAATCACCCTCCGCAATCAGTTTTTGTCGTAAGAAAGTTTTCATCTTTGATGATAATTATCAAAATTGATCTTAGAATGGTAGGCACAAAAAGGTCACCATCCACCCTAGTCATTTAATCTCAATGAAAGTCATCAAATGTATATGAAATACTATTATAGCAGGGGGTGCTCTCTCCTCGATTAGTCTGACTACTGAGAGAGCTCTTCCTTTAAGTAAGTCCCTCCATACAATTTATCTTTTGTTTCTGTTTTGTTCAATGTTTTACTGATGTATCAATTTCTTGTATCTTATTCATGTAGTTTAGTTATTTGTCTGTTTAGTTATTTCATGAATTGTATGTACAGTAGTGTCCCGCATATAAGAAACATTAATTTAAGAAACACCAGATCTTGATTTTTAAAGTAATATCCCCTCTAATAAGAAACTGGTTCAGGTCTGAAAAAGGCTTGTTTCTTATTCAAAAAATATGCATACATTAGAAATTTGAGAAATATAACAAATTCAGCTTTGCAGTTGAATCAGAGAGTACATATTCAAATGAAAACAAGAATTTTATATGCAAATGAAGCAAAAGGACTTTCCTGGAATAATTGTACCTTTTCTTGGTAGTGAACATTTACAAATACAAATCAAAGTAGTGTACTTTCACTGATAATGGAGCTTTTGTCTCAAGTAGTTCATTGATAGTACATGATTTTTCCAATAAGAAACTTAAGAAACTTTACCCTGATTTGAACTTTATATCTCATTTTAAAAGAAACAAATCAGACCTCACATTGAAAACATTGTTTCTTATATGCGGGACACTACTGTAGTGGAATTTAAATCATATGAAACTGAAACTGTTAAGACACCCAGTGTGTAGCAGTTCGAAATTTATATCAGAAGCGAGCCACCTTAATTTATAGTATTTTTGTGTTTTGAACTTATTTTGACTTGGTATACAACCACCTCCCACTGTTTCGTAATTTTGAAATTTTTCAGTAGTTAGCCAGTGCAGAGCGGCCTTAATCAACCGTTAAGGTGGCTCTGCACTTAAGGTGGCTCACTACCGAAAAGTTTCAAAATTATGAAGAAACATTGAAAGGTGCTTGTATGCAAAATCAAAATAAGTTCAAAACACAAAATAACAATGAATTAAGGTGGCACGCTTCTGATAAAAATTTCAAAACTGCTACACTGGGGTGTCCTAATGCTCATGATTGAAACATCATCAAACACAATCTCGTTGATTGTTGGAGAGATGAACAGCAAAAAATTTTACTGCAAAAAAAAAAGAATCGAAAAATTTTCATTAACACTTGTATTGTCAGCATATTCATGACAATAAAGGTGATATTACACTTTTCTAACGGAATCAAGTTAGAACACCAAAAGTGCTTGTATCTATTAAAAGTCCCATCAAAATAAAGTCTATCGACTGGACTTTGAGCTTAGATGGATGCAATTAAGGAAAAGAATCGAAAAGTTTTCATTAACACTTGTATTGTCAGCATATTCATGACAATAAAGGTGATATTAAACTTTTCTAACGGAATCGAGTTAGAAGACAAAAAGTGCTTGTTTCTATTAAAAGTCCCATCAAAATAAAGTCTATCGACTGGACTTTGAGCTTAGATGGATGCAATTAAGGAAAAGAATCGAAAAGTTTTCATTAACACTTGAATTGTCAGTATATTCATGACAATAAAGGTGATATTAAACTTTTCTAACGGAATCGAGTTAGAAGACAAAAAGTGCTTGTTTCTATTAGATTTCACATCAAAATAAAGTCTATCGACTGGACTTTGAGCTTAGATGGATGCAAGTAAGGAAAAGAATCGAAAAGTTTTCATTAACACTTGAATTGGCAGAATATTCATGACAATAAAGGTGATATTAAACTTTTCTAACGGAATCGAGTTATAAGACAAAAAGTGCTTGTTTCTATTAAAAGTCCCATCAAAATAAAGTCTATCGACTGGACTTTGAGCTTAGATGGATGCAATTAAGGAAAAGAATCGAAAAGTTTTCATTAACACTTGTATTGTCAGCATATTCATGACAATAAAGGTGATATTAAACTTTTCTAACGGAATCGAGTTAGAAGACAAAAAGTGCTTGTATCTATTAAAATTCCCATCAAAATAAAGTCTATCGACTGGACTTTGAGCTTAAATGGATGCAATTAAGGAAAAGAATCGAAAAGTTTTCATTAACACTTGTATTGTCAGCATATTCATGACAATAAAGGTGATATTAAACTTTTCTAACGGAATCGAGTTAGAAGACAAAAAGTGCTTGTTTCTATTAAAAGTCCCATCAAAATAAAGTCTATCGACTGGACTTTGAGCTTAGATGGATGCAATTAAGGAAAAGAATCGAAAAGTTTTCATTAACACTTGAATTGGCAGCATATTCATGACAATAAAGGTGATATTAAACTTTTCTAACGGAATCGAGTTATAAGACAAAAAGTGCTTGTTTCTATTAAAAGTCCAATCAAAATAAAGTCTATCGACTGGACTTTGAGCTTAGATGGATGCAATTAAGGAAAAGAATCGAAAAGTTTTCATTAACACTTGTATTGTCAGCATATTCATGACAATAAAGGTGATATTAAACTTTTCTAACGGAATCGAGTTAGAAGACAAAAAGTGCTTGTTTCTATTAAAAGTCCCATCAAAATAAAGTCTATCGACTGGACTTTGAGCTTAGATGGATGCAAGTAAGGAAAAGAATCGAAAAGTTTTCATTAACACTTGTATTGTCAGCATATTCATGACAATAAAGGTGATATTAAACTTTTCTAACGGAATCGAGTTAGAAGACAAAAAGTGCTTGTTTCTATTAAAAGTCCCATCAAAATAAAGTCTATCGACTGGACTTTGAGCTTAGATGGATGCAATTAAGGAAAAGAATCGAAAAGTTTTCATTAACACTTGTATTGTCAGCATATTCATGACAATAAAGGTGATATTAAACTTTTCTAACGGAATCGAGTTAGAAGACAAAAAGTGCTTGTTTCTATTAAAAGTCCCATCAAAATAAAGTCTATCGACTGGACTTTGAGCTTAGATGGATGCAAGTAAGGAAAAGAATCGAAAAGTTTTCATTAACACTTGTATTGTCAACATATTCATGACAATAAAGGTGATATTAAACTTTTCTAACGGAATCGAGTTAGAAGACAAAAAGTGCTTGTTTCTATTAAAAGTCCCATCAAAATAAAGTCTATCGACTGGACTTTGAGCTTAGATGGATGCAATTAAGGAAAAGAATCAAAAAATTTTCATTAACACTTGTATTGTCAACATATTCATGACAATAAAGGTGATATTAAACTTTTCTAACGGAATCGAGTTAGAAGACAAAAAGTGCTTGTTTCTATTAAAAGTCCCATCAAAATAAAGTCTATCGACTGGACTTTGAGCTTAGATGGATGCAATTAAGGAAAAGAATCAAAAAATTTTCTATAACACTTGAATTGTCAGCATATTCATGACAATAAAGGTGATATTAAACATTTATAACGGAATTGAGTTAGAACACCAAAAGTGCTTCTTTCTATTAGAAATCTAATCAAAATAAAGTCTATCGACTGGACGACTGGCTCCCAACTTGATTCTATTACAAGAGTTTAATAACACCATTATTGCCATGAATATACTGACAATACAAGTGCCAATGAAAATTTTTCGATTCTTTTTCTTAATTGCATCCATCTAATCTGCAAATACAGCCAATTGACATTTTTTTATGAGACTTCTAATACAAATAAGGACATTTTGTGTTCTAACTTGATTCCGTTAGAAAAGTTTAGTATCACGTTTATTGTCATGAATATGCTGACAATACAAGTGTTTTTGAAAAATTGTGGATACTTTTTCTTAATTGCATCCATCTAAGCTTAAAATCCAGTCGATTGACTTTGTTTTGATTAGACGTCTAATAGAAAGAAGCACATTTGGTGTTCTAACTCGATTTCGTTCGAAAAGTTTAATATCACCTTTATTGTCATTAATATGCTGCCAATTCAAGTGTTAATGAAAACTTTTCGATTTTTTTTCTTAATTTAATCCATCTAAGCACAAAATCCATTCGATTGACTTTATTTTGATGAGACTTCTAATAAAAGCAAGCACTTTTGGTGTTCTAACTCGATTCCGTTAGAAAAGTTTAATATCACCTTTATTGTTATGAATATGCTGACAATACCAGTGTTATCGAAAATTCCTCGATTTTTTTCTTAATTGTAGCCATCTAAGCTTAAAGTCCAGTCGATAGACTTTATTTTGTTAAGATTACAAATAGAAGTAAGCTCGTTTTGTGGTCTACCTTGATTCCGTTATAAAAGATTAATATCACCTTCATTGTCATGAATATGCTGACAATACAAGTGTTAATGAAAACTTTTCGATTCTTTTTCTTAATTGTATCCTTCTTTGTCTACTGGAGGGAGGAAGGATTGTCTAACGAAGGGAGACAGGTTTGTCTACCGGAGAAAGACCGGTTTTGTCTATCAGAGGGAGACAGGTATTGTGTACTGGAGGGAGAAAGGTTTTTTGTACAAGATGGGGACAGGTTTTGTCTACCAGAGGGAGACCGGTTTTGTCGACCAAAGGGAGTAAGGTGTGTCTACCTGAGGGAGACAGGTTTTGTCTACCAGAGGGAGACAGGTTTTGTCTGCAAGAGAAAGACAGGTTTTGTCTACCAGAGGGAGACATGTTCTTTCTACCAGACGGAGACAGATTTGTCTACCGGAGGGAGACAGGTTTTGTATACCAAAGGGAAACAGGTTTTGTCTACCAGAGGGAGACAGATTCGTCTACGAGAGGGAGACAGGTTTGTCTACCAGAGGGAGCCAGGTTGTCTACAAGAGGGAGACAGGTTGTCTACCAGAGAGAGACAGGTTGTCTCCCAGAAGGAGACAGGGTGTCAACCAGAGGGAGACAGGTTGTCTACTAGAGGGAGACAGTTTGTCTCCCAAGGGAGACAGGGTGTCTACTGGAGGGAGACAGAGGGTGTCTACCGGAGGGAGACAGTTTGTCTCCCAAGAGAAACAGGGTGTCTAATGGAGGGAGACAAGGGTTGTCTACCGGAGGGAGACAGGTTGTATACCGGAGGGAGACATGCTGTCTACCAGAGGGAGACAGGGTGTCTACGGGAGGAAGACAGGGTGTCTACCGGAGGGAGACAAAGTGTCTACCGGAGGGGGACAGGGTGTCTCCAGAGGGAGACAAATGGTGTCTCCCAGAGGGAGACAAATGGTCTCTATCAAAGGGAGACAAAGGGTTTCTCCCAGAGGGAGACAGGTTGTCTATCATGCCTGAGCGGTAGATGTTTTAGTGCATCCAAGATTCTGTGATGAATTCTCACATCTAGTGAAAAGACGTTTTGTTGTGACTGCAAGTATCTGCTGTAGTCTCACATCGCTTGAATAGATGTTCTAGACGTTTTTGTTTACTAATCTTTGTTTCGACTCAAAGCCTCTGCTCGAGTCTTACCTTAATGGAATATATATTTTAGACGATTTAAAACGCTCTGTTGAATTATCACATTTATTATATAGTTGTCAATAAACCTTTTCTTCGGGCTATCAAGCGTGAGCGGTAGATGTTTTTGAGCATCCCAGATTCTGTGATAAATTCTCACATCTAGTGAAGAGAAGTGAGCAGAGGCTTGCAGTCGAAACAAAACTTCTGTTTGCTAGATGTGAGGATTCATCACAGAATCTGGGATGCTCAAAAACATCTACCGCTCACGCATGATAGCCCGAAGAGAAGATTTATGGACAACATTATAATAAATGTGACAATTCAACTGAGCGTTTTAAATCGTCTAAAACATCTATTTCATCGAGGTATAACTCGAGCAGAGGCTTGTAGTCACAACAAAACGTCTGTTCACTAGATGTGAGAATTCATCACAGAATCTGGGATGCCCAAAAACATCTACCGCTCACGCTTGATAGACAGAAGAAAAAGTTTAGTGAGAACTTGATAGTAAATCTAACAATTAATTAGAGCGTTTTAACTCGCTTAAAACATCTATTTCATTAAGGTAAGACTCGAGCAGAGACTTGCAGTCGAAGCAAAACTTCTGTTCACTAGATGTGCGAATTCATCACAGAATCTGGGATGCTCAAAAACATCTACCACGCACGCTACATAGTCAGAAGACAACTTTATAATAAATGTAACAATTCAACAGAACGTTTTTAAGCGTCTAAAACAACTATTCTTTCGAGGTAATACTCGTGCAGGGACTTGTAGTCGAAACAAAACCTCTGTTCACTAGATGTGAGAATTCATCACAGAATCTGGGATGCTAAAAAACATCTACCACTCACGCTTTATAGACAGAAGGAAACGTTCAGTGACAACTAGATAAAAAATCTGACAATTCAACAGAGAATCTTAAATCGTCTAAAGCATATATTTTATCTACGTAAGACTTCAGCAGAGGCTTGCAGTCGAAACAAAACTTCTGTTCACTAGATGTGAGAATTCATCACAGAATCTGGGATGCTCAAAAACATCTTCCGCTCGCGCATGATAGCCCGAAGAGAAGGTTTATTGACAACATTATAATAAATGTGACAATTCAACAGAGTGTTTTGAATCGTCTAAAACATCTATTTCATCTACGTAAGACTCCAGCAGAGGCTTGCAGTCGAAACAATACTTCTGTTCACTAGATGTGAGAATTCATTACAGAATCTGGGATGCTCAAAAACATCTTCCGCTCGCGCATGATAGCCCGAAGAGTAGGTTTATTGACAAGATTATAATAAATTTGACAATTCAACAGAGTGTTTTAAATCGTCTTAAACAATTGTTCCATTAAGGTAAGACTCGAGCAGAGACTTTTAGTCGAAGAAAAACTTCTGTTCACTAGATGTGCGAAATCATCACAGAATCTGGGATGCTAAAAACATCTACCGCTCACGCATGATAACCCGAAGAGATGGTTTATTGACAACATTATAAAAAATGTTACAATTCAACAGAGCGATTTAAATCGTCTAAAACGTCTATTCCATTAAGGCAAGACTCGAGCAGAGACTTGCAGTCGAAGCAAAATTTCTGTTCACTAGATGTGAGAATTCATCAGAGAATCTGGGATGCTCAAAAACATTTACTGCTCACGCTTGATAGACAGAAGAAAAGTTTATTGACAGTTTTATAATTAATTATGAAAATACAGCAGAGCATTTTAAAACGTCTTAAACAATTGTTCCATTAAGGTATCACTAGAGCAGAGACTTTTAGTCGAAGAAAAACTTCTGTTCACTAGATGTGCGAAATCATCACAGAATCTGGGATGCTCAAAAACATCTACCGCTCACGCATGATAGCCCGAAGAGAAGGTTTATTGACAACATTATAATAAATGTGACAATTCAACATAGCATTTTAAATCGTGTAAAACATCTATTCCATTAGGGTAGGACTCGAACAGAGGCTTGCAGTCGAAACAAAACCTCTGTTCACTAGATGTGAGAATTCATTACAGAATCTGGGATGCTCAAAAACATCTTCCGCTCGCGCATGATAGCCCGAAGAGTAGGTTTATTGACAAGATTATAATAAATTTGACAATTCAACAGAGTGTTTTAAATCGTCTTAAACAATTGTTCCATTAAGGTAAGACTCGAGCAGAGACTTTTAGTCGAAGAAAAACTTCTGTTCACTAGATGTGCGAAATCATCACAGAATCTGGGATGCTAAAAACATCTACCGCTCACGCATGATAACCCGAAGAGATGGTTTATTGACAACATTATAAAAAATGTTACAATTCAACAGAGCGATTTAAATCGTCTAAAACGTCTATTCCATTAAGGCAAGACTCGAGCAGAGACTTGCAGTCGAAGCAAAATTTCTGTTCACTAGATGTGAGAATTCATCAGAGAATCTGGGATGCTCAAAAACATTTACTGCTCACGCTTGATAGACAGAAGAAAAGTTTATTGACAGTTTTATAATTAATTATGAAAATACAGCAGAGCATTTTAAAACGTCTTAAACAATTGTTCCATTAAGGTATCACTAGAGCAGAGACTTTTAGTCGAAACAAAACTTCTGTTCACTAGATGTGCGAAATCATCACAGAATCTGGGATGCTCAAAAACATCTACCGCTCACGCATGATAGCCCGAAGAGAAGGTTTATTGACAACATTATAATAAATGTGACAATTCAACATAGCATTTTAAATCGTGTAAAACATCTATTCCATTAGGGTAGGACTCGAACAGAGGCTTGCAGTCGAAACAAAACCTCTGTTCACTAGATGTGAGAATTCATCTCAGAATCTGGGATGCTCAAAAACATCTACTGCTCACGCTTGATAGACGGAAGAAAAGTTTAGTGACAACTTGATAGTAAATCTAACAACTCAACAGAGCATTTTAAATCGCTTCAAACATCTATTTCAATGAAGTAACACTCGTGCGGAGACTTGCAGCCGCAGCAAAACTTCTGTTCACAAGATGTGAGAATTCGTCACAGCATCTAGGATGCTAAAAAACATCTTCCGCTCACGCATGATAGCGCGAAGAGAAGGTTTATTGACAGCATTATAATAAATGTGACAATTCAACAGAACGTTTTTAAGCGTCTAAAACAGCTATTCTATCGAGGTAATACTCGTGCAGGGACTTGTAGTCGAAGCAAAATTTCTGTTCATTAGATGTGAGAATTCATCACAGAATCTGGGATGCTCAAAAACATCTACAGCTAACGCATGATAGCCCGAAGAGAACGTTTATTGACAACATTTTTTTAAATGTGACAATTCAGCAGAGCGTTTTAAATCGTTTAAAACATCTATTTTATCTACGTAAGACTCCAGCAGAGGCTTGCAGTCGAAACAAAACTTCTGTTCACTAGATGTGCGAATTCATCACCGAATCTTGGATGCTCAAAAACATCTACCACGCAAGCTTGATAGGCAGAAGAAAAAGTTTAGTGACAACTTGATAGTAAATCTAACAACTCATCTGAGCTTTTTAAATCGCATAAAACATCTATTCCATTGAGGTAACACTACTACGGAGACTTGCAGTCGCAGCAAATCTTCTGTTCACTAGATGTGAGAATTCATCACAGAATCTGTCATGCTTAAAAACATCTACCGCTCACGCTTGATAGACAGAAGAAAAGTTTATTGACAATTTTAAAATTAATTATGAAAATACAACAGAGCATTTTAAAACGTCTTAAACAATTATTCCATTAAAGTATGACTCGAGCAGAGACTTTTTATCGAAGCAAAACTTCTATTCACTAGATGTGCGAAATCATCACAGAATCTGGGATGCTCAAAAACATCTACAACGCAAGCTTCATAGTCAGAAGAAAAAGTTCATATACAACTTGATAATAAATCTAACAATTCAACAGAGCGTTTTAAATCCTATAAACATCTATTCCATTAAGGTAAGACTCAAGCAGAGACTTGCAGTCGAAGCAAAACTTTTGTTCACTAGATGTGCGAGTTCATCACCGAATCTTGGATGCTCAAAAATATCTACCACGCACGCTTCATAGTCAGTAGAAAAAGTCCAGTGACAACATTATAATAAATGTGACAATTCAACAGAACATTTTTAAGCGTCTAAAACAACTATTCTTTCGAGGTAATACTCTTGCAGGGACTTGCAGTCGAAACAAAACCTCTGTTCACTAGATGTGAGAATTCATCTCAGAATCTGGGATGCTCAAAACATCTACCGCTCTCGCATGATAGCCCGAAGAGAAGGTTTATTGACAACATTATAATAATTGTGACAATTCAACAGAGCGTCTTAAATCGTCTAAAACATCCATCCCATTAAGGTAAGACTCGAATGGAGACTTGCAGTCGAAGCAAAACTTGTCTTCACTAGATGTGCGAATTCATCACAGAATCTGGGATGCTCAAAAACATCTAACACACACGCGTCATAGTCAGAAGAAAAAGTTCAGTGACAACATTATAATAAATGTGACAATTCAACAGAACTTTTTTAAGCGTCTAAAACAACTATTCTATCCAGGTAATACTCGTGCAGGGACTTGTAGTCGAAGCAAAACTTCTGTTCACTAGATGTGAGAATTCATCACAGAATCTGGGATGCTCAAAAACATCTACCACTCGCGCTTGATAGACAGAAGAAAAAGCTCAGTGACAACTTATAATAAATGTGACATTTCAACAGAACGTTTTTAAGCGTCTAAAACAATTTTTCTATGGAGGTAAAACTCGTGCAGGGACTTTTAGTCGAAGAAAAACTTCTGTTCACTAGATGTGAGAATTCATCACAGAATATGGGATGCTTAAAATCATCTTCCGCTCAATTATGATAGCCCCAAGGGAAGGTTTATTGACAACATTATAATAAATGTGACAATTCGACAGAGTGTTTAAAATCGTCTAAAACATCTACTTCATCGAGGTATAACTCGAGCAGAGGCTTGTAGTCACAACAAAACGTCTGTTCACTAGATGTGAGAATTCATCACAGAATCTGGGATGCTCAAAAACATCTACTGCTCACGCTTGATAGACAGAAGAAAAAGTTTAGTGAGAACTTGATAGTAAATCAAACAATTCATTAGAGCGTTTTAAATCGCTTAAAACATCAATTTCATTAAGGTAAGACTCCAGCAGAGGCTTGCAGTCGAAACAATACTTCTGTTCACTAAATGTGAGAATTCATCACAGAATCTGGGATGCTAAAAAACATCTACCACTCACGCTTGATAGACAGAAGAACAAGTATATTGACAACTTGATAATAAATCTTACAATTCAACAGAGCATTTTAAATCGTCTAAAACATCTATTCCATTCAGGAGAGACTCCAGCAGAGACTTGCAGTCACAACA
Source organism: Aurelia sp. 4 Dawson et al 2005 (assembly GCA_964019985.1). Classification (NCBI taxonomy): domain Eukaryota; kingdom Metazoa; phylum Cnidaria; class Scyphozoa; order Semaeostomeae; family Ulmaridae; genus Aurelia; species Aurelia sp. 4 Dawson et al 2005. The sequence goes on from OZ026506.1 coordinate 6,771,955, forward strand.
AAACATCTGCTCACTAGATGTGAGAATTCATCACAGAATCTGTGATGCTTAAAAACATCTACCGCTCACGCTTGATAGACAGAAGAAAAGTTTATTGACAATTTTAAAATTAATTATGAAAATACAACAGAGCATTTTAAAACGTCTTAAACAATTATTCCATTAAGGTATGACTCGAGCAGAGACTTTTTATCGAAGCAAAACTTCTATTCACTAGATGTGCGAAATCATCACAGAATCTGGGATGCTCAAAAACATCTACAACGCAAGCTTCATAGTCAGAAGAAAAAGTTCATATACAACTTGATAATAAATCTAACAATTTAACCGAACATTTAAAATCGTCTAAAACATCTATTCCTTCGAGGTAAGACTCCAGCAGAGACTTGTGGTCACAACAAAACGTCTGTTTACCAGATGTGAGAATTCATCACAGAACCTTGGATGCTCAAAAACATCTACAGCTCACACTTGATAGACAGAAGAAAAAGTTTAGTTACAACTTGATAGTAAATCTGACATTTCAACAGAGCGTTTTAAATCCTTTAAAACATCTATTCCATTAAGGTAAGACTCAAGCAGAGACTTGCAGTCGAAGCAAAAGTTTTGTTCACTAGATGTGCGAGTTCATCACCGAATCTTGGATGCTCAAAAACATCTACCACGCACGCTTCATAGTCAGTAGAAAAAGTCCAGTGACAACATTATAATAAATGTGACAATTCAACAGAACATTTTTAAGCGTCTAAAACAACTATTCTTTCGAGGTAATACTCTTGCAGGGACTTGCAGTCGAAACAAAACCTCTGTTCACTAGATGTGAGAATTCATCTCAGAATCTGGGATGCTCAAAACATCTACCGCTCTCGCATGATAGCCCGAAGAGAAGGTTTATCGACAACATTATAATAATTGTGACAATTCAACAGAGCGTCTTAAATCGTCTAAAACATCCATCCCATTAAGGTAAGACTCGAATGGAGACTTGCAGTCGAAGCAAAACTTGTCTTCACTAGATGTGCGAATTCATCACAGAATCTGGGATGCTCAAAAACATCTAACACACACGCGTCATAGTCAGAAGAAAAAGTTCAGTGACAACATTATAATAAATGTGACAATTCAACAGAACTTTTTTAAGCGTCTAAAACAACTATTCTATCCAGGTAATACTCGTGCAGGGACTTGTAGTCGAAGCAAAACTTCTGTTCACTAGATGTGAGAATTCATCACAGAATCTGGGATGCTCAAAAACATCTACCACTCGCGCTTGATAGACAGAAGAAAAAGCTCAGTGACAACTTATAATAAATGTGACATTTCAACAGAACGTTTTTAAGCGTCTAGAACAATTTTTCTATGGAGGTAAAACTCGTGCAGGGACTTTTAGTCGAAGAAAAACTTCTGTTCACTAGATGTGAGAATTCATCACAGAATATGGGATGCTTAAAATCATCTTCCGCTCAATTATGATAGCCCCAAGGGAAGGTTTATTGACAACATTATAATAAATGTGACAATTCGACAGAGTGTTTAAAATCGTCTAAAACATCTACTTCATCGAGGTATAACTCGAGCAGAGACTTTTAGTCGAAACAAAACTTCTGTTCACTAGATGTGCGAAATCATCACAGAATCTGGGATGCTCAAAAACATCTACCGCTCACGCATGATAGCCCGAAGAGAAGATTTATTGACAACATTATAATAAATGTGACAATTCAACTGAGCGTTTTAAATCGTCTAAAACATCTATTCCATTGAGGTAACACTCCTTCGGAGACTTGCTGTCGCAGCAAAACTTCTGTTCACTAGATGTGAGAAATCATCACAGAATCTGAGATGCTCAAAAACATCTACCGCTCACGCTTGATAGGCAGAAGAAAAAGTTTAGTGACAACTTGATAGTAAATCTAACAATTCAACAGAGCGTTTTAAATCTTTCAAAACATCTATTCCATTAAGGTAAGACTCGAGCAGAGACTTGCAGTCGAAGCAAAACTTCAGTTCACTAGATGTGCGAATTCATCCCAAAATCTGGGATGCTCAAAAACATCTAACACGCACGCTTCATAGTCTGAAGAAAAAGTTCAGTGACAACATTATAATAAATGTGACAATTCAACAGAACGTTTTTAAGCTTCTAAAACAACTATTCTTTCGAGGTAATACTCGTGCATAGACTTGCAGTCGAAGCAAAACTTCTGTTCACTAGATGTGAGAATTCATCACAGAATCTGGGATGCTCAAAAACATCTACCGCTCACGCATGATAGCCCGAAGAGATGATGATGACAACATTATAATAAATGTGACAATTCAACTGAGCGTTTTAAATCGTCTAAAACATCTATTTCATCGTGGTAAAACTGGGGCAGAGGCTTGTGGTCACAACAAAACGTCTGTTTAACAGATGTGAGAATTCATCACAGAATCTTGGATGCTCAAAAACATCTACAGCTCACACTTGATAGACAGAAGAAAAAGTTTAGTGACAACTTGATAGTAAATCTGACATTTCAACAGAGCGTTTTAAATCCTTTAAAACATCTATTCCATTAAGGCAAGACTCAAGCAGAGACTTGCAGTCGAAGCAAAACTTTTGTTCACTAGATGTGCGAGTTCATCACCGAATCTTCGATGCTCAAAAACATCTACCACGCACGCTTCATAGTCAGAAGAAAAAGTTTAGTGACAACATTATAATAAATGTGACAATTCAACACAACGTTTTTAAGCGTCTAAAACAACTATTCTTTCGAGGTAATACTCGTGCAGGGACTTGCAGTCGAAACAAAACCTCTGTTCACTAGATGTGAGAATTCATCTCAGAATCTGGGATGCTCAAAACATCTACCGCTCTCGCATGATAGCCCGAAGAGAAGGTTTATTGACAACATTATAATAATTGTGACAATTCAACAGAGCGTCTTAAATCGTCTAAAACATCCATCCCATTAAGGTAAGACTCGAATGGAGACTTGCAGTCGAAGCAAAACTTCTCTTCACTAGATGTGCGAATTCATCACAGAATCTGGGATGCTCAAAAACATCTAACACACACGCGTCATAGTCAGAAGAAAAAGTTCAGTGACAACATTATAATAAATGTGACAATTCAACAGAACTTTTTTAAGCGTCTAAAACAACTATTCTATCCAGGAAATACTCGTGCACGGACTTGTTGTCGAAGCAAAACTTCTGTTCACTAGATGTGAGAATTTATCACAGAATCTGGGATGCTCAAAAACATCTACCACTCGCGCTTGATAGACAGAAGAAAAAGTTCAGTGACAACTTTATAATAAATGTGACATTTCAACAGAACGTTTTTAAGCGTCTAAAACAATTTTTCTATGGAGGTAAAACTCGTGCAGGGACTTTTAATCGAAGAAAAACTTCTGTTCACTAGATGTGAGAATTCATCACAGAATCTGGGATGCTTAAAATCATCTTCCGCTCAATTATGATAGCCCGAAGAGAAGGTTTATTGACAACATTATAATAAATGTGACAATTCAGCAGAGTGTTTTAAATCGTCTAAAACATCTATTCCATTAAGGTAAGAATCGAGCAGGGGCTTGTAGTCACAGCAAAACGTCTGTTCACTAGATGTGAGAATTCATCACAGAATCTGGGATGCTCAAAAACATCTACTGCTCACGCTTGATAGACAGAAGAAAAAGTTTAGTGATAACATGATAGTAAATCTAACAACTCAACCGAGCATTTTAAATCGCTTCAAACATCTATTTCATTGAAGTAACACTCGTGCGGAGACTTGCAGCCGCAGCAAAACTTCTGTTCACAAGATGTGAGAATTCGTCACAGCATATAGGATGCTAAAAAACATCTACCCATCACGCTTGATAAACAGAAGAACAAGTTTATTGACAACTATATAATAAATGTGACAATTCAACAGAACTTTTTTAAGCATCTAAAACAACTATTCTATCCAGGTAATACTCGTGCACGGACTTGTAGTCGAAGCAAAACTTCTGTTCACTAGATGTGAGAATTTATCACAGAATCTGGGATGCTCAAAAACATCTACCACTCGCGCTTGATAGACAGAAGAAAAAGTTCAGTGACAACTTTATAATAAATGTGTCATTTCAACAGAACGTTTTTAAGCGTCTAAAACAATTTTTCTATGGAGGTAAAACTCGTGCAGGGACTTTTAATCGAAGAAAAACTTCTGTTCACTAGATGTGAGAATTCATCACAGAATCTGGGATGCTTAAAATCATCTTCCGCTCAATTATGATAGCCCGAAGAGAAGGTTTATTGACAACATTAAAATAAATGTGAAAATTCAGCAGAGTGTTTAAAATCGTCTAAAACATCTACTTCATCGAGGTATAACTCGAGCAGAGGCTTGTAGTCACAACAAAACGTCTGTTCACTAGATGTGAGAATTCATCACAGAATCTGGGATGCTTAAAATCATCTTCCGCTCAATTATGATAGCCCGAAGAGAAGGTTTATTGACAACATTATAATAAATGTGAAAATTCAGCAGAGTGTTTTAAATCGTCTAAAACATCTATTCCATTAAGGTAAGAATCGAGCAGGGGCTTGTAGTCACAGCAAAACGTCTGTTCACTAGATGTGAGAATTCATCACAGAATCTGGGATGCTCAAAAACATCTACTGCTCACGCTTGATAGACAGAAGAAAAAGTTTAGTGATAACTTGATAGTAAATCTAACAACTCAACCGAGCATTTTAAATCGCTTCAAACATCTATTTCATTGAATTAACACTCGTGCGGAGACCTGCAGCCGCAGCAAAACTTCTGTTCACAAGATGTGAGAATTCGTCACAGCATATAGGATGCTAAAAAACATCTACCCATCACGCTTGATAAACAGAAGAACAAGTTTATTGACAACTCTATAATAAATGTGACAATTCAACAGAACTTTTTTAAGCGTCTAAAACAACTATTCTATCCAGGTAATACTCGTGCACGGACTTGTAGTCGAAGCAAAACTTCTGTTAACTAGATGTGAGAATTTATCACAGAATCTGGGATGCTCAAAAACATCTACCACTCGCGCTTGATAGACAAAAGAAAAAGTTCAGTGACAACTTTATAATAAATGTGACATTTCAAGGGAACGTTTTTAAGCGTCTAAAACAATTTTTCTATGGAGGTAAAACTCGTGCAGGGACTTTTAGTCGAAGAAAAACTTCTGTTCACTAGGTGTGAGAATTCATCACAGAATCTGGGATGCTTAAAATCATCTTATGCTCAATTATGATAGCCCGAAGAGAAGGTTTATTGACAACATTATAATAAATGTGACAATTCAACAGAGTGTTTTAAATCGTCTAAAACATCTATTCCATTAAGGTAAGAATCGAGCAGGGGCTTGCAGTCACAACAAAACGTCTGTTCACTAGATGTGAGAATTCATCACAGAATCTGGGATGCTCAAAAACATCTACTGCTCACGCTTGATAGACACAAGAAAAAGTTTAGTGACAACTTGATAGTAAATCTGACATTTCAACAGAGCATTTAAATCCTTTAAAACATCTATTCCATTAAGGTAAGACTCAAGCAGAGACTTGCAGTCGAAGCAAAACTTTTGTTCACTAGATGTGCGAGTTCATCACCGAATCTTTGATGCTCAAAAACATCTACCACGCACGCTTCATAGTCAGAAGAAAAAGTTCAGTGACAACATTATAATAAATGTGACAATTCAAAATAACGTTTTAAAGCGTCTAAAACATCTATTCCATTAAGGTAAGACTCGAGCAGAGACTTGCAGTCGAAGCAAAACTTCTGTTCACTAGATGTGCGAATTAATAACAGAATCCTGGATGCTCAAAAACATCTAACACGCACGCTTCATAGTCAGAACAAAAAGTTCAGTGACAACATTATAATAAATGTGACAATTCAAAATAACGTTTTAAAGCGTCTAAAACATCTATTCCATTAAGGTAAGACTCGAGCAGAGACTTGCAGTCGAAGCAAAACTTCTGTTCACTAGATGTGCGAATTCATAACAGAATCTGGGATGCTCAAAAACATCTAACACGCACGCTTCATAGTCAGAACAAAAAGTTCAGTGACAACATTATAATAAATGTGACAATTCAACAGAATGTTTTTAAGCCTCTAAAACAACTATTCTTTCGAGGTAATACTCGTGCATGGACTTGCAGTCGAAGCAAAACTTCTGTTCACTAGATGTGAGAATTCATCTCAGAATCTGGGATGCTCAAAACATCTACCGCTCTCGCATGATAGCCCGAAGAGAAGGTTTATTGACAACATTATAATAATTGTGACAATTCAACAGAGCGTATTAAATCGTCTACAGCATCCATCCCATTAAGGTAAGACTCGAATGGAGACTTGCAGTCGAAGCAAAACTTCAGTTCACTAGATGTGCGAATTCATCACAGAATCTGGGATGCTCAAAAACATCTAACACACACGCGTCATAGTCAGAAGAAAAAGTTCAGTGACAACATTATAATAAATGTGACAATTCAACAGAACTTTTTTAAGCGTCTAAAACAACTATTCTATCCAGGTAATACTCGTGCACGGACTTGTAGTCGAAGAAAAACTTCTGTTCACTAGATGTGAGAATTCATCACAGAATCTGGGATGCTGAAAAACATCTACCACTCGCGCTTGATAGACAGAAGAAAAAGTTCAGTGACAACTTTATAATAAATGTGACATTTCAACAGAACGTTTTTAAGCGTATAACTCAACTTTTCTATGGAGGTAACACTCGTGCAGGGACTTTTAGTAGAAGAAAAACTTCTGTTCACTAGATGTGAGAATTCATCACAGAATCTGAGATGCTCAAAAACATCTACCGCTCACGCTTGATAGACAGAAGAAAAAGTTTAGTGAGAACTTGATAGTAAATCTAACAATTCATTAGAGCGTTTTAAATCGCTTAAAACATCAATTTCATTAAGGTAAGACTCCAGCAGAGGCTTGCAGTCGAAACAATACTTCTGTTCACTAAATGTGAGAATTCATCACAGAATCTGGGATGCTAAAAAACATCTACCACTCACGCTTGATAGACAGAAGAACAAGTATATTGACAACTTGATAATAAGTCTTACAATTCAACAGAGCATTTTAAATCGTCTAAAACATCTATTCAATTGAGGAGAGACTCCAGCAGAGACTTGCAGTCACAAAAAAACATCTGCTCACTAGATGTGAGAATTCATCACAGAATCTGGGATGCTAAAAAACATCTATCGCTCACGCTTGATACACAGAGAAAAAAGTTTAGTGACAACTTGATAGTAAATCTAGCAATTCAACAGAGCTCTTTAAATCGTTTAAAACATCCATTCCATCGAGGTCACACTCATGCGGAGACTTGCAGTCGCAGCAAAACTTCTGTTCACTAGATGTGAAAATTCATCACAGAATCTGGGATGCTAAAAATCATCTACAACTCACGCTTGAAAGACAGAAGAAAACGTTCAGTGACAACTTGATAAAAAATCTGACAATTCAACAGAGAATCTTAAATCGTCTAAAGCATCTATTTTATCTACGTAAGACTTCAGCAGAGGCTTGTAGTCGAAAAAAAACTTCTGTTCACTAGATGTGAGAATGCATCACAGAATCTGGGATGCTCAAAATCATCTTCCGCTCAATTATGATAGCCTGAAGAGAAGGTTTATTGACAACATTATAATAAATGTGACAATTCAACAGAGTGTTTTAAATCGTCTAAAATATCTATTCCATTAAGGTAAGAATCGAGCAGGGGCTTGTAGTCACAACAAAACGTCTGTTCACTAGATGTGAGAATTCATCACAGAATCTGGGATGCTCAAAAACATCTACTGCTCACGCTTGATAGACAGAAGAAAAAGTTTAGTGACAACTTGATAGTATATCTAACAACTCAACAGAGCATTTTAAATCGCTTCAACCATCTATTTCATTGAAGTAACACTCGTGCGGAGACTTGCAGTCGCAGCAAAACTTCTGTTCACTAGATGTGAGAATTCATCACAGCATCTAGGATGCTAAAAAACATCTACCCATCACGCTTGTAAACAGAAGAACAAGTTTATTGACAACTATATAATAAATGTGACCATTCAACAGATTATTTTAAATCGTCTAAAACAACTATTCCATCGAGGTAAGACTCACGCAGAGACTTGCAGTCACAACAAAACGTCTGTTCACTAGATGTGAGAATTCATCACAGAATCTGGGATGCTCAAAAACATCTAGAGCTCACGCTTGATAGACAGAAGAGAAGGTTTATTGACAACATTTTTTTAAATGTGACAATTCAACTGAGCGTTTTAAATCGTTTAAAACATCTATTTTATCTACGTAAGATTCCAGGAGAGGCTTGCAGTCGAAACAAAACTTCTGTTCACTAGATGTTCGAATTCATCACCAAATCTTTGATGCTCAAAAGCATCTACCACGCACGCTTGATAGGCAGAAGAAAAAGTTTAGTGACAACTTGATAGTAAATCTGACAACTCATCAGAGCTATTTAAATCGCATAAAACATCTATTCCATTGAGGTAACACTCCTGCGGAGACTTGCAGTCGCAGCAAAACTTCTGTTCACTAGATGTGAGAATTCATCACAGAATCTGTGATGCTCAAAAACATCTACCGCTCACGCTTGATAGACAGAAGAAAAGTTTATGACAATTTTAAAATTAATTATGAAAATACAACAGAGCATTTTAAAACGTCTTAAACAATTATTCCATTAAGGTATGACTCGAGCAGAGACTTTTTATCGAAGCAAAACTTCTATTCACTAGATGTGCGAAATCATCACAGAATCTGGGATGCTCAAAAACATCTACCACGCAAGCTTCATAGTCAGAAGAAAAAGTTCAGTGACAACTTGATAATAAATCTAACAATTCAACCGAACATTTAAAATCGTCTAAAACATCTATTCCTTCGAGGTAAGACTCAAGCAGAGACTTGTGGTCACAACAAAACGTCTGTTTACCAGATATGAGAATTCATCACAGAATCTTGGATGCTCAAAAACATCTACCACGCACGCTTCATAGTCAGAAGAAAAAGTTCACTGACAACATTATAATAAATGTGACAATTCAAAATAACGTTTTAAAGCGTCTAAAACATCTATTCCATTAAGGTAAGACTCGAGCAGAGACTTTTTATCGAAGCAAAACTTCTATTCACTAGATGTGCGAAATCATCACAGAATCTGGGATGCTCAAAAACATCTACAGCTCACACTTGATAGACAGAAGAAAAAGTTTAGTGACAACTTGATAGTAAATCTGACATTTCAACAGAGCGTTTTAAATCCTTTAAAACATCTATTCCATTAAGGTAAGACTCAAGCAGAGACTTGCAGTCGAAGCAAAAGTTTTGTTCACTAGATGTGCGAGTTCATCACCGAATCTTGGATGCTCAAAAACATCTACCACGCACGCTTCATAGTCAGAAGAAAAAGTTCAGTGACAACATTATAATAAATGTGACAATTCAAAATAACGTTTTAAAGCGTCTAAAACATCTATTCCATTACGGTAAGACTCGAGCAGAGACTTGCAGTCGAAGCAAAACTTCTGTTCACTAGATGTGTGAATTCATAACAGAATCTGGGATGCTCAAAAACATCTAACACGCACGCTTCATAGTCAGAAGAAAAAGTTCAGTGACAACTTTATAATAAATGTGACAATTCAACTGAACTTTTTTAAGCGTCTAAAACAACTATTCTATCCAGGTAATACTCGTGCAGGGATTTGCAGTCGAAACAAAACCTTTTTTCACTAGATGTGAGAATTCATCTCAGAATCTGGGATGCTCAAAACATCTACCGCTCTCGCATGATAGCCCGAAGAGAAGGTTTATTGAAAACATTATAAGAATTGTGACAATTCAACAGAGCGTCTTAAATCGTCTAAAACATCCATCCCATTAAGGTAAGACTCGAATGGAGACTTGCAGTCGATGCAAAACTTCTCTTCACTAGATGTGCGAATTCATCACAGAATCTGGGATGCTCAAAAACATCTAACACACACGCGTCATAGTCAGAAGAAAAAGTTCAGTGACAACATTATAATAAATGTGACAATTCAACTGAACTTTTTTAAGCGTCTAAAACAACTATTCTATCCAGGTAATACTCGTGCAGGGATTTGCAGTCGAAACAAAACCTTTTTTCACTAGATGTGAGAATTCATCTCAGAATCTGGGATGCTCAAAACATCTACCGCTCTCGCATGATAGCCCGAAGAGAAGGTTTATTGAAAACATTATAAGAATTGTGACAATTCAACAGAGCGTCTTAAATCGTCTAAAACATCCATCCCATTAAGGTAAGACTCGAATGGAGACTTGCAGTCGATGCAAAACTTCTCTTCACTAGATGTGCGAATTCATCACAGAATCTGGGATGCTCAAAAACATCTAACACACACGCGTCATAGTCAGAAGAAAAAGTTCAGTGACAACATTATAATAAATGTGACAATTCAACTGAACTTTTTTAAGCGTCTAAAACAACTATTCTATCCAGGTAATACTCGTGCAGGGATTTGCAGTCGAAACAAAACGTCTGTTCACTAGATGTGAGAATTCATCACAGAATCTGGGATGCTCAAAAACATCTACTGCTCACGCTTGATAGACAGAAGAAAAAGTTTAGTGACAACTTGATAGTATATCTAACAACTCAACAGAGCATTTTAAATCGCTTCAACCATCTATTTCATTGAAGTAACACTCGTGCGGAGACTTGCAGTCGCAGCAAAACTTCTGTTCACTAGATGTGAGAATTCATCACAGCATCTAGGATGCTAAGAAACATCTACCCATCACGCTTGTTAACAGAAGAACAAGTTTATTGACAACTATATAATAAATGTGACCATTCAACAGATTATTTTAAATCGTCTAAAACAACTATTCCATCGAGGTAAGACTCACGCAGAGACTTGCAGTCACAACAAAACGTCTGTTCACTAGATGTGAGAATTCATCACAGAATCTGGCATGCTCAAAAACATCTAGAGCTCACGCTTGATAGACAGAAGAGAAGGTTTATTGACAACATTTTTTTAAATGTTACAATTCAACTGAGCGTTTTAAATCGTTTAAAACATCTATTTTATCTACGTAAGATTCCAGGAGAGGCTTGCAGTCGAAACAAAACTTCTGTTCACTAGATGTTCGAATTCATCACCAAATCTTGGATGCTCAAAAACATCTACCACGCACGCTTGATAGGCAGAAGAAAAAGTTTAATGACAACTTGATAGTAAATCTGACAACTCATCAGAGCTATTTAAATCGCATAAAACATCTATTCCATTGAGGTAACACTCCTGCGGAGACTTGCAGTCGCAGCAAAACTTCTGTTCACTAGATGTGAGAATTCATCACAGAATCTGTGATGCTCAAAAACATCTACCGCTCACGCTTGATAGACAGAAGAAAAGTTTATTGACAATTTTAAAATTAATTATGAAAATACAACAGAGCATTTTAAAACGTCTTAAACAATTATTCCATTAAGGTATGACTCGAGCAGAGACTTTTTATCGAAGCAAAACTTCTATTCACTAGATGTGCGAAATCATCACAGAATCTGGGATGCTCAAAAACATCTACCACGCAAGCTTCATAGTCAGAAGAAAAAGTTCAGTGACAACTTGATAATAAATCTAACAATTCAACCGAACATTTAAAATCGTCTAAAACATCTATTCCTTCGAGGTAAGACTCAAGCAGAGACTTGTGGTCACAACAAAACGTCTGTTTACCAGATATGAGAATTCATCACAGAATCTTGGATGCTCAAAAACATCTACCACGCACGCTTCATAGTCAGAAGAAAAAGTTCAGTGACAACATTATAATAAATGTGACAATTCAAAATAACGTTTTAAAGCGTCTAAAACATCTATTCCATTAAGGTAAGACTCGAGCAGAGACTTTTTATCGAAGCAAAACTTCTATTCACTAGATGTGCGAAATCATCACAGAATCTGGGATGCTCAAAAACATCTACAGCTCACACTTGATAGACAGAAGAAAAAGTTTAGTGACAACTTGATAGTAAATCTGACATTTCAACAGAGCGTTTTAAATCCTTTAAAACATCTATTCCATTAAGGTAAGACTCAAGCAGAGACTTGCAATCGAAGCAAAACTTTTGTTCACTAGATGTGCGAGTTCATCACCGAATCTTGGATGCTCAAAAACATCTACCACGCACGCTTCATAGTCAGAAGAAAAAGTTCAGTGACAACATTATAATAAATGTGACAATTCAAAATAACGTTTTAAAGCGTCTAAAACATCTATTCCATTAAGGTAAGACTCGAATGGAGACTTGCAGTCGAAGCAAAACTTCTCTTAACTAGATGTGCGAATTCATCACAGAATCTGGGATGCTCAAAAACATCTACCACTCACGCTTGATAGACAGAAGAAAAAGTTCAGTGACAACTTTATAATAAATGTGAAATTTCAACAGATCGTTTTTAAGCGTCTAAAACAACTTTTCTATGGAGGTAAAACTCGTGCAGGGACTTTTAGTCGAAGAAAAACTTCTGTTCACTAGATGTGAGAATTCATCACAGAATCTGGGATGCTCAAAATCATCTTCCGCTCAATTATGATAGCCCGAAGAGAATGTTTATTGACAACATTATAATAAATGTGACAATTCAACAGAGTGTTTTAAATCGTCTAAAACATCTATTCCATTAAGGTAAGAATCGAGCAGGGGCTTGTAGTCACAACAAAACGTCTGTTCACTAGATGTGAGAATTCATCACAGAATCTGGGATGCTCAAAAACATCTACTGCTCACGCTTGATAGACAGAAGAAAAAGTTTAGTGACATCTTGATAGTAAATCTAACAACTCAACAGAGCATTTTAAATCGCATAAAACATCTATTCCATTGAGGTAACACTCGTGCGGAGACTTGCAGTCGCAGCAAAACTTCTGTTCACTAGATGTGAGAATTCATCACAGAATCTGTGATGCTCAAAAACATCTACCGCTCACGCTTGATAGACAGAAGAAAAGTTTATTGACAATTTTAAAATTAATTATGAAAATACAACAGAGCATTTTAAAACGTCTTAAACAATTATTCCATTAAGGTATGACTCGAGCAGAGACTTTTTATCGAAGCAAAACTTCTATTCACTAGATGTGCGAAATCATCACAGAATCTGGGATGCTCAAAAACATCTACCACGCAAGCTTCATAGTCAGAAGAAAAAGTTCAGTGACAACTTGATAATAAATCTAACAATTCAACCGAACATTTAAAATCGTCTAAAACATCTATTCCTTCGAGGTAAGACTCAAGCAGAGACTTGTGGTCACAACAAAACGTCTGTTTACCAGATATGAGAATTCATCACAGAATCTTGGATGCTCAAAAACATCTACCACGCACGCTTCATAGTCAGAAGAAAAAGTTCAGTGACAACATTATAATAAATGTGACAATTCAAAATAACGTTTTAAAGCGTCTAAAACATCTATTCCATTAAGGTAAGACTCGAGCAGAGACTTTTTATCGAAGCAAAACTTCTATTCACTAGATGTGCGAAATCATCACAGAATCTGGGATGCTCAAAAACATCTACAGCTCACACTTGATAGACAGAAGAAAAAGTTTAGTGACAACTTGATAGTAAATCTGACATTTCAACAGAGCGTTTTAAATCCTTTAAAACATCTATTCCATTAAGGTAAGACTCAAGCAGAGACTTGCAGTCGAAGCAAAAGTTTTGTTCACTAGATGTGCGAATTCATCACAGAATCTGGGATGCTCAAAAACATCTAACACACACGCGTCATAGTCAGAAGAAAAAGTTCAGTGACAACATTTTAATAAATGTGACAATTCAACTGAACTTTTTTAAGCGTCTAAAACAACTATTCTATCCAGGTAATACTCGTGCACGGACTTGTAGTCGAAGCAAAACTTCTGTTCACTAGATGTGAGAATTCATCACAGAATCTGGGATGCTCAAAAACATCTACAGCTCACACTTGATAGACAGAAGAAAAAGTTTAGTGACAACTTGATTGTAAATCTGACATTTCAACAGAGCGTTTTAAATCCTTTAAAACATCTATTCCATTAAGGTAAGACTCAAGCAGAGACTTGCAGTCGAAGCAAAACTTTTGTTCACTAGATGTGCGAGTTCATCACCGAATCTTGGATGCTCAAAAACATCTACCACGCACGCTTCATAGTCAGAAGAAAAAGTTCAGTGACAACATTATAATAAATGTGACAATTCAAAATAACGTTTTAAAGCGTCTAAAACATCTATTCCATTAAGGTAAGACTCGAATGGAGACTTGCAGTCGAAGCAAAACTTCTCTTAACTAGATGTGCGAATTCATCACAGAATCTGGGATGCTCAAAAACATCTACCACTCACGCTTGATAGACAGAAGAAAAAGTTCAGTGACAACTTTATAATAAATGTGAAATTTCAACAGATCGTTTTTAAGCGTCTAAAACAACTATTCTATCCAGGTAATACTCGTGCACGGACTTGTAGTCGAAGCAAAACTTCTGTTCACTAGATGTGAGAATTCATCACAGAATCTGGGATGCTCAAAAACATCTACCACTCACGCTTGATAGACAGAAGAAAAAGTTCAGTGACAACTTTATAATAAATGTGAAATTTCAACAGATCGTTTTTAAGCGTCTAAAACAACTTTTCTATAGAGGTAAAACTCGTGCAGGGACTTTTAGTCGAAGAAAAACTTCTGTTCACTAGATGTGAGAATTCATCACAGAATCTGGGATGCTCAAAATCATCTTCCGCTCAATTATGATAGCCCGAAGAGAATGTTTATTGACAACGTTATAATAAATGTGACAATTCAACAGAGTGTTTTAAATCGTCTAAAAAATCTATTCCATTAAGGTAAGAATCGAGCAGGGGCTTGTAGTCACAACAAAACGTCTGTTCACTAGATGTGAGAATTCATCACAGAATCTGGGATGCTCAAAAACATCTACAGCTCACGCTTGATAGACAGAAGAAAAAGTTTAGTGACATCTTGATAGTAAATCTAACAACTCAACAGAGCATTTTAAATCGCATAAAACATCTATTCCATTGAGGTAACACTCGTGCGGAGACTTGCAGTCGCAGCAAAACTTCTGTTCACTAGATGTGAGAATTCATCACAGAATCTGTGATGCTCAAAAACATCTACCGCTCACGCTTGATAGACAGAAGAAAAGTTTATTGACAATTTTAAAATTAATTATGAAAATACAACAGAGCATTTTAAAACGTCTTAAACAATTATTCCATTAAGGTATGACTCGAGCAGAGACTTTTTATCGAAGCAAAACTTCTATTCACTAGATGTGCGAAATCATCACAGAATCTGGGATGCTCAAAAACATCTACCACGCAAGCTTCATAGTCAGAAGAAAAAGTTCAGTGACAACTTGATAATAAATCTAACAATTCAACCGAACATTTAAAATCGTCTAAAACATCTATTCCTTCGAGGTAAGACTCAAGCAGAGACTTGTGGTCACAACAAAACGTCTGTTTACCAGATATGAGAATTCATCACAGAATCTTGGATGCTCAAAAACATCTACCACGCACGCTTCATAGTCAGAAGAAAAAGTTCAGTGACAACATTATAATAAATGTGACAATTCAAAATAACGTTTTAAAGCGTCTAAAACATCTATTCCATTAAGGTAAGACTCGAGCAGAGACTTTTTATCGAAGCAAAACTTCTATTCACTAGATGTGCGAAATCATCACAGAATCTGGGATGCTCAAAAACATCTACAGCTCACACTTGATAGACAGAAGAAAAAGTTTAGTGACAACTTGATAGTAAATCTGACATTTCAACAGAGCGTTTTAAATCCTTTAAAACATCTATTCCATTAAGGTAAGACTCAAGCAGAGACTTGCAGTCGAAGCAAAAGTTTTGTTCACTAGATGTGCGAATTCATCACAGAATCTGGGATGCTCAAAAACATCTAACACACACGCGTCATAGTCAGAAGAAAAAGTTCAGTGACAACATTTTAATAAATGTGACAATTCAACTGAACTTTTTTAAGCGTCTAAAACAACTATTCTATCCAGGTAATACTCGTGCACGGACTTGTAGTCGAAGCAAAACTTCTGTTCACTAGATGTGAGAATTCATCACAGAATCTGCGATGCTCAAAAACATCTACCACTCGCGCTTGATAGACAGAAGAAAAAGTTCAGTGACAACTTTATAATAAATGTGAAATTTTCAACAGATCGTTTTTAAGCGTCTAAAACAATTTTTCTATGGAGGTAAAAGTCGTGCAGGGACTTTTAGTCGAAGAAAAACTTCTGTTCACTAGATGTGAGAATTCATCACAGAATCTGGGATGCCCAAAATCATCTTCTGCTCAATTATGATAGCCCGAAGAGATGGTTTATTGACAACATTATAATAAATGTGACAATTCAACAGAGTGTTTTAAATCGTCTAAAACATCTATTCCATTAAGGTAAGAATCGAGCAGGGGCTTGTAGTCACAACAAAACGTCTGTTCACTAGATGTGAGAATTCATCACAGAATCTGGGATGCTCAAAAACATCTACTGCTCACGCTTGATAGACAGAAGAAAAAGTTTAGTGACAACTTGATAGTAAATCTAACAACTCAACAGAGCATTTTAAATCGCTTCAACCATCTATTTCATTGAAGTAACACTCGTGCGGAGACTTGCAGTCGCAGCAAAACTTCTGTTCACTAGATGTGAGAATTCATCACAGCATCTAGGATGCTAAGAAACATCTACCCCTCACGCTTGATAGACAGAAGAACAAGTTTATTGACAACTATATAATAAATGTGACCATTCAACAGATTATTTTAAATCGTCTAAAACAACTATTCCATCGAGGTAAGACTCACGCAGAGACTTGCAGTCACAACAAAACGTCTGTTCACTAGATGTGAGAATTCATCACAGAATCTTGGATGCTCAAAAACATCTACAGCTCACACTTGATAGACAGAAGAAAAAGTTTAGTGACAACTTGATTGTAAATCTGACATTTCAACAGAGCGTTTTAAATCCTTTAAAACATCTATTCCATTAAGGTAAGACTCAAGCAGAGACTTGCAGTCGAAGCAAAGCTTTTGTTCACTAGATGTGCGAGTTCATCACCGAATCTTGGATGCTCAAAAACATCTACCACGCACGCTTCATAGTCAGAAGAAAAAGTTCAGTGACAACATTATAATAAATGTGACAATTCAAAATAACGTTTTAAAGCGTCTAAAACATCTATTCCATTAAGGTAAGACTCGAATGGAGACTTGCAGTCGAAGCAAAACTTCTCTTAACTAGATGTGCGAATTCATCACAGAATCTGGGATGCTCAAAAACATCTACCATTCACGCTTGATAGACAGAAGAAAAAGTTCAGTGACAACTTTATAATAAATGTGAAATTTCAACAGATCGTTTTTAAGCGTCTAAAACAACTATTCTATCCAGGTAATACTTGTGCACGGACTTGTAGTCGAAGCAAAACTTCTGTTCACTAGATGTGAGAATTCATCACAGAATCTGTGATGCTCAAAAACATCTACCGCTCACGCTTGATAGACAGAAGAAAAGTTTATTGACAATTTTAAAATTAATTATGAAAATACAACAGAGCATTTTAAAACGTCTTAAACAATTATTCCATTAAGGTATGACTCGAGCAGAGACTTTTTATCGAAGCAAAACTTCTATTCACTAGATGTGCGAAATCATCACAGAATCTGAGATGCTCAAAAACATCTACCACGCAAGCTTCATAGTCAGAAGAAAAAGTTCAGTGACAACTTGATAATAAATCTAACAATTCAACCGAACATTTAAAATCGTCTAAAACATCTATTCCTTCGAGGTAAGACTCAAGCAGAGACTTGTGGTCACAACAAAACGTCTGTTTACCAGATATGAGAATTCATCACAGAATCTTGGATGCTCAAAAACATCTACCACGCACGCTTCATAGTCAGAAGAAAAAGTTCAGTGACAACATTATAATAAATGTGACAATTCAAAATAACGTTTTAAAGCGTCTAAAACATCTATTCCATTAAGGTAAGACTCGAGCAGAGACTTTTTATCGAAGCAAAACTTCTATTCACTAGATGTGCGAAATCATCACAGAATCTGGGATGCTCAAAAACATCTACCACGCAAGCTTCATAGTCAGAAGAAAAAGTTCAGTGACAACTTGATAATAAATCTAACAATTCAACCGAACATTTAAAATCGTCTAAAACATCTATTCCTTCGAGGTAAGACTCAAGCAGAGACTTGTGGTCACAACAAAACGTCTGTTTACCAGATATGAGAATTCATCACAGAATCTTGGATGCTCAAAAACATCTACCACGCACGCTTCATAGTCAGAAGAAAAAGTTCAGTGACAACATTATAATAAATGTGACAATTCAAAATAACGTTTTAAAGCGTCTAAAACATCTATTCCATTAAGGTAAGACTCGAGCAGAGACTTTTTATCGAAGCAAAACTTCTATTCACTAGATGTGCGAAATCATCACAGAATCTGGGATGCTCAAAAACATCTACAGCTCACACTTGATAGACAGAAGAAAAAGTTTAGTGACAACTTGATAGTAAATCTGACATTTCAACAGAGCGTTTTAAATCCTTTAAAACATCTATTCCATTAAGGTAAGACTCAAGCAGAGACTTGCAGTCGAAGCAAAAGTTTTGTTCACTAGATGTGCGAATTCATCACAGAATCTGGGATGCTCAAAAACATCTAACACACACGCGTCATAGTCAGAAGAAAAAGTTCAGTGACAACATTTTAATAAATGTGACAATTCAACTGAACTTTTTTAAGCGTCTAAAACAACTATTCTATCCAGGTAATACTCGTGCACGGACTTGTAGTCGAAGCAAAACTTCTGTTCACTAGATGTGAGAATTCATCACAGAATCTGCGATGCTCAAAAACATCTACCACTCGCGCTTGATAGACAGAAGAAAAAGTTCAGTGACAACTTTATAATAAATGTGAAATTTTCAACAGATCGTTTTTAAGCGTCTAAAACAATTTTTCTATGGAGGTAAAAGTCGTGCAGGGACTTTTAGTCGAAGAAGAACTTCTGTTCACTAGATGTGAGAATTCATCACAGAATCTGGGATGCCCAAAATCATCTTCTGCTCAATTATGATAGCCCGAAGAGAAGGTTTATTGACAACATTATAATAAATGTGACAATTCAACAGAGTGTTTTAAATCGTCTAAAACATCTATTCCATTAAGGTAAGAATCGAGCAGGGGCTTGTAGTCACAACAAAACGTCTGTTCACTAGATGTGAGAATTCATCACAGAATCTGGGATGCTCAAAAACATCTACTGCTCACGCTTGATAGACAGAAGAAAAAGTTTAGTGACAACTTGATAGTAAATCTAACAACTCAACAGAGCATTTTAAATCGCTTCAACCATCTATTTCATTGAAGTAACACTCGTGCGGAGACTTGCAGTCGCAGCAAAACTTCTGTTCACTAGATGTGAGAATTCATCACAGCATCTAGGATGCTAAGGAACATCTACCCCTCACGCTTGATAGACAGAAGAACAAGTTTATTGACAACCATATAATAAATGTGACCATTCAACAGATTATTTTAAATCGTCTAAAACAACTATTCCATCGAGGTAAGACTCACGCAGAGACTTGCAGTCACAACAAAACGTCTGTTCACTAGATGTGAGAATTCATCACAGAATCTGGGATGCTCAAAAACATCTACCGCTCACGCTTGATAGACAGAAGAAAAAGTTCTGTGACAACTTGATGATAAATCTTACAATTCAACAGAGCATTTTAAATCGTCTAAAACATCTATTTTATCCACGTAAGACTCCAGCAGAGGCTTGCAGTCGAAACAAAACTTCTATTCACTAGATGTGAGAATTCATCACAGAATCTGGGATGCTAAAAAACATCTTCCCCTCACGCATGATAGCCCGAAGAGAAGGCTCATCGACAACATTATAATAAATGTGACAATTCAACAGAGTGTTTTAAATAGTCTAAAACATCTATTTTATCTACGTAAGACTCCAGCAGAGGCTTGCAGTCGAAACAAAACTTCTGTTCACTAGATGTGAGAATTCATCACAGAATCTGAGATGACCAAAAACATCTTCCGCTCACGCATGATCGCGCGAAGAGAAGGTTTATTGACAGCATTAGAATAAATGTGACAATTCAACAGAACATTTTTAAGCGTCTAAAACAGCTATTCTATCGAGGTAATACTCGTGCAGGGACTTGTAGTCGAAGCAAAATTTCTGTTCGCTAGATGTGAGAATTCATCACAGAATCTGGGATGCTCAAAAACATCTACAGCTAACGCATGATAGCCCGAAGAGAAGGTTTATTGACAACATTTTTTTAAATGTGACAATTCAACAGAGCGTTTTAAATCGTTCAAAACATCTATTTTATCTACGTAAGACTCCAGCAGTGGCTTGCAGTCGAAACAAAACTTTTCTTCACTAGATGTGCGAATTCATCATCGAATCTTGGATGCTCAAAAACATCTACCATGCACGCTTGATAGGCAGAAGAAAAAGTTTAGTGACAACTTGATAGTAAATCTAACAACTCATCAGAGCTTTTTAAAATGCATAAAACATCTATTCCATTGAGGTAACACTCCTGCGGAGACTTGCAGTCGCAGCAAAACTTCTGTTCATTAGATGTGAGAATTCATCACAGAATCTGTGATGCTCAAAAACATCTACCGCTCACGCTTGATAGACAGAACAAATGTTTATTGACAATTTTAAAATTAATTATGAAAATACAACAGAGCATTTTTTAAAACGTCTTAAACAATTATTCCATTTAGGTATGCCTCGAGCAGAGTCTTTTTATCGAAGCAAAACTTCTATTCACTAGATGTGCGAAATCATCACAGAATCTGGGATGCTCAAAAACATCTACCACCCAAGCTTCATAGTCAGAAGAAAAAGTTCAGTGACAACTTGATGATAAATCTAACAATTCAACAGAACATTTAAAATCGTCTAAAACATCTATTCCTTCGAGGTAAGACTCCAGCAAAGACTTGTGGTCACAACAAAACGTCTGTTTACCAGATGTGGGAAATCATCACAGAATCTTGGATGCTCAAAAACATCTACAGCTCACACCTGATAGACAGAAGAAAAAGTTTAGTGACAACTTGATAGTAAATCTGACATTTCAACAGAGCGTTTTAAATCCTTTAAAACATCTACTCCATTAAGGTAAGACTCAAGCAGAGACTTGCAGTCGAAGCAAAACTTTTGTTCACTAGATGTGCGAGTTCATCACCGAATCTTGGATGCTCAAAAACATCTACCACGCACGCTTCATAGTCAGAAGAAAAAGTTCAGTGACAACATTATAATTAATGTGACAATTCAAAATAACGTTTTAAAGCGTCTAAAACATCTATTCCATTAAGGTAAGACTCGAATGGAGACTTGCAGTCGAAGCAAAACTTCCCTTAACTAGATGTGCGAATTCATCACAGAATCTGGGATGCTCAAAAACATCTACCACTCACGCTTGATAGACAGAAGAAAAAGTTCAGTGACAACTTTATAATAAATGTGAAATTTCAACAGATCGTTTTTAAGCGTCTAAAACAACTATTCTATCCAGGTAATACTCGTGCACGGACTTGTAGTCGAAGCAAAACTTCTGTTCACTAGATGTGAGAATTCATCACAGAATCTGGGATGCTCAAAAACATCTACCACTCACGCTTGATAGACAGAAGAAAAAGTTCAGTGACAACTTTATAATAAATGTGAAATTTCAACAGATCGTTTTTAAGCGTCTAAAACAACTTTTCAATGGAGGTAAAACTCGTGCAGGGACTTTTAGTCGAAGAAAAACTTCTGTTCACTAGATGTGAGAATTCATCACAGAATCTGGGATGCTCAAAATCATCTTCCGCTCAATTATGATAGCCCGAAGAGAAGGTTTATTGAGAACATTATAATAAATGTGACAATTCAACAGAGTGTTTTAAATCGTCTAAAACATCTATTCCATTAAGGTAAGAATCGAGCAGGAGCTTGTAGTCACAACAAAACGTCTGTTCACTAGATGTGAGAATTCATCACAGAATCTGGGATGCTCAAAAACATCTACTGCTCACGCTTGATAGACAGAAGAAAAAGTTTAGTGACAACTTGATAGTAAATCTAACAACTCAACAGAGCATTTTAAATCGCTTCAACCATCTATTTCATTGAAGAAACACTCGTGCGGAGACTTGCAGTCGCAGCAAAACTTCTGTTCACTATATGTGAGAATTCATCACAGCATCTAGGATGCTAAAAAACATCTATCCCTCACGCTTGATAGACAGAAGAACAAGTTTATTGACAACTATATAATAAATGTGACAATTCAACAGATTATTTTAAATCTTCTAAAACATCTATTTTATCTACGTAAGACTCTAGCAGATGCTTGCAGTCGAAACAAAACTTCTGTTCACTAGATGTGAGAATTCATGACAGAACTGGGATGCCCAAAAACATCTTCCGCTCACGCATGATAGCGCGAAGAGAAGGTTTATTGACAGCATTATAATAAATGTGACAATTCAACAGAACTTTTTTAAGCGTCTAAAACAGCTATTCTATCGAGGTAATACTCGTGCAGGGACTTGTAGTGGAAGCAAAATTTCTGTTCACTAGATGTGAGAATTCATCACAGAATCTGGGATGCTCAAAAACATCTACAGCTAGCGCATGATAGCCCGAAGAGAAGGTTTATTGACAACATTTTTTTAAATGTGACAATTCAACAGAGCGTTTTAAATCGTTCAAAACATCTATTTTATCTACGTAAGACTCCAGCAGAGGCTTGCAGTCGAAACAAAACTTCTTTTCACTAGATGTGCGAATTCATCATCGAATCTGGGATGCTCAAAAACATCTAACACGCACGCTTCATAGTCAGAACAAAAAGTTCAGTGACAACATTATAATAAATGTGACAATTCAAAATAACGTTTTAAAGCGTCTAAAACATCTATTCCATTAAGGTAAGACTCGAGCAGAGACTTGCAGTCGAAGCAAAACTTCTGTTCACTAGATGTGCGAATTCATAAGAGAATCTGGGATGCTCAAAAACATCTAACACGCACGCTTCATAGTCAGAACAAAAAGTTCAGTGACAACATTATAATAAATGTGACAATTCAATAGAACTTTTTTAAGCGTCTAAAACAACTATTCTATCCAGGTAATACTCGTGCACGGACTTGTTGTCGAAGAAAAACTTCTGTTCACTAGATGTGAGAATTCATCACAGAATCTGGGATGCTCAAAAACATCTACCACTCGCGCTTGATAGACAGAAGAAAAAGTTCAGTGACAACTTTATAATAAATGTGACATTTCAACAGAACGTTTTTAAGCGTATAACTCAACTTTTCTATGGAGGTAACACTCGTGCAGGGACTTTTAGTAGAAGAAAAACTTCTGTTCACTAGATGTGAGAATTCATCACAGAATCTATGATGCTCAAAAACATCTACCGCTCACGCTTGATAGACAGAAGAAAAAGTTTAGTGAGAACTTGATAGTAAATCTAACAATTCATTAGAGCGTTTTAAATCGCTTAAAACATCAATTTCATTAAGGTAAGACTCCAGCAGAGGCTTGCAGTCGAAACAATACTTCTGTTCACTAAATGTGTGAATTCATCACAGAATCTGGGATGCTAAAAACATCTACCACTCACGCTTGATAGACAGAAGAACAAGTATATTGACAACTTGATAATAAGTTTTACAATTCAACAGAGCATTTTAAATCGTCTAAAACATCTATTCAATTGAGGAGAGACTCCAGCAGAGACTTGCAGTCAGAAAAAAACATCTGCTCACTAGATGTGAGAATTCATAACAGAATCTGGGATGCTAAAAAACATCTATCGCTCACGCTTGATACACAGAGAAAAAAGTTTAGTGACAACTTGATAGTAAATCTAGCAATTCAACAGAGAATCTTAAATCGTCTAAAGCATTTATTTTATCTACGTAAGACTTCAGCAGAGGCTTGCAGTCGAAAAAAAACTTCTATTCACTAGATGTGAGAATGCATCACAGAATCTTGGATGCTCAAAATCATCTTCCGCTCAATTATGATAGCCTGAAGAGAAGGTTTATTGACAACATTATAATAAATGTGACAATTCAACAGAGTGTTTTAAATCGTCTAAAATATCTATTCCATTAAGGTAAGAATCGAGCAGGGGCTTGTAGTCACAACAAAACGTCTGTTCACTAGATGTGAGAATTCATCACAGAATCTGGGATGCTCAAAAACATCTGCTGCTCACGCTTGATAGACAGAAGAAAAAGTTTAGTGACAACTTGATAGTATATCTAACAACTCAACAGAGCATTTTAAATCGCTTCAACCATCTATTTCATTGAAGTAACACTCGTGCGGAGACTTGCAGTCGCAGCAAAACTTCTGTTCACTAGATGTGAGAATTCATCACAGCATCTAGGATGCTAAAAAACATCTACCCATCACGCTTGTAAACAGAAGAACAAGTTTATTGACAACTATATAATAAATGTGACCATTCAACAGATTATTTTAAATCGTCTAAAACAACTATTCCATCGAGGTAAGACTCACGCAGAGACTTGCAGTCACAACAAAACGTCTGTTCACTAGATGTGAGAATTCATCACAGAATCTGGGATGCTCAAAAACATCTAGAGCTCACGCTTGATAGACAGAAGAGAAGGTTTATTGACAACATTTTTTTAAATGTGACAATTCAACTGAGCGTTTTAAATCGTTTAAAACATCTATTTTATCTACGTAAGACTCCAGGAGAGGCTTGCAGTCGAAACAAAACTTCTGTTCACTAGATGTGCGAATTCATCACCGAATCTTGGATGCTCAAAAACATCTACCACGCACGCTTGATAGGCAGAAGAAAAAGTTTAGTGACAACGTGATAGTAAATCTGACAACTCATCAGAGCTATTTAAATCGCATAAAACATCTATTCCATTGAGGTAACACTCCTGCGGAGACTTGCAGTCGCAGCAAAACTTCTGTTCACTAGATGTGAGAATTCATCACAGAATCTGTGATGCTCAAAAACATCTACCGCTCACGCTTGATAGACAGAAGAAAAGTTTATTGACAATTTTAAAATTAATTATGAAAATACAACAGAGCATTTTAAAACGTCTTAAACAATTATTCCATTAAGGTATGACTCGAGCAGAGACTTTTTATCGAAGCAAAACTTCTATTCACTAGATGTGCGAAATCATCACAGAATCTGGGATGCTCAAAAACATCTACCACGCAAGCTTCATAGTCAGAAGAAAAAGTTCAGTGACAACTTGATAATAAATCTAACAATTCAACCGAACATTTAAAATCGTCTAAAACATCTATTCCTTCGAGGTAAGACTCAAGCAGAGACTTGTGGTCACAACAAAACGTCTGTTTACCAGATATGAGAATTCATCACAGAATCTTGGATGCTCAAAAACATCTACAGCTCACACTTGATAGACAGAAGAAAAAGTTTAGTGACAACTTGATAGTAAATCTGACATTTCAACAGAGCGTTTTAAATCCTTTAAAACATCTATTCCATTAAGGTAAGACTCAAGCAGAGACTTGCAGTCGAAGCAAAAGTTTTGTTCACTAGATGTGCGAGTTCATCACCGAATCTTGGATGTTCAAAAACATCTACCACGCACGCTTCATAGTCAGAAGAAAAAGTTCAGTGACAACATTATAATAAATGTGACAATTCAAAATAACGTTTTAAAGCGTCTAAAACATCTATTCCATTAAGGTAAGACTCGAATGGAGACTTGCAGTCGAAGCAAAACTTCTCTTCACTAGATGTGCGAATTCATCACAGAATCTTGGATGCTCAAAAACATCTAACACACACGCGTCATAGTCAGAAGAAAAAGTTCAGTGACAACATTATAATAAATGTGACAATTCAACAGAACTTTTTTAAGCGTCTAAAACAACTATTCTATCCAGGTAATACTCGTGCACGGACTTGTAGTCTAAGCAAAACTTCTGTTCACTAGATGTGAGAATTCATCACAGAATCTGGGATGCTCAAAAACATCTACCACTCGCACTTGATAGACAGAAGAAGAAGTTCAGTGACAACTTTATAATAAATGTGAAATTTTCAACAGATCGTTTTTAAGCGTCTAAAACAATTTTTCTATGGAGGTAAAAGTCGTGCAGGGACTTTTAGTCGAAGAAAAACTTCTGTTCACTAGATGTGAGAATTCATCACAGAATCTGGGATGCCCAAAATCATCTTCTGCTCAATTATGATAGCCCGAAGAGAATGTTTATTGACAACATTATAATAAATGTGACAATTCAACAGAGTGTTTTAAATCGTCTAAAACATCTATTCCATTAAGGTAAGAATTGAGCAGGGGCTTGTAGTCACAACAAAACGTCTGTTCACTAGATGTGAGAATTCATCACAGAATCTGGGATGCTCAAAAACATCTACTGCTCACGCTTGATAGACAGAAGGAAAAGTTTAGTGACAACTTGATAGTAAATCTAACAACTCAACAGAGTATTTTAAATCGCTTCAACCATCTATTTCATTGAAGTAACACTCGTGCGGAGACTTGCAGTCGCAGCAAAACTTCTGTTCACTAGATGTGAGAATTCATCACAGCATCTAGGATGCTAAAAAACATCTATCCCTCACGCTTGATAGACAGAAGAACAAGTTTATTGACAACTATATAATAAATGTGACCATTCAACAGATTATTTTAAATCTTCTAAAACATCTATTTTATTTACGTAAGACTCCAGCAGAGGCTTGCAGTCGAAACAAAACTTCTGTTCACTAGATGTGAGAATTCATCACAGAATCTGGGATGCTCAAAAACATCTTCCGCTCACGCATGATAGCCCGAAGAGAAGGCTCATCAACAACATTATAATAAATGTGACAATTCAACAGAGTGTGTTAAATAGTCTAAAACATCTATTTTATCTACGTAAGACTCCAGCAGAGGCTTGCAGTCGAAACAAAACTTCTGTTCACCAGATGTGAGAATTCATGACAGAATCTGAGATGCCCAAAAACATCTTCCGCTCACGCATGATAGCGCGAAGAGAAGGTTTATTGACAGCAATATAATAAATGTGACGATTCAACAGAACGTTTTTAAGCGCCTAAAACAGCTATTCTATCTAGGTAATACTCGTGCAGGGACTTGTAGTGGAAGTAACACTTCTGTTCACTAGATATGAGAATTCATCACAGAATCTTGGATGCTCAAAACATCTACCGCTCACGCATGATAGCCCGAAGAGAAAGTTTATTGACAACATTATAATAAATGTGACAAGTCAACAGAGCGTTTTAAATCGTCTAAAACATCTATTTTATCTAGATAAGACTCCAGCAGAGGCTTGTAGTCGAAACAAAACTTCTTTTCCCTAGATGTGCGAATTCATCACCGAATCTTGGATGCTCAAAAACATCTACCACGCACGCTTGATAGGCAGAAGAAAATGTTTAGTGACAACTTGATAGTAAATCTAACAACTCATTAGAGCTTTTTAAATCGAATAAAACATCTATTCCATTGAGGTAACACTCCTGCGGAGACTTGCAGTCGCAGCAAAACTTCTGTTCACTAGATGTGAGAATTCATCACAGAATCTGTGATGCTTAAAAACATCTACCGCTCACGCTTGATAGGCAGAAGAAACGTTTATTGACAATTTTAAAATTAATTATGAAAATACAACAGAGCATTTTAAAACGTCTTAAACAATTATTCCATTAAGGTATGACTCGAGCAGAGACTTTTTATCGAAGCAAAACTTCTATTCACTAGATGTGCGAAATCATCACAGAATCTGGGATGCTCAAAAACATCTACAACGCAAGCTTCATAGTCAGAAGAAAAAGTTCAGTGACAACTTGATAATAAATCTAACAATTCAACCGAACATTTAAAATCGTCTAAAACATCTATTCCTTCGAGGTAAGACTCCAGCAGAGACTTGTGGTCACAACAAAACGTCTGTTTACCAGATGTGAGAATTCATCACAGAATCTTGGATGCTCAAAAACATCTACAACGCAAGCTTCATAGTCAGAAGAAAAAGTTCAGTGACAACTTGATAATAAATCTAACAATTCAACCGAACATTTAAAATCGTCTAAAACATCTATTCCATTGAGGTAACACTCCTGCGGAGACTTGCTGTCGCAGCAAAACTTCTGTTCACTAGATGTGAGAATTCATCACAGAATCTGAGATGCTCAAAAACATCTAACACGCACGCTTCATAGTCTGAAGAAAAAGTTCAGTGACAACATTATAATAAATGTGACAATTCAAGAGAACATTTTTAAGCTTCTAAAACAACTATTCTTTCGAGGTAATACTCGTGCATGGACTTGCAGTCGAAGCAAAACTTCTGTTCACTAGATGTGAGAATTCATCACAGAATTTGGGATGCTCAAAAACATCTACCGCTCACGCTTGATAGGCAGAAGAAAAAGTTTAGTGACAACTTGATAGTAAATCTAACAACTCATCAGAGAGTTTTAAATCGCTTAAAAAATCTATTCCATTGAGGTAACACACCTGCGGAGACTTTCTGTCGCAGCAAAACTTCTGTTCACTAGATGTGAGAATTCATCACAGAATCTGGGATGCTCAAAAACATCTACAGCTCACGCTCGATAGACAAAAGAAAAGTTTATTGACAATATTAAAATTAATCATGACAATTGAACAGAACGTTTTTAAGCTTCTAAAACAACTATTCTTTCGAGGTAATACTCGTGCATGGACTTGCAGTCGAAGCAAAACTTCTGTTCACTAGATGTGAGAATTCATCACAGAATCTGGGATGCTCAAAAACATCTACCGCTCACGCATGATAGCCCGAAGAGATGATTTATTGACAACATTATATTAAATGTGACAATTCAACTGAGCGTTTTAAATCGTCTAAAACATCTATTTGATCGTGGTAAAACTGGGGCAGAGGCTTGTAGTCACAAGAAAACGTCTGTTCACTAGATGTGAGTATTCATCACAGAATCTGGGATGCTCAAAAACATCTAACGCTCACCCTTGATAGACAGAAGAAAAACTTTAGTGGCAACTTGATAGTAAATCTAACAACTCAACAGAGCGTTTTAAATCGCTTAAAACAGCTATTCCATTGAGGTCACACTCGTGCGGAGACTTGCAGTCGCAGCAAAACTTCTGTTCACTAGATGTGAGAATTCATCACAGAATCTGTGATGCTCAAAAACATCTACAGCTCACACTTGATAGACAGAAGAAAACGTTCAGTGACAACTTGATAAAAAATCTGACAATTCAACAAGGCATTTTAAATCGTCTAAAACATCTATTTTATCTACGTAAGACTCCAGCAAAGGCTTGCAGTCGAAACAAAACTTCTGTTCACTAGATGTGAGAATTCATCACAGAATCTGGGATGCTCAAAAACATCTAACACGCACGCTTCATAGTCTGAAGAAAAAGTTCAGTGACAACATTATAATAAATGTGACAATTCAACAGAACGTTTTTAAGCTTCTAAAACAACCATTCTTTCGAGGTAATACTCGTGCATGGACTTGCAGTCGAAGCAATACTTCTGTTCACTAGATGTGAGAATTCATCACAGAATCTGGGATGCTCAAAAACATCTACCGCTCACGCATGATAGCCCGAAGAGAAAGTTTATTGACAACATTATAATAAATGTGACAAGTCAAAAGAGCGTTTTAAATCGTCTAAAACATCTATTTTATCTAGATAAGACTCCAGCAGAGGCTTGTAGTCGAAACAAAACTTCTTTTCCCTAGATGTGCGAATTCATCACCGAATCTTGGATGCTCAAAAACATCTACCACGCACGCTTGATAGGCAGAAGAAAATGTTTAGTGACAACTTGATAGTAAATTAACAACTCATTAGAGCTTTTTAAATCGCATAAAACATCTATTCCATTGAGGTAACACTCCTGTGGAGACTTGCAGTCGCAGCAAAACTTCTGTTCACTAGATGTGAGAATTCATCACAGAATCTGTGATGCTTAAAAACATCTACCGCTCACGCTTGATAGGCAGAAGAAACGTTTATTGACAATTTTAAAATTAATTATGAAAATACAACAGAGCATTTTAAAACGTCTTAAACAATTATTCCATTAAGGTATGACTCGAGCAGAGACTTTTTATCGAAGCAAAACTTCTATTCACTAGATGTGCGAAATCATCACAGAATCTGGGATGCTCAAAAACATCTACAACGCAAGCTTCATAGTCAGAAGAAAAAGTTCAGTGACAACTTGATAATAAATCTAACAATTCAACCGAACATTTAAAATCGTCTAAAACATCTATTCCTTCGAGGTAAGACTCCAGCAGAGACTTGTGGTCACAACAAAACGTCTGTTTACCAGATGTGAGAATTCATCACAGAATCTTGGATGCTCAAAAACATCTACAACGCAAGCTTCATAGTCAGAAGAAAAAGTTCAGTGACAACTTGATAATAAATCTAACAATTCAACCGAACATTTAAAATCGTCTAAAACATCTATTCCATTGAGGTAACACTCCTGCGGAGACTTGCTGTCGCAGCAAAACTTCTGTTCACTAGATGTGAGAATTCATCACAGAATCTGAGATGCTCAAAAACATCTAACACGCACGCTTCATAGTCTGAAGAAAAAGTTCAGTGACAACATTATAATAAATGTGACAATTCAACAGAACATTTTTAAGCTTCTAAAACAACTATTCTTTCGAGGTAATACTCGTGCATGGACTTGCAGTCGAAGCAAAACTTCTGTTCACTAGATGTGAGAATTCATCACAGAATCTGGGATGCTCAAAAACATCTACCGCTCACGCATGATAGCCCGAAAAGATGATTTATTGACAACATTATAGTAAATGTGACAATTCAACTGAGCGTTTTAAATCGTCTAAAACATCTATTTCATCGAGGTAAAACTCAAGCAGTGGCTTGTAGTCACAACAAAACGTCTCTTCACTAGATGTGAGAATTCATCACAGAATTTGGGATGCTCAAAAACATCTACCGCTCACGCTAGATAGGCAGAAGAAAAAGTTTAATGACAACTTGATAGTAAATCTAACAACTCATCAGAGAGTTTTAAATCGCTTAAAAAATCTATTCCATTGAGGTAACACACCTGCGGAGACTTTCTGTCGCAGCAAAACTTCTGTTCACTAGATGTGAGAATTCATCACAGAATCTGGGATGCTCAAAAACATCTACAGCTCACGCTCGATAGACAAAAGAAAAGTTTATTGACAATATTAAAATTAATCATGACAATTCAACAGAACGTTTTTAAGCTTCTAAAACAACTATTCTTTCGAGGTAATACTCGTGCATGGACTTGCATTCGAAGCAAAACTTCTGTTCACTAGATGTGAGAATTCATCACAGAATCTGGGATGCTCAAAAACATCTACCGCTCACGCATGATAGCCCGAAGAGATGATTTATTGACAACATTATATTAAATGTGACAATTCAACTGAGCGTTTTAAATCGTCTAAAACATCTATTTGATCGTGGTAAAACTGGGGCAGAGGCTTGTAGTCACAAGAAAACGTCTGTTCACTAGATGTGAGTATTCATCACAGAATCTGGGATGCTCAAAAACATCTAACGCTCACCCTTGATAGACAGAAGAAAAATTTTAGTGGCAACTTGATAGTAAATCTAACAACTCAACAGAGCGTTTTAAATCGCTTAAAACAGCTATTCCATTGAGGTCACACTCGTGCGGAGACTTGCAGTCGCAGCAAAACTTCTGTTCACTAGATGTGAGAATTCATCACAGAATCTGTGATGCTCAAAAACATCTACAGCTCACACTTGATAGACAGAAGAAAACGTTCAGTGACAACTTGATAAAAAATCTGACAATTCAACAAGGCATTTTAAATCGTCTAAAACATCTATTTTATCTACGTAAGACTCCAGCAAAGGCTTGCAGTCGAAACAAAACTTCTGTTCACTAGATGTGAGAATTCATCACAGAATCTGGGATGCTCAAAAACATCTAACACGCACGCTTCATAGTCTGAAGAAAAAGTTCAGTGACAACATTATAATAAATGTGACAATTCAACAGAACGTTTTTAAGCTTCTAAAACAACTATTCTTTCGAGGTAATACTCGTGCATGGACTTGCAGTCGAAGCAAAACTTCTGTTCACTAGATGTGAGAATTCATCACAGAATCTGGGATGCTCAAAAACATCTACCACGCACGCTTGATAGGCAGAAGAAAATGTTTAGTGACAACTTGATAGTAAATTAACAACTCATTAGAGCTTTTTAAATCGCATAAAACATCTATTCCATTGAGGTAACACTCCTGCGGAGACTTGCAGTCGCAGCAAAACTTCTGTTCACTAGATGTGAGAATTCATCACAGAATCTGTGATGCTTAAAAACATCTACCGCTCACGCTTGATAGGCAGAAGAAACGTTTATTGACAATTTTAAAATTAATTATGAAAATACAACAGAGCATTTTAAAACGTCTTAAACAATTATTCCATTAAGGTATGACTCGAGCAGAGACTTTTTATCGAAGCAAAACTTCTATTCACTAGATGTGCGAAATCATCACAGAATCTGGGATGCTCAAAAACATCTACAACGCAAGCTTCATAGTCAGAAGAAAAAGTTCAGTGACAACTTGATAATAAATCTAACAATTCAACCGAACATTTAAAATCGTCTAAAACATCTATTCCTTCGAGGTAAGACTCCAGCAGAGACTTGTGGTCACAACAAAACGTCTGTTTACCAGATGTGAGAATTCATCACAGAATCTTGGATGCTCAAAAGCATCTACAGCTCACACTTGATGGACAGAAGAAAAAGTTTAGTGACAACTTGATAGTATATCTGACATTTCAACAGAGCGTTTTAAATCCTTTAAAACATCTATTCCATTAAGGTAAGACTCAAGCAGAGACTTGCAGTCGAAGCAAAACTTTTGTTCACTAGATGTGCGAGTTCATCACCGAATCTTGGATGCTCAAAAACATCTACCACGCACGCTTCATAGTCAGAAGAAAAAGTTCAGTGACAACATATAATAAATGTGACAATTCAAAATAACGTTTTAAAGCGTCTAAAACATCTATTCCCTTAAGGTAAGACTCGAGCAGAGACTTGTAGTCGAAGCAAAACTTCTGTTCACTAGATGTGCGAATTCATAACAGAATCTGGGATGCTCAAAAACATCTAACACGCTCGCTTCATAGTCAGAAGAAAAAGTTCAGTGACAACATTATAATAAATGTGACAATTCAACAGAACGTTTTTAAGCGTCTAAAACAACTATTCTTTCGAGGTAATACTCGTGCAGGGACATGCAGTCGAAACAAAACCTCTGTTCACTAGATGTGAGAATTCATCTCAGAATCTGGGATGCTCAAAACATCTACCGCTCTCGCATGATAGCCCGAAGAGAAGGTTTATTGACAACATTATTATAATTGTGACAATTCAACAGAGCGTCTTAAATCGTCTAAAACATCCATCCCATTAAGGTAAGACTCGAATTGAGACCTGCAGTCGAAGCAAAACTTCTGTTCACTAAATGTGAGAATTCATCACAGAATCTGGGATGCTCAAAAACATCTAACACACACGCGTCATAGTCAGAAGAAAAAGTTCAGTGACAACATTATAATAATTGTGAAAATTCAACAGAACTTTTTTAAGCGTCTAAAACAACTATTCTATCCAGGTAATACTCGTGCAAGGACTTGTAGTCGAAGAAAAACTTCTGTTCACTAGATGTGAGAATTCATCACAGAATATGGGATGCTCAAAAACATCTACCACTCGCGCTTGATAGACAGAAGAAAAAGTTCAGTGACAACTTTATAATAAATGTGACATTTCAACAAAGCGTTTTTAAGCGTATAACTCAACTTTTCTATGGAGGTAACACTCGTGTAGGGAATTTTAGTCGAAGAAAAACTTCTGTTCACTAGATGTGAGAATTCAGCACAGAATCTGGGATGCTAAAAAACATCTACCACTCACGCATGATAGACAGAAGAACAAGTATATTGACAACATAATAATAAACCTTACAATTCAACAGAGCATTTTAAATCGTATAAAACATCTATTCCATTGAGGAGAGACTCCAGCAGAGACTTGCAGTCACAACAAAACATCCGCTCACTAGATGTGAGAAGTCATCAGAGAATCTGGGATGCTAAAAAACATCTACCGCTCACGCTTGATAGACAGAGAAAAAAGTTTAGTGACAACTTGATAGTAAATCTAACAATTCAACAGAGCGCTTTAAATCCTTTAAAACATCCATTCCATCGAGGTCACACTCGTGCGGAGACTTGCAGTCGAAGCAAAATTTCTGTTCACTAGATGTGAGAATTCATCACAGAATCTGGGATGCTAAAAAACATCTACCACTCACGCTTGATAGACAGAAGAAAGCGTTCAGTGACAACTTGATAAAAAATCTGACAATTAAACAGAGAATCTTAAATCGTCTAAAGCATCTATTTTATCTACGTAAGACTTCAGCAGAGGCTTGCAGTCGAAACAAAACTTCTGTTCACTAGATGTGAGAATTCATCACAGAATCTGGGATGCTCAAAAACATCTTCCGCTCACGCATGATAGACAGAAGAAAAGTTTATTGACAATTTTATAATTAATTATGAAAATACAGCAGAGCATTTTAAAACGTCTTAAACAATTGTTCCATTAAGGTATCACTAGAGCAGAGACTTTTAGTCGAAACAAAACTTCTGTTCACTAGATGTGCGAAATCATCACAGAATCTGGGATGCTCAAAAACATCTACCGCTCACGCATGATGGCCCGAAGAGAAGATTTATTGACAACATTATAATAAATGTGACAATTCAACTGAGCGTCTTAAATCGTCTAAAACATCTATTTCATCGAGGTAAAACTCAAGCAGTGGCTTGTAGTCACAACAAAACGTCTGTTCACTAGATGTTAGAATTCATCACAGAATTTGGGATGCTCAAAAACATCTACCGCTCACGCTTGATAGGCAGAAGAAAAAGTTTAGTGACAACTTGATAGTAAATCTAACAACTCATCAGAGCGTTTTAAATCGCTTAAAAAATCTATTCCATTGAGGTAACACACATGCGGAGACTTGCTGTCGCAGCAAAACTTCTGTTCACTAGATGTGAGAATTCATCACAGAATCTGGGATGGTCAAAAACATCTACCACGCACGCTTCATAGTCAGAAGAAAAAGTTCAGTGACAACATTATAATAAATGTGACAATTCAAAATAACGTTTTAAAGCGTCTAAAACATCTATTCTTTCGAGGTAATACTCGTGCAGGGACATGTAGTCGAAACAAAACCTCTGTTCACTAGATGTGAGAATTCATCTCAGAATCTGGGATGCTCAAAACATCTACCGCTCTCGCATGATAGCCCGAAGAGAAGGTTTATTGACAACATTATAATAATTGTGACAATTGAACAGAGCGTCTTAAATCGTCTACAGCATCCATCCCATTAAGGTAAGACTCGAATGGAGACTTGCAGTCGAAGCAAAACTTCAGTTCACTAGATGTGCGAATTCATCACAGAATCTGGGATGCTCAAAAACATCTAACACACACGCGTGATAGTCAGAAGAAAAAGTTCAGTGACAACATTATAATAAATGTGACAATTCAACAAAACGTTTTTAAGCGCCTAAAACAATTATTCTATCCAGGTAATACTCGTGCAGTGACTTGTAGTCGAAGCAAAACTTCTGTTCACTAGATGTGAGAATTCATCACAGAATCTGGGATGCTCAAAAACATCTACTACTCACGCTTGATAGACAGAAGAAAAAGCTTAGTGACAACTTGATAGTACATCTAACAATTCAACAGAGCGTTTTAAATGCTTTAAAACATCAATTCCATTAAGGTAAGACTTGAGCAGAGACTTGCAGTCGAAGCAAAAATTCTGTTCACTAGCTATGAGAATTCATCACAGAATCTTGGATGCTCAAAAACATCTACCGCCAACGCATGATAGCCCGAAGAGAAAGTTTATTGACAACATTAAAATAAATGTGACCATTCAACAGAGTGTTTTAAATCGTCTAAAACATCTATCCCATTAAGGTAAGACTCGAGCAGAGACTTGCAGTCGAAGCAAAACTTCTCTTCACTAGATGCGCGAATTGATAACAGAATCTTGGATGCTCAAAAACATCTACCGCTAACGCATGATAGCCCGAAGAGAAAGTTTATTGACAACATTATAATAAATGTGACAATTCAACAGAGCGTTTTAAATCGTGTAAAACATCTATTCCATTAGGGTAGGACTCGAGCAGAGGCTTGCAGTCGAAACAAAACCTTTGTTCACTAGATGTGAGAATTCATCTCAGAATCTGGGATGCTCAAAACATCTACCGCTCACGCATGATAGCCCGAAGAGAAGGTTTATTGACAACATTATAATAATTGTGACAATTCGACAGAGCGTCTTAAATCGTCTAAAACATCCATCCCATTAAGGTAAGACTCGAATGGAGACTTGCAGTCGAAGCAAAACTTCTCTTCACTAGATGTGCGAATTCATCACAGAATCTGGGATGCTCAAAAACATCTAACCCACACGCGTCATAGTCAGAAGAAAAAGTTCAGTGACAACTTTATAATCAATGTGAAATTTCAAAAGATCGTTTTTAAGCGTCTAAAACAACTTTTCTATGGAGGTAAAACTCGTGCAGGGACTTTTAGTCGAAGAAAAACTTCTGTTCACTAGATGTGAGAATTCATCACAGAATCTGGGATGCTTAAAATCATCTTCCGCTCAATTATGATAGCCCGAAGAGAAGGTTTATTGACAACATTATAATAAATGTGACAATTCAACAGAGTGTTTTAAATCGTCTAAAACATCTATTCCATTGAGGCAAGAATCGAGCAGGGGCTTGCAGTCACAACAAAACGTCTGTTCACTAGATGTGAGAATACATCACAGAATCTGGGATGCTCAAAAACATCTACTGCTCACGCTTGATAGACACAAGAAAAAGTTTAGTGACAACTTGATAGTAAATCTGACATATCAACAGAGCATTTAAATCTTTTAAAACATCTATTCCATTAAGGTAAGACTCAAGCAGAGACTTGCAGTCGAAGCAAAACTTTTGTTCACTAGATGTGCGAGTTCATCACCGAATCTTGGATGCTCAAAAACATCTACCACGCACGCTTCATAGTCAGAAGAAAAAGTTCAGTGACAACATTATAATAAATGTGACAATTCAAAATAACGTTTTAAAGCGTCTAAAACATCTATTCTTTCGAGGTAATGCTAGTGCAGGGACATGTAGTCGAAACAAAACCTCTGTTCACTAGATGTGAGAATTCATCTCAGAATCTGGGATGCTCAAAACATCTACCGCTCTCGCATGATAGCCCGAAGAGAAGGTTTATTGACAACATTATAATAATTGTGACAATTCAACAGAGCGTCTTTAATCGTCTACAGCATCCATCCCATTAAGGTAAGACTCGAATGGAGACTTGCAGTCGAAGCAAAACTTCAGTTCACTAGATGTGCGAATTCATCACAGAATCTGGGATGCTCAAAAACATCTAACACACACGCGTCATAGTCAGAAGAAAAAGTTCAGTGACAACATTATAATAAATGTGACAATTCAAAAGAACTTTTTTAAGCGTCTAAAACAACTATTCTATCCAGGTAATACTCGTGCACGGACTTGTAGTCGAAGCAAAACATCTGTTCACTAGATGTGAGAATTCATCACAGAATCTGGGATGCTCAAAAACATCTTCCACTCGCGCTTGATAGACAGAAGAAAAAGTTCAGTGACAACTTTATAACAAATGTGACATTTCAACAGAACGTTTTTAAGCGTATGACTCAACTTTTCTATGGAGGTAACACTCGTCCAGGGACTTTTAGTAGAAGAAAAACTTCTGTTCACTAGATGTGAGAATTCATCACAGAATCTTGGATGCTAAAAAACATCTACCACTCACGCGTGATAGGCAGAAGAACAAGTATATTGACAACTTGATAATAAGTCTTACAATTCAACAGAGCATTTTAAATCGTCTAAAATATCTATTCCATTGAGGAGAGACTCCAGTAGAGACTTGCAGTCACAAAAAAACATCTGCTCACTAGATGTGAGAATTCATCACAGAATCTGGGATGCTAAAAAAGATCTATCGCTGACGCTTGATAGACAGAGAAAAAAGTTCAGTGACAACTTGATAGTAAATCTAACAATTCAACAGAGCTCTTTAAATCGTTTAAAACATCCATTCCATCGAGGTCACACTTATGCGGAGACTTGCATTCGCAGCAAAACTTCTGTTCACTAGATGTGAAAATTCATCACAGAATCTGGGATGCTAAAAATCATCTACCACTCACGCTTGAAAGACAGAAGAAAACGTTCAGTGACAACTTTATAAAAATCTGACAATTCAACAGAGAATCTTAAATCGTCTAAAGCATCTATTTTATCTACGTAAGACTTCAGCAGAGGCTTGTAGTCGAAAAAAAACTTCTTTTCACTAGATATGAGAATTCATCATAGAATCTGGGATGCTCAAAAACATCTTCCGCTCACGCATGATAGCCCGAAGAGAAGGTTTATTGACAACATTATAATAAATGTGACAATTCAACAGAGTGTTTTGAATCGTCTAAAACATCTATTTTATCTACGTAAGACTCCAGCAGAGGCTTGCAGTCGAAACAATACTTCTGTTCACTAGATGTGAGAATGCATCACAGAATCTGGGATGCTCAAAAACATCTTCTGCTCGCGCATGATAGCCCGAAGAGTAGGTTTATTGACAAGATTATAATAAATGTGACAATTCAACAGAGTGTTTTAAATCGTCTAAAAGATCTATTCTATTGAGGTAAGACTCCAGCAGAGGCTTTCAGTCACAACAAAACGTCTGTTCACTAAATGTGAAAGTTCATCACAGAATCTGGGATGCTAAAAAACATCTACAGCTCACGCTTGATAGACAGAGGAAAAGTTTATTGACAATTTTAAAATTAATTATGAAAATACAACAGAGCATTTTAAAACGTCTTAAACAATTTTTCTATTAAGGTATGACTCGAGCAGAGACTTTTAGTCGAAGAAAAACTTCTGTTCACTAGATGTGCGAAATCATCACAGAATCTGGGATGCCAAAAACATCTACCGTTCACGCATGATAACCCGAAGAGAAGGTTTATTGACAACATTATAAAAAATGTTACAATTCAACAGAGCGATTTAAATCGTCTAAAACGTCTATTCCATTAAGGCAAGACTCGAGCAGAGACTTGCAGTCGAAGCAAAATTTCTGTTCACTAGATGTGAGAATTCATCACAGAATCTGGGATGCTCAAAAACATCTACTGCTTACGCTTGATAGAAAGAAGAAAAGTTTATTGACAATTTTATAATTAATTATGAAAATACAGCAGAGCATTTTAAAACGTCTTAAACAATTGTTCCATTAAGGTATCACTAGAGCAGAGACTTTTAGTCGAAACAAAACTTCTGTTCACTAGATGTGCGAAATCATCACAGAATCTGGGATGCTCAAAAACATCTACCGCTCACGCATGATAGCCCGAAGAGAAGATTTATTGACAACATTATAATAAATGTGACAATTCAACTGAGCGTTTTAAATCGTCTAAAACATCTATTCCATTGAAGAAACACTCCTGCAGAGACCTTCTGTCGCAGGAAAACTTCTGTTCACTAGATGTGAGAAGTCATCACAGAATTTGAGATTCTCAGAAACATCTACCGCTCACGCTTGATAGACAGAAGAAAAAGTTTAGTGACAACTTGATAGTAAATCTAACAATTCAACAGAGCGTTTTAAATCTTTCAAAACATCTATTCCATTAAGGAAAGACTCGAGCAGAGACTTGCAGTCGAAGCAAAACTTCAGTTCACTAGATGTGCGAATTAATCACAGAATCTGGGATGCTCAAGAACATCTAACACGCACGCTTCATAGTTTGAAGAAAAAGTTCAGTGACAACATTATAATAAATGTGACAATTCAACAGGACGTTTTTAAGCCTCTAAAACAACTATTCTTTCGAGGTAATACTCGTGCATGGACTTGCAGTCGATGCAAAACTTCTGTTCACTAGATGTGAGAATTCATCACAGAATCTGGGATGCTCAAAAACATCTACCGCTCACGCATGATAGCCCGAAGAGATGATTTATTGACAACATTATAATAAATGTGACAATTCAACTGAGCGTTTTAAATCGTCTAAAACATCTATTTCATCGAGGAAAAACTCAAGCAGTGGCTTGTAGTCACAACAAAACGTCTGTTCACTATATGTGAGTATTCATCACAGAATCTGGGATGCTCAAAAACATCTAACGCTCACCCTTGATAGACAGAAGAAAAATTTTAGTGGCAAATTGATAGTAAATCTAACAACTCAACAGAGCGTTTTAAATCGCTTAAAACAGCTATTCCATTGAGGTCACACTCGTGCGGAGACTTGCAGTCGCAGCAAAACTTTTGTTCACTAGATGTGAGAATTCATCACAGAATCTGTGATGCTCAAAAACATCTACAGCTCACACTTGATAGACAGAAGAAAACGTTCAGTGACAACTTGATAAAAAATCTGACAATTCAACAAGGCATTTTAAATCGTCTAAAACATCTATTCCTTCGAGGTAAGACTCCAGCAGAGACTTGTGGTCACAACAAAACGTCTGTTTACCAGATGTGAGAATTCATCACAGAATCTTGGATGCTCAAAAACATCTACAACGCAAGCTTCATAGTCAGAAGAAAAAGTTCAGTGACAACTTGATAATAAATCTAACAATTCAACCGAACATTTAAAATCGTCTAAAACATCTATTCCATTGAGGTAACACTCCTGCGGAGACTTGCTGTCGCAGCAAAACTTCTGTTCACTAGATGTGAGAATTCATCACAGAATCTGAGATGCTCAAAAACATCTAACACGCACGCTTCATAGTCTGAAGAAAAAGTTCAGTGACAACATTATAATAAATGTGACAATTCAAGAGAACATTTTTAAGCTTCTAAAACAACTATTCTTTCGAGGTAATACTCGTGCATGGACTTGCAGTCGAAGCAAAACTTCTGTTCACTAGATGTGAGAATTCATCACAGAATCTGGGATGCTCAAAAACATCTACCGCTCACGCATGATAGCCCGAAAAGATGATTTATTGACAACATTATAGTAAATGTGACAATTCAACTGAGCGTTTTAAATCGTCTAAAACATCTATTTCATCGAGGTAAAACTCAAGCAGTGGCTTGTAGTCACAACAAAACGTCTCTTCACTAGATGTGAGAATTCATCACAGAATTTGGGATGCTCAAAAACATCTACCGCTCACGCTTGATAGGCAGAAGAAAAAGTTTAGTGACAACTTGATAGTAAATCTAACAACTCATCAGAGAGTTTTAAATCGCTTAAAAAATCTATTCCATTGAGGTAACACACCTGCGGAGACTTTCTGTCGCAGCAAAACTTCTGTTCACTAGATGTGAGAATTCATCACAGAATCTGGGATGCTCAAAAACATCTACAGCTCACGCTCGATAGACAAAAGAAAAGTTTATTGACAATATTAAAATTAATCATGACAATTCAACAGAACGTTTTTAAGCTTCTAAAACAACTATTCTTTCGAGGTAATACTCGTGCATGGACTTGCAGTCGAAGCAAAACTTCTGTTCACTAGATGTGAGAATTCATCACAGAATCTGGGATGCTCAAAAACATCTACCGCTCACGCATGATAGCCCGAAGAGATGATTTATTGACAACATTATATTAAATGTGACAATTCAACTGAGCGTTTTAAATCGTCTAAAACATCTATTTGATCGTGGTAAAACTGGGGCAGAGGCTTGCAGTCACAAGAAAACGTCTGTTCACTAGATGTGAGTATTCATCACAGAATCTGGGATGCTCAAAAACATCTAACGCTCACCCTTGATAGACAGAAGAAAAATTTTAGTGGCAACTTGATAGTAAATCTAACAACTCAACAGAGCGTTTTAAATCGCTTAAAACAGCTATTCCATTGAGGTCACACTCGTGCGGAGACTTGCAGTCGCAGCAAAACTTCTGTTCACTAGATGTGAGAATTCATCACAGAATCTGTGATGCTCAAAAACATCTACAGCTCACACTTGATAGACAGAAGAAAACGTTCATTGACAACTTGATAAAAAATCTGACAATTCAACAAGGCATTTTAAATCGTCTAAAACATCTATTTTATCTACGTAAGACTCCAGCAAAGGCTTGCAGTCGAAACAAAACTTCTGTTCACTAGATGTGAGAATTCATCACAGAATCTGGGATGCTCAAAAACATCTAACACGCACGCTTCATAGTCTGAAGAAAAAGTTCAGTGACAACATTATAATAAATGTGACAATTCAACAGAACGTTTTTAAGCTTCTAAAACAACTATTCTTTCGAGGTAATACTCGTGCATGGACTTGCAGTCGAAGCAAAACTTCTGTTCACTAGATGTGAGAATTCATCACAGAATCTGGGATGCTCAAAAACATCTACCGCTCACGCATGATAGCCCGAAGAGAAAGTTTATTGACAACATTATAATAAATGTGACAAGTCAACAGAGCGTTTTAAATCGTCTAAAACATCTATTTTATCTAGATAAGACTCCAGCAGAGGCTTGTAGTCGAAACAAAACTTCTTTTCCCTAGATGTGCGAATTCATCACCGAATCTTGGATGCTCAAAAACATCTACCACGCACGCTTGATAGGCAGAATAAAATGTTTAGTGACAACTTGATAGTAAATTAACAACTCATTAGAGCTTTTTAAATCGCATAAAACATCTATTCCATTGAGGTAACACTCCTGTGGAGACTTGCAGTCGCAGCAAAACTTCTGTTCACTAGATGTGAGAATTCATCACAGAATCTGTGATGCTTAAAAACATCTACCGCTCACGCTTGATAGGCAGAAGAAACGTTTATTGACAATTTTAAAATTAATTATGAAAGTACAACAGAGCATTTTAAAACGTCTTAAACAATTATTCCATTAAGGTATGACTCGAGCAGAGACTTTTTATCGAAGCAAAACTTCTATTCACTAGATGTGCGAAATCATCACAGAATCTGGGATGCTCAAAAACATCTACAAAGCAAGCTTCATAGTCAGAAGAAAAAGTTCAGTGACAACTTGATAATAAATCTAACAATTCAACCGAACATTTAAAATCGTCTAAAACATCTATTCCTTCGAGGTAAGACTCCAGCAGAGACTTGTGGTCACAACAAAACCTCTGTTTACCAGATGTGAGAATTCATCACAGAATCTTGGATGCTCAAAAACATCTACAACGCAAGCTTCATAGTCAGAAGAAAAAGTTCAGTGACAACTTGATAATAAATCTAACAATTCAACCGAACATTTAAAATCGTCTAAAACATCTATTCCATTGAGGTAACACTCCTGCGGAGACTTGCTGTCGCAGCAAAACTTCTGTTCACTAGATGTGAGAATTCATCACAGAATCTGAGATGCTCAAAAACATCTAACACGCACGCTTCATAGTCTGAAGAAAAAGTTCAGTGACAACATTATAATAAATGTGACAATTCAAGAGAACATTTTTAAGCTTCTAAAACAACTATTCTTTCGAGGTAATACTCGTGCATGGACTTGCAGTCGAAGCAAAACTTCTGTTCACTAGATGTGAGAATTCATCACAGAATCTGGGATGCTCAAAAACATCTACCGCTCACGCATGATAGCCCGAAAAGATGATTTATTGACAACATTATAGTAAATGTGACAATTCAACTGAGCGTTTTAAATCGTCTAAAACATCTATTTCATCGAGGTAAAACTCAAGCAGTGGCTTGTAGTCACAACAAAACGTCTCTTCACTAGATGTGAGAATTCATCACAGAATTTGGGATGCTCAAAAACATCTACCGCTCACGCTTGATAGGCAGAAGAAAAAGTTTAGTGACAACTTGATAGTAAATCTAACAACTCATCAGAGAGTTTTAAATCGCTTAAAAAATCTATTCCATTGAGGTAACACACCTGCGGAGACTTTCTGTCGCAGCAAAACTTCTGTTCACTAGATGTGAGAATTCATCACAGAATCTGGGATGCTCAAAAACATCTACAGCTCACGCTCGATAGACAAAAGAAAAGTTTATTGACAATATTAAAATTAATCATGACAATTCAACAGAACGTTTTTAAGCTTCTAAAACAACTATTCTTTCGAGGTAATACTCGTGCATGGACTTGCAGTCGAAGCAAAACTTCTGTTCACTAGATGTGAGAATTCATCACAGAATCTGGGATGCTCAAAAACATCTACCGCTCACGCATGATAGCCCGAAGAGATGATTTATTGACAACATTATATTAAATGTGACAATTCAACTGAGCATTTTAAATCGTCTAAAACATCTATTTGATCCAGGTAAAACTGGGGCAGAGGCTTGTAGTCACAAGAAAACGTCTGTTCACTAGATGTGAGTATTCATCACAGAATCTGGGATGCTCAAAAACATCTAACGCTCACCCTTGATAGACAGAAGAAAAATTTTAGTGGCAACTTGATAGTAAATCTAACAACTCAACAGAGCGTTTTAAAT
Organism: Aurelia sp. 4 Dawson et al 2005; assembly: GCA_964019985.1. Lineage (NCBI taxonomy): Eukaryota > Metazoa > Cnidaria > Scyphozoa > Semaeostomeae > Ulmaridae > Aurelia > Aurelia sp. 4 Dawson et al 2005. Next base: position 6,816,875 of record OZ026506.1, read on the forward strand.
CGCTTAAAACAGCTATTCCATTGAGGTCACACTCGTGCGGAGACTTGCAGTCGCAGCAAAACTTCTGTTCACTAGATGTGAGAATTCATCACAGAATCTGTGATGCTCAAAAACATCTACAGCTCACACTTGATAGACAGAAGAAAACGTTCAGTGACAACTTGATAAAAAATCTGACAATTCAACAAGGCATTTTAAATCGTCTAAAACATCTATTTTATCTACGTAAGACTCCAGCAAAGGCTTGCAGTCGAAACAAAACTTCTGTTCACTAGATGTGAGAATTAATCACAGAATCTGGGATGCTCAAAAACATCTAACACGCACGCTTCATTGTCTGAAGAAAAAGTTCAGTTACAACATTATAATAAATGTGACAATTCAACAGAACGTTTTTAAGCTTCTAAAACAACTATTCTTTCGAGGTAATACTCGTGCATGGACTTGCAGTCGAAGCAAAACTTCTGTTCACTAGATGTGAGAATTCATCACAGAATCTGGGATGCTCAAAAACATCTACCGCTCACGCATGATAGCCCGAAGAGAAAGTTTATTGACAACATTATAATAAATGTGACAAGTCAACAGAGCGTTTTAAATCGTCTAAAACATCTATTTTATCTAGATAAGACTCCAGCAGAGGCTTGTAGTCGAAACAAAACTTCTTTTCCCTAGATGTGCGAATTCATCACCGAATCTTGGATGCTCAAAAACATCTACCACGCACGCTTGATAAGCAGAAGAAAATGTTTAGTGACAACTTGATAGTAAATTAACAACTCATTAGAGCTTTTTAAATCGCATAAAACATCTATTCCATTGAGGTAACACTCCTGTGGAGACTTGCAGTCGCAGCAAAACTTCTGTTCACTAGATGTGAGAATTCATCACAGAATCTGTGATGCTTAAAAACATCTACCGCTCACGCTTGATAGGCAGAAGAAACGTTTATTGACAATTTTAAAATTAATTATGAAAATACAACAGAGCATTTTAAAACGTCTTAAACAATTATTCCATTAAGGTATGACTCGAGCAGAGACTTTTTATCGAAGCAAAACTTCTATTCACTAGATGTGCGAAATCATCACAAAATCTGGGATGCTCAAAAACATCTACAACGCAAGCTTCATAGTCAGAAGAAAAAGTTCAGTGACAACCTGATAATAAATCTAACAATTCAACCGAACATTTAAAATCGTCTAAAACATCTATTCCTTCGAGGTAAGACTCCAGCAGAGACTTGTGGTCACAACAAAACGTCTGTTTACCAGATGTGAGAATTCATCACAGAATCTTGGATGCTCAAAAGCATCTACAGCTCACACTTGATGGACAGAAGAAAAAGTTTAGTGACAACTTGATAGTATATCTGACATTTCAACAGAGCGTTTTAAATCCTTTAAAACATCTATTCCATTAAGGTAAGACTCAAGCAGAGACTTGCAGTCGAAGCAAAACTTTTGTTCACTAGATGTGCGAGTTCATCACCGAATCTTGGATGCTCAAAAACATCTACCACGCACGCTTCATAGTCAGAAGAAAAAGTTCAGTGACAACATATAATAAATGTGACAATTCAAAATAACGTTTTAAAGCGTCTAAAACATCTATTCCCTTAAGGTAAGACTCGAGCAGAGACTTGTAGTCGAAGCAAAACTTCTGTTCACTAGATGTGCGAATTCATAACAGAATCTGGGATGCTCAAAAACATCTAACACGCTCGCTTCATAGTCAGAAGAAAAAGTTCAGTGACAACATTATAATAAATGTGACAATTCAACAGAACGTTTTTAAGCGTCTAAAACAACTATTCTTTCGAGGTAATACTCGTGCAGGGACATGCAGTCGAAACAAAACCTCTGTTCACTAGATGTGAGAATTCATCTCAGAATCTGGGATGCTCAAAACATCTACCGCTCTCGCATGATAGCCCGAAGAGAAGGTTTATTGACAACATTATAATAATTGTGACAATTCAATAGAGCGTCTTTAATCGTCTAAAACATCCATCCCATTAAGGTAAGACTCGAATGGAGACCTGCAGTCGAAGCAAAACTTCTGTTCACTAGATGTGAGAATTCATCACAGAATCTGGGATGCTCAAAAACATCTAACACACACGCGTCATAGTCAGAAGAAAAAGTTCAGTGACAACATTATAATAAATGTGACAATTCAACAGAACTTTTGTAAGCGTCTAAAACAACTATTCTATCCAGGTAATACTCGTGCAAGGACTTGTAGTCGAAGCAAAACTTCTGTTCACTAGATGTGAGAATTCATCACAGAATCTGGGATGCTCAAAAACATCTACCACTCGCGCTTGATAGACAGAAGAAAAAGTTCAGTGACAACTTTATAATAAATGTGACATTTCAACAAAACGTTTTTAAGCGTATAACTCAACTTTTCTATGGAAGTAACACTCGTGTAGGGAATGTTAGTCGAAGAAAAACTTCTGTTCACTAGATGTGAGAATTCAGCACAGAATCTGGGATGCTAAAAAACATCTACCACTCACGCATGATAGACAGAAGAACAAGTATATTGACAACATAATAATAAACCTTACAATTCAACAGAGCATTTTAAATCGTATAAAACATCTATTCCATTGAGGAGAGACTCCAGCAGAGACTTGCAGTCACAACAAAACATCTGCTCACTAGATGTGAGAAGTCATCACAGAATCTGGGATGCTAAAAAACATCTACCGCTCACGCTTGATAGACAGAGAAAAAAGTTTAGTGACAACTTGATAGTAAATCTAACAATTCAACAGAGCGCTTTAAATCCTTTAAAACATCCATTCCATCGAGGTGACACTCGTGCGGAGACTTGCAGTCGAAGCAAAATTTCTGTTCACTAGATGTGAGAATTCATCACAGAATCTGGGATGCTAAAAAACATCTACCACTCACGCTTGATAGACAGAAGAAAACGTTCAGTGACAACTTGATAAAAAATCTGACAATTCAACAGAGAATCTTAAATCGTCTAAAGCATCTATTTTATCTACGTAAGACTTCAGCAGAGGCTTGCCGTCGAAACAAAACTTCTGTTCACTAGATGTGAGAATTCATCACAGAATCTGGGATGCTCAAAAACATCTTCCGCTCACGCATGATAGACAGAAGAAAAGTTTATTGACAATTTTATAATTAATTATGAAAATACAGCAGAGCATTTTAAAACGTCTTAAACAATTGTTCCATTAAGGTATCACTAGAGCAGAGACTTTTAGTCGAAACAAAACTTCTGTTCACTAGATGTGCGAAATCATCACAGAATCTGGGATGCTCAAAAACATCTACCGCTCACGCATGATGGCCCGAAGAGAAGATTTATTGATAATATTATAATAAATGTTACAATTCAACTGAGCGTTTTAAATCGTCTAAAACATCTATTCCATTGAGGTAACACTCCTGCGGAGACTTGCTGTCGCAGCAAAACTTCTGTTCACTAGATGTGAGAATTCATCACAGAATCTGAGATGCTCAAAAACATCTAACACGCACGCTTCATAGTCTAAAGAAAAAGTTCAGTGACAACATTATAATAAATGTGACAATTCAACAGAACATTTTTAAGCTTCTAAAACAACTATTCTTTCGAGGTAATACTCGTGCATGGACTTGCAGTCGAAGCAAAACTTCTGTTCACTAGATGTGAGAATTCATCACAGAATCTGGGATGCTCAAAAACATCTACCGCTCACGCATGATAGCCCGAAAAGATGATTTATTGACAACATTATAGTAAATGTGACAATTCAACTGAGCGTTTTAAATCGTCTAAAACATCTATTTCATCGAGGTAAAACTCAAGCAGTGGCTTGTAGTCACAACAAAACGTCTCTTCACTAGATGTGAGAATTCATCACAGAATTTGGGATGCTCAAAAACATCTACCGCTCACGCTTGATAGGCAGAAGAAAAAGTTTAGTGACAACTTGATAGTAAATCTAACAACTCATCAGAGAGTTTTAAATCGCTTAAAAAATCTATTCCATTGAGGTAACACACCTGCGGAGACTTTCTGTCGCAGCAAAACTTCTGTTCACTAGATGTGAGAATTCATCACAGAATCTGGGATGCTCAAAAACATCTACAGCTCACGCTCGATAGACAAAAGAAAAGTTTATTGACAATATTAAAATTAATCATGACAATTCAACAGAACGTTTTTAAGCTTCTAAAACAACTATTCTTTCGAGGTAATACTCGTGCATGGACTTGCAGTCGAAGCAAAACTTCTGTTCACTAGATGTGAGAATTCATCACAGAATCTGGGATGCTCAAAAACATCTACCGCTCACGCATGATAGCCCGAAGAGATGATTTATTGACAACATTATATTAAATGTGACAATTCAACTGAGCATTTTAAATCGTCTAAAACATCTATTTGATCGTGGTAAAACTGGGGCAGAGGCTTGTAGTCACAAGAAAACGTCTGTTCACTAGATGTGAGTATTCATCACAGAATCTGGGATGCTCAAAAACATCTAACGCTCACCCTTGATAGACAGAAGAAAAATTTTAGTTGCAACTTGATAGTAAATCTAACAACTCAACAGAGCGTTTTAAATCGCTTAAAACAGCTATTCCATTGAGGTCACACTCGTGCGGAGACTTGCAGTCGCAGCAAAACTTCTGTTCACTAGATGTGAGAATTCATCACAGAATCTGTGATGCTCAAAAACATCTACAACTCACACTTGATAGACAGAAGAAAACGTTAAGTGACAACTTGATAAAAAATCTGACAATTCAACAAGGCATTTTAAATCGTCTAAAACATCTATTTTATCTACGTAAGACTCCAGCAAAGGCTTGCAGTCGAAACAAAACTTCTGTTCACTAGATGTGAGAATTCATCACAGAATCTGGGATGCTCAAAAACATCTAACACGCACGCTTCATAATCTGAAGAAAAAGTTCAGTGACAACATTATGATAAATGTGACAATTCAACAGAACGTTTTTAAGCTTATAAAACAACTATTCTTTCGAGGTAATACTCGTGCATGGACTTGCAGTCGAAGGAAAACTTCTGTTCACTAGATGTGAGAATTCATCACAGAATCTGGGATGCTCAAAAACATCTTCCGCTCACGCATGATAGCCCGAAGAGAAGGTTTATTGACAACTTTATAATAAATGTGACAATTCAACAGAGTGTTTTGAATTGTCTAAAAGATCTATTTTATCTACATAAGACTCCAGCAGAGGCTTGCAGTCGAAACAATACTTTTTTTCACTAGATGTGAGAATTCATCACAGAATCTGGGATGCTCAAAAACATCTACAGCTCACGTTTGATAGATAGAAGAAAAGTTTATTGACAATTTTATAATTAATTATGAAAATACAGCAGAGCATTTTAAAACGTCTGAAACAATTGTTCCATTAAGGTATCACTAGAGCAGAGACATTTAGTAGAAACAAAACTTCTGTTCACTAGATGTGCGAAATCATCACAGAATCTGGGATGCTCAAAAACATCTACCGCTCACGCATGATAGCCGGAAGAGAAGATTTATTGACAACATTATAATAAATGTGACAATTCAACTGAGCGTTTTAAATCGTCTAAAACATCTATTCCATTGAGGTAACACTCCTTCGGAGACTTGCTGTCGCAGCAAAACTTCTGTTCACTAGATGTGAGAATTCATCACAGAATCTGAGATGCTCAAAAACATCTACCGCTCACGCTTGATAGACAAAAGAAAAAGTTTAGTGACAACTTGATAGTAAATCCAACAATTCAACAGGGCGCTTTAAATCTTTCAAAACATCTATTCCATTAAGGTAAGACTCGAGCAGAGACTTGCAGTCGAAGCAAAACTTCAGTTCACTAGATGTGCGAATTCACCACAGAATCTGGGATGCTCAGAAACATCTAACACGCACGCTTCATAGTCTGAAGAAAAAGTTCAGTGACAACATTATGATAAATATGACAATTCAACAGAACGTTTTTAAGCTTCTAAAACAACTAATCTTTCGAGGTAATACTCGTGCATGGACTTGCAGTCGAAGCAAAACTTCTGTTCACCAGTTGTGAGAATTCATCATAGAATCTGGGATGCTCAAAAACATCTACCGATCACGCATTATAGCCCGAAGAGATGATTTATTGACAACTTTATAATAAATGTGACAATTCAACTGAGCGTCTTAAATCGTCTAAAACATCTATTTCATCGAGGTAAAACTCAAGCAGTGGCTTGTAGTCACAACAAAACGTCTGTTCACTAGATGTTAGAATTCATCACAGAATTTGGGATGCTCAAAAACATCTACCGCTCACGCTTGATAGGCAGAAGAAAAAGTTTAGTGACAACTTGATAGTAAATCTAACAACTCATCAGAGCGTTTTAAATCGCTTAAAAAATCTATTCCATTGAGGTAACACACATGCGGAGACTTGCTGTCGCAGCAAAACTTCTGTTCACTAGATGTGAGAATTCATCACAGAATCTGGGATGCTCAAAAACAGCTACCACGCACGCTTCATAGTCAGAAGAAAAAGTTCAGTGACAACATTATAATAAATGTGACAATTCAAAATAACGTTTTAAAGCGTCTAAAACATCAATTCTTTCGAGGTAATACTCGTGCAGGGACATGTAGTCGAAACAAAACCTCTGTTCACTAGATGTGAGAATTCATCACAGAATCTGGGATGCTCAAAAACATCTACCGCTCACGCATGTTAGCCCGAAGAGATGATTTATTGACAACATTATAATAAATGTGACAATTCAACTGAGCGTTTTAAATCGTCTAAAACATCTATTTCATCGAGGTAAAACTCAAGCAGTGGCTTGTAGTCACAACAAAACGTCTGTTCACTATATGTGAGAATTCATCACAGAATTTGGGATGCTCAAAAACATCTACCGCTCACGCTTGATAGGCAGAAGAAAAAGTTTAGTGACAACTTGATAGTAAATCTAACAACTCATCAGAGCGTTTTAAATCGCTTAAAAAATCTATTCCATTGAGGTAACACACCTGCGGAGACTTGCAGTCGCAGCAAAACTTCTGTTCACTATATGTGAGAATTCATCACAGAATCTGGGATGCTCAAAAACATCTACAGCTCACACTTGATAGACAGAAGAAAACGTTCAGTGACAACTTGATAAAAAATCTGACAATTCAACAGAGCATTTTAGATCGTCTACAACATCTATTTTATCTACGTAAGACTCCAGGAAAGGCTTGCAGTCGAAACAAAACTTCTGTTCACTGGATGTGAGAATTCATCACAGAATCTGGGATGCTCAAAAACATCTACCACGCACGCTTCATAGTCAGAAGAAAAAGTTCAGTGACAACATTATAATAAATGTGACAATTCAAAATAACGTTTTAAAGCGTCTAAAACATCAATTCTTTCGAGGTAATACTCGTGCAGGGACATGTAGTCGAAACAAAACCTCTGTTCACTAGATGTGAGAATTCATCTCAGAATCTGGGATGCTCAAAACATCTACCGCTCTCGCATGATAGCCCGAAGAGAAGGTTTGTTGACAACATTATAATAATTGTGACAATTGAACAGAGCGTCTTAAATCGTCTACAGCATCCATCCCATTAAGGTAAGACTCGAATGGAGACTTGCAGTCGAAGCAAAACTTCAGTTCACTAGATGTGCGAATTCATCACAGAATCTGGGATGCTCAAAAACATCTAACACACACGCGTCATAGTCAGAAGAAAAAGTTCAGTGACAACATTATAATAAATGTGACAATTCAACAAAACGTTTTTAAGCGCCTAAAACAACTATTCTATCCAGGTAATACTCGTGCAGTGACTTGTAGTCGAAGCAAAACTTCTGTTCACTAGATGTGAGAATTCATCACAGAATCTGGGATGCTCAAAAACATCTACTACTCACGCTTGATAGACAGAAGAAAAAGTTTAAAGACAACTTGATAGTACATCTAACAATTCAACAGAGCGTTTTAAATGCTTTAAAACATCAATTCCATTAAGGTAAGACTTGAGCAGAGACTTGCAGTCGAAGCAAAAATTCTGTTCACTAGCGATGAGAATTCATCACAGAATCTTGGATGCTCAAAAACATCTACCGCTAACGCATGATAGCCCGAAGAGAAAGTTTATTGACAACATTAAAATAAATGTGACCATTCAACAGAGTGTTTTAAATCGTCTAAAACATCTATCCCATTAAGGTAAGACTCGAGCAGAGACTTGCAGTCGAAGCAAAACTTCTCTTCACTAGATGCGCGAATTGATCACAGAATCTTGGATGCTCAAAAACATCTACCGCTAACGCATGATAGCCCGAAGAGAAAGTTTATTGACAACATTATAATAAATGTGATAATTCAACAGAGCGTTTTAAATCGTGTAAAACATCTATTCCATTAGGGTAGGACTCGAGCAGAGGCTTGCAGTCGAAACAAAACCTTTGTTCACTAGATGTGAGAATTCATCTCAGAATCTGGGATGCTCAAAACATCTACCGCTCACGCATGATAGCCCGAAGAGAAGGTTTATTGACAACATTATAATAATTGTGACAATTCGACAGAGCGTCTTAAATCGTCTAAAACATCCATCCCATTAAGGTAAGACTCGAATGGAGACTTGCAGTCGAAGCAAAACTTCTCTTCACTAGATGTGCGAATTCATCACAGAATCTTTGATGCTCAAAAACATCTAACCCACACGCGTCATAGTCAGAAGAAAAAGTTCAGTGACAACTTTATAATCAATGTGAAATTTCAACAGATCGTTTTTAAGGGTCTAAAACAACTTTTCTATGGAGGTAAACTCGTGCAGGGACTTTTAGTCGAAGAAAAACTTCTGTTCACTAGATGTGAGAATTCATCACAGAATCTGGGATGCTTAAAATCATCTTCCGCTCAATTATGATAGCCCGAAGAGAAGGTTTAGTGACAACATTATAATAAATGTGACAATTCAACAGAGTGTTTTAAATCGTCTAAAACATCTATTCCATTAAGGTAAGAATCGAGCTGGGGCTTGCAGTCACAACAAAACGTCTGTTCACTAGATGTGAGAATTCATCACAGAATCTGGGATGCTCAAAAACATCTACTGCTGACGCTTGATAGACACAAGAAAAAGTTTAGTGACAACTTGATAGTACATCTAACAATTCAACAGAGCGTTTTAAATGCTTTAAAACATCAATTCCATTAAGGTAAGACTTGAGCAGAGACTTGCAGTCGAAGCAAAAATTCTGTTCACTAGCTATGAGAATTCATCACAGAATCTTGGATGCTCAAAAACATCTACCGCTAACGCATGATAGCCCGAAGAGAAAGTTTATTGACAACATTAAAATAAATGTGACCATTCAACAGAGTGTTTTAAATCGTCTAAAACATCTATCCCATTAAGGTAAGACTCGAGCAGAGACTTGCAGTCGAAGCAAAACTTCTCTTCACTAGATGCGCGAATTGATCACAGAATCTTGGATGCTCAAAAACATCTACCGCTAACGCATGATAGCCCGAAGAGAAAGTTTATTGACAACATTATAATAAATGTGACAATTCAACAGAGCGTTTTAAATCGTGTAAAACATCTATTCCATTAGGGTAGGACTCGAGCAGAGGCTTGCAGTCGAAACAAAACCTTTGTTCACTAGATGTGAGAATTCATCTCAGAATCTGGGATGCTCAAAACATCTACCGCCCCCGCATGATAGCCCGAAGAGAAGGTTTATTGACAACATTATAATAATTGTGACAATTCGACAGAGCGTCTTAAATCGTCTAAAACATCCATCCCATTAAGGTAAGACTCGAATGGAGACTTGCAGTCGAAGCAAAACTTCTCTTCACTAGATGTGCGAATTCATCACAGAATCTTTGATGCTCAAAAACATCTAACCCACACGCGTCATAGTCAGAAGAAAAAGTTCAGTGACAACTTTATAATCAATGTGAAATTTCAACAGATCGTTTTTAAGGGTCTAAAACAACTTTTCTATGGAGGTAAAACTCGTGCAGGGACTTTTAGTCGAAGAAAAACTTCTGTTCACTAGATGTGAGAATTCATCACAGAATCTGGGATGCTTAAAATCATCTTCCGCTCAATTATGATAGCCCGAAGAGAAGGTTTATTGACAACATTATAATAAATGTGACAATTCAACAGAGTGTTTTAAATCGTCTAAAACATCTATTCCATTAAGGTAAGAATCGAGCTGGGGCTTGCAGTCACAACAAAACGTCTGTTCACTAGATGTGAGAATTCATCACAGAATCTGGGATGCTCAAAAACATCTACTGCTGACGCTTGATAGACACAAGAAAAAGTTTAGTGACAACTTGATAGTAAATCTGACATATCAACAGAGCATTTAAATCTTTTAAAACATCTATTCCATTAAGGTAAGACTCAAGCAGAGACTTGCAGTCGAAGCAAAACTTTTGTTCACTAGATGTGCGAGTTCATCACCGAATCTTGGATGCTCAAAAACATCTACCACGCACGCTTCATAGTCAGAAGAAAAAGTTCAGTGACAACATTATAATAAATGTGACAATTCAAAATAACGTTTTAAAGCGTCTAAAACATCTATTCTTTCGAGGTAATACTCGTGCAGGGACATGTAGTCGAAACAAAACCTCTGTTCACTAGATGTGAGAATTCATCTCAGAATCTGGGATGCTCAAAACATCTACCGCTCTCGCATGATAGCCCGAAGAGAAGGTTTATTGACAACATTATAATAATTGTGACAATTCAACAGAGCGTCTTTAATCGTCTACAGCATCCATCCCATTAAGGTAAGACTCGAATGGAGACTTGCAGTCGAAGCAAAACTTCAGTTCACTAGATGTGCGAATTCATCACAGAATCTGGGATGCTCAAAAACATCTAACACACACGCGTCATAGTCAGAAGAAAAAGTTCAGTGACAACATTATAATAAATGTGACAATTCAAAAGAACTTTTTTAAGCGTCTAAAACAACTATTCTATCCAGGTAATACTCGTGCACGGACTTGTAGTCGAAGCAAAACTTCTGTTCACTAGATGTGAGAATTCATCACAGAATCTGGGATGCTCAAAAACATCTTCCACTCGCGCTTGATAGACAGAAGAAAAAGTTCAGTGACAACGTTATAATAAATGTGACATTTCAACAGAACGTTTTTAAGCGTATAACTCAACTTTTCTATGGAGGTAACACTCGTCCAGGGACTTTTAGTAGAAGAAAAACTTCTGTTCACTAGATGTGAGAATTCATCACAGAATCTGGGATGCTAAAAAAGATCTATCGCTGACGCTTGATAGACAGAGAAAAAAGTTCAGTGACAACTTGATAGTAAATCTAACAATTCAACAGAGCTCTTTAAATCGTTTAAAACATCCATTCCATCGAGGTCACACTTATGCGGAGACTTGCAGTCGCAGCAAAACTTCTGTTTACTAGATGTGAAAATTCATCACAGAATCTGGGATGCTAAAAATCATCTACCACTCACGCTTGAAAGACAGAAGAAAACGTTCAGTGACAACTTTATAAAAATCTGACAATTCAACAGAGAATCTTAAATCGTCTAAAGCATCTATTTTATCTACGTAAGACTTCAGCAGAGGCTTGTAGTCGAAAAAAAAACTTCTGTTCACTAGATGTGAGAATTCATCATAGAATCTGGGATGCTCAAAAACATCTTCCGCTCACGCATGATAGCCCGAAGAGAAGGTTTATTGACAACATTATAATAAATATGACAATTCGACAGAGCGTCTTAAAAAAGTTCAGTGACAACTTTATAATAAATGTGACATTTCAACAGAACGTTTTTAAGCGTATAACTCAACTTTTCTATGGAGGTAACACTCGTCCAGGGACTTTTAGTAGAAGAAAAACTTCTGTTCACTAGATGTGAGAATTCATCACAGAATCTGGGATGCTAAAAAAGATCTATCGCTGACGCTTGATAGACAGAGAAAAAAGTTCAGTGACAACTTGATAGTAAATCTAACAATTCAACAGAGCTCTTTAAATCGTTTAAAACATCCATTCCATCGAGGTCACACTTATGCGGAGACTTGCAGTCGCAGCAAAACTTCTGTTCACTAGATGTGAAAATTCATCACAGAATCTGGGATGCTAAAAATCATCTACCACTCACGCTTGAAAGACAGAAGAAAACGTTCAGTGACAACTTTATAAAAATCTGACAATTCAACAGAGAATCTTAAATCGTCTAAAGCATCTATTTTATCTACGTAAGACTTCAGCAAAGGCTTGTAGTCGAAAAAAAACTTCTGTTCACTAGATGTGAGAATTCATCATAGAATCTGGGATGCTCAAAAACATCTTCCGCTCACGCATGATAGCCCGAAGAGAAGGTTTATTGACAACATTATAATAAATGTGACAATTCAACAGAGTGTTTTGAATCGTCTAAAACATCTATTCCATTAAGGTAAGAATCGAGCAGGGGCTTGCAGTCACAACAAAACGTCTGTTCACTAGATGTGAGAATTCATCACAGAATCTGGGATGCTCAAAAACATCTACTGCTGACGCTTGATAGACACAAGAAAAAGTTTAGTGACAACTTGATAGTAAATCTGACATATCAACAGAGCATTTAAATCTTTTAAAACATCTATTCCATTAAGGTAAGACTCAAGCAGAGACTTGCAGTCGAAGCAAAACTTTTGTTCACTAGATGTGCGAGTACATCACCGAATCTTGGATGCTCAAAAACATCTACCACGCACGCTTCATAGTCAGAAGAAAAAGTTCAGTGACAACATTATAATAAATGTGACAATTCAAAATAACGTTTTAAAGCGTCTAAAACATCTATTCTTTCGAGGTAATACTTGGCAGGGACATGTAGTCGAAACAAAACCTCTGTTCACTAGATGTGAGAATTCATCTCAGAATCTGGGATGCTCAAAACATCTACCGTTCTCGCATGATAGCCCGAAGAGAAGGTTTATTGACAACATTATAATAATTGTGACAATTCAACAGAGCGTCTTTAATCGTCTACAGCATCCATCCCATTAAGGTAAGACTCGAATGGAGACTTGCAGTCGAAGCAAAACTTCAGTTCACTAGATGTGCGAATTCATCACAGAATCTGGGATGCTCAAAAACATCTAACACACACGCGTCATAGTCAGAAGAAAAAGTTCAGTGACAACATTATAATAAATGTGACAATTCAAAATAACGTTTTAAAGCGTCTAAAACATCAATTCTTTCGAGGTAATACTCGTGCAGGGACATGTAGTCGAAACAAAACCTCTGTTCACTAGATGTGAGAATTCATCACAGAATCTGGGATGCTCAAAAACATCTACCGCTCACGCATGTTAGCCCGAAGAGATGATTTATTGACAACATTATAATAAATGTGACAATTCAACTGAGCGTTTTAAATCGTCTAAAACATCTATTTCATCGAGGTAAAACTCAAGCAGTGGCTTGTAGTCACAACAAAACGTCTGTTCACTATATGTGAGAATTCATCACAGAATTTGGGATGCTCAAAAACATCTACCGCTCACGCTTGATAGGCAGAAGAAAAAGTTTAGTGACAACTTGATAGTAAATCTAACAACTCATCAGAGCGTTTTAAATCGCTTAAAAAATCTATTCCATTGAGGTAACACACCTGCGGAGACTTGCAGTCGCAGCAAAACTTCTGTTCACTATATGTGAGAATTCATCACAGAATCTGGGATGCTCAAAAACATCTACAGCTCACACTTGATAGACAGAAGAAAACGTTCAGTGACAACTTGATAAAAAATCTGACAATTCAACAGAGCATTTTAGATCGTCTACAACATCTATTTTATCTACGTAAGACTCCAGGAAAGGCTTGCAGTCGAAACAAAACTTCTGTTCACTGGATGTGAGAATTCATCACAGAATCTGGGATGCTCAAAAACATCTACCACGCACGCTTCATAGTCAGAAGAAAAAGTTCAGTGACAACATTATAATAAATGTGACAATTCAAAATAACGTTTTAAAGCGTCTAAAACATCAATTCTTTCGAGGTAATACTCGTGCAGGGACATGTAGTCGAAACAAAACCTCTGTTCACTAGATGTGAGAATTCATCTCAGAATCTGGGATGCTCAAAACATCTACCGCTCTCGCATGATAGCCCGAAGAGAAGGTTTGTTGACAACATTATAATAATTGTGACAATTGAACAGAGCGTCTTAAATCGTCTACAGCATCCATCCCATTAAGGTAAGACTCGAATGGAGACTTGCAGTCGAAGCAAAACTTCAGTTCACTAGATGTGCGAATTCATCACAGAATCTGGGATGCTCAAAAACATCTAACACACACGCGTCATAGTCAGAAGAAAAAGTTCAGTGACAACATTATAATAAATGTGACAATTCAACAAAACGTTTTTAAGCGCCTAAAACAACTATTCTATCCAGGTAATACTCGTGCAGTGACTTGTAGTCGAAGCAAAACTTCTGTTCACTAGATGTGAGAATTCATCACAGAATCTGGGATGCTCAAAAACATCTACTACTCACGCTTGATAGACAGAAGAAAAAGTTTAAAGACAACTTGATAGTACATCTAACAATTCAACAGAGCGTTTTAAATGCTTTAAAACATCAATTCCATTAAGGTAAGACTTGAGCAGAGACTTGCAGTCGAAGCAAAAATTCTGTTCACTAGCGATGAGAATTCATCACAGAATCTTGGATGCTCAAAAACATCTACCGCTAACGCATGATAGCCCGAAGAGAAAGTTTATTGACAACATTAAAATAAATGTGACCATTCAACAGAGTGTTTTAAATCGTCTAAAACATCTATCCCATTAAGGTAAGACTCGAGCAGAGACTTGCAGTCGAAGCAAAACTTCTCTTCACTAGATGCGCGAATTGATCACAGAATCTTGGATGCTCAAAAACATCTACCGCTAACGCATGATAGCCCGAAGAGAAAGTTTATTGACAACATTATAATAAATGTGATAATTCAACAGAGCGTTTTAAATCGTGTAAAACATCTATTCCATTAGGGTAGGACTCGAGCAGAGGCTTGCAGTCGAAACAAAACCTTTGTTCACTAGATGTGAGAATTCATCTCAGAATCTGGGATGCTCAAAACATCTACCGCTCACGCATGATAGCCCGAAGAGAAGGTTTATTGACAACATTATAATAATTGTGACAATTCGACAGAGCGTCTTAAATCGTCTAAAACATCCATCCCATTAAGGTAAGACTCGAATGGAGACTTGCAGTCGAAGCAAAACTTCTCTTCACTAGATGTGCGAATTCATCACAGAATCTTTGATGCTCAAAAACATCTAACCCACACGCGTCATAGTCAGAAGAAAAAGTTCAGTGACAACTTTATAATCAATGTGAAATTTCAACAGATCGTTTTTAAGGGTCTAAAACAACTTTTCTATGGAGGTAAACTCGTGCAGGGACTTTTAGTCGAAGAAAAACTTCTGTTCACTAGATGTGAGAATTCATCACAGAATCTGGGATGCTTAAAATCATCTTCCGCTCAATTATGATAGCCCGAAGAGAAGGTTTATTGACAACATTATAATAAATGTGACAATTCAACAGAGTGTTTTAAATCGTCTAAAACATCTATTCCATTAAGGTAAGAATCGAGCTGGGGCTTGCAGTCACAACAAAACGTCTGTTCACTAGATGTGAGAATTCATCACAGAATCTGGGATGCTCAAAAACATCTACTGCTGACGCTTGATAGACACAAGAAAAAGTTTAGTGACAACTTGATAGTACATCTAACAATTCAACAGAGCGTTTTAAATGCTTTAAAACATCAATTCCATTAAGGTAAGACTTGAGCAGAGACTTGCAGTCGAAGCAAAAATTCTGTTCACTAGCTATGAGAATTCATCACAGAATCTTGGATGCTCAAAAACATCTACCGCTAACGCATGATAGCCCGAAGAGAAAGTTTATTGACAACATTAAAATAAATGTGACCATTCAACAGAGTGTTTTAAATCGTCTAAAACATCTATCCCATTAAGGTAAGACTCGAGCAGAGACTTGCAGTCGAAGCAAAACTTCTCTTCACTAGATGCGCGAATTGATCACAGAATCTTGGATGCTCAAAAACATCTACCGCTAACGCATGATAGCCCGAAGAGAAAGTTTATTGACAACATTATAATAAATGTGACAATTCAACAGAGCGTTTTAAATCGTGTAAAACATCTATTCCATTAGGGTAGGACTCGAGCAGAGGCTTGCAGTCGAAACAAAACCTTTGTTCACTAGATGTGAGAATTCATCTCAGAATCTGGGATGCTCAAAACATCTACCGCCCCCGCATGATAGCCCGAAGAGAAGGTTTATTGACAACATTATAATAATTGTGACAATTCGACAGAGCGTCTTAAATCGTCTAAAACATCCATCCCATTAAGGTAAGACTCGAATGGAGACTTGCAGTCGAAGCAAAACTTCTCTTCACTAGATGTGCGAATTCATCACAGAATCTTTGATGCTCAAAAACATCTAACCCACACGCGTCATAGTCAGAAGAAAAAGTTCAGTGACAACTTTATAATCAATGTGAAATTTCAACAGATCGTTTTTAAGGGTCTAAAACAACTTTTCTATGGAGGTAAAACTCGTGCAGGGACTTTTAGTCGAAGAAAAACTTCTGTTCACTAGATGTGAGAATTCATCACAGAATCTGGGATGCTTAAAATCATCTTCCGCTCAATTATGATAGCCCGAAGAGAAGGTTTATTGACAACATTATAATAAATGTGACAATTCAACAGAGTGTTTTAAATCGTCTAAAACATCTATTCCATTAAGGTAAGAATCGAGCTGGGGCTTGCAGTCACAACAAAACGTCTGTTCACTAGATGTGAGAATTCATCACAGAATCTGGGATGCTCAAAAACATCTACTGCTGACGCTTGATAGACACAAGAAAAAGTTTAGTGACAACTTGATAGTAAATCTGACATATCAACAGAGCATTTAAATCTTTTAAAACATCTATTCCATTAAGGTAAGACTCAAGCAGAGACTTGCAGTCGAAGCAAAACTTTTGTTCACTAGATGTGCGAGTTCATCACCGAATCTTGGATGCTCAAAAACATCTACCACGCACGCTTCATAGTCAGAAGAAAAAGTTCAGTGACAACATTATAATAAATGTGACAATTCAAAATAACGTTTTAAAGCGTCTAAAACATCTATTCTTTCGAGGTAATACTCGTGCAGGGACATGTAGTCGAAACAAAACCTCTGTTCACTAGATGTGAGAATTCATCTCAGAATCTGGGATGCTCAAAACATCTACCGCTCTCGCATGATAGCCCGAAGAGAAGGTTTATTGACAACATTATAATAATTGTGACAATTCAACAGAGCGTCTTTAATCGTCTACAGCATCCATCCCATTAAGGTAAGACTCGAATGGAGACTTGCAGTCGAAGCAAAACTTCAGTTCACTAGATGTGCGAATTCATCACAGAATCTGGGATGCTCAAAAACATCTAACACACACGCGTCATAGTCAGAAGAAAAAGTTCAGTGACAACATTATAATAAATGTGACAATTCAAAAGAACTTTTTTAAGCGTCTAAAACAACTATTCTATCCAGGTAATACTCGTGCACGGACTTGTAGTCGAAGCAAAACTTCTGTTCACTAGATGTGAGAATTCATCACAGAATCTGGGATGCTCAAAAACATCTTCCACTCGCGCTTGATAGACAGAAGAAAAAGTTCAGTGACAACGTTATAATAAATGTGACATTTCAACAGAACGTTTTTAAGCGTATAACTCAACTTTTCTATGGAGGTAACACTCGTCCAGGGACTTTTAGTAGAAGAAAAACTTCTGTTCACTAGATGTGAGAATTCATCACAGAATCTGGGATGCTAAAAAAGATCTATCGCTGACGCTTGATAGACAGAGAAAAAAGTTCAGTGACAACTTGATAGTAAATCTAACAATTCAACAGAGCTCTTTAAATCGTTTAAAACATCCATTCCATCGAGGTCACACTTATGCGGAGACTTGCAGTCGCAGCAAAACTTCTGTTTACTAGATGTGAAAATTCATCACAGAATCTGGGATGCTAAAAATCATCTACCACTCACGCTTGAAAGACAGAAGAAAACGTTCAGTGACAACTTTATAAAAATCTGACAATTCAACAGAGAATCTTAAATCGTCTAAAGCATCTATTTTATCTACGTAAGACTTCAGCAGAGGCTTGTAGTCGAAAAAAAACTTCTGTTCACTAGATGTGAGAATTCATCATAGAATCTGGGATGCTCAAAAACATCTTCCGCTCACGCATGATAGCCCGAAGAGAAGGTTTATTGACAACATTATAATAAATATGACAATTCGACAGAGCGTCTTAAAAAAGTTCAGTGACAACTTTATAATAAATGTGACATTTCAACAGAACGTTTTTAAGCGTATAACTCAACTTTTCTATGGAGGTAACACTCGTCCAGGGACTTTTAGTAGAAGAAAAACTTCTGTTCACTAGATGTGAGAATTCATCACAGAATCTGGGATGCTAAAAAAGATCTATCGCTGACGCTTGATAGACAGAGAAAAAAGTTCAGTGACAACTTGATAGTAAATCTAACAATTCAACAGAGCTCTTTAAATCGTTTAAAACATCCATTCCATCGAGGTCACACTTATGCGGAGACTTGCAGTCGCAGCAAAACTTCTGTTCACTAGATGTGAAAATTCATCACAGAATCTGGGATGCTAAAAATCATCTACCACTCACGCTTGAAAGACAGAAGAAAACGTTCAGTGACAACTTTATAAAAATCTGACAATTCAACAGAGAATCTTAAATCGTCTAAAGCATCTATTTTATCTACGTAAGACTTCAGCAAAGGCTTGTAGTCGAAAAAAAACTTCTGTTCACTAGATGTGAGAATTCATCATAGAATCTGGGATGCTCAAAAACATCTTCCGCTCACGCATGATAGCCCGAAGAGAAGGTTTATTGACAACATTATAATAAATGTGACAATTCAACAGAGTGTTTTGAATCGTCTAAAACATCTATTCCATTAAGGTAAGAATCGAGCAGGGGCTTGCAGTCACAACAAAACGTCTGTTCACTAGATGTGAGAATTCATCACAGAATCTGGGATGCTCAAAAACATCTACTGCTGACGCTTGATAGACACAAGAAAAAGTTTAGTGACAACTTGATAGTAAATCTGACATATCAACAGAGCATTTAAATCTTTTAAAACATCTATTCCATTAAGGTAAGACTCAAGCAGAGACTTGCAGTCGAAGCAAAACTTTTGTTCACTAGATGTGCGAGTACATCACCGAATCTTGGATGCTCAAAAACATCTACCACGCACGCTTCATAGTCAGAAGAAAAAGTTCAGTGACAACATTATAATAAATGTGACAATTCAAAATAACGTTTTAAAGCGTCTAAAACATCTATTCTTTCGAGGTAATACTTGGCAGGGACATGTAGTCGAAACAAAACCTCTGTTCACTAGATGTGAGAATTCATCTCAGAATCTGGGATGCTCAAAACATCTACCGTTCTCGCATGATAGCCCGAAGAGAAGGTTTATTGACAACATTATAATAATTGTGACAATTCAACAGAGCGTCTTTAATCGTCTACAGCATCCATCCCATTAAGGTAAGACTCGAATGGAGACTTGCAGTCGAAGCAAAACTTCAGTTCACTAGATGTGCGAATTCATCACAGAATCTGGGATGCTCAAAAACATCTAACACACACGCGTCATAGTCAGAAGAAAAAGTTCAGTGACAACATTATAATAAATGTGACAATTCAAAAGAACTTTTTTAAGCGTCGAAAACAACTATTCTATCCAGGTAATACTCGTGCACGGACTTGTAGTCGAAGCAAAACTTCTGTTCACTAGATGTGAGAATTCATCACAGAATCTGGGATGCTCAAAAACATCTTCCACTCGCGCTTGATAGACAGAAGAAAAAGTTCAGTGACAACTTTATAATAAATGTGACATTTCAACAGAACGTTTTTAAGCGTATAACTTAACTTTTCTATGGAGGTAACACTCGTCCAGGGACTTTTAGTAGAAGAAAAACTTCGGTTCACTAGATGTGAGAATTCATCACAGAATCTTGGATGCTAAAAAACATCTACCACTCACGCTTGATAGGCAGAAGAACAAGTATATTGACAACTTGATAATAAGTCTTACAATTCAACAGAGCATTTTAAATCGTCTAAAATATCTATTCCATTGAGGAGAGACTCCAGTAGAGACTTGCAGTCACAAAAAAACATCTGCTCACTAGATGTGAGAATTCATCACAGAATCTGGGATGCTAAAAAAGATCTATCGCTGACGCTTGATAGACAGAGAAAAAAGTTCAGTGACAACTTGATAGTAAATCTAACAATTCAACAGAGCTCTTTAAATCGTTTAAAACATCCATTCCATCGAGGTCACACTTATGCGGAGACTTGCAGTCGCAGCAAAACTTCTGTTCACTAGATGTGAAAATCCATCACAGAATCTGGGATGCTAAAAATCATCTACCACTCACGCTTGAAAGACAGAAGAAAACGTTCAGTGACAACTTTATAAAAATCTGAAAATTCAACAGAGAATCTTAAATCGTCTAAAGCATCTATTTTATCTACGTAAGACTTCAGCAGAGGCTTGTAGTCGAAAAAAAACTTCTGTTCACTAGATGTGAGAATTCATCATAGAATCTGGGATGCTCAAAAACATCTTCCGCTCACGCATGATAGCCCGAAGAGAAGGTTTATTGACAACATTATAATAAATGTGACAATTCAACAGAGTGTTTTGAATCGTCTAAAACATCTATTTTATCTACGTAAGACTCCAGCAGAGGCTTGCAGTCGAAACAATACTTCTGTTCACTAGATGTGAGAATGCATCACAGAATCTGGGATGCTCAAAAACATCTTCTGCTCGCGCATGATAGCCCGAAGAGTAGGTTTATTGACAAGATTATAATAAATGTGACAATTCAACAGAGTGTTTTAAATCGTCTAAAAGATCTATTCTATTGAGGTAAGACTCCAGCAGAGGCTTTCAGTCACAACAAAACGTCTGTTCACTAAATGTGAAAGTTCATCACAGAATCTGGGATGCTAAAAAACATCTACAGCTCACGCTTGATAGACAGAAGAAAAGTTTATTGACAATTTTAAAATTAATTATGAAAATACAACAGAGCATTTTAAAACGTCTTAAACAATTTTTCCATTAAGGTATGACTCGAGCAGAGACTTTTAGTCGAAGAAAAACTTCTGTTCACTAGATGTGCGAAATCATCACAGAATCTGGGATGCCAAAAACATCTACCGTTCACGCATGATAACCCGAAGAGAAGGTTTATTGACAACATTATAAAAAATGTTACAATTCAACAGAGCGATTTAAATCGTCTAAAACGTCTATTCCATTAAGGCAAGACTCGAGCAGAGACTTGCAGTCGAAGCAAAATTTCTGTTCACTAGATGTGAGAATTCATCACAGAATCTGGGATGCTCAAAAACATCTACTGCTTACGCTTGATAGAAAGAAGAAAAGTTTATTGACAATTTTATAATTAATTATGAAAATACAGCAGAGCATTTTAAAACGTCTTAAACAATTGTTCCATTAAGGTATCACTAGAGCAGAGACTTTTAGTCGAAACAAAACTTCTGTTCACTAGATGTGCGAAATCATCACAGAATCTGGGATGCTCAAAAACATCTACCGCTCACGCATGATAGCCGGAAGAGAAGATTTATTGACAACATTATAATAAATGTGACAATTCAACTGAGCGTTTTAAATCGTCTAAAACATCTATTCCATTGAAGTAACACTCCTGCAGAGAATTGCTGTCGCAGCAAAACTTCTGTTCACTAGATGTGAGAAGTCATCATAGAATTTGAGATGCTCAGAAACATCTACCGCTCACGCTTGATAGACAGAAGAAAAAGTTTAGTGACAACTTGATAGTAAATCTAACAATTCAACAGAGCGTTTTAAATCTTTCAAAACATCTATTCCATTAAGGAAAGACTCGAGCAGAGACTTGCAGTCGAAGCAAAACTTCAGTTCACTATATGTGCGATTTAATCACAGAATCTGGGATGCTCAAGAACATCTAACACGCACGCTTCATAGTTTGAAGAAAAAGTTCAGTGACAACATTATAATAAATGTGACAATTCAACAGGACGTTTTTAAGCCTCTAAAACAACTATTCTTTCGAGGTAATACTCGTGCATGGACTTGCAGTCGAAGCAAAACTTCTGTTCACTAGATGTGAGAATTCATCACAGAATCTGGGATGCTCAAAAACATCTACCGCTCACGCATGATAGCCCGAAGAGATGATTTATTGACAACATTATAATAAATGTGACAATTCAACTGAGCGTTTTAAATCGTCTAAAACATCTATTTCATCGAGGAAAAACTAAAGCAGTGGCTTGTAGTCACAACAAAACGTCTGTTCACTATATGTGAGAATTCATCACAGAATTTGGGATGCTCAAAAACATCTACCGCTCACGCTTGATAGGCAGAAGAAAAAGTTTAGTGACAACTTGATAGTAAATCTAACAACTCATCAGAGCGTTTTAAATCGCTTAAAAAATCTATTCCATTGAGGTAACACACCTGCGGAGACTTGCAGTCGCAGCAAAACTTCTGTTCACTATATGTGAGAATTCATCACAGAATCTTGGATGCTCAAAAACATCTACAGCTCACACTTGATAGACAGAAGAAAACGTTCAGTGACAACTTGATAAAAAATCTGACAATTCAACAGAGCATTTTAGATCGTCTAAAACATCTATTTTATCTACGTAAGACTCCAGGAAAGGCTTGCAGTCGAAACAAAACTTCTGTTCACTGGATGTGAGAATTCATCACAGAATCTGAGATGCTCAAAAACATCTACCGCTCACGCTTGATAGGCAGAAGAAAAAGTTTAGTGACAACTTAATAGTAAATCTAACAACTCATCAGAGCGTTTTAAATCGCTTAAAAAATCTATTCCATTGAGGTAACACACCTGCGGAGACTTGCAGTCGCAGCAAAACTTCTGTTCACTAGATGTGAGAATTCATCACAGAATCTGGGATGCTCAAAAACATCTACCGCTCACACTTGATAGACAGAAGAAAACGTTCAGTGACAACTTGATAAAAAATCTGACAATTCAACAGAGCATTTTAGATCGTCTAAAACATCTATTTTAACTACGTAAGACTCCAGGAAAGGCTTGCAGTCGAAAAAAAACTTCTGTTCACTGGATGTGAGAATTCATCACAGAATCTGGGATGCTCAAAAACATCTAACACACACGCGTCATAGTCAGAAGAAAAAGTTCAGTGACAACATTATAATAAATGTGACAATTCAACAGAACTTTTTTAAGCGTCTAAAACAACTATTCTATCCAGGTAGTACTCGTGCACGGACTTGTAGTCGATGCAAAACTTCTGTTCACTAGATGTGAGAATTCATCACAGAATCTGGGATACTCAAAAACATCTACCACTCGCGCTTGATAGACAGAAGAAAAAGTTCAGTGACAACTTTATAATAAATGGGGAAATTTCAACAGATCGTTTTTAAGCGTCAAAAGCAACTTTGCTATGGAGGTAAAACTCGTGCAGGGACTTTTAGTCGAAGAAAAACTTCTGTTCACTAGATGTGAGAATTCATCACAGAATCTGGGATGCTCATAATCATCTTCCGCTCAATTATGATAGCCCGAAGAGAAGGTTTATTGACAACATTATAATAAATGTGACAATTCAACAGAGTGTTTTAAATCGTCTAAAACATGTACTGCATTAAGGTAAGAATCGAGCAGGGGCTTGTAGTCACAACAAAACGTCTGTTCACTAGATGTGAGAATTCATCACAGAATCTGGGATGCTCAAAAACATCTACTGCTCACGCTTGATAGACAGAAGAAAAAGTTTAGTGACAACTTGATAGTAAATCTAACAACTCAACACAGCATTTTAAATCGCTTCAACCATCTATTTCATTGAAGTAACACTCGTGCGGAGACTTGCAGTCGCAGCAAAACTTCTGTTCACTAGATGTGAGAATTCATCACAGCATCTAGGATGCTAAAAAACATCTACCCTTCACGCTTGATAGACAGAAGAACAAGTTTATTGACAACTATATAATAAATGTGACCATTCAACAGATTATTTTAAATCGTCTAAAACAACTATTCCATCGAGGTAAGACTCACGCAGAGACTTGCAGTCACAACAAAACGTCTGTTCACTAGATGTGAGAATTCATCACAGAATCTGGGATGCTCAAAAACATCTACCGGTCACGCTTGATAGACAGAAGAAAAAGTTCTGTGACAACTTGATAATAAATCTTACAATTCAACAGAGCATTTTAAATCGTCTAAAACATCTATTTTATCTACGTAAGACTCCAGCAGAGGCTTGCAGTCGTCACAAAACTTCTGTTCACTAGATGTGAGAATTCATCACAGAATCTGAGATGCCCAAAAACATCTTCCGCTCACGCATGATAGCGCGAAGAGAAGGTTTATTGACAGCATTAGAATAAATTTGACAATTCAACAGAACGTTTTTGAGCGTCTAAAACAGCTATTCTATCGAGGTAATACTCGTGCAGGGACTTGTAGTCGAAGCAAAATTTCTGTTCACTAGATGTGAGAATTCATCACAGAATCTGGGATGCTCAAAAACATCTACTGCTCACGCTTGATAGACAGAAGAAAAAGTTCAGTGACAACTTGATAGTAAATCTAACAACTCAACAGAGCATTTTAAATCGCTTCAACCATCTATTTCATTGAAGTAACACTCGTGCGGGGACTTGCAGTCGAAGCAAAACTTCTGTTCACTAGATGTGAGAATTCATCACAGCATCTAGGATGCTAAAAAACATCAATCCCTCACACTTGATAGACAGAAGAACAAGTTTATTGACAACTATATAATAAATGTGACCATTCAACAGATTATTTTAAATCTTCGAAAACATCTATTTTATCTACGTAAGACTCCAGCAGAGGCTTGCAGTAGAAACAAAACTTCTGCTCACTAGATGTGCGAATTCATAACAGAATCTGGGATGCTCAAAAACATCTAACACGCTCGCTTGATAGTCAGAAGAAAAGGTTCAGTGACAACATTATAATAAATATGACAATTCAACAGAACGTTTTTAAGCGTCTAAAACAACTATTCTTTCGAGGTAATACTCGTGCAGGGACTTGCAGTCGAAACAAAACCTCTGTTCACTAGATGTGAGAATTCATCTCAGAATCTGGGATGCTCAAAACATCTACCGCTCTCGCATGATAGCCCGAAGAGAAGGTTTATTGACAACATTATAATAATTGTGACAATTTAACAGAGCGTCTTAAATCGTCTAAAACATCCATCCCATTAAGGTAAGACTCGAATGGAGACCTGCAGTCGAAGCAAAACTTCTCTTCACTAGATGTGCGAATTCATCACAGAATCTGGGATGCTCAAAAACATCTAACACACACGCGTCATAGTCAGAAGAAAAAGTTCAGTGACAACATTATAATAAATGTGACAATTCAACAGAACTTTTTTAAGCGTCTAAAACAACTATTCTATCCAGGTAATACTCGTGCACGGACTTGCTGTCGCAGCAAAACTTCTGTTCACTAGATGTGAGAATTCATCACAGAATCTGAGATGCTCAAAAACATCTAACCCGCACGCTTCATAGTATGAAGAAAAAGTTCAGTGACAACATTATAATAAATGTGACAATTCAACAGATCGTTTTTAAGCTTCTAAAATAACTATTCTTTCGAGGTAATACTCGTGCATGGACTTGCAGTCGAAGCAAAACTTCTGTTCACTAGATGTGAGAATTCATCACAGAATCTGGGATGCTCAAAAACATCTACCGCTCACGCATGATAGCCCGAAAAGATGATTTATTGACAACATTATAGTAAATGTGACAATTCAACTGAGCGTTTTAAATCGTCTAAAACATGTATTTCATCGAGGTAAAACTCAAGCAGTGGCTTGTAGTCACAACAAAACGTCTGTTCACTAGATGTGAGAATTCATCACAGAATTTGGGATGCTCAGAAACATCTACCGCTCACGCTTGATAGGCAGAAGAAAAAGTTTAGTGACAACTTGATAGTAAATCTAACAACTCATCAGAGCGTTTCAAATCGCTTAAAAAATCTATTCCATTGAGGCAACACACCTGCGGAGACTTTCTGTCGCAGCAAAACTTCTGTTCACTAGATGTGAGAATTCATCACAGAATCTGGGATGCTCAAAAACATCTACAGCTCACGCTTGATAGACAAAAGAAAAGTTTATTGACAATAATAAAATTAATCATGACAATTCAACAGAGCATTTTAAAACGTCTTAAACAATCATTCCATCGAGTTAACACCCAGGCAGAGACTTGCAGTCGAAACAAAACTTCTGTTCACTAGATGTGAGAATTCAACACAGAATCTGGGATGCTCAAAAACATCTACCGCTCACGCTTGATGGACAGAAGAAATATTTCAATGACAACTTCATAAGAAATCTGACAATTCAACCGAGCATTTTAAATCGTTTAAAGCATCTATTCCATCGAGGTAAAACTCCAGCATAGACTTTTAGTCACAAGAAAACGTCTGCTTACTAGACTCGAGAATTCATCACAGAATCTGGGATGCTCAAAAACATCTACCACTCACGCTTCATAGTCAGAAGAAAAAGTTCAGTGACAACATTATAATAAATGTGACAATTCAACAGAACGTTTGTAAGCGTCTAAAACAGCTATTCTATCGAGGTAATACTCGTGCAGGGACTTGTAGTCGAAGCAACACTTCTGTTCACTAGATATGAGAATTCATCACAGAATCTTGGATGCTCAAAAACATCTACCGCTCACGCATGATAGCCCGAAGAGAAAGTTTATTGACAACATTATAATAAATGTGACAAGTCAACAGAGCGTTTTAAATCGTCTAAAACATCTATTCCATTAGGGTAAGGCTCGAGGAGAGGCTTGCAGTCGAAACAAATTCACTGTTTACTAGATGTGAGAATTCATCACAGAATCTGGGATGCTCAAAACATCTACAGCTCACGCATGATAGCACGAAGAGAAGGTTTATTGACAACATTATAATAAATGTGACAATTCAACAGAGCGTTTTAAATCGTCTAAAACATCTATTCCATTAAGGTAAGACTCGAACAGAGACTTGCGGTCGAAGCAAAACTTCTCTTCACTAGATGCGCGAATTGATCACAGAATCTGGTATGCTCAAAAACAACTAACACGCACGCTTCATAGTCAGAAGAAAAAGTTCAGTGACAACATTAAAATAAATGTGACAAATCAACAGAACTTTTTAAAGCGTCTATAACAACTATTCTATCCAGGTAATACTCGTGCAGGGACTTGTAGTCGAAGCAAAACTTCTCTTCACTAGATGTGAGAATTCATCACAGAATCTGGGATGCTCAAAAACATCTACTACTCACGCTTGATAGACAGAAGAAAAAGTTTAGTGACAACTTGATAGTACATCTAACAATTCAACAGAGCGTTTTAAATGTTTTAAAACATCAATTCCATTAAGGTAAGACTTGAGCAGAGACTTGCAGTCGAAGCAAAACTTCTGTTCACTAGATATGAGAATTCATCAAAGAATCTTGGATGCTCAAAAACATCTACCGCTCACGCATGATAGCCCGAAGAGAAAGTTTATTGACAACATTATAATAAATGTGACAATTCAACAGAGCGTCTTAAATCGTCTAAAACATCCATCCCATTAAGGTAAGACTCGAATGGAGACCTGCAGTCGAAGCAAAACTTCTCTTCACTAGATGTGCGAATTTATCACAGAATCTGGGATGCTCAAAAACATCTAACACACACACGTCATAGTCAGAAGAAAAAGTTCAGTGACAACATTATAATAAATGTGACAATTCAACAGAACTTTTTTAAGCGTCTAAAACAACTATTCTATCCAGGTAATACTCGTGCACGGACTTGCTGTCGCAGCAAAACTTCTGTTCACTAGATGTGAGAATTCATCACAGAATCTGAGATGCTCAAAAACATCTAACCCGCACGCTTCATAGTATGAAGAAAAAGTTCAGTGACAACATTATAATAAATGTGACAATTCAACAGATCGTTTTTAAGCTTCTAAAATAACTATTCTTTCGAGGTAATACTCGTGCATGGACTTGCAGTCGAAGCAAAACTTCTGTTCATTAGATGTGAGAATTCATCACAGAATCTGGGATGCTCAAAAACATCTACCGCTCACGCATGATAGCCCGAAAAGATGATTTATTGACAACATTATAGTAAATGTGACAATTCAACTGAGCGTTTTAAATCGTCTAAAACATCTATTTCATCGAGGTAAAACTCAAGCAGTGGCTTGTAGTCACAACAAAACGTCTCTTCACTAGATGTGAGAATTCATCACAGAATTTGGGATGCTCAAAAACATCTACCGCTCACGCTTGATAGGCAGAAGAAAAAGTTTAGTGACAACTTGATAGTAAATCTAACAACTCATCAGAGCGTTTTAAACCGCTTAAAAAATCTATTCCATTGAGGTAACACACCTGCGGAGACTTTCTGTCGCAGCAAAACTTCTGTTCACTAGATGTGAGAATTCATCACAGAATCTGGGATGCTCAAAAACATCTACAGCTCACGCTTGATAGACAAAAGAAAAGTTTATTGACAATATTAAAATTAATCATGACAATTCAACAGAGCATTTTAAAACGTCTTAAACAATCATTCCATCGAGTTAACACCCAGGCAGAGACATGCAGTCGAAACAAAGCTTCTGTTCACTAGATGTGAGAATTCATCACAGAATCTGGGATGCTCAAAAACATCTACCGCTCACGCTTGATGGACAGAAGAAATAGTTCAATGACAACTTCATAAGAAATCTGACAATTCAACCGAGCATTTTAAATCGTTTAAAGCATCTATTCCATCGAGGTAAAACTCCAGCATAGACTTTTAGTCACAAGAAAACGTCTGCTTACTAGACTCGAGAATTCATCACAGAATCTGGGATGCTCAAAAACATCTACCACTCACGCTTCATAGTCAGAAGAAAAAGTTCAGTGACAACATTATAATAAATGTGAAAATTCAACAGAACGTTTGTAAGCGTCTAAAACAGCTATTCTATCGAGGTAATACTAGTGCAGGGACTTGTAGTCGAAGCAACACTTCTGTTCACTAGATATGAGAATTCATCACAGAATCTTGGATGCTCAAAAACATCTACCGCTCACGCATGATAGCCCGAAGAGAAAGTTTATTGACAACATTATAATAAATGTGACAAGTCAACAGAGCGTTTTAAATCGTCTAAAACATCTATTCCATTAGGGTAAGGCTCGAGGAGAGGCTTGCAGTCGAAACAAACTCACTGTTTACTAGATGTGAGAATTCATCACAGAATCTGGGATGCTCAAAACATCTACAGCTCACGCATGATAGCACGAAGAGAAGGTTTATTGACAACATTATAATAAATGTGACAATTCAACAGAGCGTTTTAAATCGTCTAAAACATCTATTCCATTAAGGTAAGACTCGAACAGAGACTTGCGGTCGAAGCAAAACTTCTCTTCACTAGATGCGCGAATTGATCACAGAATCTGGTATGCTCAAAAACAACTAACACGCACGCTTCATAGTCAGAAGAAAAAGTTCAGTGACAACATTAAAATAAATGTGACAATTCAACAGAACTTTTTAAATCGTCTATAACAACTATTCTATCCAGGTAATACTCGTGCAGGGACTTGTAGTCGAAGCAAAACTTCTCTTCACTAGATGTGAGAATTCATCACAGAATCTGGGATGCTCAAAAACATCTACTACTCACGCTTGATAGACAGAAGAAAAAGTTTAGTGACAACTTGATAGTACATCTAACAATTCAACAGAGCGTTTTAAATGCTTTAAAACATCAATTCCATTAAGGTAAGACTTGAGCAGGGACTTGCAGTCGAAGCAAAACTTCTGTTCACTAGATATGAGAATTCATCACAGAATCTTGGATGCTCAAAAACATCTACCGCTCACGCATGATAGCCCGAAGAGAAAGTTTATTGACAACATTATAATAAATGTGACAATTCAACTGAGCGTTTTAAATCGTCTAAAACATCTATTCCATTAGGGTAGGACTCGAGCAGAGGCTTTCAATCGAAACAAAACCTCTGTTCTCTAGATGTGAGGATTCATCTCAGAATCTGGGATGCTCAAAACATCTACCGCTCGAGCATGATAGCCCGAAGAGAAGGTTTATTGACAACATTAAAATAAATTTGACCATTCAACAGAGTGTTTTAAATCGTCTAAAACATCTATCCCATTAAGGTAAGACTCGAGCAGAGACTTGCAGTCGAAGCAAAACTTCTCTTCACTAGATGCGCGAATTGATCACAGAATCTGGGATGCTCAAAAACAACTAACACGCACGCTTCATAGTCAGAAGAAAAAGTTCAGTGACAACATTATAATAAATGTGACAATTCAACAGAACTTTTTAAAGCGTCTATAACAACTATTCTATCCAGGTAATACTCGTGCAGGGACTTGTAGTCGAAGCAAAACTTCTCTTCACTAGATGTGAGAATTCATCACAGAATATGGGATGCTCAAAAACATCTACTACTCACGCTTGATAGACAGAAGAAAAAGTTTAGTGACAACTTGATAGTACATCTAACAATTCAACAGAGCGTTTTAAATGCTTTAAAACATCAATTCCATTAAGGTAAGACTTGAGCAGAAACTTGCAGTCGAAGCAAAACTTCTGTTCACTAGATATGAGAATTCATCACAGAATCTTGGATGCTCAAAAACATCTACCGCTCACGCATGATAGCCCGAAGAGAAAGTTTATTGACAACATTATAATAAATGTGACAATTCAACAGAGCGTTTTAAATCGTCTAAAACATCTATTCCATTAGGGTAGGACTCGAGCAGAGGCTTTCAATCGAAACAAAACCTCTGTTCTCTAGATGTGAGAATTCATCTCAGAATCTGGGATGCTCAAAACATCTACCGCTCGAGCATGATAGCCCGAAGAGAAGGTTTATTGACAACATTAAAATAAATGTGACCATTCAACAGAGTGTTTTAAATCGTCTAAAACATCTATCCCATTAAGGTAAGACTAGAATGGAGACTTGCAGTCGAAGCAAAACTTCTCTTCACTATATGTGGGAATTCATCACAGAATCTGGGATGCTCAAAAACATCTAACACCCACGCGTCATAGTCAGAAGAAAAAGTTCAGTGACAACATTATAATAAATGTGTGAATTCAACAGAACTTTTTAGAGCGTCTAAAACAACTATTCTATCCAGGTAATACTCGTGCAGGGACTTGTAGTCGAAGCAAAACTTCTGTTCACTAGATGTGAGAATTCATCACAGAATCTGGGATGCTCAAAAACATCTAACACACACGCGTCATAGTCAGAAGAAAAAGTTCAGTGACAACTTTATAATCAATGTGAAATTTCAACAGATCGTTTTTAAGCGTCTAAAACAACTTTTCTACGGAGGTAAAACTCGTGCAGGGACTTTTAGTCGAAGAAAAACTTCTGTTCACTAGATGTGAGAATTCATCACAGAATCTGGGATGCTCAAAATCATCTTCCGCTCAATTATGATAGCCCGAAGAGAAGGTTTATTGACAACATTATAATAAATGTGACAATTGAACAGAGTGTTTTAAATCGTCTAAAACATCTATTCCATTAAGGTAAAAATCGAGCAGGGGCTTGTAGTGACAACAAAACGTCTGTTCACTAGATGTGAGAATTCATCACAGAATCTTGGATGCCCAAAAACATCTACTGCTCACGCTTGATAGACAGAAGAAAAAGTTTAGTGACAACTTGATAATAAATCTAACAACTCAACAGAGCTCTTTGAATCGCTTCAACCATCTATTTCATTGAAGTAACACTCGTGCGGA
The DNA here is from genome assembly GCA_964019985.1 of Aurelia sp. 4 Dawson et al 2005. Lineage (NCBI taxonomy): Eukaryota > Metazoa > Cnidaria > Scyphozoa > Semaeostomeae > Ulmaridae > Aurelia > Aurelia sp. 4 Dawson et al 2005. The sequence goes on from OZ026506.1 coordinate 6,848,994, forward strand.
GACTTGCAGTCGCAGCAAAACTTCTGTTCACTAGATGTGAGAATTCATAACAGCATCTAGGATGCTAACAAACATCTACCCATCACGCTTGATAAACAGAAGAACAAGTTTATTAACAACTATATGATAAATGTGACCATTCAACAGATTATTTTAAATCGTCTAAAACAACTATTCCATCGAGGTAAGACTCACGCAGAGACTTGCAGTCACAACAAAACGTCTGTTCACTAGATGTGAGAATTCTTCACAGAATCTGGGATGCTCAAAAACATCTACAGCTCACGCTTGATAGACAGAAGAAAAAGTTCTGTGACAACTTGATAATAAATCTTACAATTCAACAGAGCATTTTAAATTGTCTAAAACATCTATTTTATCTACGTAAGACTCCAGCAGAGGCTTGCAGTCGAAACAAAACTTCTGTTCACTAGATGTGAGAATTCATCACAGAAACTGGGATGTTCAAAAACATCTTCCGCTCACGCATGATAGCCCGAAGAGAAGGCTCATCGACAACATTATAATAAATGTGACAATTCAACAGAGTGTGTTAAATAGTCTAAAACATCTATTTTATCTACGTAAGACTCCAGCAGAGGCTTGCAGTCGAAACAAAACATCTGTTCACTAGATGTGCGAATTCATCACCGAATCTTGGATGCTCAAAAACATCTACCACGCACGCTTGATAGGCAGAAGAAAAAGTTTAGTGACAACTTGATAGTAAATCTAACAACTCATCAGAGCTTTTTAAATCGCATAAAACATCTATTCCATTGAGGTAACACTCCTGCGGAGACTTGCAATCGCAGCAAAACTTCTGTTCACTAGATGTGAGAATTCATCACAGAATCTGTGATGCTCAAAAACATCTACCGCTCACGCTTGATAGACAGAAGAAAAGTTTATTGACAATTTTAAAATTAATTATGAAAATACAACAGAGCATTTTAAAACGTCTTAAACAATTATTCCATTAAGGTATGACTCGAGCAGAGACTTTTTATCGAAGCAAAACTTCTATTCACTAGATGTGCGAAATCATCACAGAATCTGGGATGCTCAAAAACATCTACCACGCAAGCTTCATAGTCAGAAGAAAAAGTTCAGTGACAACTTGATAATAAATCTAACAATTCAACAGAACACTTAAAATAGTCTAAAACATCTATTCCTTCGAGGTAAGACTCCAGCAGCGACTTGTGGTCACAACAAAACGTCTGTTTACCAGATATGAGAATTCATCACAGAATCTTGGATGCTCAAAAACATCTACAGCTCACACTTGATAGACAGAAGGAAAAGTTTAGTGACAACTTGATAGTAAATCTGACATTTCAACATTGCGTTATAAATCCTTTAAAACATCTATTCCATTAAGGTAAGACTCAAGCAGAGACTTGCAGTCGAAGCAAAACTTTTGTTCACTAGATGTGCGAGTTCATCACCGAATCTTGGATGCTCAAAAACATCTACCACGCACGCTTCATAGTCAGAAGACAATTCAAAATAACGTTTTAAAGCGTCTAAAACATCTATTCCATTAAGGTAAGACTCGAGCAGAGACTTGCAGTCGAAGCAAAACTTCTCTTCACTAGATGTGCGAATTCATCACAGAATCTGGGATGCTCAAAAACATCTAACACACACGCGTCATAGTCAGAAGAAAAAATTCAGTGACAACATTATAATAAATGTGAGAATTCAACAGAACTTTTATAAGGGTCTAAAACAACTATTCTATCCAGGTAATACTCGTGCAGGGACTTGCAGTCGAAACAAAACCTCTGTTCACTAGATGTGAGAATTCATCACAGAATCTGGGATGCTCAAAATCATCTTCCGCTCAATTATGATAGCCCGAAGAGAAGGTTTATTGACAACATTATAATAAATGTGACAATTCAACAGAAAGTTTTAAATCGTCTAAAACATCTATTCCATTAAGGTAAGAATCGAGCAGGGGCTTGTAGTCACAACAAAACGTCTGTTCACTAGATGTGAGAATTCATCACAGAATCTGGGATGCTCAAAACATCTACTGCTCACGCTTGATAGACAGAAGAAAAAGTTTAGTGACAACTTGATAATAAATCTAACAATTCAAAAGAACATTTAAAATCGTCTAAAACATCTATTCCTTCGAGGTAAGACTCCAGCAGAGACTTGTGGTCACAACAAAACGTCTGTTTACCAGATGTGAGAATTCATCACAGAATCTTGGATGCTCAAAAACATCTACAGCTCAAACTTGATAGACAGAAGAAAAAGTTTAGTGACAACTTGATAGTAAATCTGACATTTCAACAGAGCGTTTTAAATCCTTTAAAACATCTATTCCATTAAGGTAAGACTCAAGCAGGGACTTGCAGTCGAAGCAAAACTTTTGTTCACTAGATGTGCGAGTTCATCACCGAATCTTGGATGCTCAAAAACATCTACCACGAACGCTTCATAGTCAGAAGAAAAAGTTCAGTGACAACATTATAATAAATGTGACAATTCAAAATAACGTTTTAAAGCGTCTAAAACATCTATTCCATTAAGGTAAGACTCGAGCAGAGACTTGCAGTCGAAGCAAAACTTCTGTTCACTAGATGTGCGAGTTCATAACAGAATCTGGGATGCTCAAAAACATCTAACACGTACGCTTCATAGTCAGAAGAAAAAGTTCAGTGACAACATTATAATAAATGTGACAATTCAACAGAACGTTTTTAAGCGTCTAAAACAACTATTCTTTCGAGGTAATACTCGTGCAGGGACTTGCAGTCGAAACAAAACCTCTGTTCACTAGATGTGAGAATTCATCACAGAATCTGGGATGCTCAAAAACATCTACCACTCGCGCTTGTTAGACAGAAGAAAAAGTTCAGTGACAACTTTATAATAAATGTGACAATTCAACAGAGTGTGTTAATTAGTCTAAAACATCAATTTTATCTACGTAAGACTCCAGCAGAGGCTTGCAGTCGAAACAAAACTTCTGTTCACTACATGTGAGAATTCATCATAGAATCTGGGATGCTCAAAAATATCTACCGCTCACGCATGATAGCCCGAAGAGTAGATTTATTGACAACATTATAATAAATTTGACAATTCAACTGAGTGTTTTAAATCGTCTAAAACATCTATTCCATTAAGGTAAGACTCGAGCAGAGACTTGCAGTCGAAGCAAAACTTCTCTTCACTAGATGTGCGAATTCATCACAGAATCTGGGATGCTCAAAAACATCTTCAGATGCTCCTCAACAGAGCGTTTTAAATCGTTTCAAACAGCTATTCTATCGTGGTAACAGCTGTGCGGAGATTTGCAGTCCAAAAAAATCGTCTACTTTCTAGATGTGAGAGTTCATCACAGAATCTGGGATGCAAAACAACATCTACCGCTCACGCTTGAAAGACAGAATAAAAGTTTATTGACAATATTAAAATTAATCATGACAATTCAACAGAGCATGTTAAAACGTCTTAAACAATTATTCCATCGAGTTAACACCCGGGCAGAGACTTGCAGTCGAAATAAAACTTCTGCTCACTAGATGTGAGAATTAATTACAGAATCTTGGATGCTCAAATACATCTACAGTTCACGCTTGATAGACAGAAGAAGAATTTAGTGATAACTTAAAAATAAATCTGACAATTCAACAGAGTGTTTAAATTCGTCTAAAACATTTATTCCATTAAGGTAAGACTCCAGCAGAGGCTCTCAGTCGAAACAAAACTTCTGTTCACTAGATGTGAGAATTCATCACAGAATCTGGTATGCTCAAAAACATCTAACACGCACGCTTCATAGTCAGAAGAAAAAGTTCAGTGACAACATTATGATAAATGTGACAATTCAACAGAACGTTTTTAACGTCTAAAACAGCTATTCTATCGAGGTAATACTTGTGCATAGATTTGTAGTCGAAGCAAAACTTCTGTTGACTAGATTTGATAATTCATCACAGAATCTGGGATGCTCAAAAACATCTACCGCTCACGGTTGATAGCCCGAAGAGAAAGTTTATTGACAACATTATAAAAAATGTGACAAGTTAACAGAACGTTTTAAATCGTCTAAAACATCTATTCCATTAGGGTAAGACTCGAGGAGAGGCTTGCAGTCGAAACAAAACCTCTGTTCACTAGATGTGAGAATTCATCTCAGAATCTAGGATGCTTAAAAAACATCTACAACGCACGGTTCATAGTCAGAAGAAAAAGTTCAGTGACAACATTATAATAAATGTGACAATTCAACAGAACGTTTTTAAGCGCCTTAAACAACTATTCTATCCAGGTAATACTCGTGCAGTGACTTGTAGTCGAAGCAAAACTTCTGTTCACTAGATGTGAGAATTCATCACAGAATCTGGGATGCTCAAAAACATCTTCCGCTCACGCATGATAGCCCGAAGAGAAGGTTTATTGACAGCATTATAATAAATGTGACAATTCAACAGAGTGTGTTAAATAGTCTAAAACATCTATTTTATCTACGTAAGACTCCAGCAGAGGCTTGCAGTCGAAACAAAACTTCTGTTTACTAGATGTGAGAATTCATCACAGAATCTGAGATGCCCAAAAACATCTTCCGCTCACGCATGATAGCGCGAAGAGAAGGTTTATTGACAGCATTATAATAAATGTGACAATTCAACCGAGCATTTTAAATCGTCTAAAACATCTATTCCATCGAGATAAGACTCCAGTAAAGACTTGTAGTCAGAACAAAACGTCTGTTTACTAGATGGGAGAATTGATCACAGAATCTTGGATGCTCAAAAACATCTACCGCTCACGCTTGATAGACAGAAGTAAAAGTTCTGTGACAACTTGATAATAACTCTTACAATTCAACAGAGCATTTTAAATCGTCTAAAACATCTATTCCATTGAGGAAAGACTCCAGCAGAGACTTGCAGTCACAACAAAACGTCTGTTCACTAGATGTGAGACTTCATCACAGAGTCTGGGATGCTAAAAAACATCTACCGCTCACGCTTGATAGACAGAAGAAAAAAAAAATAGTGACAACTTGATAGTAAATCTAACAATTCAACAGAGCGTTTTAAATCGTTTAAAACATCTATTTTATCTACGTAAGACTTCAGCAGAGGCTTGCAGTCGAAACAAAACTTCTGTTCACTAGATGTGAGAATTCATCACAGTATCTGGGATGCTCAAAAACATCTGCCGCTCACGCATGATAGCCCCAAGAGGAGGTTTATTGACAGCATTATAATAAATGTGACAATTCAACAGAGTGTGCTAAATAGTCTAAAACATCTATTTTATCTACGTAAGACTCCAGCAGAGGCTTGCAGTCGAAACAAAACTTCTGTTCACTAGATGTGAGAATTCATCACAGAATCTGAGATGCCCAAAAACATCTTCCGCTCACGCATGATAGCCCGAAGAGAAGGTTTATTGACAGCATTATAATAAATGTGACAATTCAACAGAACGTTTTAAAACGTTTAAAACATGCATTCCATCGAGGTCACACTCTTGCGGAGACTTGCAGTCGCAGCAAAACTTCTGTTCACTAGATGTGAGAATTCATCACAGAATCTGGGATGCTCAAAAACATCTACCGCTCACGCTTGATAGACAGAAGAATACGTTCAGTGACAACTTGATAAAAAATCTGACAATTCAACAGAGCATTTTAAATCGTCTAAAGCATTTATTTTATCAACGTAAGACTCCAGCAGAGGCTTGTAGTCGAAACAAAACTTCTGTTCACTAGATGTGAGAATTCATCACAGAATCTGGGATGATCAAAAACATCTTCCGTTCACGCAAGATAGCGCGAAGAGAAGGTTAATTGACAGCATTATAATAAATGTGACAATTCAACAGAACGTTTTTAAGCGTCTAAAACAGCTATTCTTTCGAGGTAATACTCGTGCAAGGGCTTGCAGTCGCAGCAAAACTTCTGTTCACTAGATGTGAGAATTCATCACAGAATCTGTGATGCTCAAAAACATCTACCGCTCACGCTTGATAGACAGAAGAAAAGTTTATTGACAATTTTAAAATTAATTATGAAAATACAACAGAGCATTTTAAAACGTCTTAAACAACTATTCTATCAAGGTATGACTCGAGCAGAGACTTTTTATCGAAGCAAAACTTCTATTCACTAGATGTGCGAAATCATCACAGAATCTGGGATGCTCAAAAACATCTACCACGCAAGCTTCATAGTCAGAAGAAAAAGTTCAGTGACAACTTGATAATAAATCTAACAATTCAACAGAACATTTAAAATCGTCTAAAACAACCATTCTATCAAGGTAATACTCGTGCAGGGACTTGTAGTCGAAGCAAAACTTCTGTTCACTAGATGTGAGGATTAGTCACAGAATCTTGGATGCTCAAAAACATCTACCACTCGCGCTTGATAGGCAGAAGAAAAAGTTCAGTGACACCTTGATAATAAATGTGACAATTCAACAGAACGTTTTCAAGCGTCTGAAACAACTTTTCTATGGAGGCAACACTCTTGCAAGGACTTGTCGTCGAAGAAAAACTTCTGTTCACTAGATGTGAGAATTCATCATAGAATCTGGGATGCTCAAAAACATCTACCTCTCACGCATGATAGCCCGAAGAGAAGATTTATTGACAACATTATAATAAATTTGACAATTCAACTGAGTGTTTTAAATTGTCTAAAACATCTATTCCATTAAGGTAAGACTCGAGCAGAGACTTGCAGTCGAAGCAAAACTTCTCTTCACTAGATGTGCGAATTCATCACAGAATCTGGGATGCTCAAAAACATCTTCAGATGCTCCTCAACGGAGCGTTTTAAATCGTTTCAAACATCTATTCTATCGTGGTAACCGCCGTGCAGAGATTTGCAGTCCAAAAAAATCGTCTACTTACTAGATGTGAGAGTTCATCACAGAATCCGGGATGCAAAAGAACATCTACCGCTCACGCTTGATAGACAGAAGAAAAGTTTATTGACAATATTAAAATTAATCATGACAATTCAACAGAGCATGTTAAAACGTCTTAAACAATTATTCCATCGAGTTAACACCCGGGCAGAGACTTGCAGTCGAAATAAAACTTCTGCTCACTAGATGTGAGAATTAATTACAGAATCTTGGATGCTCAAATACATCTACAGTTCACGCTTGAAAGACAGAAGAAGAATTTAGTGATAACTTAAAAATAAATCTGACAATTCAACAGAGTGTTTAAATTCGTCTAAAACATTTATTCCATTAAGGTAAGACTCCAGCAGAGGCTCTCAGTCGAAACAAAACTTCTGTTCACTAGATTTGAGAATTCATCACAGAATCTGGTATGCTCAAAAACATCTTCAGATGCTCATCAACAGAGCGTTTTCAATCGTTTAAGACATCTATTCTATCGAGGTAACACTCCTGCGGAGATTTGCATTCCAAAAAAATCGTCTACTTCCTAGATGTGAGAGTTCATCACAGAATCTGGGATGCAAAAAAACATCTACCGCTCACGCTTGATAGACAGAAGAAAAAGTTTAGTGACAACTTGATAGTAAATCTAACAATTCAACAGAGCGTTTTAGATCTTTTAAAACATCTATTCCATTAAGGTAAGACTCGAGCAGAGACTTGCAGTCGAAGCAAAACTTCTGTTCACTAGATGTGCGAATTCATCACAGAATCTGGGATGCTCAAAAACATCTAACACGCACGCTTCATAGTCAGAAGAAAAAGTTCAGTGACAACATTATAATAAATGTGACAATTCAACAGAACGTTTTTAAGCGTCTAAAACAACTATTCTTTCGAGGAAATACTCGTGCAGAGACTTGCAGTCGAAGCAAAACTTCTGTTCACTAGATGTGAGAATTCATCACAGAATCTGGGATGCTCAAAAACATCTACCGCTCACGCATGATAGCCCGAAGAGAAGATTTATTAACAACATTATAATAAATGTGAGAATACAACAGAGCATTTTAAAACGTCTTAAACAATTATTCCATTAAGGTATGACTCGAACAGAGACTTTTTATCGAAGCAAAACTTCTATTCACTAGATGTGCGAAATCATAACAGAATCTGGAATGCTCAAAAACATCTACCTTGCACGCTTCATAGTCAGAAGAAAAAGTTCAGTGACAACTTGATAATAAATCTAACAATTCAACAGAACATTTAAAATCGTCTAAAACATCTATTTCATCGAGGTAAGACTCCAGCAGAGACTTGTGGTCACAACAAAGCGTCTGTTTACCAGATGTGAGAATTCATCACAGAATCTTGGATGCTCAAAAACATCTACAGCTCACAATTGATAGTCAGAAGAAAAAGTTCAGTGACAACATTATAATAAATGTGACAATTCAAAATAACGTTTTAAAGCGTCTAAAACATCTATTCCATTAAGGTAAGACTCGAGCAGAGACTTGCAGTCGAAGCAAAACTTCTGTTCACTAGATGTGCGAATTCATCGCAGAATCTGGGATGCTCAAAAACATTTAACACGCACGCTTCATAGTCAGAAGAAAAAGTTTAGTGACAACTTGATTGTAAATCTAACAACTGATCAGAGCGTTTTAAATCGCTTAAAAAATATATTCCATTGAGGTAACTTTCCTGCGAAGACTTGCTGTCGCAGCAAAACTTCCTTTCACTAGATGTGAAAATTCATCACAGAATCTGAGATGCTCAAAAACATCTACAGCTCACGCTTGATAGACAGAAGAAGAATTTAGTGATAACTTAAAAATAAATCTGACAATTCAACAGAGTGTTTAAATTGGTCTAAAACATTCGTTCCATTAAGGTAAGACTCGAGCAGAGGCTTGCAGTCGAAACAAAACTTCTGTTCACTTGATGTGAGAATTCATCACAGAATCTTGGATGCTCAAAAACATCTACAGCTTACGCTTGATAGACAAAAGAAAAGTTTATTGACAATATTAAAATTAATCATGACAATTCAACAGAGCATTTTAAAACGTCTTAAACAATCATTCCATCGAGTTAACACCCAGGCAGAGACTTGCAATCGAAACAAAACTTCTGCTCACTACATGTGAGAATTGATCACAGAATCTGGGATGCTCAAATACATCTACAGTTCACGCTTGATAGACAGTAGAAGATTTTAGTGATAACTTAAAAATAAATCTGAGAATTCAACAGAGTGTTTAAATTCGTCTAAAACATTTGTTCCATTAAGGTAAGACTCGAGCAGAGGCTTGCAGTCGAAACAAAACTTCTGTTCACTAGATGTGAGAATTCATCACAGAATCTGGGATGCTCAAAAACATCTACCGCTCACGCATGATAGCCCAAAGAGAAGGTTTATTGACAACATTATAATAAATGTGAATATTCAACAAAGGATTAAAAAAGTATAGAACATCTATTCCAGCGATGTGAGACTGCAGCAGAGACTTGCAGTCACAACAAAACTTCTGTTCACTAGATGTGAGAATTCATCACAGAATCTGGGATGCTCAAAAACATCTACCGCCCACGCTTGATAGAGAGAAGAAAAAGTTTAGTGACAACTTGATAATAATTCTAACAATTCAACAGAGCGTTTTAAATCGTTTACAACATCTATTCCATCGAGGTAACACTTGTGCACAGACTTGAAGTCGCAGCACAACTTCTGTTCACTATATGTGAGAATTCATTACAGAATCTGGGATGCTCAAAAACATCAAAACCTCACGCTTGATAAGCAGATGAAAAAGTTCAGTGACAACTTGATAACATATCTGACAATTCAACAGAGCCTTTTAAATCGTTTAAAACATCTATTCCATCGAGATAACACTCATTAGGAGACTTGCAGTTGCAGCAAAACTTCTTTTTACTAGATGTGAGAAATCATCACAGAATCTGGGATGCTCGAAAACATCTAACGCTCACGTATGATAGCCCGAAGAGATTGTTTATTGACAACATTATAATAAATTTAACAATTCAACAGAGCGTTTTAAATTGTCCAAAACATCTATTCCATTAAGTAAGACTCGAGCAGAGACTTTCAATTGAGACAAAATTTCTGCTCACTAGATGTGAGAGTTCATCTTAGAATCTGAGATTCTCAAAATTATCTACAGTATCTACCGCAATATCAGAGGTGTAATCCTCTGACATTGCAGCCAGAATAGTCAGGCGGAGTGGGTTCGAGTCCCGGTAGAGCCCCACCACTTGAGCGTCATGACAAGGGGTCGCGGACTCGATTAGGTCTGCTCTATTTCTGCGATCCCAGCGCTTGGCGCTGAAAAACGCAACTTCACTTCACTTTACTTCACTTCACTTCACTTCACTTCACATCTTTTCAACACGTGGTCAGCAATAAAAGAAAAGAAGGGACTCATATTTTTTCCAAAATGATCACAGATCATTGAGAACACAAGTATTCAATAGATCTTGATGAGAGCTTTCAGATGATATATAGTTTTATTCATTTTTGATGACGTCAGCAATTTTAAACTTAATGACGTCATCAATGCTCATGACGTCATATAGCTAATAACAAATGCATTAGAAAAATTCAATGACCAAAACTGATTCTGTTAAGTGTTATACATCATCTTAAGGCATTTCAGAATATTTAAATTGGCAATTAGGGCTTTAAATTAGGCAAAAACTGGTGTTTGTAAATAATGAATATATGATATATATAATGAGCTTAAATAGATATTATACTGTAGATCTTTACTTATTGATGCTTTTTGATACCTTCTAGTCCATTTAAAAAAGAAATTGTCAAATAAAACTTAAATATTGTCAATTTTGCCAACAGCAGCAAGGAAATACTGTGGGTTTTCCTCAATTATGACGTCATTGTGACGTCATGGATGTAATGAAAAATAAAAAAGTTGCCTATTGTGTAGATTTCGTTACTGTACACCATTGTACCAAGTTTCGTTCTCATATCTGCAATATTGGCGACTTTACGGTTTGCCATTGGTACTACCAGGGTCCAAAAAGCCGGGTAATAATAGGGTTCAATTGATGGAAAAGTCCGCTAAGAAATGACACCTATTGCATAGGTGTGATGATTTAATAGAGAACTGCAGATGCAAGAAAACATCTGTCCTTTAGATCCGAGACATCACGGCTAACTAGGGGGGGTACCCTTGGTGTGATAGGAGCACTTCGCTCGGCTTTGAGGTGTTGCGCAGAGAGTACTACATGTTTGGTGATCACGTTTTCATTCCATCCTCAAACTCTAGTATTCTAACTCTCTCATTCTAATTAAGGTGTGGCAAAATATATACACGAAATAATTAAGATTGACAGAAAGTAAATGCGCATGCTTGAAAGTAAAAATACTAAGTCCCCGTAAAAATACTAAGATAATAATACCAATTAGCAATGATTAGCATCAAGGTTAGCACGTGATATTAGTAAATGATCATATGATTATAGCGTGATTAGATACCAAGAATGATGAGATGTGCATTCCTATTACATTCTCATCCTCCTTATCAAAAAAAATTTTTACAGAAAAATTTTTTTTTCGTTTTTTTTCTTATACGTAAGCTACGATAATGTCCATGAAGCTATAAGATGATACAACTAACTTCAACGTAACTTATTAAATACCTGGAGGTTTAATGACATTGTATATGTTCCTCCGTGTAAACCACCATCTAGCTGGAGGTATGGGCACGATTTTACCAAACCACGTAATTTACCATGGCGTGCTAATATTTCTCTAGCTGAGGGGTAATTTGCGTAGACATGCTTGCAAGCTTGCGAGGAGATTGCAGACTTGGAGGGTAGAGACTCCAAATATTTTCCGAACTCGAATGCAACATTGGCTAAATCGGAGTTGGCATTGCGCGGAGCTTGTTCTACTTCAAGTAAATCTGGTTCTACCAAAGCTTCTTCAAGTGGACGTAAGTCATCCGCTTCCGGGTCTGGAACTACAACAATTTTCTCTATGTTGACCTGACGTGGATGAGGTTCACCTGTTTTGGCGTGTCGGAGTGTTAGCAAATCTTTGCGACCGTGTGGATGACCAGTAACGATATATGGGCCATCGAAAGAGCATAAGAAACGCGAAGCAAGTCCAGCTTGATTTGGCGCGTTATCTTTTCGCAGATAGACGGTTTTCCCTTCTGGCACATCAATATCGCGGGAAACAGTGTCGTAAAGCTCGCGCTGGCGTCTGCGCAAATCTGCTTTTATAGCTCGAAAATGCGTATGTGCATCTTTCACGCGGGAAACAAGATGTGCTGCATAATGATCCGCAGGCAGCGCAGTGGCTGGCAGATTTAATGAAATTGTTTCAGGCGAAGGCGCATCTCGACCAAAAACCAAAAAGAAAGGTGTTATATCCGAAGTTCCTGAAATTGGCGAGGTATTGTGCGCGTAAACAGCTGGCTGCAAATATTCTTGCCAAGTATGTTGTTTGTTTTCGCAGTAGATAGCAATAGCGCTGTTCAAAAATCGATGCACGCGTTCAGTTGCGCCGTTTAACCGAGGTCTGTACCCTGACGTGAAAACTTGTTTGACCGACAAAAGTGCTACCAAACGATGCATCAATGCATTGAGGAATTCTCCACCTCTGTCACTTTGTATAACAGATGGAAATCCAAAAGGCAAAAATACTTCGTCTAGCAAGACACGGGCTGCTGTGGGGGCACTTTTATCTGGCACCGCAATGGCGCGAAGATAATTTGAAAAGGGGCAGACCACAGTTAAAATCCATTTGTTTCCAGAGGGCGTGGTGGGTAGTTCTCCTACATAATCTACACCGAGCGTATGAAACGGATATTGGTAAACGCGAATTTGCATAGGACCATGAGGCTGCTGCAAAGTTTTGAAGCGAATGCATTGCGGACAACGGCGAATCCAATTGCGAACATGTTTTGACATATTACGCCAATAAAAGTCACGAGACAGCGAATTATATGTAGCGTCGCGTCCCCTATGCATACCTAATGGGCTATCATGGTAAGCTTGCAACAAATGGCGCTGGATTGCAGAGTCTGATGGTACAAAAATGCGCATATGTGTTGGATCTTGCATAAATTCGTCGGAATAGTACAATATGCCATCTATAACGGAAGCACGTTTGTGTATGGCAAGAACCCATTTCTTTACGCGTTGGTCTACTTGTGATAGCGCGTCTAAAGAACAGTCCTGAGCGAAAAAATTTATCAGCGGGCCTAACCATGGATCTTTGCGTTGACCTTCAGCAAATTGTACCCTGTTGCAATTTAGCGGGCGTAACAAATCTAAATCGCTTGTCCACTCTGAAGTAGAAGGCATTTGAGCTGTAGAAGCTACGACAGCAAGAATAGGCCTATTTGCAGCAGAACTGCAAGAACTTCTAGAATAAGATTTAGAAGACGAAGCATGCTGAGGAGATGTTACATTACAGGCTAGGCTTAAACAGTAAAAAGCATCATTACAGACTGTTAACAGCGAGTCAGGAGTAGACAATGGAATGTCTAAGCAAAGGCTTGTAAACAGAAAGTCTATTACTGCAGGTGGCGGAAGATCTGCTATGTTAGCCTGCGCAGTGGACGATTCTAAAGGAGCACGACTTAAAGTATCCGGAACCACGTTTTCTTTGCCTGGGCGGTGCTCGATTTGAAAATCAAATTCGGCTAAAGATAGGCACCATCTAGCAAGTTTAGAATTTTGTGGTGCGATAGAGGCAAGAAACTTTAAATTGGCGTGGTCAGTTATGACTTTGAATTTTCTCCCAATCAAGTAATGTCGAAATGTCTCAAGAGCCCATTTTACAGCAAAAAGTTCTTGATGGGCAGTAGGCCAGCGAGATTCGGTTGGGTTAAAAGACCGTGATGCAAAACGAACTGGCCTAAGAGAACCATTTTGGCGTTGTGCAAGCATAGCACCACATCCTATTTTACTCGCATCGGTATGCACTTCAAAAGAGCTTTCCCAATTTGGATGATAAAGCATGATATCTGGGGAAAGCAAAGCTGATTTTAGATCTTGAAATTCAGCCTCGTGTTCGTCTGACCATGAAAAGGAGGCTCCTTTTTGGAGAAGTGTACGCAATTTAACACTTCGGTCGGACATGTTAGGAATATATTCACGAAAATATCCCACCATTCCGAGAAAACGTTTCACCCCATTGACTTTGGTAGGGCGTGGCAAATCAGAAACAGCTTCAGTACCTTTTTGGGTAGGAAAACGACCTTGTGGTGTTATGCGATGACCAAGAACTTGCAAATCCTGTGAGAAAAAGGAACATTTGGTCGGTTTGAACTGGATACCAAATTTGACAGCTGTTTTGAGAAGCTGTTCGTAATGCTCAAGGGCGGTTTCGAACGAATTAGACCACGTGATGCAATCATCGATGTAGATGATGAGCCATTTGTACAAAAACTCTGAGAAAACAGTGTTTAAAATGCGCTGAAACGTCTGTGGGGCGGTTTTTAAACCAAAAGGCATTCGATCGAAGGCAAACAGGCCTAAATGTGTAGCAAAAGCTGTTTTGTGCTGATCGCGAGCATTGAGCGGTACCTGCCAGTAACCAGAAGCGAGATCTAATTTTGCAAACATTTTTCCTCCGCAAATTGCATCCAAAATATTTGAAACAGATGGGATGGGGTAGCCATCACCTTTTGTGACTGCATTAAGCCCACGGTAGTCCACTACAAAGCGAGGAGGTTGCGGTTTACCTTTTTCTGGCGGCTTGCGAACTAAAATAACTGGAGCTCCCCAAGGAGAATTGCTTGGCCTAACAATATGGAGCTTCAACATACGTTCTAACTCATTTTTAATGGCTACAAGCTCTGAAGGGCTTTTCCGATATGGCAACCGATATACGGGCGCAGCTTCACCTGTATCTATGGAATGATAAAAACCTTTGATGGTCGAAAGCGGCGTATCTGGCAAATAAAATGCGGAAATGTACTTGCGCAGAATGTTTTTAAACTCTGCTAAGATCTTTGGAGGCACATGTGCATAACTGGGCGTGTCTAGGTCTAAAGCTGTGACCAACTCCTTGAAATATTGCTCTTCAGTGAGCTTCCTACAATTGTCAGTAATGGGCGGGAGGGCTTTTGGGTGCTCTACATCAGCAGGCTCCAAAAAGTCGGAAAGAATCGAAGAATCTAGCCCTGTCTGAGTTGCATTTGCTGTTTGTTTTGGCCTAAATTTAACCTCGTTAGGCAACTCAGATCTAAAGTTTCCCATGGCAACGTTGGTCGTAGGCGAAGAAAGAACAGCTTCATTATGCACATTTGATGTATTGTTCACAGCAAAAGAATACCATTCATTAGTTAATTGCTTTGCTGTGTTAGAGACTGCACTATTCAAACTCTGTTCATCTGCTGGAGCCATGGGACGGATGTAACCTAACAACGCATTTAAAGGCAACACAAATTTTGCTTTTGTGGAGCGAATCAATACAGTTGAGTAATACAATAGGTCAGGCTCAGGCAGATTAACGTTTGCGTCATCACTGGACCAATCACCAACTTGCATACTTTCTAATGAGATTCCTAGCGTGGGAACCGGGGGGCCTGGATGAGCTTGGGTTGGGCGAACAGAAGAAACTGCGGGGGGAACTGGTGTCCCCGGAGCCAATTGGCTCGAAACACACGACAACGAAATAGGCCCACTTAAAACACTTATCCCAGGAGCAAGGGAGGCCCCCTCTAGCCACAAAGGCTCAGAGAAAAGGGACGAACCAACCAGGGAGGCTGCAAGTAGCAAACAAACTGGGATGAGGGTAAACCCTTTTCCTAAAGTAAGTTGTTCCCCTGCTGTTGGTGATGGTCGCGTGGTGACCAAACAAGTAACATGGGCGGAAGACGCAGCTGAATTTGGCGGTGACCCTAACTGAGGAAATTCAGCAAGTGGGTTTGAATTTGTGCTTGGAACCTCAAAACGCATATCTTGATGAGCAAAATACACTCTGCGTTTGCTAAAACGAACACAAGCATCTGTGGCTTCTAGGTGGTTTTGTCCAAACAAAATAGGCCATGCTAAACCTGGAACAACAAGCATGACGAAAGTAGATGAACGACCGTTTGCCCAAGTGATTGGAACTTGCATAGTCCCTACAGCGTGAAGAGAAGTAGATGGACTTGCAACAGAAACTTTTACAGGTTGCTCCAACTTTGTAAAAACAAGTTCCGGGCGAGATTTTGCCACTTTTTCGGCGTGTTTTTGGCTGACAAGAGAAACGGAGCAACAGCTATCCAAGGGCAAAGGGAGGGAAACCCCTGCGGACGTGATTTTAGTCCATAAAATGTTTTTCTTCGCAAGATCAAGTCCCAAAACATTCAAATTGGCAGGCATGGAAGTTATTGCAGGCATCCCGAAAAGCTGATCTTGCGATTGAGACTGTGAAGATTGCGCGGGAGCAGGCGGTTGTTCAGCTACTTTAAGCCCTTTTGCAATGGTCTGCATTGTTTCATGGATTGCAACTAAAAGATCCCTATCACCTTTGTCATGCTGTGCGGTACTTTGGTCAGTACATTCTACACTAACTGTGTTTGCAAAAGATCTAGGCGGATTATTTGGCCTATTTCTACCATGAGAGAAATTACTGCTCTGTTGTGAATTTTGAGCAGAACGCTTGTGAAAATGTGGTTTACAGCCTAATTTATTGCACTTTTTGCATTTATGAACATAACCGTTAGAACATTGGCCATTTGGCAGTTCACAATTCGCCTTAGGATAACGGTTAAACAACCAACAAATACGTTTTAAATCACCTGACTTTGCATTGGAGTCCTGAGAGCTGTCCCTTAATTTCACTTCTTCCGTTTTTTGGCTTCGATTTCTGGGCGCGGCAAACTGTGCAACAGGAGTCCATTTTTCCACATCCACGGGCTGGGAGGGAGGGGGATGGCGAGACTCATAGCGTTTGGCGGCTTCTACCAGACTGGCGAGGTTTGGAAAGTTGAAATCACGGCTCAAAATGTCTGCGGAGATGTCTTGTCTGAGTTTCAAGGCGAAAGCATGAATCAGTTCAGTATCATCGCCGGCAGAAGGACGGTGAATGCCAGGAATCAATTTTTCGAGTGCATGTTGATGTTCGGCAAAACGATGAGCAAAGTCTGCGACACTTTCTGATGGATTTTGTTTCATCGTATAGTAAATGGAGAGCAGTTGTTGGATACGTTGGTCCTTAGGGATTCCACGTTGGCGATGCAGCGTCTCGAGGCATTTTTCAAACCAGACCGTATGGTCTTCATGTTTGGCGTCGAACGGGGGGGCATCAGCATGCTGTTCATGTTCTGAAATAAGATCATAAGAACGAGCATCTTTGCGGCATTGTTGCTTTAGGTACAGCAGCCATAAATTCGGTGGAATTCCTGAGGAAACGAGTATCGCTCGAAGTTGGTCCAGGAAACGATCCAAATTTTCTTCCTTGTCGAATTCGGGAAGGCTAAGCTGGGGCAAACGAGGAGTTGCAGATGATAGGCTTGCAGATTGTGTCTTGGCTGTTAATTCAGCGACAGCTTGGCTCAGTTGGGCAATTTGTTGAGAAGTTTCCAGACAAGCATCATGCTGGGCAACTTGGTTTGTCTTCACAACTCCAGCGAGACCTTGAATTAGTCCCAAAATTTCTTCCGTCGACATTGAGCGGGAACGTGTCTTCTAATTCAAAAACGCAAATAAGATCGGATACTCCATCATTGTGATAGTATCCTGACAGAAGCACGGGTCCTTCACCATTGTGATAGGAGCACTTCGCTCGGCTTTGAGGTGTTGCGCAGAGAGTACTACATGTTTGGTGATCACGTTTTCATTCCATCCTCAAACTCTAGTATTCTAACTCTCTCATTCTAATTAAGGTGTGGCAAAATATATACACGAAATAATTAAGATTGACAGAAAGTAAATGCGCATGCTTGAAAGTAAAAATACTAAGTCCCCGTAAAAATACTAAGATAATAATACCAATTAGCAATGATTAGCATCAAGGTTAGCACGTGATATTAGTAAATGATCATATGATTATAGCGTGATTAGATACCAAGAATGATGAGATGTGCATTCCTATTACATTGGGTACCAGACTGGTACCCATGGTAAGGGGGCGCAATGACAAAATTGGGCAGCAGCAGCAACAACCAACAACAACAACGACCTGGCCTCTGGACCTCTGGCATCGATCTGGCCTGGCCTAACCACAAATGTGTTGTTGGCAAGCAAATGATGCGGATGCAAACTTTAATTCGCTGCGATCATGCTGCTTACAGTCTTCAATAAAGAAGGTAGCAAGAACACAGTCACCGATCAAACATGTTCAAGTATTAGCCAATGTCAGCTGATCAACTCTGAAGTTCTGGGTTCATACATTAAGCGATATTTCAAAAGAGAGGATAAATTGTTGGTTGCAACTTCATCCGGAGGTGTCAGCAGCAGTTGTTTGCCAATCAATATTATCCATGATTGTTTATCGAAAATTGTATTGGAAGCGAATGTTCACTATATCGAAAAATATGAGCGATCGTGTAAAGCAATGAGAAAAAGATTCAAAAAGAAAGGGACAGATTTGAAGCTTGAAAACAATGCTCTTTCAAAGGTAGAAAGGTGTGGCAGGTGTATATGTAGACCAACATAACACAATCAGCGAGGCAATTCAATTGCTTCTTTCTAAATCCTTGACAGTTTGATGCTCTTTTCAAGTAGGAGACATCTGTATGGTATATCAGATGGCATTCCTGTCTATTCCAGACTGTAAAGTTTGGTCTGCGCGGGGAACCGCGCAAAACTTTTTTGGCTTGTTTTCCGTCTGCGCAAAATTCTTTGATAGACTGATTTCTGCACATGTTTTACGACCAGTTTGCTGTGTTACCCGCACAGTTTTCAAAAAAATGCTTCCAAAGTTTGGTTTTCAATGAAATCCTTGTAGCTTTGCTCTTTTTCTGGGCTAACGGTATTCGGCGAAATAGCAAAATAATAAAATACCGAAAAAGTGGCCTAACCAAAATATTATGATTCTGAAACAAATAGGACAAATATGGGCCCACATCATCATCAGAGGTCTTTCGGCATCAAATTGATTACGACACGGCTGAGAGTGGGCAACAATGTGTTCATTTTGAACAGTAGAAACAGGCCAAACAGGAAAAATTTGCAAGATGTTGCAGATGTTGCAGTTCTTCGAGATTAGTCAACCTCTGTAATTCAAAGTTTAAATATTTTTATAAGAAACCCCAAGATTACCAAAATATTGTATTGGCGAGTAAACTTTGGTATTAGAAAACTTTTTTATTTAGTCTAGGAACACAAGGGTACTTTCGCTTGCTCGTTTTGCTTCATGATGCGGCTAATTAGATAGGGTGCAGATAAAGACATAGCTTTACGAAATTCTTTGAAAATTATGAATGAGGATTATTTCCATATCGATGGAGCAAATTACTTCCTTGAAGGGAGCATTCAATTACTTTCACAAAGAATCTCCTTTTCCTCATCTGCTAGATTTTTGCCCCTGGGCTCTGAGATTTTTTATCCCTAAAGTGCAGGTGTCTAAACTATTTTGTGCAAATTTTCGAAATGCTTCCACCCACCTCCCTGCTATCAATAATGACAGCTCCTTAATTCATCAATTTTTTCCTCACAGATTTCCGTTTTGGCCGATTTGGCTTAGAGTTTTTTTCCGACCCACGAAAGTGTCTTCCTTGAAGTGTTATTTGGTAACCTACACGTATTTTTTACAAGAAACTAAGAATTTGGCTCAGCAGCGAAAGCTTCTTAAAATTATCGGATTTTGAGCACTCGCAGTTTCTTACGAGTTTTTTAAATGTTCCATAAAACTCTTGATGTTTACTTCCTGCTCCCCTGTGAACATTTCGAAACAATGTTTTGTGAGTCTTTTCCAATGTTTAGGTGTTACTCAAGTACCTTCCAAGTAATGTGATAAAGAAAAGAAATGAAAATAAAGTAAATTTCATTTGTCAAACAAATAGTTTCTTAAGTTGCATTTTCCCTCTACTGGAGTTTCTTAATCTTTGGCAATCTGAGAGTTGAGTTTCTTAGAAGCAGTTTCCTAAAAAAATTCATGTATCTGACATAAAGAACTTTATACTACCGTTTTAAAAAATCTTTCTAGTCCAAGCACTTCAAAACATTTTAAAGAGGTGAGCAAACATTTTATCAACTTTAGGGGCAAAGAACTACGGTGGCCGAAATGGGCCACCGCAAAACTTTTTCAATGCCGAAAAAAGTTTCCATAATCAAGAAAAAAGTTTTGAAAAAGTGAAAAGGATTGAGTGCCCCCTCAAGGAAGTGTGTTACCCTTTATTGAGAGCATTAATAGGATAATAATCCTCATACAATTTTCCAAACATTTCATTAGATTATGTCTTTGTCTACACCCAATCAAATTAAACGCATGATGAAGCAAAACTAGCACGCAGCAGTACCCTTGTATTTTAGGGGTTTCTTATGCAAAATAACTGCACTTTGAATGGCGGAGGTTGACTGATCTGAAAGAACTGCAACGTCTTGCAATGTTCTGCAAAGTTTTCCTGTTTGGCCTAAATTTGTCGTATTTCACTGTTTCACAATCATAATATTTTCGTTAGGCCACTTTTACGTTATTTCGTTGTTTTGCTATTTCGTTATTTTGCTATTTCGTTATTTCGCTATTTCATCATTTCGCTATTTCGTTATCTCGTTATTTTGCTATTTCGTTATTTCGCTGAATACCATTAGCCCTTTGTCTGGATAGCTTGATGAAGCAAGGACAAAAATAATTCGAGAGACAGTCAAGAGGAGGGGCTCGTGGAGTGGGGTTTTGTGGGAGATCTAAGAGCAAAGGCAGTATTTAGCATCAGAAACAAAATAGTTTGCGATAGAATTTCTTCTGCGCAATTTTTTGGAGTTAAAACAAATGTTCTCTGCGCATTGAAAAAACTTTACAGTCTGGTGTCTATTATGAAATACAATACAATTTGCTTTAAAGTCTCACTCTGATGTCAATATACATCTCTATGTACTAGAAGCACCATTAGTCTGTGACTGCAGCTTTTTGGCATTCAACATCTTGAAAAAACTTGATAGGCCCATCTTGACCTGTTTGCATTGTAGATTCCCAAGGCAGATACCACCACTGGTTGTTACAGTCAGACATTACTGGCAACTTTGTACTGTGCACGCAGGAACATTTGCCAGGCTGGAATTGGCACATGTTACACTACATTTATTTGGCAGATAGACCCACTCTAAACAATAGAAATGCCAACAGGACAACAGAAATTGGCATACATATGTGGTGTACAGCGTACCCAAATTCCACAAGGAAGCATATGCAGTTTTCAACCTGAGCCACACAGTTGGCAATAAACAAAGGATCTATTGTTCTAATTTATTTTTCTCAACCACAAATTCTCCATGCAGTCATACTTAGGCCATCTCAACTTGACTGCACAAGTTACAAACTTTCCAGTTGGACAGTCAGATCCTGTCACATCTGTTTGCATTGCGAGATAATGCACAACCCCCAGCTCAGCTCATGTTGAGATTATTTCAGGATTATTTATGGACTTGCTTCAAGTCTTGCCCTTGATCAGTAAGCAAATGGGAGGGGGACAAAAGGAAGAAGAAAAGGGAAAGGAAAGGGGAAGGAGAGCTTTTCCTTTCCCTTTTCTTCTTCCTTTTCTCCCCCTCCCATTCGACTACTGATCAAGAGCGAGACTTGAAGCAAGTCCAGATTCTTTATTGCTCATGAAAAGCATTTTGTGATGATAATAGGCAATTATGCTAAAGATGCTGGCAGGGAACTTTACACCAAGATGCATTGCATTCTTTAATCAAATTCCTATAGAATCGTTAAGGATTCGCAATTAGGACGCAATGCATCTTGGTAAGAAGTTCCTCGCTGCCATCTTTAGCCTAATCATCTATTGGAATCATTTGATTCCACATTCCACAACTTTCCACCAAACAAGAGACAAATTAGGAAGTCATTTCAACCCCATATTTTTGTTTAGATGGAATATGAAGAAGGAACATTCAATGCTATCTTGGATGCTTGTACCTCAATCCTTGCAGCTCCATCAATTAGCAATGATTTAACTGAAAATTGCAATCAGATATTCTCAAATGTATCAAAAGTACTGAAGGATGGTGGACGTTATTTGCTTATCACAGACGCCAATGAGTCAATTGTAAATGATGTTCTCGCATGTTTCAAGGAGAATTGGTTTGTACGACTTCAAATCATGGAAATCCCTAGAAAAACTGTGGAGCAAAGTCTCACTGTCTACTCTCCTCTTCTACTTTTTGTGCTGACAAAGCTCAAAATGAAATGTAAGTACAATGTGCTCCTTTTCACTATACTGATGATTTCCTGTATCAGGTTTTAGATGAAATTCATTGGAAATACTTGAAGGGTAGAAGCTTAATTGTTTCTTAGATTTGGTTTAAAGCCACAAGAGGTTATGGTAATTGTGCAAATCGGTTGATGGCTCTTGGATGCAGCTTTGCGGATGGGTAGTACATCTTTCTTGATTCACCAAGTTTCTATTTCTTTCCATGTTAATTGCTATGGGGTTGCCATAGTCTATTGCTCCCTGTGGTATTATTGTCCTTGTAGTGTTTTGTAGAGTAATTAGTAGGTAGTGTAATAGGTAATTTATCTTGTAAATTCTTAATGGAATATTATATAAAAAAGGTTATTCAGCAAAGGAACCCTACATTACAACTTACGAAAGTTCATTCCTACAAAAATGTTTTGGAATTGGTCATTCATGAAAGTTTGCTACCCAGAATACCTTTGAAGCAATACCTCTTGCCTATAAGCTAACTTTGTCATATCCTACAGTTAAATGACAGTTTATGAATATCATTCATATTTCATCTATAAGATGCTTATATCATAGATATAAGATGTTTAGATTTTTACTAGTGAGCACTCACAGGATAGCATCAGTTTCTTAGAGGATGTTCAGGTTAGCGTAGATGAGGGGGGAGTCCTTTCGACAGACTTGTTTTGCAAGCCTACTGATGCATATCATTACTTGCATAAGAAGTCCTGTCACCCCTGGATATTGACTTCAGACATTTTACTGAAGAAAGCCACCAGGGGTTTCTGAAGGTTATTAGCCTAAAGTTAATTGATAGGCTAACAGGGAAATAGGATGCGGAAAAGCTTCTGGCAATGTTGGCTGGATTGCTTTGTCCCTAAGGGTTTTAACACTAGGCAGGTTGACATAGATTTCATTTTGGAATAATTTTGGCTGTTGTGTTGTTTTGATTTCAGCACTCAGCTTTTTGTTTGGGATGCATGCTGTTTTTTAGGGATCTCTTTGTGCCCATCCACTCTTGGATCTTTCTTTTTTTTGTTTTGTTTTGGCAGATATGTTTTTTCCAACTCCTGCAAGACAGACACAGCCACTGACTTCAGCAGTTCTTAACTCTGCGCTTTCTTTTATCTTTCTCCTGCCGCTTTCGTCATTACCCGCCACTTAAAACATTTTTGATACCCATTGTAATAAGTAGGATCCTACTTAGGCTATTGTCTTGTATTGTTTTTGAAATTCGAATCTATATGTATGCTCCTTCTAATTTTGAAAACTCATACTGATGATGGCTTTGGCCGAAACTTTTTAATGGATGTATTTACTGAGTACATACATATTATATGTATGTGTTTCAATTTATTTGAACAACAAATTTTAAGCTACTACATTTCTGCTCATATGTGAAAATTTTAATTATTAAAAATAGCTGTTCGGGATACTTGAATACTCTGGAGAAGAACAGATGTTCCTCTCCAGAGAAACCCTAAAGGGCTGACGAGCCAAGTACCCCTACTCAAAGGAAATAGCGTACATGTTATAAAACTTGTTTACATCATACCTTTTTGACATTTTTTTCTATAAATATATACAAAACATTACTGATACGAAAACAGAATAAAAGAAACAACAGAGACGGATAGAGAGAGGGGGAGAGGGAAAAAAAAATGGTAGAAACAGTTTTTTTTTGGGGGGTGGGGCAAAGATTGTACATTGTACATTGATGACATGTAATGAAATTAGTATTTCTGTTGGAGATACTTGGAAAATCTTTTACTAAATATGGCTTTTGTTTTTGAATTCTTTATTTCACCGGGGATTGAGTTCCAGGTGATGGCACCAACATATCTTATGCTCCGTCTAACGATATTTAGTTTTGTTTTTGGAATGACGAAGTCATTCCTGGTCGCCTGTCGTGTACATCGTGTGTGTCGATCGTTTGTTTTTTTGAAACATTTCTAAGAAGAATGAGTCCAGAAGCTTATTTTCGACAGAATACATGAATTTTCCTATTTCTAATTCAACTATGTCGTCAAAACATAAAAGATTTTGTTTTTTAAAAAGTGGTAAAGAGTGATCTTGGAATTTGGCAAAGTTTATGGCTCGAACTGCTCTTTTTAGACAGCGCTTGATTGGGACCAGACTTGTTTTCGTTGCTGAACTCCAGTTGATTAAGCCGTAGTTAATATGAGGCATGATGAAAGCATTGTAGAGAGACGATAAGGTGCTTTTTGGCACAAAGTGTCGGAGTTTATAAAGTAGTCCTACATACTTTGAGAGTTTAGTGGACACATGGCTTATGTGTTTTTTCCAATTTAGATTTTGGTCTAAGATTACGCCTAAATATTTTGTTGATTCTAATTCTTCAATTGAATCACTATTTATTTCTAGATTTATGTTACGAGGGGGTTTTTTCCTTATGTGTATTTCTGTTAAGCTTTGTAAAAATTGTTCCTCTGAGATAGCTTAGTTTGATCTTACCAAGAAAAGTGAACTTGAAAATTTTGAATTTTTTCAAAGTTTTGAAAGTTTCTTCATGCAAAAGTTTCTTACATTAAGTTGCATGCTTCTATCATTAAAATGAACTGTTCACAGCTTCAGATAGTATAAAGTTTGTTGTATATACTTCTTATTGGAGTTTTGACTTCAAAATATAGGATGTTGTCCTTTACATTGTTGCTACCAGCTCTGAAAGTCTGAAAGACACGAGAAGGGATCCTGATATTTTCAGCCTAATGGTACACAACTAATACTATATAAACTCTTTTTGAAGTCAGGAGCAGACAGTTCCCCCAGTTCCCCCATGCTGCCTCCTTTAGTTCTTTTAAACCGTTATGAATAATTCCAAACATGTGGCAAAGTGCATATGTGGAAGCAGTATTCTCAAGTACCGAATAATCGTCGTCCCCCCACTAATTTTTGAAAATTTTCCAAACCTCCTGCTTTTATTCCAACCCCCCTTTTATTAATTTTTGGAAAAATGAAATGCTAGTAAACATAATTTTCTGAATAAACTTAAGAAAACGTCTCAAGAATTGCATTCAACAAAACCAGAGTTCATGAGTGCATGTATCAGTAACATCACTGTTCGCATAAATATATAAAAGATACATGTTTAGCTAAGAAAACAACTATTTTCTATTGCTCCAAACACGCCCCCCTGATTATGCCAACCCCTCTGATAATGGTAAAATCGAACCATTTCCAGCCCCCTCGATTATCTGCACCTCCCCCGTTTATTCGGTACTCGAGAGTAAATAACTGAATATACTGTAATACCTTCCAGGTCCTTTGTCACTTCTGTGTGAATAATTTTCTTTTCCATTATTTTCATAGTACCAAGACCTGTAATAGAGCTATCATTTACAACTGAGAAAATGCAGAGATTGGAGACCGGAGATGGACTCAAAAAAGCATTGGATATGAGTTGGAATTACACCTTCTTACAACACAAGTTGCGTAAGTCTTTTATTGATAAAGATGAGGGGAAGATTACTCAAAAAGTGTAGAAGATATCTGGACTTTAAAATTCTGAAAAATTTTGCAAACATGTTTGATAATTTTATTGAGTTTTATGAGGGTTTCCATCTTTTTCAGGAATATTTTAGGGATTAATTGAGGATTACTCAAGATTTTCTGAGACTTTTGTGACTTTCATGGATTTCAAAGATTGTCAAGATATTTTGAGAAAATCTTACAGACTTTGCACGAGTTTTCGAAAAGTTCAAAGATTTGTTAGTATTCAGCACAATCTTTCAAGATTTAAGAGATTTTCAGAGATTTTTCAGCGATTGCTTTGAGATTCGTTCTCAGTTGTCATCGGAGCAGATTTCTGAAGGGTTTTGGATTTCACAATTTGTGGGTTTGGCATATTTTGGCCCTTGGGTTTTACGTTTAAGTTGTGCGGGTTTCGAGATATGTCACGGTTGCAGGCTTGGCCGATTTTCATGCTTTGGTTTCGGGTATTTCATTTAAAAATTCCTATTTTTCGGGTATTCCTCGTTATTCAATCGATGAGATCGAAAAACCAACTGTCGAATGTTTAAATTGATTTGCAGAGTCAGTGAAAACGGAAATGCTAGAAGTTATCAAGAATGACGAAAACCGACCGACGAATATTTGATATTTAAGATGTTTGCTCTGAATTGCAGTTTCGGTTTTGGCTTTTTTGCTTCCGGGTCTTTGGATTTTTAAAAATTTTGGTCTGGCTTTTAGGTTATAGTATTTCCAAAGCTTCCGCATTTCTGGGTTTTTTATAATTTTTGAAGCTCTCTAAAACTCTTTAAATTTTCGTTTTCCAGAGATTTTCGTAAGATTTAGAAAATTTTCAGATTTTTTATGCAAGCTTTATTCAAAAGTCTATTTTAAGTGACTTTCCAGATCTATTCTTGAATTTAGTCAAAGAATATGGGCAAAATTACCTACAGGAGTAAAAACTTCAGTCTCTTTGACTGTTTAAAAAAATCTTGACAACAAAATGCAAACAGCGCAACTGTAGGATTTGCAAAACTTGTATACATCGTTTAAGTTTTTGTAATTACTATATATTTCTTTTGTATACACCTTTTGTAAATAGTTGGCATTAATTAGCTTTTTATTTTTAGCTATTTCGAAAAGCCAACTTTAAATCAGAGTAGTAGTAATAATGATAATTTACTGCTCAAGTCTTACTGCTCTTTCAAATTTCATTCTTTATTACAGCGTTAGCGATAACTGTCACGCGTTTTATAGAATCAATAAAAAAGTTAACAACAACGAGTTACTTATGGTACTGCCTGCATACGAACCACTACCACTATGCAAGGACGGTGCAAAGAAAAGCAAAATGTCACGACCGAGATCATGAGTACCCCCTTGCATTAAGGTGGCTCTGCTTTTCGCTCCAGTGCGCAAAGAGTTGCTGTTTTGCGAAGCCATTATCCTCAGAAAGCAGTTATTTTCTCCAGTACTATTGTCTATCAAGAAGCGGTAAAAGGATGCTGTTCCATATAGTCTTGACTGGACATTCGAAAGGCTGGCTTAGTGAATCATTTATCAAAACTTTCTTTTGATTTCACAAAAGTGAATCTATCTCCAAAACTGCTCGAAAAATTTTTGGTTTTCTTTCGCTATATCTTTAGCTAGGTTGTTGATCTACAACTTTACCGGAGTCTGATTGAAAAAGCTAGGCAAGATTTGTCGCAATCAAATTAATTTTTCTGTTTACTTCTCGAAAGCGAAGGGTAGAAACCTTGGTCAACTGATAAGCACGTAAGAAAGACTTGAACCCTTTGTAAAAAAGTTTAGTTTCAGATCTCTGCTCTTGCATCTTTTGATTGACACGAACAGCGTCCTTTTTTTTCGCTTTTCGATCGACCGAATAGTATTGGAGAAATTTACTGTTTTCTGAGGAGAATAGTTATGCAAAGTGGTTACACGTTACTCACTAGAGCGGACAGCAGAGTTACCTTAAAGATGCTCCTAAAACGCAACCAATTACACCGTTACAAAATGCCATATCTAAGACCATTTTACTAATAAATACCTGAGCCGGTTTCACTTTGGCCGTCAGGCCAACCTAGATGATGATGATGATGAACAATTTGAACCCTGGCCAAGAGAAACACAACGACAATGACCGTCCCCGCCATTGCTCCCCACTCGGGGTCCCCATCACTCAAGACACCATTAACAGGTCAGGGCTTCTATCCAAAATATAATTGATTGGGAAGATTTACACGATGCGTTTCATTGGAAGTCCTAGTACTTTACTGTCAAAGCTCTCTTTTTTAGGACATCACCAAAGCACAGTTATAGAGTCTATTGATGTCTGGAGCACGAAGACTAATAGCAATCATCCTAGATACACTTTGGCAATAGTCGACACGGGAAAGGAGCATTTAGAAGCAGAATCTGGCAGTTGCAATGGAAAATTTGGTGTTTTCATTGTCCCGAAAGGTAAAGATTGTTCATGGATTCTTTCAGTAGCTTTAAGTCGTTCTTAGAAGGCTTTGCACCATACGAAAAACGATCTTTTTGAAGTGTAAGTGTCTCAGTTGTCATAGAAGTGAATTTATTCTAAAAGTTTGGAAACTGAAAACTTGATTTGACGAAGGACCTCCACTTAATTTTTAGGGAGGGAAATTAGTTGGCTTTATTCATCGGACAAAGGCCGAAGGAAACTGGCAATACAAGCATGTTTTGAGAGACTTACAATTGCTTCGACTCACAGAGGACATTATTACAAAGATTTGGAAGAAATTAAAAGTGAATTATCGACTTGTGTTATGCAAGTAGCCCCACCAGGAATTAATACTTCCTTAAAGGTAATTTAAAGCTGCTGGAATTAATTATAAATATTATAAATGTTTGTTGCTTTGAAGTCACATGTAAAAATTTAACATATGATAATTTTTGACATGATTTAAGGCCGTCTACCTCTAAAAGACAGCAATTGCTCTGTGTACCATGTCGCTAAAACAGGACTGCGAAATAAGGGCACATCTTGTAGTACAGTTGCATCAGTTGCTTTGCTTCGCACCTAATTTCAAAGAGAATAGCGAATGCGGGCAAAGGAAATTCTCTCGACCAGTAATTCAAAAACAAACATAGCCGCAAAGTTGCTGTGAAACTAGTACGTCAAGCTCTCGCCTGGTGCGGGCAAAGGGTCGTTTTTAAGACAAGTTATAAGCATTGAACGTGTCTTAAAAGCCACCCTTTGCCCGCACCAGGCGATAGTTTGACGTACTGGTTTCAGGGTAACTTTGCGGTTTTGTTTATTTTGAATTTCTGGTTGAGAGAATTTCCTTTGTCTGCATTCGCTAACACTTTGAATTGAGGCGTGAACCAACCAAAGCAACTGATACTATTGTATTACAAAATCTGCCCTTGTTGGACTGCGAATGAACATAATTCACACAAGGAAGGTGCCCTTGCGTTATTTCAAGGATCAGTCAACCCCTCTGATGGTGTAGAGGACACGGAAGATCGCCTGTTGCTTAGCCGTTCTTATAGTAGACTTATGACGATGAGTCTCTTGTTGCCCTGTGCTCTTTGACTTGATGATGGCGCTTTGGGCAATAGAGGCTCATAGTATTACTCTGAAAAACTTGACCCTATTTAGGCCCAAACTTCGCAATTCCTCCAGTACCAATCAGATTGCGAGCTTTGTGAATGTTAAGGTGTAAACGTTAACATTATTATTAATATTGTTAAGGTGTAAACGTGATAGAATTTTCGATTCGATTGAAGAATTGAAAACACTTCCACGGGATGGAGATTCGAAGCCGTGATTCTTTCATAATTCCATTGATGATTGAAGAAAATAGGGCCAAGTTTTTCACTGTTTCATTATGAGTCCCTCTTGAGCAAGGTTTACCGCAGGGATACAAGGGACTCATCGTCATCAGTCTATTCTTATAGCAGGCCGGAATCTGATATTCTCAAAAGTAAAATGCAACATTGCTTCCTCGTGGTTTTTCCTCACAAAATATGCCCAAACTCACGACCAAATTTTCGTAATGTTTCTGCCCTACGGCAATGACTTCAACACATTTCAGTACGTGTTATCCTCTTCGGGGGGATATCACGTGCCAGACAGAGAATATGAAGGCAATTGCTATAAGGCAAGAGATTTGGTCGTAATATTGGGCAATTTCAAGGTTTCTTGGTGGGGCTTTCTTGGAAAAGCCCTACTAATTTCAGAACGGAGAGGCTGATTTTAGTAGGATGAATTTCAATATCAATTTGAGATGAGAACATAGCCACCATTAAATAATATTTACCGGTACTATTGCAATGATGTCAAGGGAGTATTGCCTTTCAAACTTGGGTTGTTTTTGGCTCCCCTGGTATAACAAAAGCAAAATATGACGCTTGTCATCTTCTTTACTAAGGTGCCATTCATAACATCCGGTGAAGATGCAGGACATCGTGAGGTGAAATTTGAGACAGGAGATTTGAGTAATGGATATATCGTAGAAGACATTCAGGAAGAAGATGGATTTATGCACAGAAGACTTATATTCAAGAAAAACCCAAGAATCGTCCAGACTGAATCCAGACTAGTTTCAGGTGAGCATTTGTTAGGGAACGTATTAAGAGTGATTCAGACAAAACGCACAGAAGACTTATATTCAAGCAATAACCCAAGAATCGTTAAAACTTAATCCAGACTAGTTTCAGGTGAACAAAAAAACGCAAACCAAATTTTTTCGAGATTCTTTAGAAAATGATAGTATTTGAATAAATTTGACGCGTACCATCAGATAACACAAACTATTTTCCTTCAAGTGATATCCCTGGCTGGCGTAATAATTAAACTTTTTTTATCAGTTAATGACGGGAAGTGAGAGGAATTTACATAGACGAGTAGCCATCTTTGTGAGAGCTTGCAATCTCATCAAACTGCAAATTCGTAAACAAGAAAGATAGAATGGTTTGCTTAGTGCCTTGTTCCTTCTTTTTACTGCCATGCTGCAGGATGTCTAAAAGAATTGTTGGATGTTTGCAGTGGTGGCGCCACGGGGAGGACTGAGGGAATTTGTCCCCTCCCCCAAATTCCAAAAGTCGGCAAACATTGTCAGAGAAAAATGGCATAGAATTAGTTTGGTAAACCATAAGATTGAACAATTACATCAAAATCCCCCCCAGATTCTCTCGGATTTATCAGAGCTGGCGCCCCCACTGGACGTTTTATTGTATGTTTAAAACTAAAGGTATGATTAAGAGACTTCATGATGAGATAGCTAGATGCCCATTTATTTTAGACACCAGAATCTTGCAATTCCCCTGAATATTCACCGAGCTGCGAGCTCTTAAAGTTCAAGTTTTCGCAAAAGGTGAAACCAAGCGCCTCCAAATGGCATTTTTTGTAAAGAGGCATGGGCAATAATTTCTGTTATTCCTCGTTTATTTCAGAGCAAATCAAATGGAATTTAAAAAGAATTTCGATCACCAAACTTTCAAGCATATGGATGCTTTGTGGAGTCTGTTGAGCAACGTTTGAAAATGAATCAATCTCTTGTCAATTGATCTTTTTTGGATGTGTTCATACTTAAGCAAATTTTGACGATGCTCATTAGAATTAAATTACTTTAGAAGTTTGGTTGCTCTGATATTTAACGAGAGGTATGACATGAAAGGTATAGCATTGGATAACATACTTTTACCTCGATCTTTTAAAATAATAAAATAATTTGAAAACAATCCTAGGGACAGTGGTTATCTTCCCATAAGCCTGTCAACGATATCGTTTTTAAAATATTTAATCAAACTTCGAACAATTTTTTGGGATAACCCTGAACCCATCTGGCCATTAAATATATATAAAAACAACTAAATTACATCAGTTCTAACATGAATGAACAAACATACAAACAAAGGAAAGAAAATAATTACTACCAACTGAAGGAATATTTACTAACCAGGGTAAACGGTAGTTAGGTGGCCTGTAACGGACTTTTCAATGTCTGATCAAATAGGACAGGCGATCATTACCGAAGAATAAAATCTGCATTAAAAGCATCAGTTTATTCAAATCATCAACATAAAGTTAAAAAACTCCAGTGAAAAGATTCTTTGTGGTTCTTCAAAGAAAGGACATGACAACAAAAAGTGCTCATCATCCTCAATGCCATGATTCGTTGGGCATATTGGGTTTATGGTATCCCAAAAGTTAATGTATCC
The DNA here is from genome assembly GCA_964019985.1 of Aurelia sp. 4 Dawson et al 2005. Classification (NCBI taxonomy): domain Eukaryota; kingdom Metazoa; phylum Cnidaria; class Scyphozoa; order Semaeostomeae; family Ulmaridae; genus Aurelia; species Aurelia sp. 4 Dawson et al 2005. The sequence goes on from OZ026506.1 coordinate 6,880,888, forward strand.
AAATAGACACAATTAGGTATCAACTCCAGTGAAAAGATCTATTTGTGGTTCTTCAAAGGAACGGCATACCAGCAAAAAGCGTTCCGCATTCTTTCTGCCATCGTTTGTTAGTCACATTGGGTTTATTGTATCCCTAAAGTTGTGGCTGAATTTGTGACAGTTCAATTTGTTTTGACCAACCCTAAGTTGAAATAAACCTTTCAATCATTCCTTCTAGATGAGTCATCAAAAGAAGCACAGAGCATTGATTATGGTTTTTTGGTGTTTCATTTTCATCGCAGAATGATAGCTGCGTTGTCGTATATCGGTGATGCTAGCTTAGAGAGTAAGTCTTTCGATGTTGATCTACCTGTTGAGAGAATAGGAATCGAATCCTTGCATAATTTGAAATCTGAATGTATAAACTGTTATTGCCTTATTCTTTCAACTGAATAGAATGAAGGGAGTTTGAGGTCGTTTGTATTGGGCATATTGGGTTTATGGTGTTCCAATAGTTAATGTATCCAAATAGACACAATAAGGTATCAACTCCAGCGAAAAGATCTATTCGTGGTTCTTCAAAGGAAGGGCAGACCAGCAAAAAGCGTTTTCAACAGCATTTTTAAATTTCATTTGGTTTTCAAGTTGTGACTTCATCAAAGTGCTAAATCGTAATCCATAACAGTTACTGACTTGTGCTTGCTGCCATCTCGTAAATCGTCGAACGGAGTATTCCTTGTATTAGTCATTTTGACATTCCTCAATCACTTTATAATTTGTTATGCTTGAAATCTCTGTCAAAGGTTCCAATACCTCCTCTGGTTGAAACACACAGATTTACAAAGATATCCGCGGTGATGAGCTCTGACTGTTGCGGCCAATCAGACACGTGACAGACTGCCTTGAAATGCAATGATTGCTTTTTCTCTCTTAGGTGACTTACAGATATTACTGATTGGCCTGGGTGGTGGAGCACTTTCAAGTTTCATTAACAGGGTATTCTTAAATGTACGTTCCTTGCTGCATCATTCTATACCTTGGTCATAAAATGACGGGAGAGCTCTTAGAAGATGGTAGAAATTATATTACAGAGTTGAGCAAGCCTAGTGGGCTGAGAAAGCCCGCAGTCAAATCTTTGCTTTTGAAACATTTCTATTTTCATCATTCTTTCAGGCAATTATTACGTGCGTTGAATTAGATGCGGAGATCGCAGGATTTGCGAAGAAATGGTTTGGTTTTCAAGAAAATGATAAATCAAAGTTGGTAATTGCAGATGGCATGAAATATATAGAGGCTGATATAGCGCAAGGTAAGGTAATTTTGTCAATGCATTGGGAGTGTAATGAATGCAATCTCCGTTTGAAATGTCACTGCTTCTTGGATGTTATGAATTGTGGATTCACGGTGGTCTGCCGGTGGTGTGGTATACCGTAAAAGCTCTATTAAGCCCCCCTCTCTATTAAGCCCCCCTCTCTAATAAGCCCCTTCCCCTCTGATTCAAACTTCGAAATAAGCCCCCACTCTCTATTAAGCCCCCCCAGCCATAAAATTGTATGTTGATTCTGCAAAATATGGGATAAAAGAACTGAAAAGCTACCAAATTTATCCTTGTCACATAATTTTGTGAATAAGCCCTCCTCTCTATTAAGCCCTCCTCTGAAAGGTCCGAAATTAAATAAGCCCCCGGGGACTTAATAGAGCTTTTACGGTAAGTTTAAAAAGTCGAAAATCTTTAAACCCAAAGACTGGTTTTGAAAAAAATACTTACTTGGTTGCAAGCTACCTCAGCCTATCACGTAACTGCAAATAGTACATTAACCGTGGAGGATTGGGGCATGGGTGTATTCGTAAGGAAATGGATAGATTGATCACAGAGTTCTGTATCCAAAATACACTTAATTGTTAAGTTTAGGATTACTGCACTCGCTTCCAAAGGCAGATTTTCATCTCAGTGTGAAAGAATCACATGTCTTGATTTCCTAGCCTGCGCGCAGCCTCACCTCCTCCTCACAGGAAGAGTTGAGGCTGCACGCAGGCTATGATTTCCATGAGGCAGTGGTCTATCAAATTGGGATTGTTATTTTCCTTCCCGATACGTCTGATTTACAGTAAGAATCCGCGAAATAGAAACCAGTTTTTTCAAAACAGGCTGTTTAGTTTCTTAGTAAAGGGCATTTATCAAGGAAACAGGCTGAAAGGTTTCTTATAATATGGTTGACTTGATACAAGTCTTCGTTTTCTTTCTCTTCGCACTGTCATTGAGAAAAGGTCGTACCGCGCCGAAGGTGCAACGAGCGCGCAGCGCGAGGGCGGCGGGAGAGGGGAAGAACAGTTTCTCTCCCTTCCTTCTTATCCCTTCATTTTTACGCTGTCTGAGATATTCTGAGATTAAAACTGAGACTTGTAGCAAGTCAGATAATTTGGCTAAGAAACCTTGAATGAGTTTTCAAGATAAATATCTTAAAAGTACAAGTTAAACATACATACATGAGTATACTGTAAATACACTGAGTATACTGCACATGAGTATACTGCACATCATAAACTAAGATTTAAGATTATCAAAAATTGGAAGTTCACCAAATTTGTATGCTGATGCAAGCTTCTGCGTGAATTTATGCATTTGAAAATGACCTTACCACAACTTGTTCAGCCATGATCAAGTATTTTATATATTTAGGATCCTCCTATAAGAGACCGTCCGAAAATCATGCTGAGAAGTTTCTTATACGAGAGCACCATTTCTAAAAAAAGAATCGGCCTGAGGCTTCTTATAAAGTGGGCTCTGTTTTGCGGGTTCTTGCTGTAATTTCTCACTCACTGGCCTGCGTGCGGACTATACCCCCCTGATGAAAGGGGGTATAGTCTGCACGCAGGGGGTACAGTCTGCACGCAGGCTACTCACTCACCAGATACATCTCATTACCTTCTACATGCCATGGGAATTCTCATTTCTCGTACTTTTTGATACAGGTAAAGAAGATGCTTATGATGCGATGATATTTGACATGAATACAGAGGACGACACACAGGCCTTGACTGGTCCACCGATTTGTTTCCTGGAAGAAAAGGTCATGCATCATGTTGTGAAGCTGTTGAAACCAAATGGTAAGTTTTCAGAGAGAGCTGCATCGCCCTATTCCGATCTCGAGGTTCTTCGAATCAAACTCACTGCAAAGTACCACTTATCATAGCAACAAACAGGGCAACAACACCAACACATTTTCAACATTCAATTGTTTGCTCACACTGTTGATTAGTTGGAGCGTCCTTCAGTCCATCAATAGCGATATTTGCGAATATGTTATCAGTCTATCTTTGAACCTTTGTCTTTTTGACACCTCACAACATTTTTCCATGGGGAATGGGCCTACGCAATGGGAATGCAGCAACAAGGACGTGTAGCCTTACTCCACAAGACCCTCGACTCAATTTTTGTTCATCTCATGTCATCTCATCTCGTTGAATTGGTTTTGTTGTTGTCACTGAATGTAGGCCTTATTTCCCTACTGCTGTAAAACCAGACAAGAATCTCAATCGGTCACAAATTTCTGTCGCCTTTGATCATGGCTTGGAGGACTATTCATCAAAGTACTGTGGCTACTTTAATGGTACAGAAGTTCTGAGAAATTTTTTTTGTTGCGTTTTACGCTCTGTTGTATTGAGACGAAAATAGCAGGTGATATAGGCCATATTTTGTTGAGGTATGTATGATATCAGTTCGAGGCTAATCCGCTTCTCCGTTTCTGAAATGTAGGAAATGAGTCGTAGTTGTAGCGGTATCAGTTAAGTCAAAGGACAAAACTAAAACCAACATGTATTGAGTCTGAAGGCCTCATGAAAATGTTTTACTGATACTATAGACGTTGTACAGCATTCATTATATTCTGTTAAGTCTTCCCAAGTTGGTGAAAAGTTTGGAACAATTACAGTTTCGCATCGCTAGATAGGGTTTTGGTAGGGTTTTAGTAGGGTTTTGGCAGGGTTTTGTAGGGTGTTGGTAGGGTTCAGTTAGGATCAGTTTAGGCACAGGTGCGATTCTGTAATTGCGCCAAAAGTTTAACAAGGCGTGTCTCTTGTGGATCTGTAAGTATTTGCCATTTTTTCATTCGTGTTTCTGCGCAGTTGTCATATTTCTCTTCGATGCTCTGTTGCTGCAAATCCAAACATTTTCATTTCAGCTAAAGTCTAGACTGATTACATGTCGTAGTGTCGCTCCTTGCATAAGTTAATATACCAATACATTTACGAATCATGTTCTCGGTTTATTTCAATATTTCACCTGCAACTTTTCTTTCAAACCACCTACCTTAAATTTCCAATCAAGAGGTTCTTCTGGAGTGCTAAACTGTAGATCAAGCTATCAGTACTTAGATGGATGTTCTTTTGAGCTTCCTAGGCAAAGAAGCCCTCCTACAAGTGATATTCTGCTTCTCTGCAGACGCGTTGATGCAACAACAAAAATGTTAATTCAATTCAATGAGCGAGAGTACTGGGACTTAAACCTTGAGTCTACCTTTTAGGCCCAGATGACTAGATGTGTATTTAGAAATAGTCTTTAATATTGATTCCCTTACTTTTAATCCTGAGATAGATTTTTAACTGCAATTAAAGGAACTTCACAAGGTTTTTGTAAACAATTGGAAAGTACGGGAAAAACTCGTGCATGTGCCGTTACAATTAACGGCTGCCAGTTTCATCACAGCTTTTACATATGTTTCATGGCAGTGTTTTCTTGTCTATGTCTATGTGAAATTTGATGGAACTTTTGACATCCAATAGAACTTTCTAATCCTCAGCGTTGAATTGATAAATTCAATCCTCCGCTAAAGCTTCGATTTCTGAGATTGTCACCGCAATGTTGGATTAGGGACCAGTTGTTAAGGTTAAAGGGAGTACAAAGACCAGCATGCTTTGCGTGAAGTCAACGACCTGCTCTGCACAGCTTCCAGAATAACTGAATGTACGAAATTCAAAGAAACAAAAACAAACGATGGCAAAGGCTGCTGGTCTTTGTACTCCCTTTAAGTGTCTGCTGGTGAGCCGGAGGGAATATGGGAAAATGCTTTCCAATTAATCTACAATCTCTTACAAAAGTGTTGGACCCCTATGAAAATCGACTTTTTTAGAAATATTGTCCCCCCTTCCCCCATTTCAATGTTTATTGCTTTGGTGAATCATTCTTTTCCTGGATCTGCGTGGAAAAACCCTCTTTGCAGTTCATTCAACATTTAAACGGGGGGAGGGGGGGGGACAAAAATTCGATGCTTCAACAGGGGTCCAACACTTTTGTAAGAGATTGGAGGTTCAAAATTTATTCTGCAAAATTCACACAAAATGATTTTCTCAACAATCATACAAGACTTGTTTCGTCATAAAGTTTAAAACTGTATATCTTCTTTGTAACTAGTCTTCACGAGATGCTAATACATGTGCTTGCTTTTGGGCAATGTTTCAACGTTTGCGCAAGATACAAATACTAAACTGTGATACTTTAGATAAAACAATGATTCAAAGAGGAATATATACTTCCGTTGTCTCTGCAGTTTTTTCTTGCATACAGAAGCAAGAATCAGTCGTCATTATTTTGTAAAGATATCCCAATGTTACCGTCCACGAAATAAGGATGGACTATGAAAAATTGTCCTTCATGGCCGCTAGGCCACGAAAATCTTTGTTCCTGGCAGGTTGGGTCACCAAATATTTGAAAAAATCTCGATTTTCCCTCCAACCCCTGAGCAGATGCTTAATGATTGGTCCTTTACTATTCTCTCTGCAAAATTGCTGTTGGCAGCGTTGCGTTTAGGCTGAAGACATCACAGTCGTAGATTATTTGACACGCAGCACCAGGCAGAGTGGACAGGTTGCTCAATCCGGTTAATTATGTCTTTCTTTCATAGGTGTGTTCATCTTCAATTTAGTTTGCCGTGACGATGAAATGAGAAGTGATATTGCAACATCCATGAAAGATTTTTTCAAGACTGTCCGAGTAACACAGGGAGATGAGGATGAGTTGAATACAATTGTTAGCTGTTTATCACCTAAGCGATCTGAAACTGAACCCTCCGATTTACAATGTATGGAGTTTGTCCAAAAGATCACACAGATTGCTTCTAATGGCGGTAGTGAACTTGCTATGGATCTTAAAAGTATGATACATGATTTTAACATACTGTGATCTATTGAAATGACAACAGATTTACTAAACCAGTTTAGGTCTATTCTTGAGGATTCTGAGATAAACTTTTAGCGAGTGGCGAGTTTACAAAACCACGACGGCAACGGCAACTGCGACGCCATTTGGCCTTTGTTTCAGACTTTTTGAACCTCTACCAGGTACACGATTGCAATGAAAATTTTGAAGAATTCTGAGAGGAGAGATCGTAGCGAATCGTTTGCAAGTTGAGAACAAAGCAACCTCTTTTAAATCACTAAATTTTCTAGTACACAAAGGTAAGGCACTGTCATTATGATATGCTGAAATGTTAACAAATTTGATGAATCAGTTTAGGCCTAGCTTGAAGGATTCTGAGGAAAACGATTCCAACAATATCGCCTTTAAATTGAGACTAACGTTACTTCTTTTGAATTACTAAGTTTTCAAATCTATTTCAATGTGCTAGATAACAAACGTAACACGCTCTCCTTATATTCGATTTAAATTTGAAAAAAACTAGATATACCAGTTTAGGCCTGTTATGAAACAAACAGCTTGTAAATTGAGAGAAAATTACCTTTCGACATAAGATTACTTTTGTTCACAAACAGGCCTAGACTGATCGGTTACATTTGCTAAAATCCCAGCTTATTATAAAGAGAGTGTGTTACAGTTGTGTATCTAGGAATTTATTCAAATCCTCTTTATGGGGAGGGAGCACTGTTAAACATTTGGATGCGCTTCTGAAATGGGTGTGTTCTTCCAAATTTTTTCTGAAAATGGGTACTTTTTCCACCAACATTACATGAAGATGGATACTGTTTCCTCAAAAATTATCAAAAGGTGGGTATCATTTTCCATTTCCGTTTTGCAAAACATTTGCTTGAGAGTAGCTGCAGTTTTCGTCAAGATCTACACAAGAATAGATCTTATTTTCATTGATCCAATAGCAAACGGTTACAAATAACTAGTCGAGAACTGGCGTTGCAAAAGTTGTTTTGCATGTGGATAGGTCACGTAAACTTTTAGCAGCCCTCACAACCCTGCCACGATAAAGTGGAGTGCTTCCCTCGGACTACATTTTCCCTCAAATATCGATGTGCTAAAGTCTTCAACGAATTTTGATTCCAAATCCTAATTAGTTGTTCAAGTCTCCAGTTTTATTCTTCATTGTTTCTCAGTTGATCTTCTTGTTTTCTTCTTCTCCTTCAAACAGATTTCTACGAGGTGTTTTTCTTTCATCAAGGTTGCTCTTCCTTTCTTCGGCTTGTGCCTTTTTGGTTGTAGAACTCTTATGCACATCTGTAAAGTAGCCCGTTTTGTCTCCATCCAGTTTACTTGTAACGATGAAACTATACTTTTTACACCATGTCTTGAAGCATTCCTTGACGGCATTTTTCTTCGCTGGATCCTTGCAGTATACTCTGATGTATCCATCCTGGAAGGTTTTGGGCAACAATTCTGATATTTGTTCTTTGCGTGCTTTCACTGCCTCTTCATCCTTAGAATAGAACGTTACAGAATTGATGGGATCGTTGCCTTTCATTCCATATGAAATTGAAACCTTGTGGACAAAAATATCACTGGAGCTGATTACCCCTTTCTCATCTTCGTCACATGAATCCAAGATTTCTTCTGCAATCTTACTCTCTTCTTTCTCAAACACTTCCTTTCTTTGCTCCTTAAGTTGCTCTGTACTGCCAGCGGAATCTTCTTGAAATGCATTCACTTGACCACAGAGTTTGTACACTTGTCTTGTCTGGATTTTTCTCAAAATCTGTTGGGCATCGTTCACCTCCTTAGATTTGTCTTTACTCCTGAGGATCTCCAAGATGATGGAATCTGTCAGGTTGGTGTATTCTTCTTGATCATCAACGCTTCTTGAAATGTTGAATGTTTCATCCACTTGTGATAGCGCCTCACAGAGCATGCGCTCTATCACTTTGGTTGTTTTGTGCTGGTAAACACGATGATGTAGGGACCATCTTATGTGAAATAGCTCATAGAGGTTAAAGATCTCCTTTTCTCGAACACAGATCTGTAGCTGACCATCTACTGGCATTATTCTGGTATTCTGGAAGTACCTCATGCAGTCGAAGTTGTACTTCATACCAATGTAATGACAATCTCTCATGAGATAATCAAACTTGTCACAGTCAATCCCGTTCCTTTTGTTTGCGACAATCTCGTACATAAACCATTTTTCTGTCTCTTCGCCCTTGAAATCGCATTTTTGTTCCACGGTGTCTTTCTCTGGGTCTTTACCTTTGATGAGATCTGTGATAAATTTCCTATCCGCTTCGGTAATTTCATAATTCTGGAAGGCTTTCTGCACATCTGGACTTTTATCAAAGAGGTGATTGAACATTGCAACGGAGCCATCTTCATGCTTCCAAGGGTGATCTGGGCGAACCAGTTTCATGTACTGCATGTCGAAGACATGAGAGAAGGGACCATGACCAAGATCATGGCAAAGTCCAGCTATCTCGATGCAGAGAACGTCTTTGTCAGTGATGATATCATTATGTTTCTCTTGAAGTGCTCTCAGCAATTTTCCACAGAGATGAGACGTTCCTATGCTGTGCTCAAATCTATTATGGCATGCTCCAGGGAATACCCAATATGATCCTCCCAATTGCTTAACGTCCCTGAGACGCTGAAATTGTGGAGTATCGATGATAGCTACCAAAAGAGGATGGAGTTTTATTGAACCATGAATAGGATCGTGGAGTATTTTCCAGTCGTCTGTCGAAGCTGTTGCACTTATTGATGGGATTCCAAAATGGCTGCCACTTTGAGCACTTCGTGACCCATGGCCATTGGAATTGCGACTTCTTTTAGGACTAGAACTCCATCCTTTTCCTTGCTCAGGCGTTTTCGGTCGTTTGCTCATTGTTGTGAGTATTTCTTCTGCTTTTTAGAGTTCTTTTGTACTTGAAAATATGTTACAACTGGACAAATGTCGATATAAGAAGTCCAGCGCATAAGATCTATGAGAGGAGTTACAGTCAGCTGAGGCGTGGCTTGACTTGAAACCACCAATCACCATGCTGCCATAAAGCGTGGAAACCGTCGCCAGGAAACCCAACCATTGTGTTTGGAATTAGAAACAATAGGAAATAAAGTTTTCCAAGAAAGCGTTGTCTAGCTAACCCTGTCAAAGAGCCAGGGTCACCTAGGGCCCCTTGCCGGCATGGTACAATTTCAGACTGTCTGAATTCGAAAAATGAGAACTTTTGATCCACAGTACAGTATGTGGAACCCCATTTGCACAAAAATAACATAATATAGGATTATGTTACATAAAGTAGGATTGCGTTACATAAACTAGAATTATGTGCACATAAACAATGATTATGTGCATAAACCTATATCATCTTGATGCAATCCTAGTTCATATAAAATAATCCTAGTTTTTGTTCACATAATATGGGTTATAGGAAAATAGAGGGTCGTATAGGGGTTCTAGGGAACAGGGGAACATACTAAAGAACGATTGTGGGAAAAGGGAACAAATAAAAATCTATAGAGGGAACAAGGAAACAGTTAGCTTTCTTTCAGGGAACCGAGAACACGGAAAAAGATTGAGGAAGATTAAGTTTTTACTCAGGAGAGCCAGATTAGATGTTGATTTTTGCAAAATTTGTTAACTAGTATAAGAAAATCCTTCTGCGCTTTGTATTTATGACACCAGCTCTATGTGTCAGACGACTGCCTACCTTCTTTCTAGAAGTGATGAACTGAAAATGAAAAAACGATGTTTTACAAAAGATTTTCATGATTTTTGCATGGCATAATTGTTGTGAAAACCCTGAATATTTGATTTATGTGCACATGGTTTATTAGCACGACATAACTTGGGTTTGCCCCGATAACCCATGTAATGTGCACATAAACTAGGATTATATTGCACAAACTAGAACTATGTCGACATGATAGAGGTTTTTGTAACGCAATCCTAGTTTATGTGCACTATCCTAGTTTATGTGGACTTGCTACAAGTCTCTCTCGCGGAAAAAACAGGAGTAGGAAAAAAAGCGAGAGAGACTTGTAATGATGCTTGGCATGCTCATTAATATTCATGAGCAATCGAGCCTTGCTTCCATTTTCAAAATGACGGGGTTGTTGTCAACCGTTTCATCGAAGCTTGAGTCTGCCATTGTCAAAAAAAACATCGCAGAGCCTCGCTCTGTTGTTTCATTGTCCCTTCTAAGCATATGATTGGATATTGGTTTTTGTAAAAGGATGCCGACTGGACAGAATCCTGTCCAGCCAACGACCCAGGCTGCCAAGTATTACAAGTCTCTCTCGCTTTCCTTCTCCCGTTTTTGCCGCGAGAGAGACTTGTAGCAAGTCCAAGTTTATGTAACCCTATATTTTGCCATTTTTTGCGCAAATGGTGTATTAGCAGTTAGGATTCCATAGCAGTTAGGATCTACTGGGGGTTAAATGGGTAAGTGTAGGGTAAAATGCGTATGGCAACAAAATTGGAAAAATGTAACCAAAACCCTTTTCAGATTTCTAGCTATAACCACTCATGCTACCCTCCTTGGCACAGGAAATGTTGATTTGTCAATTCCGAGGCTACTGTTTTCTTACAACAGTGAGTTCGTTACTCTACCTCTACTCTGGGATAAAAGACGTCATTTGTTTGTTTGTTTGTTTTTGTTTGCTTTCAATTTATTTTGAGTGGGCTTGTCAGGATTTCTAGCTACTGAAAGCTAATTTAGGCCCACTTTGCATGCCGTATCCAGGCATGGGACCCCTAGTTTGACGTCCCTTCCGAAGGACGACGAGATGAGTTGTGAGGTCAGTCCTCAGAGGTCACCCATCCGGAGTCTGACCTCACTCGACCAAGCTTAACTTCAGTCACCTGACGAAGATTGTATAAGCCACTCGGCCACTCACCCCATTCGGTAATCTGATTGGCTGTTCAACATGTTGCGCCGTAACTCCGTATTGCGTTCAGTAAACGGCCGGGGCATGTCAAAAATAAAACTTATTTAAAAATAAAAATAAAACAAAAATAAAACTTTAAAAAAATATTCTTTGCCTATTCCGACCATCAATTGCAATTTATTTCCAAACTTTGAAGAATATCGATCCATGTCATTGTCGAAGCTTTGGTGAAAGTTTCTCGAATTTGCAACTTAGGCCCATTTTCGCTCCAAACAAACCGAGCTTATTTTCACAGTAAGCATACTTACCAACCCCTGATTATTGCTCAAATACCTTCAGAAAGGTTTAGATATGGTCCTCAAAGTGTTTGTTTTTAGTTTCTCAATTTATCTTCTGCAGAATTAGCGCTAGAGCAACGGCCATTTTCCGTCGATTAGCGTTACCTAGCCAACCGTTAAATCCATACTGGCCGCTAATGCACCCAGATTCTTGGCGCATTTGATCGAAGTGTACCAGGATGTTCATTCGGCTTCGTGATCCGCGTCACAGCGTATGACGTAAGAATACCCTGGGAACGAGGTTGTCAACACTACCCATTTTACCCCTGGCCTACCCGTCCCGTCCCCCCACAGTAGTTCCTCAGCAGTTGAACAGACAGAACAGTTCAACTGCAGTAAAATACCGCCTTTAAGAAACTTCATTATAAGAAACTCAGGCCTGATTTCGCTGGATAAAATACCTCTTTACAAGATCATGTTCAGTTTTCTTATGCAGTGGTACATTGCAATATTAAGAGGCGCATATTTGAGTATGTCTCCGATAGTTCTCAATTGTCTAGAAGCAAGAATGAAAGTTTCAAGCCCAAATTGTTATGATTTCAAGAAAACTTCAGTACTGGCTCAAACCATTAGATTTTCGCACAACAATGCATATTTCAAAAACTTTTTCTTAACAATTTTGACAGCTGTTTGGAGTATAAAAGTGTTTATTATGCCGAGTCTTATAACCATGGTATGTCTCAAGACCATAACGAAAGTCATGTACACGCAGCATAGGTTCCAAATATTTAAATCTACGAAAAAAGGCTGGTGTAAAATTCAATAACCATTTCTTTGATCTGAATGACCTGAAGGAAACTTTACCCACTTTTGTATCATTCTTCCGTTGCACTTTTCAGAAATCTTCATTATTTGTCGAAATTACTTCCTGTTCTATATTTCAGCTCATTTTATGATGTGACGTCATCAAATTTATAAATCGCAAACCAGAAGAGTGAAAAAGTCTAGCTTGATAACATATTGTAGGCATCCAAAAAGTATGGTTTTCTTCGAAATTATTTGATCGTTCGTCAAGGGATTTAGATATTACGATGGTTTAAAGTTTTTTTCGAAAGTTTTTTGAATTCTTAAAAAAGAAGAAAAACACTGTAATTCTGAAAATGTTGAAGATTTCAGAAAAGTCCAACGGCAGATTTACTGTAAAATAGTTCAAGTTTCTTTGAAGCCGTTCAGCTTTTTAAAGATTTGAAACCTATTGTTGCACACGCATTCATTCCACAGAATAGGAAGCAATTACGAAGGCTTTCCTGACACAGTCTCCGACGTTTTCGTTATCGTGTAACAAGGGCAGATTTTGGAATACAATAGTATCAGTCGCTTTAGTTCATACCTCAGTTCAAAGCGATTAGCGATTTCAGACACAGAAATTCTCTCAGCAGAAAGTCAAAGCAAACGAAGCCGCAAAGTTGCCCTGAAACCAGTACGGCAAACTCTCGTTTGCTGCGGGCGATGGGAGGTTTCTAAGAGAAAGTAAGTGCTTATAACGAAAGAAGAAGGGTGAATCTAAAGTTCTGTCTCGCGGATCTTGTTTATTTGATTTAGGAGCTGAGGAGTGACTGCGTACATCTGAGCAATATATATGCAAAAATTGGAATGCACTCTGTTTGGTTTCTGAATCAAGTAAACAAAATCCTTTTAATTTTAGCTTGTATGATAAAAGTAACACGCACTTTTACTAAAATGGCAGCTCAAATATGATAAGTTTTTTGGGACACCCGGTAACGAAAATGCCGCCATTTTGAAAATCAAAGAACCCTTGGGGGGACCCATAGAGCAAGCCTTCGAGGCAGGATTAAGTCTAGGTACAGTGTTTATCCTCAATCAATAGTGTGCATAGCATGCAGATATATTCGCAGTGATGATAACATAGTTCAAAATAACACACAAACCCAAATTGAAAAGTGTCCTATTACCTAGACTGATATAACGAGAGTAAGACAATAAGAACGGCTACATGTTTTGTTGTTACTCCGAGTTTCACGCTATACAGCGATCATCAGACAACTGAATGCTCTACTCCTAGACTGATGAATGGATCAAACGCACAAGGTCCAACCCAAATATTGAAGCAGGGAGCACCGAAGGAGAAAGCCGCAAGGCTTAGGTGTCATCAATTTGTTTGTCGACTCCATGCTACATGACCTACATTACTCGCAAAACAACCCTTGCACCATGACAAAAAGATAACTGGCACGACGGATGCAAGACAGAATTCGCGCCTATACCATAGATTCCATGAGTCAAAAATCAAGATATCAAAGAATTTCCACAGCAGATACTTTAGGGGCAGAAACTATCACGGGCAGAGAGTTTTGCGAGAGAAAAATCGCGACATCAAGGGCATAAGCTTTCGCGAATGCCGCTTTTCCCGCAAATTTCGCGACAAAACTTTCGCAGTCGAGAAGAAAGCTGCATTTTCGCTTGATAAAACTGACTGAAGAAAGCGAGGGGAAAAACACAATTTTCTATTGATTTTCAGTACTAATCATAGTCACGGTGACAATTTACAACAGCCCGAGAGACTAACGATTGGAGCTATTAAGGAACAGCAACGCAAAAACTTGAATTGGACAGAAAATACTTTCGCGAGTCGAGGAACTCCTATGATTTCGCGAGCAAAACCTATCGTGAATCTTGAATTTACATTATCCCTTTGCAGGGACTTTCGCAAAAAATGGCAAATAATGCCAAAATCGCGAAAGTTTCTGCCCGCGAAAGTTTCTGCCCCTAGTGTAGCGTACTTTGCTTTCCAATTCAAAGAAAAATGTAATAAAATTTTACATCTACTTTTTTCAAGATTTGAAAAATTTGACCCATATACCATGAAAAGCAACTTTCAGTTGTAAATTCTGCCCTTGCAGTTCAAAGGTAGAATTCCTGAGTCACACCCATTTTACTAAATATTTCTTTAACAGATTTTAGCATAGCAAAGCCTAGTTTTATGAAATGGGAGCGGTCTTTGTTAGAATATCATGAATTGTTTCCTTATCAAAAGTTCAATTGTTAAACAAAGGTTGCATTATCCCACATACAACATTTTCATATTCATTTTCAAGTCCATTAGCCATGAATTTTTCTATCAACTGATCCTGAGATATGATGTCGAAGGTTAATCCAAGCTTCACTTCATAAAGACTTTAGTTGAAATGTTCATGTTGTTGTCACTCCACTGAGGGCCTTACTTCCCTAGAAGCTGTACAAACAGCAAAAAATTTCGATCGGCGAATAGTTTCTGTCGCCCCGTCTTTTACTGGTCAGAATGTGGCTTTGGACTGTGCTCTTAGATGTAGCATTGTGAAAAGGATTAGGCCCAACGGTTTGAAACCTTGCTTCAGGGTGTCCAAACAAAATTGTTCCCCATACCTGCTGTGGATTACGTATAGCTTGCCTCCATCTGTGCACAGTTGCATAGGTCAGATTTCAGCTTAGAGTTGGGACCTTTTATGAGTCAATCTGGTCAGTGGCCACTGATTTATCGCCATGGACGTAGGAAGCATCTCAGACTTGGGGGCACGACAAGGGACTTTTTTCCTGAAGGAAAAGGGGACACTTTCTGAAAATAAAAAGGGCACTTCTTTCTTTATGGCAAATTCTTGGGGGCACGTGCCACCCCAGTGTCCCCTGGCTCCTGCTTCTACCGGGTGTCCCACATTAATTGTGCCCCGTTTGTGTGGCTACTGTGGAGGATGTGGAGGAGCTGTAAATTCAATCATCTCATGTTTTACACAGTTGCGTAGGTCAAGTGGCTACTGTGGAGGAGCTGTAGAGGAGCTGTAGATTCAATCATCTCAGTTTTTACACAAGTCCGTAGGTCAGGTGGCTACTGTGGAGGAGCTGTTGATTCAATCAACTCACTTTTGACACAGTTGCGTAGGTCAGGTTTCAACTTAGAGTTGGATGCCTTGTATAAGTCAATCTGACAAGTGATTCTGATTGCTGATTTATGGTAGACAGAAGGGAAAATAGGTGGCTGCACCAAAAACAGCACTTCTATTGCTCTCCAGTAATGCCAAAGTTAAGTAAGTTTTCAAACAAAGGACTTTGACATCATATAAAATTTTCATCACACTTTTAAAAGGTAGAACGTGCTCTCTTATTGATAGAAAACACTGCTAACCCTTAACAAAATGCCAGAACCATTTCTATGGAAACTTATTTGATTGTTGACTCTATTTTATGGCCTTGCAGGATGAATGACCCATTTCCTTGAAAATGAAACTGTTTTTCTGACAAGATTCCCCACTGTTCGTATCAAAAAGCAACTTTGATATTCGCTCCATGCATGCCATATATTTACCTCTTTGCACTGCACGAAGTGGCAGTTGATTATGTCCAATGTAAGGGATTTTAGAATAAAGTTGTTATAATTTCTTTATTGTGAATTGTGATTCATCTAAGAAACATCGAGGTACTGTATTCAGAGTCATATTGCTATCCTTATCTTACAGTTCTCTGAATCTCCACGAAAAGCTACCCTTTCTTAAGAGCCATTTTGTCTCAGTATGCTTGGTTGTAGAATATCCTTCTCAGAGATTTTGGCAACTCACATGATATACATGCGCATATAGAAGTGACCCCGCTTGGGGGACTTAGGGCGATTCATCCTTAGCAATCTTATAAGTCTACCTTACTAAATCTTTGAGTCTAAAATGGGCGTCCTGATCGATCAAAACCTGACACCACCGTACATGCCTTGCGTTCCTTTGGCAATCAAAACAATCATGATTGTATTGTTTAAGATCTTAACATTGTTTCGTTCCAAAGAAATTAGATCCAGCCGGCTGACTTTGAATGAAATTATGATCGTTTCGATCACCAAAGGAACGCAAGGATGACAACAATGAATATTCATGTTTCAATGGGTATTCACAGCCTTGTGAAAGCCAAGTATTGACTATAGATAGAACATCAATGAGAACTGATGTCTTAAGTCTAAACTCTATACACTACTTAAAATATCATCTCTATCAGATTACTTAAAAATATCGCGTAAATGGCTTTATTCATCATATTCCAATGCATGATATGCGCATGTCACTATCATATGTGAATGGCTACAGTTATTTTTTGACACTGACATAAATGCTATGCTTGCTATCAACAGGGTGTCCCAAAGTAGCCTGTCAATTGGCGTCATTTGGGAGCTGCGGTGTCATTTGGGAGCTGCGGGGGAGGAAAATGAGAGGTGTAGGAGAGCTCACCCCCGTCCCTTGCCCGACTTTGTAGTTGTAGGTTATTCAGCGCTGGTTTTTTTATGAGGCCTCATTCTGTGGTACTAGTGTAAGTAAGGGTGTTACTATATCCGAGTTGGAGTTTAGGTCTCGATCATACGCGTACCATCACAGAATGAGGCTTCTGCCTAAAAACCTACGCTAAATAACCTATGACTACTACAAAGACCGGCAAAGGACGGGGGTGAGCTCTCCTACACAGGGAAGGGCCTGTGGGAATGGGCTGCATTTTCGAATTCCGTATACCTGATTTGAGGTATTGGCATTCTTTGTCATTTTTCTTTGAAAGTGACATTCTAGCTTCCTATAATGATATATTTAACCCTATTTTGGTTGGGGGGGGGGCAAATTTGCCCCCCTAGTAGATTTTTTTAATAACTCTGTTAGGAAGATATTCATAGCCATGAAACTTCTTGAATTTTTGCAACTACTTATTGTGCAACTTCTCAAAAGGTTTCATTGAAATATTTTGAAAAATGAGGGGGCGGGAGACAATTTTCTGGGACTGACCCGGGGAAAATCGCAAATTCTCAAATCTCAATTATCGCGAAAAAAGGAACATATGTTGAATATTTTGCAAACTTCTTTTGTAGTGTAGTGTTATTCGATGCATTCTATCACAATTATTATATTTGGGTGGGAAATGTGCTCCAAATTTAATTTTATCGCAATTTTCCTGATTTTAGTCAATTTTGCCGCTTTTCTTGACCACACAAAGGAAAATGCTGACGTGAGCAAAAATGAGGGCCAATCTTAGGTTAATTTTTATATTTTCAAAAAGTGCATGCCTGAGGCTATTAGCACACAAAGTTTTGTCACTCTACCTGTTACCAGTCAAGAGTTAGGTAGGGGGGCTTTTTTGCCCCCCCAACCAAAATAGGACTATTAAATAGCCCAACCACTATAGGGTTAAGTAGTAACATGTAAGATTGATCAATAAAACCATTTTCGTCATTTGCAGTACAGAAATTGGGACAATCAACAATATCCTTTCCGATCTCGGATCACGTTTTAGGAACTCAAAAACGTAGCTAACTCCTATAGGCTCTTTTCTTCCCCTTCTTATGACTTTGAATCCTGTCCACAGGCTAGTCCCAAAGATTCTGTGCTTCGATTATTTTGCCGCTGCGACGGAGCTGTGGTTTCAATTGTCTCGTTTCTCGCTTTCTACACAGTTGCATAGGATAGGCTTCAACTGATTTGAATGCCTCCTTCATAGTTTCATAGTTTCGTAGTTTCGTAGTTGTTTCATAGCTTATGGCAGACAGCATGCTAGCCCGGGGCTTCGCCGCCGACTCAGAAATCACCTATCCTTCTCATCCAGGACTCCACGAGTGACACAACACGAGGCTTAATTGATGCATTGTCAAGCTGTTAACAGAATCAATGGATAGATTACATTCAAAGTATTTAAAAACTGAATGAATCCAATAGTATCAGAAAGACAAGTATTGCAAATGTTGGTGAGTATTAGGGTTAAGTCTGATTTTCGTATACTGTACTTTATCTGAGTACGCCAACCTGGACAAAAAACCAGCTACCACTGAGCATGACAGACAAAGTATTAAAGTGGATGAAGCCAAGATCCTATAGTATCAAAGAAGGCAAGCACTGGAGATGGCGAGTATTGGGATTCGAGTAAGTTTGGCTTTTGTTTGCTCATTTTTTCATGAGCGAGTAAGACCAGGGTGAGCAAACGTCTGCTACACTGGGGAAAAAGTTTCGGATAGACAATCAGTAGAGACAAAGCGAGACAAATAGCGTTTGAATTGAGCCAGCAAGTTTGTCTATCTGTTCATTTTCTGCTTGAGAAGTCATTAGGCAGTTTCAGTTTCAGTTTAGTCACTTTAAAACTCTCAACATACAAAATAACTAGAGAAACAACGAATATCTACCTAGGAATGTAATACATCAAATGACGACAGTTTATGTGCTATGGGAGGATGAAAAATAACAGCAGATATTTGTATGACAGGAACTCTAAGGACTCGTGAAGAGACAATCAATTTATAAACTTCTGATAGATTTTCAATTTTTGCCGAAAATTTCGAACAGGAACAACAGGTGTGCATTCTTGAATGCAACGTGGAATGGTAAGACAGAAAAATATTGCAGCAATTTAGGGACTATTTACTACTGATCCAAGGGGCAGCATTCTACTCATCCGAAAAAGCGTACGAGATTTTCAGAACAAAAGGATTTATACTGATTTTTGATGGACTTGTTTTGCAAACAAAAGGATTTTTTCCACGAAATGTTTTGGAGTGAGATGCTCCTCGTACTGATCGATAGGAAAACATGATAGTTTATCTGCATCATGTGCTCTCTTCTGTGCAAACTTGTCTCTGTTGATGTTATTGTTGTGGTTGTGGCTGCTGTTGTTGCAAATGGGATGACGATATAGTTTATTTACAACATGTGCTCTTTTTAGTCTATACTTGTCGCTGTTGTCCTTGCTGTTGTTGCTGTTGTTGTTACAAAAGGGATGGCGAAGAGAGTAAAGAAAATCTCGGTGACCTGTCTCTGCTGGCAACCGCCATTATCAAGAAGGACTACCTTAAGCTTTCCTCTCAGAAACTGATAGCTGCATAATATTTTATTTGATTAGCATTGCGTAGATTCATTTCGCTGTTAATGAATTTGAGCTTTCTTCTTTTCAGGGGTTAAGGGCTACTTCATCCCAATCTATCGATTTTCCAACATTTTCTTCTTAGGTTTGCCGAGTGTGAAATCAACGCCCAAACAAACGGAACCTTCAAGAAGTAAACAAGACTTAACGCTATTTATTTGGTTGAATTGAACGGCGATTGTCAGTTGATACAAAAACTCATTCAAGTGAAGATCTCAATATCTGAATGAAGCTGAGTTGAAGTTATCGAACAACTAAAGGCGTGCTGAGGTAAGGCTTGTGTATCAATGCTAAGAAATTTGGTTGGTTGGAGGTGTATAGGGGCGAGGGGTAAAATGGGTCAGGTACAGGTCCATCAATTTCATATTAATCAAATTTCATTTGAAGAAAACGGACAGAACAGCTGCGGGTCAAAGGCGATATTGATATATGTAGGCCTATCATTGTTAAGAAATTTGATTTGTTGAAGGTGAATCGGGGCGAGGGGCAAAATGGGTCAGTTTTAGTTTAATCTATTTCGTGTTTATTGAGTATGATTCGAAAGAATCGGACAGAACAGCTGCAGGTCTGCAAAAGTGATATTGATGTATGAATCAATTTTTTACGAAATTTGATTGGTTGGGGGCGAATTGGGTCTAAAGGCAAAATGGATCAGTATACAGTTTCACCGATTTCGTGTTTATTGAATTTCATCTGAAGGAAACGGACAGAACAGCTGCAGGTCTGCAAAGGTGATATTGACGTATGTAGCAATGTTTAGAAATTTAGTTGGTCGGGGCGAAAAGGGACGAAAGGCAAAATGGATCAGTATACAGTTTCATCGATTTCGTGTTTATTGAATTTCATCTGAAGGAAACGGACAGAACAGCTGCAGGTCTGCAAAGGTGATATTGACGTATGTAGCAATGTTTAGAAATTTTATTGCTTTGGGTGAATTGCGGCGAGGGAACATTATGGAAACAAGGTCGCACTGACCTTTTAATGCTATCCCTACCATTTTACCTAAGGGTACTTTTAATTTAGATAGTTGTATTTATTTGATATCACACACCTGTTATTAGATTTTTTCTTTTTAAATAGATTTATTGTATTTTAATATTAGATCTTTTTGGCAAAAATATGCATATACATATGGGCAAAGTGGGTATTTCGTCCTTATTGAAGTTAATTGGAAGGAAAGGGACAAAACAGCTGCAGTTCTGCAAAGGGAGGTGATATTGATGTACGTATGAGTGTTAAGGAATTTTGTAGATTGGGGTGAATAGGGGCGAGGGGGCTAGGGGATCATCGTCATTTCGCGATTGTCAAATTTCTTTTGATGAAAAAGAACGGAACAAGCTACGAGTGCGCGCAGGTAAGATTGATGCTTATGTTTCAATGTTATGTTGGAACATTTGGTAGGGGGGTCAGAAGGAGATCAGAAGGGGTCAAGGTGGGTATGACTCGAAAAATCGATGAATGTCGTCTTTGAAGCATCGCAATGGATTTAATGAAACTCTATGTCAATTAAGACCACTTTTACACTCTACTGGTACACAGGGACGCAGGAAGCATCTCAAACTTGGGGCACACGACACTTCAAGGGCACTTTTTTCCGTAAGAAAGAGGGAGCACTTTCTAGAAATAAAAAGGGCACTGCTTTGTTTATTGCAAATTTTTGAGGGCACGTGTTTCCAGTGCCCTCCTGTTTCCTATGTCTATGCTGGTACATATTTGATCCGTTAAAAAGTGGTTGCTATTCAAGAGCGTTTACACGTATTTCCTTTATAAGAAACTAAGAATTTGGCCAAGTACTGACAGTTTGTTAACGTTATTAGGTTTTCAGTACTCAGAGTTTCTTAGAAAGGTTGAACGATCTACTTGTTATAGTATCTTTGAAAAGTTTCTTAGTACTTCTCAGACGGAGTACTAGAGTTTCTTAAAATTTTTGACATTTTAGTACCAGTTTCTTGTAAACCAGTTCCTTATAAAAAAGTGCGTATTTAAGAGTGCGAGTGAACGGAGACTCGTGGAATATCCTAATTCTTCCCGGTAAGATAAATTCTCAAGCTCCAGGAGGGAGATTCTTGGAATCTTTAAGATTTGGATTCTCTATGGTATAAATCATTGCAAATGTTCACGTAAATTATTGGAATATTTAGATACTTTATAGTCAGATCAGTTTTCATGCTAGAGGGATGAACAGTTTCAAAATGTCACAAGATCATTCTCTGTTCGTTGGCCTCAATTTGCCCTTGCAAAGAAAGGAGCTCATATTTCAATTTATTAGTTGACTCATAACTATCTTGTTCTTATCAAATATCTTCCAGTCTTAATCAGTAAAATTGGAGGTAGCTAAGGGCATCGATCCGAGGAGCTTTAGAAGCGCGTGCTAAATTTTCAGAAGAAAAAGGCGGAATTTCACATAAGTAAGCATTGTGAGTCCCTGTTGACTAAATGATGATATCTGCAAATCGGAGAATGCTGAAAAATAAAGGACAAAAAGCATAAGTCTATAGTCAAAATACATGTATCTTCTTGCTTCTTCGAGAGCTGCTAAGAGACTCCGATGACTGAAGCGACATCATCAGGTCAGAGAGCACAGGGAACGAAGGACTTAGGTGTTCAGTCTATCGTCTGACTAGACTCGATTACATACAGGAAAACCCCGCAAACAAGAACATACTTTTCTAAAAAACAGACTAGCTAGGTTCTTATAAATGAGGTACTTATGAAATTTTCAGGGTGTGTTTCCTATTGCAAGGACACTTGTGACTATCAATGAATCTTTTAAATAAGTGCACCATCTCATAAGAACATTGAAGTAAATCAGTCTGTTTTTGGTTCTTATATTTGGGTGTCTTTTCCCACAAAATCAGTGTGCAGGTTCTTGTTTTGCTATGTTATTGTTTGCGGGGTTTTACTGTATCGTCGTTTCGCTTTCTGAGTCTGAGCTCATAGACACGGATTAGCGCCGCACTGAAGCCTTTAAGCTGTTCTTCAAACTGTATCTTTGGCGAACTGAATTTTAGAATTTAACTTTTTGAAGCCTAAATCACCTGCTAGTTTTTTCTCACAAAATCAGTTTTCTGGAACTGCTGTATCATAAAACTAGATATCAGTACCTCGGTACGGTAAAGGAACATTCTTGCCATAATCGCAAAATCACCTTCCTCTGAGTAACAATAGGGACTTTTAGCAACTAGGACGGCAACGCCAGCCAAAACGTCGTCTTCTATAATACAACCGAGTATATTTTCCCATAAATTACCTTCACATGTTCTTAAAAAAGTCAAGACAAAATCTCCTTCTTCATCTAAATAAACTGGAACCTTCTTTTTCTTTGATAATATAAGTATTTAAAATGAGTGAGTTTCACTTCGAAGATCCGGATCTGAAGAACAGCACGTTAGAAATAGGATTTCCAAGTTGTGCAATTGGAAAGGACCACTTCATAGACTCTCAAGGGAAGCTAATTTGGACGGAAAACAAGGAGTCTTTTCAAGCCAAAGTTCGGAAACATAGGACGCGTTTGTTCTGTTGTTGCAGTCGCCGTCCTAGTTGCTAAAGGCCCCTACTGACCAGTAGACGACGGGGCGACCGAAACCCGCTGCTTGACTTTTTTGCCTTTTTACAGCTCTGGCGTAATAAGGCCCTCAGTGGAGCGAAAACTACAACAACAATTCAACCGAACGATATACGCGCTATTTGAGGATCCTTATGGATGGAGTGAGGATAGCGTCCGACTAGCCTCACTCCATAAGGTCCCTCAAGTTACGCTCATACCGTTCAGTTGAATTGTTGTTGTTATCGCTCCACTGAGGGCCTTACCTCCATAGAGCTGTAAGAACGGATTTGAAACATTAAGTTTAATTCAATTAAAAAAAGGTTTCAATAGCATATCATGGTCGAGACGCTGTGTGTGTGGCAAAAATATGATACGAAACTATCTATCTTCTTGTCTGGGTACAAATCAGAGTTAAACAGAGAGTTAGTGAAAATGTGACAGCAAGCAAATGGAACCTAAGACTTTCTGTCACTTCTTGTTAGAATAATTTTGGGGGCAAAATTGGTCAGAGCAGGAGAAGAATGTATTGTACTCTTTTCACACTGGGAAGTTGAACCAGCTTAACTAAAAAAGAAAAAGCCATCGAATGAAGCCCTCTAATTGGTCAACCTTACAAATTGAATGCATTTAATTGGTTGAAATTTAAAGTTTTTTTTACAATGAGCTGGATTAGCTGTGTCAGTGTGAATGCACTATGATTAACCCTATTTCACCTTTTGGGTGGATTTCACCCCATTAAACAACCTTTACAGATGCTTTCCTAGTGAGAAAACTATTGAAGAGAAATGACAGTAAAGTTCCTCACTAAAAGAGTCATTGAAAATCAATGTAGAAATTGAAAGGAGTTGGGCCAAGGACAAACCCTTGAGGTACACCAGGCGTGATTCCAAATCTTCTCAATAAAACTGTGTCGTAATTGCTTTGCTTGAAAAGGAGTGCTTACATAGAAACATGTCAGAATTCACGGAAAAGTTGTTCATGCTAGTTCAAAAACGTCTTCAAAGGTGAATGTAGAAATTCAAAACACTTGGAGCTAGAACAGAACCTTGAGGTACACCAAGCGCTACTTAAAATCTTTTCAATAAACCTGTGTAGGAGCAAATATGCTTGGAAAGGAATGCTTGCATGGAGGCATATCAGAAATCATGGCAGAGTAGCTGAAAAGTTCGCACCTAAAAAAACAGCCTTGAGGTGTTTCACCTTTGATTTCGAATCCCAGTTTTTTTGTAACATTCGCTTATGACAGCTCTTACTGAGTTCCTTGCACGTAGTTCTCTGTGAAATTCGTATTCAGAAGGCTCCTGCATTATGTCTTCCTATTCGTTTTAGAAGTCTCATACAAACATTTTCATCACTTTCAATGAAAGTTAGCTTTTTCTCTTGGCTATTACATTATTACACAAACTTCACCCATCACAAAACATTTCATGGCTTCGTAGGTTAGGCCGATTAATTTAATGATTTTCCCTTCCTTTCAATTTTTCAATATTTTTTATATTCTTCAAAGTCAGGCCGATTATCACATTGATTTTCCCAGCCTGGAAATGTCTCCACCATCTGCAAAAACCAAATAGTCAAGAGCTGCCTACTTGATTTTACAAAGAAATAAACCACCTTATCCATTTAGCTTGATCTTAGTCATCCAAATCTTTTTGTCAAACGTGCTAATAAGATTTTGAAAATATCCTCCCAGTATCTCTTAATTTTGTTAGCTTTCTGAAGCATTTTTCCTTGTTGAAGTTTTGAATAATTGATAGATCATCGAGGTATTTCATACAAAATTCATTTTCCCGTCAGTTTTTCCTTCCTCTTGGAGTCGCGCGAATTCAAATGTGAGGAGTTTATAAAGTTATAGGCGTCAACCAAGCTACCAAAGTTTCCTGTACCAGCTACAGAAATTCTAGATTACAAGAGATACAGAAATTATGAATTAAAGAAGTAATTGCAAATCGGGCATATTGTAGAATTAATGATTAGCTGGGCGTCAAACTACCATGCATGATCTTTCCAAACTACCAAAATTCCATATTGCAGGCTTCGATTTGCCAGTTCAATACTGCTCTGATTCAAATGTTTTAACTTAATTTCTTCGGTGTTTCCTCTTATTTGGGCAAGGTGACTTTGTCAATTTGAAAAGTTTTCAAAAACCCAGAGTCGGCTAAACTGCAATGAACGCCAGTCTTTTCATTAAGCACCAGTTTAAGTGAAGTTTCTTTTTCGTCTGGGAAAAACAAATTTTAAAACTTCTTAAGATACTAAGCGTAATTTTTTATCCGCCTTTTCACAGTATTTGACTACCATTTACAAGAAACGTCAAGCAAACCAAGCCCAAAAAAGAGCAAGTCTAACGCACCCATAAAATTTAGGTTAGTATATCATGTCATTATTGATCAGAGCAACACTATATGTATATATATATTACAGTTCTGTTCTCTTAAAGAAGTATTTTGTAGTCTCGTTGACCATTTATCATTAGATATTGTGTCTAAATAAAGACACCTGAAATCACACCCTAAAATCTATCAATTTTCGTGAATACGATCCCCCAAAATTTACAAGCCATTGACAATGTATACCATAAAATTGTGACTACTATCCAAAATCTTAACCAAGTAAGTTAAGTTTGATCAACATCAATACCCTAAAGAGCTATTTTTCTAAAATGACACTCCAAAATTTGCACCATCCTTGACTGAAAAATTTTGGCCGATGCTTCAGCCCTTCGAAAGGGACGTCAAATTGGGGCTCCCATGCCTAAATGCTACATGTATTTTGGACCTGAATCAGTGGCAGAGCCAGCGATGGAAAGTCTGAAAGAAATGGAGGGGGGGTTGTTTTAATGTAATTTTCCGATCTCCAGGTATACCCATGTAATTCTACGCCATTTTTCATCGACAATTTTTGCCGACAATTGGGAGTTTGGGGGACAAGTCCCCCAGTCCCCCGTGGCGCCACCACTGGCCTGAATGAGGCCTCAATTAGTCCTCAATAGCTATAAATCCTTCCAGTCCGCTCAGAATAAAGTACTGAAAATTTTCCAAGCACCGGGAGGCGTGGTAGACTTACAACATGACTCCTTGTAACTGCTGAATAATGTAAAATTCACAAACTAGTGAAAAGACCTCCCACTACTAACTGAAGTTAAGTTTAAGTATTCAACACAATAGGTTAAGGTGGTTCGATACCGATAGAAATTTCACACCGATACAATCTTCAGCGTCTTGTCGCTCATCGCGTCATTGAAAACAGTTCAAACTTGGTGGGGGCACGATACTTCGAGTGCACTGTTTTCCATAAAAAGGGGGCATTTTCTAAAAAAGTACTTATTTGTTTATTGCAAAATCTTAAGGGGGCACCCCTCGGTTCCTATGTCTATGAAAAACTCCGGGGTACTACTTGGCTTTCAATTTTATGGGGGTGTACACTCCAAGAAATGATTGTTTCACCCGGCTTTAAAGTTTTTCCCTCGAAGAGATAGCCTGCTTTAGAGACATATCGGCGAAAAGCATTTTCTAAAGCGTGAAAAATTTCAAGGAAAACAGTAAAACCACATTTTGACAACCGACTTTAGCAAAAACCCCTTCTTTTGATACCCAGCGGTAGAAAAGAGATGCGAAAACGATACCTGGAAAGTAGTACATCCCAACAGCAAAATATATCAAAACCAACAGCAAACTTTTACTGCTTTGGACGCCTGTTTTACGCAGACTATAACCCAACTGCGGTTTTTGAAGCAGTCTATAAATAGAAATCTCTGCCAAAACGTAAGAGTATGTTATCTCAAATTAGCTTATCTATGCCCATAATAGCTTATCATTTCGTATCAGTATTTACAATATTCTCTATAGATACAAGATAGCTACTCGGCTACATTGTCTTCCTTATAAAGAGTATCACGTCTCTGTTTATTTTTGATTTGAGACTGCTTACAAAGTGCTTGGAAATAAACATCGTTGAATGGTGGGTCAACGTTGTCCCTACAGCCCGGGGGGGGGGTAACTTAACTTGTCTATGGTACGGGGTTGTGCCATTTTTTAGGGTACCTTTTTCATGATAGTTTCCGGATTTATGGGTATGGTTTTCAACAATTTGTGGCATCTTCCGGATTTTTGGGTATACTTTTCTCTCAGAATTCAGTTATTGGTGAGCTTTTTTGGCATTCCTGGATTTATGGGTATGATTTTCAGAAATTCTCCGGATTTATGGGTATACTTTTGAGAAATTTCTCCGGATTTATGGGTGGTACTTTCACGATTTGAATGGCACAACCCCGTATCTTGGAAACTCAAGTTACCCCCCCCCCGGGATTTTTGATTTGAGACTGCTTACAAAGTGCTTGGAAATAAACATCGTTGAATGGTGGGTCAACGTTGTCCCTACAGTCCACAGACGACCTATCCTAGTCACCAACGTGACGAAATGGAGCGTACTTTGAATTGGATTCTGCCAAAGTCAGCAGTTTGGTCGTCAATTTAGCAACGAATTTTGCCTTGCTCTATGAGGATGTGTTGATGAACTGATTAGTTGATCAATCAATGATAGCTAAATCAAATTGGCTTTATGTGAAGGAGCAGCTTGTGTTTAACCAACTGAAATTAATTTTCAAGCTAAGACAAGAGGGGCCAGAAGCTACAATTGTTCTCCCTGTTATTGAAAACAACCATCAAATGACTACAAGAGCGAAAAGTAGAGCAGATTTTCAAGTTGAAAGGGTGACAACAGAAGAGCAAAAAATATTTCAGCAATCAGCTATAAAAACATGGAACAGACTGCCAGCTAGCATAAAAGAAATAAACACCATGACCCAATTCAAGAAAACTTTGAAGTCTTTTTTTAACTAAGGAAAGATATAACCCACTTTCTCTATTCAAGTAAGGACAGTACATGTAGTTTTTTAAGTTAATTGTATATACAGTATCTATAAACACATCTACATAGTATTTCATCAAATCTTGTAATATTTATTCATTTATTTATTTACTTATTTATTTATTTTAAAAGCTGGACCACTATTTATACCAATTTTCTAAATTGTACAGTGTTATCCAGTCTAAATAATCATATACATACATACATACATCAATGATAGCAATTGAACAAGCGAAAATCCAAAGAACATTGCCCTACTAAGCCATGAGAACCCAAAAGAGATGTCTGTTCAAATTCTGCGGACTCCTGTTACTTATCTATATAGCTGGATGTGTTCAATATATACAAATCAGTAAGGATTAAAATGCAGTACCGGGTGACCCAAAAATAAGTTCCCACGTTTGAAAATTCATTGCACCAAGAGTACGTCACAGATTTGAATGATTCAAATTATAGTTAGAAGTCAAAGGATAGAGGTAGTTTCGTGATTTTTGTTGCTGTCTTACTAGCACTAGGGGTATCGGTAAAGTCAACTTTACAAGAATCCTACGGCTTCAAAATGATGGAAGGAGGGTCAAAAAATTTATGAAATTACAAGGACTCTTCTTACATATAACAATACGAAATGTGAGTTTCACCTCTCCAAGAGTTACAAGACACCAGTTTCCCAACAAATCCTACAGCTTTTTAGTCCCATGGCAATAAATAGGCAGCGGTTGTTTCTCATCCGTGAACAATTGCATTCTTCATTGATCTGTGCAAGGATTCCTTAACGATTTGATCAATGTTTTAGGCCCTATTCAGTCACATTGCAACTATGAAATTTGTGTATGGTTGGATTTTATTTTTATTCCAAGTGCTCGTAAGACTTAGAGAAAAAATCACAAAAATATTTTGATCTCTCTGTTTTTAACTTCAATTTGTATCATTGATGGGGAAGAAGTTCTCAATGACCCATTTGAAAAAGTTCCTATTGTTTTAAAAGACCTCATACGTTTCTCGAAAGAGTGACTCACCCCTCGCTTGGATGAATCGGGATTAATTATAAGGCTGGGGACATAGAATTTGAAAATTCCTTTTTTTTGTATTCTTTTTACAAGACTTTCTTACTTTCCCGTGTCACCACAACAAAACCTTTAAAGGGCCATTGCCACCAATGGCCGTTTGCAGGCATTTTATGTATGCATGTATCTTTTGAACAAATGATTTTTTAAACTTTGTCGAAGATTCAAGTCCTATGTGGAAACCAGGCCACCCAGCTTGGAAAGATACGCAATTCCATATTATGGCTACATTGCTCAAATTAAGAAGATAGCTTTTTGTTTAAGTTGGATTATTTTCCATCGCTAATTGAATTTATTAGATTAATGTGTCTGTTTTAGATTTTTGACGCAAATAGAATACAAACTTTGTGGGCAAGAGGGACACGTTTGGTCTCTTAAAGGTCCATTGGAAACCAAGAGCCTTTGCACACAGAATTAGAAGCATCTCGGCTTGCCCACAGCTAGACTGATTGCATATTCGTAGTTATCGCTATTGATGGACTGATAGACGCTCAATCTGCGACTCATGTCCTTACGCTTCCAGAACTGGACATTTTCCATTTTGCTAAATTATCTGCAGGTTTTTCTCAAATCCACCCACCCTGAAATGTGGAAAGAAGTAGTCTTCCTGGAGTGCTACAATGTGAAACCAGCTATCAGTACTTAGATAGATGTTTCTTCGAGCTATTTCTGCGAAAAACTCCTACTTATGCATGATATTTTGCTTGTTTAGGGACGCAAAAGATCTCCTAAATTCGTTCTTTATTTCGAGATTTTGATCGTTGCGGCCGCTCAGTCGAACGTGCTTTTGTTTGCATTTGGCGGGAAATCTAGATTGAAGCAAAATCAGCATATCTGATGACGTTATTTGTTACCTTCTATTCTGATTGATCGGGGAACAGATCTGTGCCCCGAAGGAAACTTTGTCCGTCTTAAAAACTGCTGCAAAAGGAGGCCATCACTGAAGCAGCAACAACAACACGAGAGAGCGTTGAAAAGCACACTTAAACATAATGCTTCCGAACACACACAACTTCGAGCAACACTTAAGAATATCTCGAACGAAACTAAAGGGGAGAACCAAGAGAGCAACGATAAACGCGTAGGATCACTGAAGCAGCAACGTCATCACTGATCCTCCTCCAGAGTCCCCATTTCTCAACATACTGTGCAGATGCTGTAAGGTCAGGTTCCTAATTCTTAATATCATTGATCTGAAATACTTTCAATGAGGTCTGCATAAATGCGGTCTGCAATTATTTATGTGGCTAGTTCTATG
The DNA here is from genome assembly GCA_964019985.1 of Aurelia sp. 4 Dawson et al 2005. Taxonomy (NCBI): domain Eukaryota; kingdom Metazoa; phylum Cnidaria; class Scyphozoa; order Semaeostomeae; family Ulmaridae; genus Aurelia; species Aurelia sp. 4 Dawson et al 2005. Next base: position 6,910,859 of record OZ026506.1, read on the forward strand.
GATAACAATGATACTATGCTGAAAGAGTAAACAATTCAATGTAAGGAAAGTCTGCTAAATTTGTAAACAATTATTGGATTGGTTAGCGCAACCATACTTTGCACGTGACTAGCGCTTGACATATTTGGAGAAACTTTTTCATTGTCAGGATATTAGCAAGTGCGCATGACTTACACGATAACTACAGAGGCTCATTTGGACAGAGAGAGAGAGAGAGGTCGAAGAATAGTGAAATGCGTCTCCGAAATATCAACTTTGCAAGACTCTATGTGCAATATAACAGTGAAACTTTTATAGGTAGGTTCAATTTTACCCTATGTATTGTAAATTAGATTAAATAATTCCATAGGTGACTTTGCACTCGGATCGACACGACGTGGTGCGATTAAGCATGACACGGTAGAAATGAATGGCGTTGCTCACATTCGAAAGAGCCTTCTTTGAAGATTTCTTGGGGATGGGTTCTTTTGTGAGAAATCCGTCATAATTTCCGAACGAAGTAGCTGATTTCAATCAGGCAGATTTTGAAATTCGTTTGAGCATGCACTCTTTTGAGAAATATACTTGCCTAAATAATCATCTTATTATCCTGTGACCAGTGCTTTTATTGACGGCTGGAATACAATATAGTGGATAGCATTCTCTAATGTAGTGTTAGTGTTAGTTTCAGAAATGCTTGGTTTCTAATTAAATCGCGAAGTGTCGCAAGGCAGAGTGTCACAGAATTTTGGTTCTGCAAACTGCTGCACCAAAACTTTGCGACACTCGGCAACACTCTGCGTTCAGCGGCGCGGGGATAGAACTGGACTTGCCCAAGTCTCTTCCGCGTACCAATTTTGTGGGTTTTAACACTGGAGATGTGGGTTTTAACACGGGAGAGACTTGGGCAAGTCCAGGATAGAACATTTTCTATTTCATTTTAGCATTCTAAGAATGCCAACCTTAACTTGGGCATAGAGACCCTTCCTGTCTGTCACGTTCTAGATTTTTCGCAAAAATTCACACCCAATCGTACCTATCTATACCCGACAACTTTTCCCTTGTGTTGAAAGAACCCCGAGGAATATATTTTGACAAAAGGAAGAAATGTCTCATCCCTTTGGCAATTCCGCTGGTCAAGCCTTCTGTTGACGGAAAAGCGCATAAATCTGCAATAGAAGTGACACATCCATTTGCGATCACGATTGCGAGTTAATCAACATGCTTTTCATTCACTTAGAGTGTGAAATCATGCAGGCATGGGGCCCCTTCGCCATTTTATCATATCTACAGCACCAGCAGCATTACAGTAAAATAACAAAGGTATTTTTGTTGCTGGGGTCCCCTTGTGAGCCTTAAGAGGTTGGAGGCCCTTAGTTTTTGAACTAGTGCCCCATTCACACTGCAAGTTAAACCAACTTGAATTAAACCAGATTTTTGAATAGGACCTTCTGATTGGTCAATCAAACAAATCCAACCATTTGATTGGTTGAAATTTAACTGACTTAGATAAAGCTGGTTTAACAGTCAGCAAGCATACAAAGAAAATTCTCCCAAGGAAATTCTCCATTATCTGTCGAGGGATGGCCTCATGTTGACAAGAACGGATACACTTGAGAGCGAGGTTGGCCAAACCCGTTCAAATAAGCAACAGAAATTTAAATTGGATTGATAATTATGGAGACCACCTTCTCGAAAGGTCCCAGGATTTGAAGGTCAATTTGATTTGAGACATTTCTGGCTTTCTTCAGCTTAACATTCAGTTCTTTTTCTCAAATCCTTTTTCCACATTATGACGCTAAAGTTAGATTTATAGGACAATTTACATGAATTGGTTGCCATGGTGCAAGGGTCACTTATGGCGGAGCGAGCACAGTGAATTGATTGTCGTCTGGCTTAGGATACAAGTTGACCCAACAACCTATTAGAGCCAGATGGCGCCTGGCTTGCTGGCTTGGTGAAGTCAAAATGCATTGATGAAGGCAAAATCCTATATCAGTGTTTATCGGGCTTCCTTTCCACCTTATGGAAGTTTTAGAATAGACATTTCTTGGTTCCTCCTCTCTTAACTTCGAAGGGTTCAGTCAGCTGGCTCAGTTCATGCAATAATGAAGACTAAAAAGATAAAGCGCTCGCTTCGCTCGTTCTTTTTACAATCTCGTTATCTCTTGCCCATCAGCGATGATGCACCGGTTCTTGGGAATGGAAGACAATAATGAAAGAATTCCTTACCCATTAGTTGCCCACTTCCCTCGTCTGCATGTATATTTATCAATTTGAATGAAAAAGACCGTTCAAGTTGTATGTTGAATTTCTTGTCTTTCTCTTCGTTCTGCCTCGTCCTCCATTGCAAAGAACCGGTGCATCGTCGCCAAAGCTCTTGCTGAAGGCTGATTGGAGGGTCAAATTCATATACTTGTAAATGTATCTTATTGCTAACGGCCAAGAAGCATCTTTTTCACCTTCCTCTTCGAGGCATATTGTTTGAACGCTCTGTATCCAATTGATTTCTTTCTTTCAAGAACTTTACTTGTATATTCTAGCCAGGAAAATTCACGCATACTCGGCATCCCAAAAACATGTAGCTACGCCGTTTAAATGGCTACTGCGAAGGAACCATAAGTCCAACTTTCTCTTTTTCCTAAATTTTTGAATAGGTGAGATTTCAACTATGAATTTGGCACCATGTTTGAGCAAACCTGATGAGTGGTTTCTCATTTATTGAAAATGAAAGTCAAACTTCATCGTTGTTTCACGGCCAGAGGATTTTATCTCCGTACTTAACCTTGAATTTTTGCGTAAAATGGACTTGAGCTTTGCATTTATGTCAGGAAACTCATTGGGGAGTGGTTAAACAACTATTTTTATTCAAGAATACTGAGCAGGCAGCCTGCTGAACGCAATTTTAGAGGACCCTCATGAAAAGCACTTTCGAGTGACTGAGGGATTCCTCTGTAAATATCTGTATTATTATTATTATTATTATTATTATTATTATTATTATTATTATTATTATTATTATTATTATTATTATTATTATTATTATTATTATTATTATTATTGTTGGCTTAAAACGACACTATCACTTTTGAGAACCAAAATAACTGATGTACGCCTGTTGTTTTTATACTCAATTCAAAAGCTTTTACAAAGATGAATTACCTAAGAATTTACATACAACACACTTTACGACACGACAATGACGATACCCTGAGGAGCATGCTGTAAAGTACCGCGTTTAAGAAACTCGTTACACAAAGACAGCCTGATTGGTTTCTTATGTCAAGATATACTTCTGCAAAACAGGGTGTGTATGCCATGGTATAAGAAACACTTTTATACTCCAAACAGCTGTGGAAATTGTAAGAAAACGTTTTTGAAATATGCACTGTTGTGCGAGGATCTAATGGTTTGAGCCAGTACTGAAGGTTTCTTGAAATTACAACAATTTGGGCTTGAAACTTTCATTCTTGTTTCTAGAGGATTGAGACCTATCAGAGACATATTCAAATATACCGGGTGACCAAAAAAAAAACTTCACGAGTCAGATCGTACATATTTCCTTGAAGAAAAATGTTATGGAGACAAACAAGGTATCAGCATGTAGCTGAAAGGCTCCTCTATCTTTTGATACGTTGCTTGATCAGTTTAAGATATTCCTTCTGTCCGAGAAAACAGTTTTAAAGATAACGAAATTCATTCATTTCTCAGACCATCCCCTCGCTTTCCAGTCCATTTATGGAAAATATGAAAAGCACTGAATTCCAACTTTCCTTTGGAGCATGAAATTTGAATGAGGAACAGAAGTCAATCATTTTGCAAGCAAAAAATTTCCCAAGACGACTTCTAATCCATCGCTATGGTGAGTTTTCACAAAATGTTGACTGGAAAGTGATGGTGATTATTTCACTCAAAATGAGGAATCCTGGATTGGAAATTTTCTTTGAATCTGGTTTTTCGGATGGTAATTATTGCTTAACATGATCATGCAGCAACTCAAAAGATAGCTAAGCCTTTCAACTAAACTGTGATACAAAGCATTTGACAATAGGTTTTGATTTCAGGGAGCCAGCTAAGATCTAGCTCATGAAGTTTTTTTTGGGTCACCCGGTACGCCCTTATGATATTGGAATTTACCATTCATTGTATTAGTAACTGAACATGAATCAGCCTGGAAAGTTCCTTATAATAATAATGATAATGATAATAATAATAATAATAATAATAATAATAATAATAATAATAATAATAATAATAATAATAATAATAATAATAATAATAATAATAATAATAATAATAATAATAATAATAATAATAATAATAATAATAATAATAATATAAAAACACAACTGTTGCCGACATACGTTTCGATTAAAATCTTCTTCAGATGACACTGAAGAAGATTTTAATCGAAACGTATGTCGGCAACAGTTGTGTTTTTATATTTTTATTTCTGTTTGTTCAAGAGGATGGTTTAGTTTATTATAATAATAATAATAATAATAATAATAATAATAATAATAATAATAATAATAATAATGATGATGATGATAATAATAATAATAATAATAATAATAATAATAATAATAATAATAATAATAATAATAATAATAATAATAATACGAATCTTTATACAGGAATTGACACTTCAACATGTAATGCTGTTATCAACGTGTGTCCTGATTAAATTAAATGGAAAAGGAAAAAAGAAAACAGTAAAAACCTAACCTATTAAAAAATCTCCAAAAACTTACATTGATATTAATTGAGCTACTTACAACGGCGATAAAATATGTTACATGAGAATTTAAAACTGTCAATAACTAAAATGTTTCTTGAGAAGATTACTGTAGTCGCTGAAGGATTCAGTCTTTCTGATTTCAATAGGCAGTTCGTTATAAATTTTAGCACCCATGAAACGAAAGGACTTGCGAGCATATTTAGTCTTAATTCTAGGGAGTTTTAGCAAACATTGGTTATTTCTTGTCTTCGTTTCGTGTTCTTGTACTTAGAAAGAGATATTTTATTTTATTTTATTTTTTCATGCTCTTGTAAAAAGATATTTTATTCAGCCAAATCAGGCCTGAGTTTCTTATAATGCAGCTTCTTAAAGGCGGGACTTTGCTGTAATATCCTGTCTGCCCCGACGCCATTCGATAAGAGACATAGAACTAGACCTAGAATTAAATATATGATTACAAAAGCCACATACAGCAAACTTACCGATAACTACTGATATAAGAAAGAAACCTGTTTCCCAGTGGATGTCGAGTTAGCACATTCGAAAAATTTTAGAAGACCAAAACGTTGAGCCAGTGCCAGTAGGGCTTGGATATTGGAGGTCAGCTGTCACGCCTGACATCAACTGCGAAGCAGACGTAAAACATCCTAAAAAGGACAAAAAGGACTTTGCAACTTTTGAAAAGGAAAATTTCAGAAAATAGCGTAAGGCAGGTCACTGGTCGAAGTTCTAAAATTTTATCCTTTTAAGATACGCTCCTTAAACTAATGTTCCAAAGTAAACTCAACAGAAAATTGATTATTTTACGCATGTAATGGTTTGAAGCACTTGTACTTCAAATTGCCATTTCCAGCAACCCTAAACATTTTCAATAATATTGGTTGTCACAAAATCAAATTAATGACTGTCTTTTTTAACTTATGAACATCAAAACAGCCGGGCTAGGTACGTTTCTTCAATTAATTTCTTTAGATGTTAAGGTATTGGAGAATAATGAATCCTCTGTTTTTGAGGTTGCCAATGATTTAATTTTCTTGCCTCTCTTGAGAATGAGAATGCTTACAAATCCACCCTGAGAGAGCTGGTGATTATCTAAATGATATGTTAACGAACGTTATCGCAAGTTGTCAAGTAGGCATATGCATTGACCAATGAAATGCTAAAACAGAAGGTGAAATCGAACCTGCTGCAGATTGTTGGCATAGATACCGAGATATATCGTAGTTATTATCCATGTTGCTGAGACATGTTTTTTTCGCATGTCGGTTTAAGCAAAGCATGTGTTTTCCTCTATTTTCAACTCAATTTATGGTTATTTCGATGCAAAACAGCAACTGCTGACTGGTCAAGAGTATCAATCATCTATTTCTCAGTCCAGTTCAGCCCAGTCCAGTGCAGTTCAGTCAAGTCTAGTCCAATTTAATTTCCTCTTATTCAAATATCCAAACATATAATGACTTACAACAATTGAAATAACTAATGGTTACTAAAATCATGATTTTCAATTAAAGCAGTTATTTCCCTTTACCGGCGGTATTCCAGCAACTTATCAATATTTCGACGGAATTTCGCCGAAAATAGCAAGAATACTATCGGAAGATGTTGGCTAATGTAAAGATATGTTTCGGGAGATTCTACTGGAGATTGACCTTGGTAACGCTATAATACCTTCTTAATTACAAAGGTATCACCACCAAAATTTGGACCTGCATTCAGCGTTTTCTTGTAAAAATGAGTGGAGTTCTGACGTCGATATTCTGCCATTTCTTCTCCTGCGTGGGCATATGATATCTCAAGAACTTATTGCCTTTCCATAGTAATGAGCAGGAGGGATGCCAGTCGCAAAATTAAGCTTTTTGCATCGATATTAACTTAGCATTTCAACAAATGAATACATAAAAAATAGATCATGTGGGTTTTAGTCCTGATGAGATACGGAATGATAAACGAATAATCCTTGCATTGCACTTTAGGGAGGTCAAATTATGTACTGATAATTTGAACATGCAGGATTGCTCTTCATTATGGTTACTGGAGGTCTGATCAACCTTAATTGTTTACGCCGGAAAGCAATTTGCTACAATTTGCGTAACAATAACGAATTTTTTCAACCAAGAGTGAGATCTGTCAATAACGGGACAGAAAGCGTCCGATTCAAAGGTCCACAGCTATGGCAAATCTTACCACCAACGATACGAAGTTCACAATCCCTTTGCCAGTTTAAAACAAAGATACAAAGATGGAACGGAGAAAATTGTCCATGTAAATTATGCCGTGTATTTATTCCGAAATTGGGCTTTTTATAATACATATTTTTAGACATTGATTTTATCCTGTACAAATTTTGATGACTTGTAAATATTTTATCCACTATTTTTCTTATGTAATATTTGTATTTTGTATTTTTAACGTTGGAATTAATTAGCTTATTGCTTTTAGCTATATTTTTACTGTAATTCAACGATAAAGAAATTGATAATACTAACAATAATAACAAGCTATATGGGGTGAGTAAACAAAGGTAATACGTTTTCGTGCCTGTAGTTTGCTAACTAACTACCCATCAGATTTTCTCAACTTACTGCTTCAAAGGCTCTTCTCTGACAAGTAATTACTTTTATTGACAGATTTCTGATTCGGTTTATAGTTTGCCATACTGAGGAATTGTGCAGCTTCTTAGCTTTCAATGTCCTGCACAAAATATGCAGCACTAGAAAGTTGAGTGCTGGCTTCGCTCGCGCTTCGACATTCTTAGCTCCTGCGCAGAGCAGCCTGTATGCAGTCATTTTTTGTGTACATTGAAAGAAAAAGAAAGTAGAAAGACTACTCGTTTGGCCAAGTGAACATTTTTTTGCATTTGGATGATACAATCCACCGAGTGACCCAAAAAAAACTTCACGAGCTAGATCGTACATATATTCTTCAAAGCAAATGTTATGAAGACAATTGAGATGTTGCTTGGTCAGTTGAATTCCAAGTTTGCTTCGGAGCATGAAATTTGAATGAGGAACAGCAGTCAATGATTTTGTAAACAAAAAATTTCCACCAGACGACTTCTAATCCATCGCAGTGTCAAGATTGACTGAAAAATAATGGCGATTATTTCACTCAAAATGAGGAGTCCTGGATTCGAAATTTCATTGAATCTTGTTTTTCGGATAGAAATAATTGCTTAAAATGATCATGCAGCATCACAAAAGATAGCTAAGTCTTTCAACTTAACTGTGATATGAAGCAGTTAACAATGCCTTTTGATTTCAGTGAGCCAGTTACGATCTAGCTTGTGAAGTTTTTTTTGGGTCACCCGGTTGCAAAATGTGATAATCAGAACCCGGTTAGAGATTTTTCCGAACCACAAAGAAATCAGGCCACGTAGCATCTCATTAAAGCGGTTTCTTTAATTTACGTAACATTCGAGAAACGATTTCTCTCTGCACGACCACGATCAAATCATATCTCTTAACGTTATCAAAAACTCGGTTCAAAAGAAGTGAAATATAATTATATCTGATTCTTGAAAGAAAAAGGTTGCAGATTTGACTGGTTGGCTAAGTCTCTCGTATTCTCTCTACAGACCTTGCACAACAGAATTTGATCGAAAGCTTACCTTCTCGGGTCATTTTGGTGAAACTTTTGGCTAAGATTCAACCTGAAATAAAATAACAATGTAAAGTTAGTAACTCTCTGAGGAACACTCCATTCATCGAGGGGCATTTCACTGTCTAAACATCTCGCGCCCCTTTGACAAAAATCATATTGCTTTCAAGAAAAATCTATCAAAAATGGGTAAAGATCCCTTTGTTCCGATAAATGTAGTACGCTTTTTCGAATAAGTGAAATATCCATCGCCATTTTGGCAGTCATAGCTCACTGCAGCCATCGCATTCGGGCAAAATCCAAAACATGCCCCCAAGCCCCCTCCCCGGACAATGCTTGGATTTTCTATACATATTTATTTCAGGAGAATGCGCACTGTCCTTTCCATTTCAATTCAACTTTTGTTGATACAAGCTTAGACCTAACAGAGGGCCCTTATTCGTTCATTTATCACCTTGGATTTCTCAGTAAAACGCGTATGACCGAGACAGCTTCCTTAACGTTGTCACTCTCCATTGCGTAGATTTTGAGCCACCTCTATTAAGCCATGACATTTCTGTTTTAGGGTCAGCGCAACGGTGGCACGCCCCCACGTAGAGGGCGCGAAATATCCATTGTCAAGGATAGCAATAGCATTTGATGTGTAAAATTGATTATCTGGTAGATATGTCAAAGTCTTATATTTAGAAAGGTGGGAGTGAACAAGATTAGGTAAATCCAGAAGGTATTAAAATAATCAGTGAAAATTCTTCCGAAAATTGCTAATCTAAGAACTGATCTTTATGAGTTAAAATTCACGATGTAAAAAGCGGAGATATGGAATTAGGAGAGCAGCTGCAGGTTTAGCATATAAAAGACAAAGATTTGCTTCTCGAGTCTTTCTCGAAAGAATAGCAGAGTGCGTGGAAGTAAGGGAATTCTGAGATCACATTGGCAGCAATCTGGATGCCATTGTAGTATCAAGGTAAGCCACAATATTTCTCAATACGAAGACGATTCAGAGGAGGATATCAATGGTCGAAACGTCGTGTTCGTAAATCTTACGCTGTTTGTTTGTTGTTTGATAATTCATTTGTTATATTTTCTGTTAATTTTGATCATGCCACACGAAACAAACATATCATTTCTGAAATATGTTGGTCGGCAGAAGTCCGTCACTCCTCTGGTATACGATTTGGAAATTTTATGACTATACTTTCTCATAAAAGTTAAGACACAAGGAAGTGCTATTATATCATATTGGATGTGGACATCATGCCAAGAAGGTAAATGTCATCAAAGTGCCTTTCAAGTCATGCAGTCTACCGGAGAAGCCGGAAAAAAGTTCCCACTTTTGGAAATTCTTGGCACCTAGAGTACTTCATAGACTTAAATGATTGAAATCTTAGTTAAAAGCCTATTTGTATGATTTTTCTCGTTGTCTTACCAGCACTGGAAAAACAGGTAAACTCAACTTTACGAAAACTTCATGGCTGCAAAATGATAAGAAATGGCTGAAAACATTGATCAAATCGTAAAGGACTCTGCTTTGACAGGTTCATGAGGGCACAGTTGTTATGAAACTAGTAAAAATCTTTGAGTACCCAAAATCTGTTAATTTTAAAAAAGTGTCAGTACTGGCCGAAATTTTTAGCTTCTTATATCCTCATATCACCCAATAAAGTGCCCCCTGGGATTAAGATTCTCGCCTATCATATCATTTGACAATCGCAGTTATAGACATCAGACAAATTAGGATGCAATGGGATGGTACAGGTAGCCTTGCCCCAAGTCTATTTCCAGATAGACTTACTACAGATGACGAAATAGACTTGGGGCAAGTCTGTGTTATAGGATGAACTTGGATGAACAACTAACCTTTAGAGCACAGGCTGGTTTCATACAATGGCTTTTTCCCACGAGCGTTTACAGGATAAAGACAAAACAATAAACTTTCCCACACATACCCCATGCACACAAGGTATGTTATTCTTCGCATGGTGTTGTTAGCAAGAAAGCGAGTCATAGGCAAAGTCTTCGTTTTGAATAAACCACCAGTTCGACGTTGATAGATTAATAAATTGATGAATTGATTGATTACCATTACTATGACGATAACTGTGATCTGGTGCCAAAAGAAACTGTTGATGCTGGACAAAAATCGTAACTAGACTTCTCGGCGTTTATTTTGACATTTCTTTCGCTTTCTTGCGACGCAGAGCTCAAAATTGCACTGATAGACATTCATTCAAAATGCCAAGCTTCCACAAGGGTCCCGAGAAAGTTGTGCTGCATTTCTGTAACCAATGTGAAGGAGCTATAGCTTCAATTACCCTGTTTGTTACACAGTTGCATGGGATATGTCTTAAATTAGATTTCGAGACTTTGGTTGAGTCGATCTTACAAGTTGTTGCAGATTTATGGCACAGGAAAGAGGCTAAATAGTTGGTTGTTTCAAAAAATTCCTTCTAATATTTTCCAGCAATGTCAAAATCATGTAAATTTTGAAGCAAACTCTCACTTCACCTTTCTCATGCCATAAATCGGAATGTCACTTGTCAAATTGAGTTAAACAAGATCTCAAGCTCAAAGTTGAAGCCTACCGTTGCACCTGTGAAGAAAAAATGATAACTAACATTATGGCTCCTCCACAGCAGCTCTCACAAAGAGAGTACAATTTTTCGGGACAATCGTGGGAACTTGCAAAGCCTTCCACTCTACACTTCTGGCATCGACCAATCACTTAACGCTTTGAATTAAAATAAGAAAAATATCACTCGATCCAGACTCAAACGATAATAAAAAATGTTTATTGCATTGCATCTGTGATGTTGATTTCAAAATACATTCGATCCCAGCAACAGACAAGAGTTGGTTTCATTTATTCACATTCTCAACGGCTTATTCAACGTGCTTATCAATAGCTAATTGCGAAGGGTATGCTATAAACAAAGCCAGCGTTTATGATTCAGCTCCTTGGGTACTCAATTATGATTCTAGCGTGCAATCCACCACTTTAAGAAATGATTCGCTTATCAACGTCTGTGATTAGGACGCATGCGATTCACGAGTTTACTATTAATTTTAATATTTAATGAATGGGTTTATTTCCAGGGGGTAAAATTTCGAAGAAAACAATGGGTAGATGCCTGTCAAAAATTCCATAACCTGTTCTGGGATAAACCGTGGGATACCGGTCATGCCATAAAGTCTGGGAAAATAGCATCAAATAATTTGGCTGAGACAGGGTGAATATTGATAGGGCAATGAAATCATGACGGGTAGCCAGCCAAACTGTTCCAGTGGCCCAGATATCCGAAGTGAACGGGGACCTATTTTAGATTATGCCCGAATATGGTAGCTTCATCCTCCGACAGAGCATGCAAGGCCATCAATTTGCCCGAAATGAAATAGGCTGCAGCAGCTCTAGCTCCCAGTCTGCTAGTTCCATGGTAAGCTGAGATTTTGGGCTGCTTCTGTTGCAAACAAATTGGTAATTTGCTTCACTTAAATCTGGGGGGGGGAATTTAAGGGGTTTGCTCTCAATTTTGACTTAGAAAAAGGGATTTCCAACGCTCTCCTCGATGCCTAGTTTTCCCACTTCTATCCTTTTTGAGTTTTAGAAGCCTTTTTGCACTTTTTGCTTTCCTCATGACAATGTTTAGCCTTTTAAGTTAAGTCCAAAATATGTAATCCAGCCCCGGAATTTCTTATACTGAAATCAGGCCTATTTTGGAATGCGTCCTATCAGGTGCCTTGTCCGTTCACTACACCCCCGGTTTTACTTGAAAAAACTCATTGCTCTTTCTTCACAATAACGTATAAATACTCTTAAACAGGGGTTTTGATTCATTTTACTGGTCGATGCCGCTGAGCCTTTACAGTTCCTTACAGTTCCTTACAGTTCAATATAACCAGTCAAAAGTTCAGTGTCAGTAATTGCACACAACAGAAATACTGGGAAAGCAGAGCGTATGACAAAACTGGTACCAAAGAAAATTAGGGTTGCAGAGAGACATAGTTCAAATAACTACACCAGTTAATTTGTTATTGTTTATCGTATCCTGGAATCGAAGAGTGTGGTAAGCAAGTTTGCTTTTACTCTTGTTCATATTCAGTTTTCACTTGTATCATCAATCATACCCAATGGCCAATGAAACTACTTGAATGATAGCATCGAAGACGCGAAACAATTTTTGCTTCTCTGCAACTCTTTCACAGAGTGCAGACGCAGTCATCTTGCTGATGCTAATGATATGCTCCAAAGGTAGAAATGTTCTGAAGCCCCGGGGAACAATATTTTGCAGTTTCTTTTATACGGAGATGAGAACCTGCCTTTGGAAGCTAATGCCTTAATCTTGAATTCCTTCTTTCTCTGGATGGACAGAAAGGAATTCAAATTAACGGGCGTCCGAAAAAATTACTCCTGTTGGAAAAGTCACTACCGATCGCAATGCAAATGAATAAAAAAGTTGGTTTTGCGTGTTGTACGTCGTTAATTTATTGCAATTAATTAATTCTCTTAAAAAATACCCTTTTTAGTTGAAAGATGATTTTTACAACGTTTCGAGCATTTCTCTTCATCGGGTCATTGGGGGGTCTTTATTTACGATCACGATGCACGCCGGATGCGCAAGAGCCTTAAATCCATCACTAAATTCAATTGCAATTTTCCTTTTTCTGATCTCAGATGAAAGTGAATATGAACATGCAAACATTCTTCGCTGTTATGGTGGTGGTGGGATCATTCCGTGACGTCACTGGCTATTATTTCTCCAAGACGATGAAAATGCACCATCAAATTTGCAACTATAACGACCTTGTTGAATTCCTTGCTCCAATTTGCACGGCGCTTCACGGGAGACGATACCGCAAGGCAGTTAAGAGCAGAGTTGTCAGAGATACTTGTAAGTACAACATTTTGAAGACCTACTGACCATGACCATCGACTTTCGATTTTTGCATCTTCAACGGCATTTTGACCGTTAGATCGGAGCCCCATGCCCCCCACTTCGTTAACGGCCTGCTTCCAAAAGTGTCTCTGGTCTGCCTTAAATTTTTGGCCTAAGTAAGACTTTTGGAACAGCAGATAAACGTCTTGTGGAACTCAACTTCAACGGTAGATATGACATATAGGGAGGTATAGTAAAACTATTCTATCTTACATGCTATGCATCATTTGTGAAGCTTTTGTCAAGGCTTTTCAAAATATTCTCTAACGGAGATTTCCATACTGATTTTTCATTTACTTAACAGTCTACGGGTAAGACCTCCTCCCCTCATAACGGTAAAGTGCCATTTAAAATATGAAAATCGAAAATCGATGATCCCTTTTGTATTGAAAGAAATCAACGATGTTTGACAAAAAAATCACTTGATTTCAATTAGATGTAACAAACCTTAGCAGTCGTTACTAATTCGCTAAAACATCTTGGGCTTATCACAAGCAAAGAGATATTCATCAAGAAACATATTGCCGACGGTGTATCACTCCTTCCAAAAAGGTACATGATTTTGAATGGATGGGGGTCTGCCTAGACTTATGACGACTGACGATGAGTCTCTTGTTTTTCTATGTTCTATGATTTGATTATAGCCCTTTTATTTAGTCAAGAGAGGCTCATAATGTTCCTCAAACCTGGCCATGTTTGGGTCCAAACTTTGCAATTCCTCAAGTACCAATAGATTGCGAGGTTTGGCAAACAACAATGACGTTGAATTTTCAATTCGAATAATGCAGTTAACTAGATCTTGAACAAAGTTGCTGTGGCAGGTAGTTGAAGATTTCTCTGGTTTGTTTTGGTCTTAAAAGCATGGAAAATGTAGCCTTGAAATACTTACTTTGCACTTGCCAGGTAAAGTGAACTTTCTTCTTCAGATTTATACCAAGTTTTGTGGTTTTTATCGCATTTTCTTTCCGAAGAGCGACAGTTGAACAGAGCTACGGCAGTGGTTCGATCATGATTCGATTGATCGAATGCCTAAGATAGGGCCAGATTTTTCACGGTTTCATTATGAGTCCCACTTGAGCAAGGTTTACCGCAGGGATACAAGGGCTCATCGTCATAAGACTAGGGTCTACCGACCAGTTTTCAGAAAGATAACCTTTTCTATTCTTTACCTCTCTAATGCATACAATCGGCTAGGGTTAGTTTTGGCCCATTTCATGTCATGTGATCCGATATCTCTTGATAACACTTCTTTTGATCTCTCTAACATGTTTCATAATATGCAAAGTTGTGCCATTGGTGCAAATAGTAGCACAATACTGAAACTGTCCATAATTATGGTCACATGACTTGAATTGGGTAAAACAAACCTTAGCCTTTCGTTCACGCCAACTTTTATGATAAATTTTGAGGAAAAATAAGCCTTTTTAAACTACTTTTAGCCATTTGCAATTGAGCCAACCCCTGCTTGCAAAAATCTTCCGAAAAAGGACCCTTGTTTGGAGGATGTTCGGTCCCAAACACACCCATATGGGCGGCACTTGCAAGGGCTCAAATCTTTCAAATTTAAAAAGAATGTAGGTGTAGGATTGTATCAAAGCTTTTCAAGAATTGAATGTCGTCAAAGGAACTTTGGATAATTTGCTGTAGAGCTGCCGTGGCAATTTTGTTATATTTTGTTTATTTTCAAACTGGTAACATTTTGATTACTGTTGTAAAAATTCATAAAAATTTTGAAGAACATTGAAATCACCGTAAATCTTAAATTGCTCAAGGAAAATTGATACTGTCTTGAAGAAAATCGTAATTTATGAAGGTCAATAACATGGTTGTAAGCAGAAATCTGTAGCTTCTCTCGTTAGGGATTTAGAAATTTGATGTCGTCACAACCCCAGAATTGATAAATGCGGCCATTTTTAAGCTAATAAAGATATCCAAATGTTTCTAAGGCAGATTTACAGCAAATTTCCCAAAGTTGCTTTCAAGCACTTAGATTCAAGAAAACATGTAACAAATTTTTACACCCACCTTTTTAAAAGATTTTAGCTCTATGCTGGCACATTCCTGAACACTCAAATGCTATATACCTCCCGGACCCCCGCATAAATCTTAGAAAAAAGGAATGAAAATGAAGGGACAAATAACCTCTGATTTTCTTTTTTTAGCAAAAATCATCAGTAGCCAAAAAGAAGCAATGAATTTCTTGCGATCATCTCATTTGCCAAGATCAAGAAGAAGCGTTTCCAGAGACGTTTCTTATTATGATGAATGCTGTTCTCATAAAATCTGTACTTTTCAAGAAGTAACAGAATATTGTACAGTTCTTCCATTTCATCGATTATCGTAAGAGCGTCAGAAAAATATGATTACTTAATTTATTGAATGTAGGGAATAGACACAGGCGTATCTAGAGGGGCAGTTTGGGAGTATGACACCTACAGAATGATTTTCAAGAAACCTAGATATTTGCAACCTCATTCCCAGGGTGTTCTTATGTCATATGCTGATCACTAAGCCCAATGAACACCTTAGTACACTTCGATCAAATGCGCCCAGAATCTGGATGCATCAGCAACCATTTATTTGCTAGGCAACGAGAATCGATGCAAAATGGCCGTCGCTCTGAAGCTATTTCTACTGTAGATAAATCAAGGAACTAAGAACAAACACTTTGAGGACCTTATTTCAACCTTTGGTATTCGAACAATAATCTGGAGTTATCAAGTGTGTTTAATGTGAAAATAAGCACGGTTTCTTTGGGGCAAAAATGGGCCTTAGTTGAAAATTAGAGAAACTTTCACCGCAGCTTCCAAAATGAAATGGCGTGTTATTCTTGGAATTTTCAGGAATGAATTTGCAAATGATCGTCGGAATAGGCAAAGAATATGGTTTTACGTCGAATTTTGACAGATTGCGGTTGTTTACATGACTTAAAACGGAGTTACCGCGTAAAAAGGTGAACAACCAATCGGATTGCCGAACGGCCTCTTGTATCCCAAAGTAGAGGCAGAGTAACGAACTAACTCTGGGGATGAGATTGAAATATTTGGGCAAAATTCAACAAAATTTTGACACCCACGAACGACAAATTCCCTTTTCAACGATTTAGTGTCCCTGTAGTGTATACTTCAATTTTGCCAAAGAAACGTTTTGCAGCCTATAAAGCTCTAATTTTCTACTATGGGCCACAGATGATGTTTTTTTATCACCGAAATGAAAGGTCCTGTTCTAAGTATAGGGGCTTACCAGTAAAACTCATTACCAGCATTTACAAAATGATACTGTTGCTTTGCCAATTTTTATGAAAATGATACTCTTTGCTGGACTATTCTCAAGGTCAAGGGTGCTAAGACTTGGTGATTTATAGATAATGGTCGCCAGAATTTCGCCTTTCCCTGACAAAATCGCCAAAACTTCAGTTTCCTTGACAAAAGTCACCAGAAATTTGGAGTTCCTGGATACAAATTACCAAACTTTGGTCTCCACTGCACAATTACTGCCCATAAACTATATCCTTAGCTAAGCCAGAAGTCCGAAAAGTATACCCTTGAAGGAGACACATCCCAAAGTATCCCCCGGGGATATGTCTACCATGGAAGAACCCCCCCATATGTTCCATGAGACAAGCCTTTCACAATGAATATAAATCAACTTCAAAACTTCCTACTTGGTGTCTCAAAAAATTGTTCGACGTTTGAATAAATATTGAAAAATAACGATAACTTGAACATGCTCATGGGAAGATAACCGTGTCCCTAAGATTATGAAATGAGACCAGAATCTTGCAAATCAGTTGAAAATTCACTGAGTTGCGAGCTTTCAAAGATCAAAAGTATGCGGCAGCTGAAATCAGAGACCCACAGATTAGTTGCAATGCAAAAAAGCTTGAAGATGGAAGTAGAAGAAGGTTATACAAATTCATACCTCTCATTAATATCAGAGCAAACCAAAAAGGACTTCTAAAGTAATTTATCCTCACAATCATTGTCAAAATTTGCTTAACATTGCATGTGTTCAAAAACAGTGGTTCCAAACATAGTCGGCGAGAGACTGAATCTGTTTTCTCAAAGCATTCATATACTTGAAAGCTCGGTTATCAAAACTTGTGCAAATCCCAAATGGTTCGCCCTGAAACGATTGAGAAATAACGGAAGCTATAGCCTATGGGATTTTTGCAAAAATTGCCATTTCCAGGCCTCTGGTTTCAGCTTTCGTACAAATTTTAACTTCAAAGGCTTGTAGCTCCATGAATTTTTAGCAGATTTGCAAGATTTTTGCGTCAAAATTAATTTAAAATCTCAGGAAAAGGACCATTTGACCAAGTGTCCATTCAGTGTATTGTTATTTTTCAGCATTTAATCAAACGTCGAGCAATTTTTTTCGAGACACCCTGTCCTCTCGATTACTGAATAAACGGCGGGGTGAGAATAATTTGGAGGGGGGGGGGGGTTGGAAATGGTTCGATAGAACAATAATCGGGGGGTTGGAATGTTGGAATAATTGGGGGTGCTTGGAGAAATAGAAAATAGCCCTTTTCTTGGGTAAACACGTATCTGTTATATACTTATGTGAACAGTGATGTTACTGATACATTTACTTTTGAACTCTGGCTCTGTTGAATGCACTTCTTGAGACGTTTTCTTGCGTTTACTCAGAAATTATGTCTAATATCATTTCATTTTTCCAAAAATTAATAAAAGGGGGGTTGGAATAAGAGCGAGGGTGGGGTTTGAAAATTTTTCAAAAATTAATAAGCGGGGGGGGACCATTATTCGGTACTGAAGAGTATTTGCATACCCATCGCTATTAAACTTCTTGTTGATGTTGTTAATATCCTTATTCAGTTTACATAACAATTATCCAGAAAATAGTTGGTAGTAACTTTGTATTAAGGCATATATTTAGTGAAATATTATATATTACTTAGTAATTGACTTACTCAATCATCTCAATCATAATCAAGTCTTCAAAACAAGAACCTTGGCCCCACTTATATAAGACAAGCTTCTTCATAATCAATCAAATCCCAAAGCGATCAAATTGGCTGAACAAAATTTGGACACTTTGCGCGCTCAAACTCGACGTTCTTATATAGTTGGAAAGCAATTTAGAGCAACTGCATTTTAATGGTGTGCTTGCTTGGTAATTCCAAGCCTACCAAATTTTGAAAAACCGCTGATTTCTGTTGGACTGACTACCCAATCAAACGCAAAAATCTTGGTATCCTTCGGATTCACCATTAGAATCCAAAGTCTGCTGCTGCCTCTAGAAGCAAAAGGCTCAGAAGGCCAACCTACCAAAACTGGCGTTGTGAGAATGTTGAAGTAAATCAAACACAAATTCCGAGTCCACAAAGTCTATAGTTTTCAGCATTCTCTCCAATCAAACCTTCAAACTTTGAAACTTTGCACAGCTTCCACAGCTCAATGTTTACATTATTCACTTTCACGGCCAGACTACTCGGCAGCCATTTACCAGAACTGCGTCCCCCATTTACCAGAACAAACGACTCTCCCCAGTATCCGACTTCAATTGTCGAAATATCGAAATGGTCTACTGTGTTATGAACAGATCTTTGTCTGAAACAACGCTTCGGGCTTAAAACTGTTGACTTGATAACGAGTTTAAGCCAGAAACGTCGTTTCAAACAAAGCTCTGTTCACGGAACAATGATTATTTACTTAATTCGTTTCAATGAAACATGTGTAACACGCATACGAGAAAATTGTTTATCCCAATTAGACGCCCTCCGACAGTGTGCTGCTTTGCTGCGCAGGCGCACATTAATTATTTCCCAAGTTTTCATTTGACGTCAAATAACTTACAAGTTTTAAACCTGATCATTTACTGAACGTGGCCTAGTGTGGCGAGACTGTCCTTGCGAATAGCCGAATTCTGCGACAGAGGCGACGGTGGAAAGGCTCATCAGCCGCTGATAAACACTGGCAGGTAATTTATATCTACGTTTTTCACGAGAACCTAGTTTGCAAGAAACTGTTACTAGGTTGGCAGAAATTTAAAAAATTCTAGCATTATATTTGAGGAGAAGCTGGGAGGAGAAACGTTTACAGTTGAAACCAAGAATACACTCATTCCTGTAGGAAGCTATTTACATGAAAGTCGTGTAGCGTCTTCTAAAAACCAAGAAACTCTATAAAATATTTCTAAAATTTTAGTGGAACAAAAAAGTGCTGTTTTGAAGTAATCACGTTTTCGACTTCGTGTACCATGAATCGGCAACCAGTTGTGCCATTGACTAAAACAAGCTCTAAAGCTCTGGACGTCCTTTATAATCTTTACTATATGCCTCTACGAAGGCAGCATTAGTAAGTCCTAGAAATACAAAGTGTCAGAAAAACACTGTGTCCCGTATGTGTGGCTACTGTGGAGAAGCTGTAGATTCAATTATCTCAGTTTTCACGCAGTTGCACGAGCAAAGCTTCAACTTAGAGTTTGAGTCCTTGTTTAAGTCAATCTGACACATGGTTGGTGATTTGGGCAGAGAAAAGGCAGAATTGATTCAGGGTGTGTTTGATTGGTACCAATTCTGAAACGGTAGACTTGGAAGACTCGGAATTTGTGTTTGATTGACTACCAAATTCCGAAAACGGCAGGTTTGGCAGGTTTGGAAGGCCTGCCGAGCCTTCTGCTCCAACAGGCGGAAGGTTTGGCAGACTTTCAAGAGATTCTCGTTTTCATTTGCGAAACTTTGATAACGAGGCGAATTTGCTCGTGCTGCTATGGTAATTGAGTCAGTTCAGTCTTAGTTGCTAAGCACCAGACTCGTCTTCGTGTTTTTCAATTGAAGACCTCGTTTTCGCCAGTTTGAATCTGAAACCTGCAAAAAACCTGCTGTTTTGAAGAATGTTGTGTTTGATTGGGCACTGTGTATCCATCTCTGCGAAGTCTACCGTTTTCAGAATTTGGTAGGTTTGGAATTACCAATCAAACACGCCCTCAAAACCGCACTTCTTTTGTTCTCCAGCAATGTCAAAATAAGTAACCTTTCAAAGAAAGGGTTCTGGTATCATATCAAAATTGTCCCTACATTTTTTAAGGGAAGGAAGTGCTTTTTATGAATAGAAGGCACTGCTAATCCACGACGCTAGAACCCTCTCTTTGCAAACTTACTTGACTTTGACATTCATTGCTGGAGAACGATAGAAGGGTTCTTATTTAACCAAGCACTTATTTTACCTTTTCTCCGAAATGAATGAGCAACTATTTGCCAGATTGATCCAAAAAAGGTCTCAAACTCTAAGTAAAAGACTGAGCTATGCAACTGTGTAAAAACCAAGATAAAGGATAATTGAATCAACAGCTACTCTTTTAAAATAAATGATGAACTGAACTGAACTCCACAGCAGGCACTCAAACTGGGCACAATTTTTAGCGACGCTCTGTATTTGACATCTGGTGTTCTGTTTTGAGCATTTTCAACTTGGAATCTTGAATGAGAACAAATTTCGGTTGCCCTTGTACACTTAGAGGACCATACATTAGTTATGCATGAAGTTGGCACAGAAGAGAAAACATCAAAATTTGTTCACTTACCCAACCTTTGAACAAATAAAAAATTTCTCCAACCGAAATGATAGTCAGAAATTATTCAAGCAACCTTGAGGTGGGTGGTTTTTAACTTTTGCGTCTGCATTTGTCTCAAAATACCTTGAACAGAATAAGACAAGTAAGCTAAGTAAAAAAAATTTCCCTGGGAAGAAAAAAACAATTTTGCATTTGCAGTCTGTTGGTACTCTTGATGAGTTGGTTACGAGGACAAGTGCGAAGAGTAATCAAATTTGGTCGTTGATTCTGACGGGAGTTTGGATGTGACTGACAATAACACAGCTTGTGACGAAGGCTTCTTCTTAGGATATCGCAATAAAAGTTTATCGTTAACAGCACTTCAAAGAGCAAACTTTTGTTGTTCCCAACCTTTTCAACAGCTAGAAAATTGACAACCCAACCAATTTTCCTTCGGTGCCAACACGTTGCATGAATAGAGAATGGTTCCTATCCCTAACGAGCATGGTCAGTGATATTTACTCTAAATACATTCTTTAATTTTCAGAGAAACCGAAAAACCAAGCCAAATATCTGCACATCACTCCTCTATCGACTGCAAAAAATAAGATTCCTTTGATTCTGCTCCAAAATGGCGGCTATCACTGAAATCGGCACTGGCAGAGTCAGAAATATCAAAGCTCATCAAGTCGCCGCATTCCCCTGGGCCCCTGTGCCTACAATAAAACATAACTCAGAAGTGGTTCTAAAATTCACAGACCCACAGCCTGGCGGAGTGAAGCTCGGCCAAGGTGGCAAGATTGTTCGAGAACCTCAAAGCACCACAGATCTGATACAAGACATCGAAGACTTGTGCAACGATCAATCATGTGTCGGTATATTTTTCGATAATTTTGACGGTGATGTCATAGCAAATTGGGGAAAGCCAGGAGGCGCAGGCGCTTGGGAGGCGTATCATCGAGGGCTCAATCAAATCTACTGTATCTCTGGACCTGGGCTAAAGTCGCACTGCAGTAGGATTCATGGAGATCAACTTGTATTCGCAGGAATGCTGAAGACAGATGATTTGCAACAGCAATGTTTGACGCTGTTTCCAAGCCAACGTGAAGTTATATTGAACATGAAACTGTGTGAAATTATAACCGAACATTCAACGCGCCTTTCGACCATCCTGAATGCAACAATGCGTTCTCCATTGACCACTATGTTTGTTTTAAGTGGTGGCGATCAAGCAATACACGCATGCTCAAAAGCGGTTAAATACGGCGACAACAAAATTCTATTACTCAGGGTAGGCAGGCATATGAATGAGCGTGATTTGGCGCTTCGTGCTGATCCGCGCAACAATTCGAAAACATATCCGCATAGCGGTAACGGTGTAACGCTAGCGAAGTCAGAGAGATTGATCAATTATGATTTTCTCCTTGGATGTGACTTTGAAAGAAACAATTTCCAATGTATAAGTAATTCAAATGCATATAGCATGGATTGTGTTACCGAGATCTATGGTATTGAGAAAATGCGTATTGATCCTAAAGCTACCATAGACAAAGTCATAGAAAATGTTTGTTCGCTAATGAGACAAAATGACAAAATTGAACTTCTCGTCAACATAGATTGCGATACATTCAATGGCATTCCTTCTAGTTCAGAGACATTCACAGGAGGATTGGATCCGATGTGGGCCTGTTACATTTTGGACAAGCTGGCAACTTTACCAAGGCCACCGAAGATTGTTCTCATCGCCGAGCTTCAATATCATGGCGATCAGCTAAGGAAGGCAATTGCCGAAGACTTTGCAGCAGAGCTTCTTAAAGCGGGCGTAAAAGCGATTCAGAGTTTCGATAAAGCAACAACGAAAACTTCAAAATATTATTAGCTAACCAAACAACTATCTTGTATAACACGCCAAAAAAAACTTTGTTATGAAGGAGGCGGCTTGTTCTACTTAAACAGCAATTAAACTTTTAAAAACTTAATCCAAAGATTGTTGAAACCGTAAAAATCATATTTGTTCTCATTAGCAGCAGGCTGTTGATTGAGCAGTTTGTGTATCAGCAACTGAAATTTATCCCATAGTGAATATGTTTGAAATGAAAAAAATGTAAATACTTTTGAAGGAATAAAATGACTAATCAAACCACTTTGAAATACTGTCATTTATAAGCTTGTCGTCTTCTCTTAGGCACTGTTGCCATTACAGTACCCACAGAAAAGAACCAAGGTTTTTCTTGGGCAGCCTGAATACTTTCTTAAAGGGCATATGTCACGAACCTGATTGGTTCATGCGATACAATTCTCGTCATTGTTCATTACAAAACCACAGGACCGAGGCTGAATTTTCATTGCAATAAAATTTCAGCCTCGATGTTGTGCTTTTGCAGTAAACTTCAGAGGCTGTTGTATCACATGAAACAATTAGTTTTCGTGACATATGCCCTTTAAAGGGAGTACAAAGGGAGTACAATAAAATTTCAGCCTCGATGCTGTGCTTTTGCAGTAAACTTCAGAGGCTGTTGTATCACATGAAACAATTAGTTTTCGTGACATATGCCCTTTAAAGGGAGTACAAAGACCAGCATGCTTTGCACGAAGTCAATGACCTGCTCTGAACAGCTTCCAGAATAACTGCCTGTACGAAATTCATAAAAACAGAAACAAACGATGGCACTGGCTACTAGTCTTTGTACTCCTTGTAATAGACCCCTTTTGCAGTAGCGTCAGTTCTTTTGAAATTCTTCCAGGAACATCACTTGCCACGATTTAATGTGGATCGAATTCTCAAAAGCGTTTATTACTCTCAGCAACGTAACTCTTATTATTAGTATTAGTATTATATCTAAGTATTACTCTCATCATAAATTTGTTTTTTACGTCGTGTATTTGTTGCAACAGAATGATACGACGTAGAATTTTCGCTGCACACGGAATCACATCTTTTGAATTGAATTGAATGTCATTGTGAAATGGGTTTATTGTTAGCAATTCTAAAAACGTTAGACTTGGCAGACTCAGAATCTGTGTTTGATTGACTCTCAACTTCCGAAAATTTGGCAGGTGTGGCAGACCTGCTGAGCCTTCTGCTCCAAAAGGCAGAAGGTTTGGCAGACTTTGGAAAGATTCTCGTTTTTATTTGCGAAACTTTGAATACGAGGCAAATTTGCTCGCGTTGCTACAGTGATCGGTAACTTTAATCTTTGTTGCCAAGCACCTGACTCGTAATCGTGTTTGTAAAATGGAAGCCTCGCTTTCGTCAAGATGAATCTAAAACCTGCAAACCTGCTACCTGCTCTGCCGCTCTGAAGAATTTTTGTTTGACTGGCGATTGTGTTTCCGTCTCTGCGAAGTCTACCGTTTTCAGAATTTGGTAGGATTCGAATTACCAATCAAACACACCCTAAGTAAGACGCAAACAACGCTCCATACTAAGTGGCTGTTTTTCTAAATTCCAGCCTGCAAGGTTCTTAATCAGGCTCTTATATACAGTACTCACTCTGCAAATATAAATACTGATTTCAACACGAGAAATCTAAAAGTCTTTTTGAGAATTCCTCGAGAATTATTGACAACATTTTTAGGTTAGGATTACTGTTAAAAATCTGATAGTCTTTTGTACCACTAAAGAATTCTGACAAGAATGTCAAGAGTTCTTGAAAGTTCTTTGGAATTCTGAAGAGATAAAACCTGTCATGTAAGAACCTCCCCCAGTGTCAGCCTCTTAAGAGGTCCTAGCTTAAAGGGTTTAAAATATTGAATTTCAACTTCAAGGTTCTAATAAAAATAGACTCCTTTGTGCGGGTTTCAACCGTACTCCATTTTCGTATGAAAACGGAATGGAATGTCGCCGTTTTTGAGTTACTTTTTTCCATTTTGAAGCTATCGAAAATGGAGACAGTTGAAAACACTGTTCAAAGTGGAGTGACTTGATAACGGAGCCATTTGAAAACGCCTCGTTTTCAATGGAAAAACCGAACACGGAGTCATTCAAAAACGCTACAACAACAAAACCCAACTTGAAGCAAAAAACCGAGTTTTATTCTTGTATTCTTTTAGAGAAAACGCATCAGTTTCAACCAGCATAATTTGCACTTGCGATCTCTTTGTTGCCATTTCTGTGACTACGTGTTTTTTTATAAGAAACTTGGATCAGGTCATAGTACTAAAAGATTCTTAATTTCACATGAAATTTTGTCCATTTTAGAACTAGAAATTTCTTAATTGCTTTCTTATTTTTTGAATGCAGAATTATCAATGTGGTCGCTAACACCGCGGCAGACATGTTACGTGACATTTAAAACATCATAAAGGAATAAACAGTGTTCTGTTACGTTGAAAACACAAATGTTTAGCTAATATTGCTCAAGAATAAAGGTTCAACGATCTGTTTGCTATAATGTCCATACTTTTAACTTTGAAAAGTTTCTTAGTACTTCTCAGACATAGTCCTAGAGTTTCTTAAACTTTTGGCCATCTTAGTACTTGTTTCTTATAAACCAGTTTCTTATAAAAAGGATCTGTATGTTCATACGCTATGAAAATGGCGGCAGCAAAGGTCAACCAAGAGATGGCACTTTAAATGGGAACCATTGTTGAAGGTGGTGACAGGGGCTATGAATGGTAGCGTTTTTGTTACTCAATTTTCAAATTTCTCGGTATACTTCTCCTCGAGGGGCATTTCATTCCTTCGAAGAAGCTTACAAGATTTTTCTCAGAGCAATAGGATTTTTACGAATTTTTGAAGGATTTTTCTTGGAAACTAAAGGATTTTATCAAAGGTTTAGTTACTGGATTTTTTGGGAGTGGAATGCCCCTCGCTTCTCCCGATCAAAATCCTCTCTCGGGTCCCAAAGAAGTCAATGTAAAATTCATGAGGTATATCATCGACTTACCAATATCACTGTCAGATGACAGTTTGTCTCCCTTTTTCGTGCAAGAATGAGCGACACTTTTATAAGAAACAACCAGGCATGGGTAAACTGCACAGTCCTTCGTCATTCCACAATCTTGTCTACACGTGCTCTTCGCTCCAAACAACACTAAACTTTGTAACACAAAAGACTTGTATCGCAGAACGTACGATTTGATGCGCCTGGCGCACTCATGGATAGCTCTTGCCTCGGTTTTCAAACATCCGATTTCACTCTCAATGCAGACAATCAAGAAGAAAATATTTTGTCTGGGTGTGATGAAGATACACGGGTTTGTTCTCTTTCTCCGTTTGGATTGATCAAGTGAAATCAGACGTGTGAAAACTACCAACGAATATGCCAAGCGCATCAAATTTTTTAATCATACAATAGACTTCAAACAATAGACAAAATTTGCTACGGTTTGTTTATGCCCATTTCAAGTCATGTGATGAATCTCTTGATAAAACATCTTTTGAGTTCTCTAACGTATTTCGTGTCATGCAAAGTTGTACTATGAATGCAAGAAGTAGAATAATACTGAAAAATCTCAAGGGTATGGTCACATGACGTGGAACGGGCAAAACAAACCTTAGGCTGCATTCACATTGCACAATCTCTTGTAAGCGCGTAAACGCTCATGCAGAAAATCCGCCATACTAATCCCACACAGTGTTCAGATTGCGAAATATTTTTGCGGCATCGTGTGAACGCAGTCTGACAGTCCGAATCTATCTTTTTTCATACAAATCTTTTGTGCTTGCACGAGCTATGGAATTTCTTGTTAGAGTCCCAAAGCGAAGACAAAGAAAGAGGTTTGCAAAAATTCTCGTCATGAACTCTCACCTCACAACAAATTCCTGAAATCAGTCTGCTCTAAATTTCTCATATAGAAAGCCCTCTAAGCCAATTGGCATCAGCTAGCAAAACAAAAAAAACAAACATACCATATGAAACATTGATCTGCAATTATAAACAAATATCCTGATTGAAAACATAAGGTTTGACAGTTAACTAATTTTTAAAAACGAGCTACTAAATAGAATTTATGATGTATTTCATATGAAATTTTCTTAGAATTAATTGGTATACCGGATGCTAACAAAAAGGATCCAGTCGCAGAGGGCCCTCATTTTCAAACAGTTTTCGCCCTACTTTTTCAGAATAAACTAGACTCATTCTATGGCCGCAGTTATCGCTATTGAATGAATACCGGACACTCCTAACAGGATGAGCGGTCTCAGTTTGGTACACTAGTCTCGTTTTGAATAGCGATTCCTGGAACTCATCGTAATCAATCTAAGAATATACCAAGGATGTCAGAACACCAATACTTTGGTTAGATATCTATTCAACCTCGTTTTGATTGTTTTCCTCCTCCTTTTTCTTTGTTTTGACCACTACTCTCAGTATCTTCATTCAAATCTTACTTCCTTGTATTCCTGTATGTCTGTGCACCCTCGGAGAAGAAAAGTCTTCAAACATCGCATGCCACAAAAACGTTTTCAGACATAGTGCGATGTTAGTGGCAAAGTAACAAATACAATTCCAACAGTAGCCGTCCGCACGGAATAAGTTTCCTAGGGGCCATCCGGTAGATTTATGCCGTTCCGTCCCTTGCTTCCTATTGTTCTTTGATTTGCTGATATTACTTGGCGAAACTGGACTCGCAATATTATACCAAAAGAGAGCGCCCACCTTAGGCCCCCGTAGAATGTTTTCGTATTCACCAATCAGATTGCTAGAATTTAGTTTTCAACCAATCAGGATGCGTTATCTGGACTTTTGTTGTTGTTGCCAAAAACAGTTGATATGGCCCAGAACTCTCGCGGCTGTGATGGATCTATGTTGGTTCTACAGAAGATTAATGCTTAAAAGGTATGTATTTTGTGATTTGTAGGCCAAGACAACGTCATTCTTTGTACAAAAAGTTTGCTTTTCAATGCTCAAGCTCTATAAACCAGACTTTGAAGTGATTTTGGTGAGTGTACGAGAACTCCTACTAATATGGACCATTTTCAAAAAGTGGATCAACCCAGTGGTGGCAACATGTAATAGGACCATGAATGGGACTACAATTGCCTTTGTAATTTATGTTATTTATCTTAATTATGCTAATCATCCTTTTCCGTTTTGTATATAATCCATTGTTGTATTTATATTAGTCAGTCAAAATTCTGCCATACGACTACTCACAGATAAAGTTACAGATAGAAATCGAGGCCTTTAACAAACACGGGGGGAAGGGGACTGGGGGACTTGTCCCCCCAAATCCCAAAGTAGGCAAAAATCTTAAAGAAGTGCCATAAAACTAGTTGAGTGTACCTTTAGATTGAAAAATTACGTCAAAATTCCCCCCTCCCCACTTCTTTCGGATTTTTCAGAGCTGGTGCCGCCATTGGACCCACCATTTCAGTGAAACTTAATGATGAGTCCCATTTGACCAAGTGATATCAGCAAATCAAAGAACGTAGGGAAACAAGTGGCAAAAAGGCAAACGTCTACCCACAGGAAGCACAATCGCGTATATTGTGGGGGGGGGGGGGTTCGCTTTAACTGAGGCAATTTATGCTGTGTTGTTTTCCTAACTGCACAATAAGTAACACTACTTGTTCCGACTTGTTCTTTGAATTGAAGTAAAATGAAATTCATACCGTTGAAGGGTTGACTGTTTATCTCTGTGTCTTTCGTCTTGCTTCTGCATCATCGCAACATCCTGCCGGCATGGCAACACCGGTCCTGTTGCTGTGGTTGTTCTGCAATTGCCATGACGCAACATTATTGCCTGTGTTTGTTGCGTTGTATGGTATCGTAAGTACAATAAGAATTGTATCGCAAGTATATTAAGAATTTCTTACTATACTTACGATACAACGCAACAAACACAGGCAATAATGTTGCGCCATTGCAGTACAAAACAGCAACAGGCAGGATGTTGCGATGATGCAGAAGCAAGAAGAAAGACACAGAGAAACAGTCAACCCTTCAACGGTATGAATTTCATTTTAATTCAATTCAAAGAACAATTAGTGTTAATTATTTTGCAGTTAGGAAAACAACACAGCATAAATTGCCTCAATTAAATCTAGGCCCCACAATATACGCGATTGGGCTTCATGTGGTCTACAGAGCCCATTTTAAAGTTCAATGAGCCAGCCACCCGGTAAACAGCAAATGTTAGAAAATTTGGTTCATCTGCATAAAAGTTAAAATGTACGAACTATTTTGAGCATTCTGGTAAAAAAATATCTTACAATATGAACATTATGTATTTATATTAGAGGCACATACGGATGGGTCACGTGATTAAATTCAATGTCTTTCCAGCTAACAAGGGCAGATTCTGTAATACAATAGCATCGGTTGCTTGGTTTACACCTCAATCCATCTTTTCAAGATAAGAGGTGCGAAAGTGGAAGTATTTTGTTGTTTGAGTTGTTGCATTTTTGAGGCTAAAATCCTATTCTGCGTACAAAGTTTAGCATTAAAGCAAATTTTTACTCTCATATCTGTGTTCGTTTAGAAATAATGGCGATTTCAAGAATTTAACGTTATAAGGGCTTTGACCGTGAAATCAGATGTTTGGACAAATTTCTCTCAAAGCCCTTATGATTTCTAATTCTTCATATCATCGTAATTTCCAAACGAAGACAGATATGAGAGTAAAAATTTGCTTCTATGCTAAACTTTGTACGCAGAACAGGATTTTAGCCTCAAAAATGCAACAACTCAAACAACAAAATACTTCCGCTTTCGATGATGTAAAGAGAACATTTTTCGACGCTTTTGGATCGAAACTGTTCGATTCTTATGGTGTAGGTTCTTTTCTGGCATCAAAGTCCTGCAACGACTTTTTACCATCAAATTTCCTACCGTTTTCAAATAGTGCTGGTATCGTGTGAACGCTACCGTCACTTTTTTCACCGTTTTCAAAATGTGTCCGCATCGTGTGAACGCAGTCTAAGACTTTAATGAAAAAGGGCAAATCTAAAACCCATCGAAAAGCGTCAAAATCATGGGATCGATTTGATCAACACGATACAATAAAGAACACGGTTAGATTGACGATACTGATATATGCTTTGCTGTATTGTGAGCCTTGAAAGAGGCTTACCTGTTACAGATATATGCCTTGAGGTATAGGCCTAGATTTACCCTTCTTCATTCGTTATAAGCAAATAACTTCTCTTAAAAACCTCCCTTCGCCCGCAACAAATGAGAGTTTACCGCACATGTGTGTTTTGAATTTCTGGTTGAAAGAATTTCCTTTGTCTGCATTCGTTAATCGCTTTGAATTGAGGTGTGAACCAAAGCAACTGACGCTATTGTATTACAAATTCTGCACTTGTTGCACCATTACAGAACATCGAAATAACAGTCCTGGGGGTTTTCAAAATCAACCAGTAGAGAACCTCAGCATTAACGCAGTGTTGAAAGATTAAAATTCTAACTCATCTTAAGTTCATTACAAACTTACTGCTTACCCTACGGACAGTAGGAAACTTGGACTAAAAGAAGATGTATCGAGTTTGTAAAATTTCTGTCTCTACTTACCCTGCGCAGGCGTATCAATCTCCATGCGTGGCTGAGTGATATTATCTCAAACGATCGTTCCGCTCAAATAGGAACTTCCTCTATTGCGCCTTCAGAGTGGCACAATCGCTCACGATCACGTCACTCAGTCATCCGAGGAGATTCAAATTGCGTCTCTGCAGGGAAAGTAGAAACAGAAAGACAATATGATATATCAGGAACGAAATCATGAAAAAGGATATCTTCAATGAGCAGATTTCTTTTCATTCCAAGTTTCATATAGTCCACGCTTACCCATATTTAGTCTCACATTTAGGGAGTGTTTGATTAATACAAATACTAAAACGGTAGACTTGAAAGACTCAGAATTTGTGTCCAACTCCGAAGACGGCAGGTTTGGCAGGTTTAGCAGCCCTGCTGAACCTTCTGCTCCACAAAGCAGAATGTTTGACAGACTTTGGAGAGAATCTCGAGTTCATTTGCAGAACTCTGAAAACAAGGAGGCTTTGATCGCGCTGCTACGGTAACTTCAATCTTTGTTGCCAAGCACCAGACTCGTCCTCATATTTTTTAACTGGAAACCTCGTCTTTGCCAGGATAAATCTGAAACCTGCAGCATTGAAGAACTTTGTGTTTGATTGGAAACTGTTTTTCCGTCGAAGAACCACGATTGCGACGATAATCATACTAAATTTCGTATCAGTCCTTCCAAATCATAGTTAATAAAGTCCAGGAGATAAATTCAGGTTTTTCCGTCCCTGCGAAGTCTACCGTTTTCAGAATTTGGTTGGTTTAGAATCACCAATCAAACACACCCTTAATTTAAGTCTTCATTAAACCAAGTCTCGCCAGAGAAATTTGACCACGTTTCTGCGCCAAGTCCCAGTACATTGCATTCACTGAAGGTAATGAAAAGTTCAGCTTCATTATAAATGCAAAAGTATAAAAATTAAGGTGAAAACTAAAAGATAAAAGTATCGGTTGGCCAAATAACAAAAATCAATTATATTAATATAGTTTCGCTGTTTTTAATGTAGCTCTGGTCTCAACTTTGTAAATGATAGGGTATTATTATCCGGTAATGCCCACTCATTACGTCACAGCTCAGCTTCGAATTCGAAACATAGATCGATGCTTCGAACACGTCGAGCAACAGTTTCGAAAAGCAACAAGTGTCTTCGTCTGCAATGGCTTCATGCTAAGCCAACGATAATCATAGTTTTGAACTCATATTTTTACTTTGTTGAAAACGAAAGGCTTGCACCCTGCCTGCCTTGACCATAGGGCGATAAACTATACATAGCGAATGTTTCCTTCCGACAATACCAAAAATATTAACCCTCAGTCTAGCTCGGTTTGTACTGACCGGCTACTAATATTTTCTGGTATTGTCCTCGGAAAAAATCATTATAGTGTCATAGGCTTAATAATCTGTTGAGCTGAATTGGCTGAATTCTACATTGTGTCCCAGAAAACTGTACCACTTTGTGTGGTTGCTGCGGAGGAGGCGTATGTTCTATTGTACCTTTCTTGATACAGCGGCATAGGACAGGCTTCAACTTACAGTTTGAGACCTTGTTTTAGCCAATCAAGCATATGGTTGCTAATTTACGGCACACCAAAGTCAAAAAAGTGATTGCTACAAAAATAGCACTTCTGTTGTTCTCCAGCTAACAACAACATTCGAGCTCTCTTTCTTTCAGAATGTTCACTTTTTGCTATTTTTCTCTGCGAAGCTTGCCAACTCTACTGTTTTCAGAATTCGCATTCTTCTGGTGACTGACATTTCTCTCTGCAAAGACTACCGTTTGCAGAAGACTGCGTAGCCATCTGACGCCCACCCAAAATAATACGCCCTATATTAGTTTTGAACTAAATGGTTCTAGTATTTTATTCAAATTTTGCTCCATATATGAAAGGGTTAATTTGTTGTGGATACCGAGGATTGCCACTTATGTCTGAGTCCTTTGTTATGCCCGTAATGTTCAAAGCAGATCAACAGCGAGGAACCTATTACTATGCACGAGAATCTTATCCTTGCTAATCCTTGTTTGGATTGTGGTTGGATTCTCTGCCACATTCTTTCAACAAACCAGACATGCTTTCTGCGCATGATCACAGGTTTCCTGTTTGGGGGGAAAACCGTGGCTTTGAACATTGATGATTCGTATCCCCAGCAATAATCGGGTTGTCTTATGAATAAAAAAGACAATTTATCCTTTACAACTGAACAAAAAATTCAAACACATCGCTAGAACCTTTTCTTTCAAAATTTGCTTCATTTTGACATTGCACAATACATTGTCAAGTTTCAACCACAATACATTCAAGGGTAGCAAAGAAACACTAAGATTCTCACCCATGGCTGAAGGCTCCCCAGGAGTTCATCAGCTCTAACTTTTACCATCAAAACAAAGTCTTGACAGAGGGCCAGTCCACGGTATCCCTAAACAAAATTGTGCTTACCTTCTTTCCGTATGAGACCTTGTTGTATATACCGAAGAAATGTATACAGGTCAGCAACAGCCACAATCTAAAAAGATAGAAAACATCTGTTTTTTGTTTGTTTGTTCGTTTGTTTGCTCAGCATGTTTTCAACTTACATGGTTGGGTCTAACGTTAAAGGAATTTTGCAAGGTATGAAGGTTGCATTTGCAGAGGGCTGAAAATCGTATTAATCTGATTTTACATACCCGTGCCCGACATCCACTTGAAATAAAATTCCATTTTCCATTTTCACCAATTTTTATTCGAAAGGGACACAGTATTGAGGCCTTCGTCAACGAACAACGCCTGTTAAATCAAAGCATCACCATTAGAAAAAATTTGGTAAAATAAAGGTATTGGTAAAACAAGGGTGTTGCACTTTACTTTAGTTTGTTGTTTCTATCTTTATGCATATAAATATAGCCTCGTGCTTTCGAAAATCTGTATTCTGAAGATGAAGCACAGCGTTCTGCTTCGAAACGTCAAACAAAATTTGGCTTAGTCAATCAATAACTTTTTATCACTGGTTTTATCACTGGATTTGTCGAATTATGTCAACCTGAATTTGTCTCTGTCTGTACTCTCTGGTTAACTATGATTGGGAAGGATCGGAAATGAAATTCAATATGATTATCGTCGCAATCTTGGTTCTTCGATTAAAACAAGGGTGAATTTGCAAATAATTAGCAAGGGTGAATTTGGTAAAACAAAGGGTATGGCTCTGTGTATGACACAACGATTTGATAGCTTCAAGAGTAGATTTTAAACCTTCAACGAAACCGACCAAAATATTTTGCTCTCTTTATTATGATACGATTGAGTGCACTAGGAGGTATGAGATCTATTCTTGAGAATGGTAAATCGCTTTCTCCCTTCTATAACCCAAACATTTTGTTTTAAAAAATTTCCTCTTGCTATAAGAAAAAGGAACAGGTTGGCACGATGCTGTAACAGTATTCTGAGGGAGGTGGAGAGGGGGGGGGATCGGCTCTACTACAGCCTGTCTTCTCACGCGTGAATGTCAACAGTCTTGATAAGGAAACAAAAGTAAACATTGAAATATAAAGCACAACCACTGCACTGCTAAGTACCTAGTTCATTATTTCGAAGGAATCTTTTCAGAAAAACCACTGCTCAATGTGAATAAACAGAGCTACTGTAGTTACTGAGATCTATCAAAAGGGTAAACGAAATGCCTGCATATGCCAGCATAGGTTCCAAATCTTTACAAAAGCATAAAGAGGTGGGTATAAAACTTGATTTCTTCAACCTGAATCGCTTAAAAGAAACTTTAGCTACCTATCCATAATTCTACCGTTGAACTTCTCAGAAATTTTGAATATTTTTGAAATTGCAGGGTATGTTATATTTCAGCTTATTTCAGGATGTGATCGAAAACATCAAATACAATAGGCTATATTTAGATTTACCCAGTCCCCCTAGCTAAGTTTACTTTTAACCCAGTTGATTTACTTTGAGCTACAAACACGGTGCATTACTGCCCATGTATTGACTAGAATTTGAATTATGCGATTCCATCAAGTACTATTGGTGCTGCAAGCTTACAAAAGCGGAAACATTGTCCATCTAATCATGTAAAATAGCGAAGAGGTCTCCGAATAATCATAAGAGGAAAGGGATACCTTGACTTTTGACCGCTGGCTATAGCTTCTACTATGATTGAATTTGTTTTTATTGCATTGAACACTTCTGTTGCAAGCTGTAAACAAGGAAAGAAAAGTAGTCACCTCTAAATTTCACCAGGGGACTTTCTATAGACCTGGATTTTATCGAGACGTATCTACGAAACTCGTCGATTGGCTGTTTGTAGTTATTGCACTTTTCATGTTTTTGCCGTAGGGTAGAAGGGATATTTCACACATCATGCTATCGTCTTTGGAACATTGTTGAGTATTTTGTGGGCTGTGCACAGAAGCCCTCGGAAGTCCTAGTGTGAACAAGGCTTAACTGTTTCAGTATTCCCTACCAATACCACGTGTAGCTGTAACTTTTGCCGAGATGAAATGCGGAAGGGTTTGGCAAGAGATTTCACCGCGAGGAAGCACATACCACATACATTATGTGCTTGTGGCTCGTGAAAGATATATGATCAATCTTAACGATTTTCATCATCTTCGTTGACATGTTAACGACACAATAATAATCAGTTCTAAGGACTTTGATGAGAAGCTGGCATGATACAGACATGCCAATGTTTTTCCTCTTTGCACGCATCTGGTATAGCGATCCACGGAAAAGGCCTTTGACTCCAAGGCCCCATTAACACTACTCCGTTTTTATTATAATGCGTTTTTGTTACATCAATGTAACCCGTTTACATTACTCCGTTTTTTTACAAAAACGGAGGAAAAAACATCCGTTTTTGTGCGTTCCCATTGATCTGTCTAATAATAAATACAGAGCCAAAGATATCCTTTTTTGTGCGTTCACATTGCTCCGGTTTTGTGAAGCTCATTGTTGGATATTACAGCGTTTTCAAAAACCTCCGTTTTTGAGCGTTCACATGGATCAAGTGCGTTTCGAAAACCTCCGTTTTTGTGGATATCCATTGTTGATAGCGTTTTCGAAAACCTCCGTTTTTGTGGCATTTTTGTGCAGATCAGTGTGAACACTTCCACAAAAAAGGAGGTTTTTCTCCCAGTTTTTTTTACAAAAACGACGCAATGCGAACGGGGCCTAAGTTGCTTACCTCTTGATTTGGAAATTGCAGACAAGGAAATACTTCTTGCTTTTCTAATTGATCTAAAAATTGATGGTCAGTAGAAGGACAATG
This sequence comes from Aurelia sp. 4 Dawson et al 2005, assembly GCA_964019985.1. NCBI lineage: Eukaryota > Metazoa > Cnidaria > Scyphozoa > Semaeostomeae > Ulmaridae > Aurelia > Aurelia sp. 4 Dawson et al 2005. The sequence continues at coordinate 6,946,349 of OZ026506.1, forward strand.
CTTCTCCAGCCAAGACACGAAATCTCTGTATGCAAGTCGGTCTACCTAAAAGATTTAAAATAGGACTTCATTAAGTTCGAAGTCTTACGATGCCTTGAAATGTCCACAGCAAAGCGACAGTTCTGTCCCTGATAAAATGTCCTATGAAAATGCCCGCGAACAAAGGCGATTGAAGTGCTTCCCACAGGTAATTTTGTGTTACAGCAAATCTTGTCTGACATCCAGTCCAAAAGAGACTTTAGTTTACATTATCGTCAAACCTTTAAAGGGTACGAATCGTTTCATATTTGCAGGTGTAACGTCATCAGACTTCAAGCCAGAAGAGTGACAGATTTCCGCTTTCACCACATAGCATACCATTTTCCTTCTTTTAATTTGCAATGGATTCTAATTTCATTAAACTTTTCATGAATTCTATCAACGAAATCAAAACATTGTCATTTGAAAGTAATAAAGATATGACAAAACTTAGAGGTACAGTTTGTTTGTTTGATTTCAATTTGTTTTGAGTGGGCTTGTCAGGATTTCTAGCTACTGAAAGCTAATTTAGGCCCACTGTGCATGCCGCATCCAGGCACGGGACCCCTAGTTTAACGTCCCTTCCGAAGGACGGCGAGGTGAGTTGCGAGGTCAGGCCTCAGTGGTCACCCATCCGAAATCTGACCTCACTCGACCAAGCTTAACTTCAGTCACCTGACGAAGACTGTATAAGCCACTCGGCCACTCACCCCGTAGCCGTTACAACCAAGTACTAGACGTTCCTCGCAAGCAATTCAGTTACGCATAGGGCTTAGCTCTTTAACAGGGCGGGTGCAAAATTCGATTAAATTTTCCTTTGAATTGGTGTGATTGAAAGGAACTATGAATGATTTGCTGTCAATCTGCCGTGGAAATGTTTGACACCTTGATTAGTTTCAAATGGTGGCATTTATTAATTCTGAGGTTGAAACGTCATCAAATTTTTAAATCCTTAACCAGAACAGCTACAGATCTCTGTTTGCCACCATATTGTAGACCTTCATAAAATTTATGCAGAGATAGACTTAAGTATTTTCACGGTGTTTCCAATAATATTGAGGGGAAGACAAATGTGCAAGGCCCTCTGATCTCCACTTCTCCATGATTGAATGTTGAGAAGGTAGACAGGCGGTTGATATAAGATAAACTGAAACGGGGGAAGCGGAGGGGAACACGTAATCAAAAACCAAAAGTAGTGCAATTTTGTATCCTGTCCAAAGAATTCTTGCCAAAATGGAGCAAAAATTGAGAGAATCAAATTGTACCTCCTTTTCCTCTTGAGTTTCAATAATGTCCCAGCCATCTCCATTTACTGGACCATCTGCATCACAATGGTATGTCTGGCAGTCAGTGCATATCTGGCCTGCGCTTGGCGCTCTTCGGTGCGACTTCTTACCTGGAATGTAAAGGGGCTGAATAAGAAATCCAAGGCTAAGTTTTTGCTGTGAAATGTCATTGGGATTAGTTCAAGGGTCAGTGCAAGGTTAAAAGTTGGCATCTGCAAAAGCAAAAATATCTGAAAAACATTACAGTCAAATTGAAGTTCCTCATGTTCTGTAAATGGATAGCTAAAGAAATAATTAAGTTTGAAGGCAGAAATACTGCAAGATGATAACGAAAAAACAGCGCATGTATATGAAAATAAAGGACAAGTCCATAATGCTTCAAACAAACTTACCAATTACTTATACCAACTCTTACCTTCATTTCTCATTTTGAGCTGCCTAACGGATGTCAATTCCTACAACATTTTAAAAATTTAGGCCCAACCTTGTCGCTGTGTCGCCATTTTCTTGCATAAGCACACGATGAAGAGGCTAGTAGTGAATAAGAGGTGAGAACACACCAGGAAAGCCTCGTTTTAGTTTAAGCGTAATGACGCCAATTCACTCCCATCACAAAAAGTATGATACACCATTCATAATAGTGTTATCTTACATTTCATCATAGCTAAATCAAATCAACCCCGGACTGGCAATTAAATGAAATGTTGAATTTGTACCGGGTGAGTCAATGCAAACAACTGGCGTTTGAAAAAATCCTGCTCCCTGAATATCAAAGCAATGATATTGAAAACTGTCTTGCTTTATCCCCGATATGTCAAATAAGATTCATTATATAATTTACCCGGCTTTAATCGGTCATTCTTTCCTGTCGAAATAGGACATTTTCTGTGGAAAACACCCCTCAAAAACCTGCAAAAACCAGTGACAACACAAGCAAGATCTCCCTTTGTTTTCCATCCTAGCAATGATGACCCTTGGATGTGTTCATGTATTTGGTCCTCAAGGGAGAATGGAACCCCGCTGAATAAGTTATTCACACCAGGGGGAAGACTTTCAAAGCCGCCAAAAGGAAAGCACGCGCTAAAGCGTACTGAAAGTCATCTCTGTAAGGTAAACAGATTAGGGATTTTTGCTTGTAGTTTTAGCACATTTTTTGCGGTTTCTCAAAGGAACTCGTTTTAGAAAATCTAATACAGAAACTGAACGGAGTGACCGATTTTAGCAGGGAAAATTTCTAAATACAATTGAACATATTGGGTATTCAATCAGGTAGTGCAAAATATCATTGCTTATGTACTCTAGGAGCAATAGCCTTTCAAACACCGGGTGTTTTTTTTTAACTCACCCGGTATAAATCTAACAATTCACAGTTCGCTAAATCTGTAAACATTTGCTGTTGTTTCTTCGTCGTGTTGTGGTTTCTCTGCAATCAAGCTTAATTCATTCATCCGTCATCGCATGCACCTTCGGATCCAAGGAGCGGCGTTGCTATAGTGATATTTCCTTCTTCGATTTAAAGAAACAATGCTATATCCTAGTGTTGTTTTTTGTTTTGATAACGTTCTGTTAATACCGCCCCCCCCCTTCCTCCCTCCACATTACAACACAAGACGATCTCAGGAGTGATAAATGTACTTCACATACCTGGATTTGATGGCGTTGATGTGATGACGAGCACTTTTAGAGCACTAACTTCAGCTTGCAAGCCTTCCATCTAAAAGGGAACGACTAAACAATAAGGTCTGTTTGAAGAGATCCCACTTCTTAAGAATTTCATTAGCAAATTACAATATAGGACCCATGGGCAACATGCGTAGCAATTCAGTTCAATTAGCAAAAACATGCTGTGATGGAAACGGTGATCAAAGTGATAGTAAACAAGGCGCAACAGATGCAAACAAGCCGTTCGCCATCACATCCATTCTATTTGAAAGGAATCTAAGCATATTGCAATAGTCCCAAAAAAGTACTCCTGTTCCAAAAATCATCAAAATTTCATTCGTTGGCCGATCTGCAAATTTCTTTGCGTGGCAAGTAGATTATAGATCAAATTATTGTTTCAGGTGTAACTGATTTTGTGACTGGTTTTGAAATTAGCAAATCTCGTTCTTTTTAGGGCCGCCTGATTTGGAAACATGCTGCAAGAAGCACTCATGATTAGTACGAGATTAATCTATTTTGTCTGTTAAGCTTCTGGTTTGTTCATAAATGTCAGAAAGAAACTTTAACTATATTGTAGACATGAAAGACAATGAAAAATCTCAATGTAATGGTCTTAGACAAGATTAACAATATTGCCTAGAGAGTATGGCTCAGAATGAGGCTATTCAATGGGTTCATACCCTTGATATACCGAAAAAAAAATTTTATCATCTCTAAAGATTTTGGGCCATCGACAAAAGGGATCGAAAAAAGTTAGGAAAGGCTTGATAGCCAACTTTTGGCGATTTTTCAAACAGGAGTACTATTATTTGGGACACCTAGTACAAACCTTTGGTAAAAGAAGCCGTGCAAAGACAACAGGTCGTAACACCTGCCATACCACGTTTGGGTAACTGATCTATGTCACCACGAAATACTGATATCTAATGGGCTAGAAATAGACCAAAAATGGCTTGAGCCACTTTATATTCCTGGATTCCATTTGAATATTCAATCATCCAACTAGGGCAAATTTTAAAGGACAAGTTCGGGGTTGGTATAATTGTTGATTATTCAAGAGATTACACTGTTGTGAATGGTGTGTAGTACTTTGTCCAATTATTTATCTCTTTTCTCTGCGAAACTACATATTTCAATCTGCTAAAAAGTGCTAAATGACGTCATTTTGTATGATGTCAATTCACGTTGACCTGAGCGAGGCTGCCAAAATGCGTTGATATTATACCACCCACATTGCTGGCCTCCTTATCGCGCCTTCGCACACTCGTACAAAATACAAAATGGCGACGATATTTGGCCCAACTTACGAAGATTAACCGTCGAATTTATGAAAGTTCAAGGCTTGAAAACTTGGAAAGAACTCACGACTGGTGTTCAGCAGTTGGTACGGTTGCTTTTTAACAATAACTTTATCAACCCCGGACTTGTCCTTTAAAACAGATAAGGCAACCCTGGACAGTTTTCTTAATTGCCCATAGGTTTGCCATGTCGCTAGGCCAGGCCCATTATGATTTTGAGCAAAGAGAACGGTGTAATGTGTGTTTAGATATAATCACATGACTCCAGAGGTGGAAAGAGTGCGTGAAACCGCAAAGCAGCTTCACTGGAAGGTTGTTTCTCTCGAAGGAAGAAAAGAGGAGTAAAGAAAGAAATCGTGATGCACAGAAGGCAGGAAGGTAAAAGGAGGAGAAGAATGTAGGTTGAACAGAAGATATGATGAAGGAGAAAACAAAGACTGAAAACAACACTGTAAACATGTACTTTTGGTTGTGTATTGTCGTATGTTGTTATGAGTATAAATAGAGCCTCGTGCAATGGAATATCCAATCCTGATGATGAAGCACGGAGAATTGGGTCGAAACGTCAATAATCATCAGTCTGGCCTAGTCTTTTAATTAAGTTCTTGGATTCGTCTCACGAATTTGTCTCTTCACGTGGATTTGTCTTCATGATAACTTGGATTATCACAAAGATTTGGATTGAAATAATAAACATGATTATCGTCGCAATTCTTCGTCTTCGTTTCCTAACAAAATATCAGAAGGAAAGGAAGAAATACACAAAAGTAAGAATAAAAGAAGAGGAAACACTGTATGGCTTATGCACTTTCAGTTATGGTGGTAAGATCCAAGGAAGCTATCAAGAGTAATTCTTGTCCCTAGTGGATTACAGTAAGGCCCCGCATTTAAGAAACCCCCTAAAAGAAACTTTTAGGCTACTGAAAAATGATTAGTTCCCTTACCTGAAAGAAACTCTTGAGGCTCACACCCATTGTACAATTTCTTGCACCTTAAGTGCCATCAAGTACTGGTCTGATGGTTTTGGGAGCATTACAATTCATAAATTGTTCATAAGAAATTGTTAGCAAGATATCTTGGATTTAACACCTATTTACCAAAATTTTAATTGATGTTCTGGAAAATCATTGATAACATGCACATGGCTAAATATGACAAGTATATCTATGCATATCCGCACTTTCGTTGTTACTTACTTTTCTATGACTCTCCAGAAAAGAAAGTTAGGAAATTAAGAAACGTGAGCCTAAAAACATGAGAAGCATCATAGATACAGTATAAGAAACATTTTGGCTAAGGTGTGACAAAATGGTTTCTTAAATGCGGGGCCTTACTGTACTTGCAATGTACACAATATTGCAATTCATATCAACAAAGGTGTTTGTAGTGATTAATCACTGATGAAATGATTGAAACGTGATAACTTTGAAAACTTTTTGCATAAAAAATCGTACAGCAATGAACTTGTTAGCTTTCTGACAACTGATATTATAATTACAGCCTATTCGGAATGACTCTAGGAATGCCTAAGAAAACTGAAATAGCTGTTGTGAAATCTGGCACGAGAGAAAATTGAGAGATCAATACAGGATGTCCCAAAGAATTTTGCTGCCGTGGAGGAGCTGTACATTCAATTATCTCGCATTTTGTATACTTTCATAGGTTAGGCTTCAAATTAGAGTTTGAGACCTTGTTTGAGTCACTCTGACACGTGGTTGCTGATTTATGGCAGAGAGAAGGCAAAATAAGTGGTTGCTTCAAACAGCGCTTCTATTGTTCTCCAGCAATGTAAAAATGAATTAAGTCGTTAAGGAAAGGGTTCCAGCGTCATAATAAATTGTCTATTCATAAGAGAACACTTTTGACTGTTTGAAAAGTCCAGTGAAACTTTAATACGATGCCAGAGCTCTTCTTTGAAAACTTTATTTTGACATTGCTGGAGAACAACAGAAGTGCTGTTTTTGAAGCCAATACTTATAATGCCATTTCTCTGCCATAAATCAGCAACCAATTGTCAGATTGACTTGTACAAGGTGTCAAACTCTAATTTGAAGCTTGACCTATGCAACTGTGCTAAATTCAAGATAATTGAATCTATAGCTCCTCCACAGTAACCACACAAACGGGGCACAAACTCTTTGGAGCACCCTGTAGAAAGATGGATTTTAGCTTGATACAGTTTGATGCAGGAAGTCAAATATCATTTCCACCACTTAATGACACATTCATAAGCACGATAACATATACCTAATGGACAGGGAGTGATGGCAAAGTTTGTGTTATAATACATTGTATTCTGTAGAAAATGGAGGAAACGAAATATAATAAATACCTTCATATTGGCCTCTTTTAATTGCATTTCTGCTGACGCCTGCTTTGTTTTGGCTTCGGTAACCATTTTATGTGCTTCCTTTTATTGAGAATAATCAATATGGGATTAACTAAATATATGAACCACGGTTAATATTGTAACTTACTAAAAGTTAACCTGCTCGGTTTGTGCAACCAATATTTACTATTCATAGAGATATTGAATACGGTATTGTCTCGCATATAAGAAACAACATTTTCAATTTGAGGTCTGATATGTTTCTTATAAAATGAGATATATATGAACTTCAAATCAGGGTAAAGTTTCTTAAGTTTCTTATTAGAAAAATCACATACTATCAATAAGCTAGTCAGACACAAGCATTATAAAGGTGATACAAAACACATTATTTTGACTTGTATTTGTAAATTTCTCTTCCAAGAAAAGCTACAATTATCCCTGGAAGATGGTTTTGCTTCATAAGCATGCAAAAGTCTTGCTTTCATCTTGAGTAGATACAGTTTGATTCGATTGGAAAGAAGAAAATACAAACCATTCCTAAGGTCAGTAATCTTTAAATAAGAAACAAACGGTTTTCAGGCTTGAGCCAGTTTCTTATCAAGGGGGTATTATTTTGAAAATTAGGGCTGGTGCTTCTTGAATTTGTGCTTCTTATATGTGGGACCCTACTGTATCGTGTGAATAAGGGGCCATTGACTTATTTTCGTGTTTTTTACACCCTTAGGCCGTTAAGAAAATAAAACTCTTAATCACCATAAGGGAATTTTTGCAATAACGTAGATAAAAAATTTCACAAATAATTTATATAATGTAGAAGAGAACAGTATTACAAAACCTCCCGATATGGCGTATCTTCAGTTGAAGTCCAGCGAGTTCCACAAGACATCATTTTGCTGCTCCCAGAGTGAGAAAATTTTACGCCGATCGGAAGCACGTTTGGTAGCAGGCCGTTAACGGGGAGGAGGGTGGGGTTCCGATTTTAATACCCTGGGTACCAGAGCCTATAGTGTGGGGAACTATAGGCTCTGGCACCCAGGGTACGATATTAATGGCCAAATGCAATTCAAATATGAAAATCGAATCGATGGCCCCTAAAATTCTTAAAACGTTTCGTAGTTGTGGAATAAAAACTATGACATCATCAAACCACTATAATATACACAAGGTATTGTCGATTGAAACTGCAAGCATTGCAGCAGTCAATCAGCAGCAATCAGCATGTTACAGCGAGTAGCCATCTTTCTTCCTCGAACCTCGTTTCCTCATTTCCGGTAAGATTTCGTTGCCATGGTTAAGCAATGCGAAAATATGACCTCGTTTGTAAGCATGGGTTGAAAATACAAGAACAAAACAAGGATGTGTCAAAAATTTACAAACATGCAACCATGTGCTGAAGGTAACAAAAATACAAGCATATGACTACAGAATTCAACAAACTACAAGCATATATATGTCAAATTCTACTCAGATAAACAAGCATGTGTTAAATTTTAGCACATACAACCATTACATAATTTTTGCATTTGGGACTGCATATTTTCCAAGGCAGTCTGTCACAAGCATGATTGGCTACAACATTCAGTGCTCAAGACACTGTCTTATGAAATGTGTTACCTCAAATAATGATGCAGTCAGCTCTTCGACTTCATTATCCAAGTCATCTCGTACACGTGACAGCTTTTTACACTCTTCGTCTCGTTTGCGAAGCTCCTACAATAATAAATAACAATTGCACAAATGATGTTGAGAAGACAAAGCAGAAACTGCGCAAAATGGCGTCATCGAACAATCTGAGATAAGGAAGTGTTTGGACAGATAAGAATCTTGAAATGATAAATCAAGAGTTCAAGGCCCTAGGAAGAAAATATAATGTGTTGCCTAATTTTGGGATCTGTTGCAGGGAAGTAAGGGGGCACACAGTTACGAGTTTTCGCGCATGCGTGCGCAGTTTATGCTCTGTCTGTTCAGTACACAAAAATAGCCTTAAATGATGGACTCATGCATAATGGTATAAACCCTACATCACAAAATTAGACACTGTAATCTGTGGAAAGAGAACTGTTAACTCTTGTAAAAGAATAACAATTAAATTAACCTGTAAATTTGGATTACTTTCAGTTGATTTGATCACATTTCGATGCAAAACCAAAATCAAAGAAATAAATGGCTATTTATATATATCCATATGAAATATTACTTTATAGGCTGCATTCTGCTACACTTAATTAACTATGCAGCACTGGGGGTCAATGCCATGGGAGAAAAAATAAATGACAGCACCACACCACAGCCATAACATAAAGACATGGAAGTAGACTAACAACTACGATACAGTTTGCTAATTATGCTACTTACATATTACTATGCTGTACTACTACAATATCTAAAACAAAAACGAAAAAATTAAAGTTGAAAACAATGGTTCAAAAACAACGCTACAATTGGGTGGCTCATGAAAGAGTGGGGTACAAGACTTCAGTAGAATCAACCAATTTTATGGATAAAATTTAATGTATATACTGTAATTGTGGATAAATGGCTATTTCAATAACTATGAAAAGATTTAAAACTTAAAGATCTCCTGGTTTCCCCACAGGGAGCCCCCTTAAAAAGTAGCGAAAACCAGACACAGAAACCAGGAGCGAGTTAGCGATTGCGGAGGAGGAGGGAAAGGATCACTAACTCGCTCCTGGTTTTCTGTGTCTGGTTTTCGCTACTTTTTAAGGGGGCTCCCTGTGGTTTCCCTATTGATTATGCTTTCGGAAGGATGCTAGTTTGGCAAGAATTCCTTCAGTTTCCTTTTGAACATACCACAGAACTCAGTCTAATTGGCTATGGGATTTGATTGCGGGGATATTTAGATACTGTATAAGGCTCCCAGGCTTATTCCAGGATTTACATTACAAACAAATTGGAGCACAGTGGGGCATGGTTGCTAATTTATGGGTCGATTTGCTTTTTTTTTGTTACTACATCAAACGTACGTTCAAAATTTGATTCATGGTTCAGGGGGTTATCAAGTCTATAATTTCATGAGTTGCTTAAGTGGTGTCAAAGATCTGCTCGATCATTTCTAATGCTTTAATCCCAGGGGTACTCCCATACTTGACTTGACAAGGTGTGCTGCTCAACAGGGTGTCCTTTGATGCTAAAATTATGCGACAGGGTGTCATTTTCTGATCAAAATTATGCAACAGGGTATTACAATTGATAAGAAAATTATGCAACAGGGTATCATGTGGAAGGACATTTTTAGAGTGCTCTTGAAACAATGGATTTTGGCAAAATCTTTATGTGACAGGGTATACTTTTGGGGCATTATCTATGCGACAGGGTACAGGGTGTGGAGAGGTTTGCCACACAACCCCATCACTTCCCTAGCTAAGTACCCCCCCCATGGGGCTTTAATTCAACTTGCCACAAATAGAGCCAAATTACTCCACCCTACTTTAAGGAATTAAACATGAGAATATTACCAGGTGAGCCCGTTCTAGCTCCATCCTTAGTTTCATAAATGCAGCCTCTTTTCGCTTCTGTCTTTCAATCAGTTGTTCAGAGTTCTCAAGTGGATGCTGTTCATTGCGCGGTGATGCATCTCTAAAGCAGAACAAAATAGAAAATAGGTATACTGTAAGATTTATCTTCTCGTATAACAGAAGACTTGATATTTTACCTGCTGAAAATGAGAAATCCTGTGAAAATGTAATGAAAGTAATGATATGGCCTTGTCCAGCCATTTATGCCTCTAGAAATATGACTGTCTCGCGTCTCCGATACTGAAATTGCTTATTATCTATTACTTGAATTGTAATCAATATGCTTGTCATAGAACTGCTTCTGCTTAAAATTCTGATTAGTAGAAACAATAATAATTATTATTGATTTTAACCATTTTCATATTGAAAATATATGGTAGTCACTGCCAGAACAGGATGACATTTGTGTTCATTTTCCATTAAAACAGTCCCTCAGGTATTGCTGTTTCTCATTGTTTGATTTCTGTTGTGATTTTTCTAATATAGACTTTATTCTTCTACCACGTTTTACATTCTTGGTTTGATGGAAAGTTAGTTTCTTTATAATTTCACTATTAGGGCATCTGATAGTTTGGCTATCCATTTATGCTGTTGTTCTGTGTAGAACAATTCGATGGCATCTGTTTGGGTTATAGAAAACAGATCTCTGTCTCTTATGACATATCTCCAATCAACTGTCTCGGATATTTCTGCTGATGGATCAGGTTGGTTGACTCTTTTGTGCCCATTGGTGACCATTGAGCGAAGAAACTTTTTATATGCTGTCGAAAGCTTGGCAAGTTCTACAGTAGTTGGTCTCCATAACAAATAAAGTTGCAATACCCAAACTGATGAATGAATGAAAGAGTAAGGTATCCGCCATTGTAATACTCCAAGGCAGTCCAAGCAGCCCTTGTGGTGTAGCTTTGTCAAACCATATAAAATGTGACTAGTCACCAACCAAGCACCACAAGGATGGTGATATTATTTAAGTTTCTTATAAATGCATCAAAACATTCTTTACTTCACAAAGCTGGCTAAAAAGTCTGGCAACTCAAAGCAGCTGATGTGGACCTGCTATATCTAAAAGCTAAAGGAAATGATTACTTCATCATGTAAAAGATCAGGAGCTTAAAATTGTTTAATAGAGTGTAATAACATTCAAAATTTCTCTTCGTTTAAGAAAACTGTTAATCCTATTTAAATTCTGTTAATCCTTTTGGTAAACAGTAAACAGCTTTTGTAATGCAAATTAGGCGGATATTAAGTTGCTCGACTGTCCTGGGTTTAGTTAAACTGACAAAGATTTTTCAATCGAAACGTTTTTAAAAAAACAGTTGTGTTTTTATATTTTATTTTCTGTTTTATTCTGATGGTGGTCTTTTATTTCATATCCTTTTTAAAAGAGTAAAGTCATTTATTGTTATTAAAGAAAGTGTGTATCTTTATACGCACCCAAAGTCAAGACTCTGTGACAAACTCAGATCTGTAGATTCTTCAGCAGTCACTGTGGAATCTAACTGTGTACTTGATCCTTGTTGTGAAGATGCCATTCCCAAGGGACTTGGCCTTGGCCCCTGGCCATAAGACAGCTTTCTGGTTGCAGTCTCAATCAACTCATCAATGCTGACACGTGTCCTTGTTTGACTGCGTGACCTGGAGCATTGTGAGGCATTACTGCGGGTTCTTCCTGATGCTCTAAGATCTGGGTCACTGGAAGTCCTGGTAATTGGATCATGTGAAAATGTCCTTGGTCTTGGCTCTGTGGTCTCTGTCAGCAAGCTCTCCACCTGTTAAAAACCATTTCCAATAATGAAATTTTCCAAGTTGATGGAACTTCTACCGTTTACAAAACAACTGTTACTTTGCAATTGAATGAAAGATTTGGGGCTGAATGACTCATGATTCTATAAAATTCCACCTCTTGGAACATTCTCATGATTGAAAATTAGGACTGAGACTTGCGCATATGACTGTAACGAGGATCCTACAGTGTAATCATACCAAGTACATTCATGATATAAGGTTGCTGAAATGATGAATCAAGACAGGGTTGCCAGATGTCTGAAATGGTCCGTGACCAAAATTGCTACAGTTGGCGACCAAATTCGGCCAATCAAACAAAATGTTGAAATACAACCAGATTTCGGCCAATTGTATCCAGTTAACATGTGGTTGGGAATAGTTTTGAGTACTAGAATAACTATACACCTTCATCTTTGAAAAATTTTATTGTGTTTTACTATCTTTATCATTTTTACATAGGCAGTCTTGAGATTTTCAATATGAATCTGAGCATTAACTAATTGTCAAAAAATAATGGTTTCCTTTGTCTTTGGTTTTTCCATTTATGGCAGAAAATCGGCCAACTTTTGCGTTTTCGGCCAAATCATTATCTGACGGCCAAGGGTCTTAAAAACGACCAGAATCGAGAAATTTGGCCATCAAATTGGCCAAATGACAACCAACCCTGAAAAAGTAAATAGGTATCAAGGTTTTGCCCTATGTTGCGGGTCTGTTGCATTGTGGTAGTGGACTCAAAGTTACCTATTTGGTTTCCAAAAATTGTGTCCAAGAAAGTGCATAATTGCTAAAGCAGGGGTTTTTGGAAAAGCATTGGATCAATTTTCAACACACCAAATGGACTCTGTGTCCTTAGAGGTCTTGCCAATGGTCTTGCATCTTTGCTGCCCTTTGCCTGCAATCAATAATGTCATTGATATCATTGACAATGATCACTTTGTGTAGCACCCCACCCATGGCCGAAGGGTGTCAATCAATCAAGACTGGCATGGCAGATCCTATTGTAACATATAGTCTGTCCTTGCCCTTGTGCTCATTGGTATAATATTGCTCAATATTGATGGCCTCGTACTCTTTAGGCTCTTAGGCAAGTAAGGCCCCGAAAGAACGCAGGATAACAGACGACTCTTCAAAAGCATTTAGTTCACAAACATTAGGCCTACCTTCTTCACTATTCCGGGACTGTTCTCCGTTTCCTTTAGCATCTTCTCGCACAAAAAAGTATCCCTTCTATGACTTAAATTGAACCATCAAAGCAAACCAGTTTCAGCAAAGCGGCAAGGCGAAGTCATTCTTGCTTCCTGTTCTGTTCCACAACATCTCATAAATCCCATATCATTGACTGTATCAACCTCACTGTGAGCAACAACAACAACAGCAGCGACATAAACAACAGCAACCACTACCGAGTTGGGCCACAGATCAGTGAGTTGATTTTTGGACTTGCTACAAGTCTATCTTTTTGAGAACCAGTCTAACAGCAGGCCTAGGTCATTTTCCAATTTGATCACAATTTCTTGCATATCATTGCCACATGCAAATATGGTACTATCATCGGCAAAGTTGCATATCTCGGATTCTAGGCTCATGGCAAATTGATCATTTGTGAAGATGTTGAAAAGTAATGGACCCACGACAGAACCTTGTGGGACACCAATCTTTAATTTTGTCATGAACTCTTACATGAACCAACCTTTACCCTCTGGTATCGGCTTTCTAGGTAACTACATACGAGCTGAAGGCTGTCATTACTAAATCCATAAGCCTCTAATTTCGCTATTAGCTGGACATGGGGCAGCCAGAGTCATAGGCTTTAGAGAGGTCCATGAGTATCGTTCCTACGATTCCTGATGAGTCTAAGCATCTTCTCCATAATTCCAGTACCCTGATCAGTGCATTTTGTGTTCTATAACACTCTCAGAAATCAGACAATATCACTGAGAGTTTGTCTTGGAAGAAAGGTGTTATTTGGTTCTTGAGGACTCTTTCGTAGATTTTGGAGACAGATGGTAGTATATTGATTGGCCTGAAATTTGGTTTTGCAGTAGCATCTTTGCTTTTAAATTTAGGGGAGACATTCGCTTCTTTTAATTCATCTGGGAACCAGCATTAATATATTGCAGAGTTAATGCAATCAGCTAGAAAGGGGCAAACAGCTTCTTTTTGTTGCCTTTAATACACTTGTTGGTATTTTCCCACTGTTCGATTTATTTTTATCTAATGCCTCGATCTGCCGCATGACCTCGTTTGGGTTTACATGAAAGAAATTAAATTTGTCAGTACCCAACCTGGTTCCGAGGGCCGTCAGTACCTTGATTTATGCCTTGATTCGTTTGATATTTGGATGGTGTTCGTAATTTTTTTACTGCTCCCATTACCATCCTTTTTAGCTTACTGGCTCAGAAAGTCATGACATCGTAGCGATGTCCTTGGAGTCGTTAAGAAGAACATTGCATAGCCTTCTTGCACATATTTAAAAAGCTCTGCACATCATTGACAAAAATCTTTATTCAAACAGCTAACACTCATTTCTTTAATAAGAAACTAAGGTCCATGGCTGGCAGAGTTTCTTCAGTTTCCTAATATTTTCTAGTGGTGAGCTACTCATACTTTTGATGCCAGAACGTAAAGGTATATAAGTACATAAAAGTAGCTCAAGCCACCTAGTCAAGTTCTAGCCTATCAGATATTAGAATTCCTGTTGACACAGATCAGTTCCCCAAACATGGTGTGGCATGTGTGACGGCCTATTGTTTTTGTAAGGTAATTTTTGTCAAAGTCTTATCGATGCTTTTAATCTATTTTCGGTAGAAAGGCTGGAAAATTGGTAGAAATTAGTTACTTAGTAAGATCTCAAATCAAATCTTTATAAAATTTCCACTCAAAATGATTTCAGATTATTGGTTATTTCTGTACTCAAGTGTCGAAATAGTTTGAGCGACCTTTGAAAATCATAGCTGCAAATTACAAACGTTTCTTTATTTTCTTTTTCAATCCAGGTAGTATGGTTTTCTCACTGTTGAGAAATTGAGTCTACGGTGTCCAGGAGGTTCCTATAAGCAGTTTTTTATCCAAAGATGCATGCAGTCTTGATGAAATCAAAATGCATATAGTTCATCGCATACACGCATCTTCGAAAAGAGACTGCCAACACGTTTTTTTTATAAGAAACTTGGATCAGGCCTTACTACTAAAAGTTTCTGAACTCAACATGAAATTTTGTCAGTTTTATTATTGAAGGTTTCTTAATTGGTTTCTTATGTTTTGAATGCATGAATTGTCAACGTAGCCGCTAGCACAGCTGCAGAAATGTTTCTTGACATTTAAAACATCATTAAGGAATAAATAGTGTTCTGTTATCTTGAAAACACAAATGGTCAGATAATATTGCTCAAGAATAAAGGTTCAACGATCTATTTGCTATAATATCCAGACTTTTAACTTTGAAAAATCTCTTGGTACTTCTCCGACATAGTACTAGAGTTTCTTAAAATTTTGACCGTCTTAGTACTAGTTTCTTATGAACCAGTTTCTTATAAAAAACTTGTATAAGAAACTCAATTCTCAGATTGTCAATAAATTAAGAGACTTCGGTAAGGTCAAACATATAGCTTAAGATACTATTCCTTTGATCCTTGACATGTTTTACTTTATTTTCACTTGATTCCTGTATCATATCACTTGAGTAACGGTCATAAGGCTGAAAAAAGCTTTGCTTTGAAAATTTCAGGAGAGCACAAGTAAAGAACAATGAGATCGCATGGAACTTTTCGGAAACTCATATGGTACTCTGAGTGCTAAAAAGGTGCTTACTTTTTAAGAAACTTTCAGTCCTGCCTCAAATGATCAGTTTCTTACAAAAAATATGTGTTCGTATCTTGCGTAAGGGCTCTGCATTTAAAGTAGTGTCCCGAATATAAGAAAAATGTTTTCAAATTGAGGTCTGATTTGTTTCTTATAAAATGAGACATAAAGATCAAATCAGGATTAAGTTTCTTAAGTTTCTTATCAGAAAAATCATTTACTAGCTCAATTGTCATATAGACTACACTATTTAGATTTTTATTCCTAAATTTTCACTGCCAAGAAAAGATACAATTATTCCAGGACAGTGCTCCTTGCTTCATTGGCATGTAAAATTCTTGTTTTCATTTGAATATGCATAGTCTGACTCAACTGCAAAGCTGAATTTGTTATGCTTTTTAATTAAATTTCTGATATATGCATAGTTTACAATAAGAAACAAGCTTTTTTCAGACCTGCACCAGTTTCTTATAACAGGGACCATCATCTTAAAAATTAAGGCCTGGTGTTTCTTAAATTCAAGTTTCTTATATTCAGGACACTACTGTATTCAATTTGCAGAAGGGTTCTGTAGACTTTTCACTGTACTGCGATACGCATCCCAGGTCTTTTGTGGGTAGAAGAAAAACTTCTTGCTAAGATTACTATGCTTTTCAGCTGTAGATTTAGATCTTCCAGCTCCCTTTACATCGGCCCTCATTTTCTTCATTTCATCTACAACGCTTGTTATAATCGACTCCAAGTCCTCCTCCCGGACATGCTTTTGGAGCTGATTACATAAAGTTTGAATGAACCACGAGCCTGCATCTGGTAGACGAATTGCCTTGTATCCTATATAACAAAACAAAAAATCATAAGAATTCATTATTGTACAAAATCGTAAATCCTCGCGAAAAAAGCCGTTTTTACTGTTTAAACAAAATTTTGAGTCTTCAGCTGCCAGAGGGCTAGCTTTTTCGTTCTTCTTAAAGGTTCTTGCCAAGTTATTATTCATTCAGAATAAACTTTGTTGCACTTCTTAAGAGAACATGTTAGAAATCACTCACCTGGGGTAGTACCATACGCGAAAAGGAAGTCACAGTCATCTGGAAGTGTTGGTTTTGCATGCTGTGAGCGGTCATTTACAACTGCAATATAAATTAAAGAAAATGTCAGTTCAAGGGTCATCCTTACGCCATCCATTTCTTAGAACGGAAAGTTCCGACTCCCATTACGGGCTAACAAAATGGGTAACCTGCATGCAGACTTTACGAACTAAGGAAAGACCTCTATAAAAATAAAGCCCTCATTCGAGCAGCAACAACAATGTCAATTCAATTCAATGAGATGAGATGAGCCGAAGTCACTGAAGTTGAGGTCTTTGTGGAAGGTTACTTCGCGGCTACGTTTGGTGCACTATTTTCCACCTCTGTCTGGTATCGAGTGTCCGTTTAACTTCAAAGTCCGCTCATGAAAGTCTTAGGGCCTGTTCATATGGAGGCGAGCCAGCCCGCTTACCGGGCTGGAGCTCTTTGCCGAGATCTCACCTCATCCCTAATTCCAATACAAAACTTGATTTCTGTTCATATGAGCAAGCGGGCTGGCCCGCTTAGCGAGATCTCACTGGTGTAGTGGCGAGATCTCGGTAGGCGGGATGAAAATTTCCCCATATGAACACTCCATCCCGGCTACCGAGACGAAAATGTTGCTATTGCTCATGCGCTGCGTCTCTAAACAATGGGCACGTGTCTCATTTTTGACACGTGTCAAATTTCTGCCTCGGCAAGCGGGCTGGAATTTCTCCATATGAACACAAGATGAAAACTGTCTCGCCTACCGGGCCAGCCCGGTAAGCGGGCTGGCTCGCCTCCATATGAACAGGCCCAAAGAAGCTTTAGCTATTTCACTACAATTCTACCTATTGACTTTTACTGGATTTTCTTCTTTTCAACAATAGACCTTTTAGCTATTCTGCAAAAGAATCTCAATCAAACGATACTTTGCTACATTTTGTAGAATTTTCGAATGTGGACAATAGCGATAGAAGCTCTAACGCCACTCGATCGAACCTCGCGTATAAAAATGTATAAAAATAAGGCTCGATCCAGGCTGTTTTTCTGAACAGTTAAATAAAAGGTCTATTGAAGAAAACTTTCAAAAAAACAAAAATCATTGTAATTTCTAAACTTGTTGATGAAAACATGGGCGATTCTGACACGCGAAGAATGTTTCATATTTACTAATTCTATGCTTTGAAGCAATTAAAATGCTTACTTTGGTGTCTTTCTTGTGTTTTGAATTCTTCTCGTAGCAAGAAAACCTGCTTGACAAATATGACATTATGGCAAACAACCACAACAACGATTCAACTAAACTAACTGTGTTGAGAGCAAGCAATGGCGGACAATTGACTCTGCTACGAGAAGAATTCAAAACACAAGAAAAGACACCAAGGTAAGCATTCTAATTGCTTCAAAACATAGAATTAGTAAGTATGAAACATTCTTCACATGTCAGAATGGCCCATGACGAAAATGAAATAACCGATAAAACTATGTAAGCAATGTCTACAATATTTCATCAAGCAACATCTGTCACTCTTCTGGTTTATTACTTAGAAATTTGAAGACGTCACATTCTGAAATGAGCTGGAACATAGAGTACGCTGTGATTTCAAATATGTTCAAAACTTCAAAAAGTCCAACAGTAGAATTATAGACAAGTGCCTAAAGTTTCTTTCAAGCCACTCACTTAGAAGAACTAGGTAATGGAATTCTACACCCTCCTTTTTGTGCCGATTTAAAGATTTGGAACCTATTTTTAAGGTCTTTTCATTGGTCACGGGTTGTAGGAGAAGTCTAGGCCACTAGCGAATGAACAAAGTCGGCATGACATATAGAATATAAACCACCTTGTCTCCTCTTGTGTTTGTCATTCTCTTTAACTTCTGGGGCAGCAAATAACTAAGTAACAAACAAAACAAGGAGGAGACAAGGTGATTTTTTATACCTTATGTCATTTGGTTCACTCATCGGAGGCCTAAATTTCTCCTACAGCCGGTGGATTGACACAAAACTTTAGATAGATTTACTCCATGACAGGTCAAGTGCCCGGACTTTTAAAACAGGCTTTAGTAAGGTACGCA
Organism: Aurelia sp. 4 Dawson et al 2005; assembly: GCA_964019985.1. Taxonomy (NCBI): domain Eukaryota; kingdom Metazoa; phylum Cnidaria; class Scyphozoa; order Semaeostomeae; family Ulmaridae; genus Aurelia; species Aurelia sp. 4 Dawson et al 2005. The sequence continues at coordinate 6,965,191 of OZ026506.1, forward strand.
CCAAGCAATTCAGTTGAAATCTTCATGTTGTTGGACGGGACAGCACGATCAAATTCTGCTTTGTCATGAATTTTTGCTGGTAATTAAAGAAAGGATAGATTCAGTTAAATCAATGATATTCACTAAAACTGCATGGCAGTTAGTGCAGGCTTTAAATCGTTGAATCGAGGCAGAAAACTCAGCTTGATGAGAAATTTAATGAAGAAGATTATGATGACAAGGTCTGCTGTCTGAACAGAGTTAAGGTCTTACAGTAGACTGATTATATGGCAGTAGTTATCGCTATTGAAAGGCTGCCGGACGCTCCTAACTGCGACTCATAATCATACGCCATCATTTTGAAATGATTATATCAGCCTCGTTTCGATAAGGGCCTAAACACTCGTATTTTTCAAATGAAAAATATTGATCTGAAAACTCCATAGTAAATGTTTAAAGAAAGCAACAGAATGGTACCTACTTATATGGTCTGACATTTTCACCAACTGTTTTCATGGCATTCTTAAAGGGTTTGTGCAAAGTTAAAAGCTTGCATTTGCACAGAGCAGAAATTCTAAAAATATCTCATTCAAATCGAACTTGCACACAGAGTCAACAAAGGATAGTGTCACGATAAGATTTTTATCTCGCCACGAAAAAATGCTGTGTAGGAGTAATTTCTTTGTTCTATTTATAGAGGAGCCTATTTACCATTGCACATTAGCTTTAATCGTAAGACTTCGTTCTGTCAAGCTAAGTTCCTTGAAACTCTGCTTTCAGCTTCGAGTTTCCGTCGGTCGACATCAATCAATCGAATTTGCAAACACCCTCATTCCAAAGGGCGTTCAAAAGTGCATGCAATAGTCAGTCCAAAAAATTGCCGTAGCCGTAATATTATGAGTGCCAGTATGAGCGGTCTCGGTTTAGCGTAAAAGTCTCGTTTTTTTGAATAGCAAATACTGGGACTCATCACTCATCGTGATCAGTCTGGTCTTACAGAACGGGTTATCTAACCATGGATTCTGTTCATCATTCCGTGACTGTTCATTAAGTTCAGCTAACGAGTGGCTTGGGTGTTATTGCCACAACGAAAAGTGCGTTTATTGCAGCTAATAACTTGCACCCTAGGTAATAACTTGCAGCTAATAGCTAACTTGCAGCTAATAACTTGCACCCTTGCACCCTAGGTTTCAGCTTTAATTCGTTGTTTCTCTTGCAGAATTTATCAGTTTTCTCCCTTGCTACAAGATAATTTGGTGGTTGTTTTTCACATGAGCGGACAATTTTTTGTCCACAGATTACAATGCCTAATGCACGTTGAGAGATCTAGGAGCACAAGGTAGAAATTGAAGTCTTGCGATAAATTGGAGGCAAGCACGATGCGAAATAGAATCATATTTGGCATATTCATTTCAGCGTATCATTCCAATTAGTCCATCTTTATGAAGATGACAAGTCCAAGAGTACGAAATTTCGACTAATCCATTTTGATAAAAAAACAGTGCAAGTATATAGATTAAGACACAGAACGAGTGACCAAGCCATTATCAAGCCAAAAGTGAAACTACGACGTGCAATCGAGTCTAGGATCTACTACGATAAGTCCGTTATTTAAGGCTATTCATAAACTGTGTACCACAATTCATTACTTTCTGAACTGTTCTTCAATCCTTGACTGATGACGATGAGTCTCTTTGACTTGATGATGGCGCTTCAGGCAATAGAGACTCATAGTATTACTCTGAAAAACTTGGGCCTATTTAGGCCCAAACTTCGCAATTCCTAATGTACCAATCAGATTGCGAGATTTGGCAAAGAACAATGATGTCGAATTCTTGATTCGATTGATGCAACTGACTAGATTTTGAACAAAGTTGCTACGGCAGGTAGCTGAAGTTTTCTCTGGTTTATTTTGGTCTTAAAAACATGGAAAATGTAGCGCTGAAAGACTCATTTTGGACTTACCAGGTAAAGTGAACTTCCTTGTTCAGATTTATACCAGGTTTCTTTGATGAAACGCCTGCTTAACGTGGTTTTTATCGCATTTTCTATCCAAGGAGTGACCGTTGAACAGAGCTACGGCAGTCGTTCGTTCCTGATTCGATCGATCGAATCATGATCGAACGCAGGAGATAGGGCCGGGTTTTTCACTGTTTCATGATGAGTCCCTCTTGAGCAAGGTTTACCGCAGGGATACAAGGGCCTCATCGTCATAAGTCTACTTCAATCCTTAATCGAAGGTCGAACGATGTTTTAGAATACCTTGAGAAGCATTCAAAGTTCTAAAGCTGAGAACTTATTACCTGCGTTAATCTCTAATCCCTCGCCGGATGTTTGCAATGTTTGCAATGTTACCGATGTCTGCAACGTCTGTGACTTTTGCAGTGACTCGATGTTCTCTCGCTCTAATGTACCAAGGGTATCACTAGCAGCTTGATTACAATGCTGCCTCTCTTTGCCAGCGTCCAGAGGAATTTGAACAAGATGTCCATAGTCCTGATTCTCTCCACGGCAAGCTTGGATAAAGAACACTTTTGGCTTATTGTCCAGACCTTTGCGGTTTCCTTTGAACGTATTTCTGATTTCTTCAATTGAAACTTCCTTTCCATCCGTGCCTAAAATTACATCTTTGTCTCCATGGCTAAGAATGCAGCAGATGAATGCATCATAATTTTTATGGTCGATATTTTTGGAAAGATTGGCTAACTCTTTGCGTATCTCTCCAGCTTTTTTGTCCTGCTGCACATCGACAGTGAATTCAAGCCACCTGAAAGTATTTTCGAGAGCTGCAATGTCGAGATCGTTCCCTTCCCGTTTGTCTTTCCCATCAAAGTTCTCGTTTGAGAATATCACACATAAACCATGAGGAATGTGTTGCATTGGGTAACCCTACAAAAGAAAAAAGTCTTCTATACGGGGTGTCCCAACAAAATTACCATGGCAGATATGGGGGACTCGGGAATCAAGAGCCGCTGTGCTGTTCCATAAAACTAGCACACTAGATTCTCATCCCGTTATGATATGAATTGTTTAAATTTATCTTTTGTTAGAAAGTACCGCACTATAACGATACAAGGGTACCCGGTCTTACCAGTCTTACTAAGCCGGTACCTTTATTGGCGCGAAAGTAATCGCCACGTGATTACCTTGGCCATAACTGGTTCATTTTGCTGAAACAACACTGTAAATTAGGTCGGCATCTTGTTTATTCCCTAGTTTTGGATACTGTAGTTTTTTAAGGATCTTGCCCGAGGAACAAAATATTGTAGCAGCGTTGTATATGAACAAGAAGAGCGGTCACATGCCACATCGTAGTGAACCCATTGTTTCGAAAGGAAACGGCGGGATAAAGTGGCATGTGTGTGCGCAGCAATTATGTTCCTTCAATTCATGATTGCAAAGTACTTTTTTCAAATCCTACTTTCTGATTGGAACACAAGGACAACAAAGTTTTGTCGCCGATTGATATCTTCGTCCGGCTTTACGTCGCTAGGAAATCAAGATATTCACTAAAGCAACAACAACGACGTCAATTCAATTCAATGAGATGAGTGCCAGTTGAGGGTCCCTCTGGAGTGGGGCTATTTAGTACTGTGAAATGTTTACCTTCCTCTCTTTAAGTTTCAAAATGACGTGCTTCACAACTTCTTCCATTTCAAGACTGCAAACGATAAAAAAACTGTCTCATTGGCTTGCAATGAAATTAACTGTCTTTAACAGATACCGGGTGAGAAAAAGTGTTAACATGTTTGGCGGGGTGTGGAATAAAGTGTACATGGCCGATATTCAAAAATAACATATTAATCTGCCAGTCAAAGGCTAACTTAGCTATGAAAATGTTTCTGGTATAGGGCCAGTGAGAGTGGAGAGTGTGGCATGGAGGCTATTTGCTTTGGGCCTCGGAGTCTTTAAGCCACTGGGTTGCAATGTATTTTCATTCTCCTTGTGGCATCGTCTTGTAACTATGTTCTGTTATTGTCAAATAGAGGAAACTCATCTTCTTCTTTAAGTCAGTTGGCGCTCAATGCGCTGCTGTGGCACGCCAGAGTACGCCACCAGAGCACACCATTCTTCTCCGTCAACATTCTAATAAACTGCATCAGCCAAACTTCCTCCAATAAGTTTACTAAGTCATTTGCCCATGATGTCAGTGGCCTTCCACTTCTTCTCTTTCCCACAACTTTTCCCTCGATAATGCACTTTTATAACGTGACCAAAGCAACGCATCTTCCTCAAGATCATGTCTTTTTACGCAGTACAAGATTGGTCCCAGTTTTATCTAGCACCCACTGGTTCGTCCTTTTGTCTGACCACAAGACTCTCAATGACCTTCTATAACATCTATCTCAAAGGAGTCAATCCCTTTTCCCGTATGTTTATGTAAATTTCCAGGACTCGCACCCATTTGTTGCTACAGGGGACTCGTAGAGTAAGATGATTTCCCAGTCTTAGCCTTTTCGCTGGTAGGGGGCCTCATTTTACAGTTTTTTCCCTGGACTTCCAAAACCTGGGGGGGTAAAATAACATGTTTAGGGTACGGGTATGTGCCGCCCATATGGGTGGGTTTCCGAGTCCAAAATTCTCTAAGAAAGGGTCTCTTTTTCGGTAGATTTTCCACAAACATGGGTGGGTTATCCTGAAATTGGCAAAAAATAGCCAAAGATGGGTCATTTCCCGCCAAAATTCTTAATAAAAGTGGGTATGACAGCAACTGCCGGTAATCAGAAGAGGGTAGCTTTCAGAAAACCAGGCGGCAGACCGGGTTCCAAAACCTCTTCGTGGCTCTGGGTAAAAAAGTCATCTTTTAGACCCAAAAAACAGACCTTGGGAAAGGGTTTGTATGGGAACGAGAATTCCAGGTTCAGATATGGTCCGTGATTCATTTGCTATTGACATTTAAATTCTATTTCTGAAACTGACAATTGCATTACTTTGGAATTTCAATCGTAAGTAAGCCACGGACCAGAATTGAGTGTGGAATTCTCCCGTTACCAGCGTATTCTTTATTTCTGAAGCTATAAATTGAATAATTTTACGAAAGTAACTTTTCAAATCTAAGTTAGCTTTTGACCAATACATGAACATTTAGTTTTGAATATTTAATTTTTTTTCTTTTCATTTTCATTTGCAATTCAGGGAGGGTAACACTTTTCAAGGGGCCCTTCATTTAAAAATACAACAATACAGAAATAGATACTTAAGTTAAAGCTAATATGTTTGTAAATACAATATTGAAAACATGTCGAGGATAGAAAAGAAAAAAGAAATATGTCAATTTTTTGGGTAGGAAGGCATCTCAGACGACCCAGGGATCCGCCAACCCCCAACCGCGAGCCTGATCACAACCAAATCGGATGGGTGTTGTCTGACCTCACAACTCACCTCGTCGTCCTTCGGAAGAGATGTTAAACTAGGGGTCCCATGCCTGGCTGCGGCATGCACAGTGGGCCTATATTAGCTTTCAGAAGCTAGAAATCCTGGTAAGCCCACTCAAATCAAATTGAACAAGGGATATAACTATCCGATGATTTGCGCTCTGGTCAAATTCAATTTTAGATATGAATTTGAATCAATGCACAACAATCGCCACTTAGAAGTGAAAACACGGTTTGATGCTTATGCTATGTTTAGGCTGGCGAGCTGATTTTGATGAAATAGGTTCTATGTCTTACACGCTCTTTCCTTCTACAAAGAAGGAAAAATAGGACAACCTCCCATGATTCGTAAAGAGACACTGTATCAAGCTACAATAGTCAATGGGACGCGTGATAGTCTGGCTTTACTTGCAAAGGGGTTGCAAAATATTTGTGGACTTTCGTTCCGTGTTTCCAATTTTTACGTTCATTGAATCGAAGTGCGTGACAAATCAGTATATTGGCTTTTAGGCGCATAACAACAGGAGCTATTGGCAGTCTGTAGACCACGGAATGATGAAATGACGGAACGACATGACGAAATGCCGGAATAAAATGACGGAGTCATACAAGAGTGCAAGATATCTATTTCGTAGGCTCCTACTGACTATTCGTTAACGACATACAATGCTAAAAGTTGCCTTTTTTCTAAATGGAAAACCAAAACTTTGGTAACACCCTGGGTAACACCTAAGTGATCAAATTCTTCCGACTCAAATAAACTCTTGGTCTGCTCCCAAAATCAATGAAAATTAATCATCACCAAAAACTGATTTGTAAATCGTTAAATTCTTCAGCTTATCTTCGCAAAAGGGGGGCCTTATCCCTCCCCCATTCCAGTCTAGATGCCCTTATTTTCAACATATCAAACTGCATTAAATAATTTTTGATCACGAATTCACGAGTGGATAGTATCAAAGTCATGTCATTGCGTGTATAAATAAGCCAAATAACGCTTCGCGTACTTATATGGGGACAGGGGTTTCTTCGTGCCGTGCCGAACGCACCGGGAATCCCCAACTACTTTTCCTGTTTTTGTAAAGCCACGTTACGAAAGTTTTAGTTTCCATTTAGAAGAAAAGGAAATTAGGGTATTCATATCGTGTTAATACGTTTAGGAGGAGCCTACCACTTGAAATATTACACTCTTATGTGTCTCCGTCACATTATTCCGTCGTTTTCTCATTTTGTTCCGCCGTTTCGTGATTCCGTGGTTTACAGACTGCCTGTGTTATTGGCTATGACGCAGTTACTCTCAGGTTGACGTGGACAATGTTTGTTCCATTGTTCACAGGGCTCAATCTAATTGGCTATAATAGCAATCCTTATTGTCTGAAGAGCTACATAAAACCTGTACGTTACATCTAGCCTGTACAAAGCTATCTTCCAATCAACAACCTCGAATTAGACTCTGGTTCACTGATTTCGAGCCTATTTCAAAGATTTGCTGCTTGCAGCGCAAATCAAAAATAAAACAAACCACCTCCCACCACATGCCACCAGGCCCATTCAGAATCCTAATGGCCGACTCAGTAGAAACGAAGCCCAAAACCAAAGGCCAGGCAGACCAGCCACATCCTTTTTACTCCACAGCCACCAACTGTATTAAAGTTTTTTGAATCACTCAGTATGATTTATGAATTTGAAAACTTGGACGTAGATACGTCGTTTGTTGAGATGAGTGTTTTGAGGGTTGAAAATATTCACGTTCAAAGCTCGAGTCTGCTTTCACTTCCAAACTTGAGCTTCGCTGATTTGGCCTAAGAAGATTCTTGAAACACAACAAACACATCAAAAATGCCCTTGATAAAATGTGAAAAAGTTCGATAATATCATCTTTTGTTTCCTGGAAGTCATTCCTTGTGCTATGTTTTCACTTTCTTTAATTTTAGCTTTAAAGGCTAAGTCCGGGGTTGGTATAATTGTTGATTATTCACGACATTACACTGTTGTGAATGGTGTTTAGTACTTTTTTCAATTGCTTTCCCTTTTAATCTGCCATACTACATATTTCAATCTGCTAAGAAGTGCGAAATGACGTCATTATCTTATGACGTAACTTCACGTTGACCTAAACGAGGCTGACAAATGTGTTAATATCATACCACTCACTCACATTGCTAGCCTCCTTATCGTGCCTTCGCACACTCGTACAAAATACAAAATGGCGACGATATTTGGCCTAACTTACGAAGATTCATTAGCCAATTTATGAAAGTTGGAGGCATCGAAACTTGGAAAGAACTCACGATTGGTGCGCAGCAGTTGGTACGGTTGCTTTTCAACAATAATTTTATCAACCCTGGACTTGTCCTTTAAACTTTGATGAGCTTCATGAATTTGCTTTAGAACTTCTCGCTAAACAAATGTTTGTCACAAAACAGGTAAGGATCGCTTCGAACAAGCCTGCCTGTAGACAATACCCAAGGAAAAGGCTAGCCTTACCAATTTAGTTGCTTCGCTTCGATATTTGAGAGTGCGGTTTCAACATCTGAAAAAGAGAAAATAGCATATAGGGAGTACCTGGTGACCACAGAAAACTTCACGAGCTAGATCATAATTAGCTCTCTGCGATCGAGAGCTATCGACAAATGTTTTGTTTCAGCGTTTAGTTGAAAGGCGTGGCTACCTTTTAAGATGCTGCATGGTCATATTAGGCCATGGAATACCGTTCGAAAAATAAAGTAAGTGTCGAATCCTGGAGTGAAAGAATGGGCATACCTTTACAGTCAACATTTCATGAAAACTTAAAGTCAAAGCGGAAGAAGCATACCATGTAAATTCGAAAAATATCTGAAGATACTCTTTCATAATAGACCTTTTAGCTATTCTGAAAATAATCAGAATCGAACGATGTTTTACTCAATTATGTAGAATCTTCGAATGTGGACAATGGTGATAGAAGCTCCAACGTCACTCGAGCGAACCTCGTGTACAGGCTCTTTTGTAGAAAAGCTAAGAGTTCTATTGAATGATTATTCGAATATTACTTCCCTTGGCAACTCCTTTGTATAGAAATAATGAAAACACTGAATCATTTAAATCCACAATTTATGAAGAGCATGTTTGAATTACCCTCTTTAAATTATTCTTTAAGAAATGCAAATAATTTGGCCTATTTTAGGCCTAATCAAACAACTTTTGGGGCCAACAGTCTTACGTGGATTGGGCCACAGTGGAAATGGCTTTGGAATGGCTTACCTAGTGAACTAAAATCAGAAGAAAATCTGACAAATTTCAAGGTTTTGGTAAAAAAATGGGGCGGTCCCAACTGCAAATCTAGTGCCTGTACTTGCTTATCAACTTTTTTGTAAATTCAGAAAATACTAATTTTGCCTCTTTGTATATTCGATTTTGATTAGTTAACGTTTATAATGTAAAGGTCGTGCTGTAAAGCTAGTGAATAATGTACAGGGTGTCTCAAAAAAATTGTTCGACGTTTGATTAAATACTAAAAAATAACGATACGTTGAATGCACCCTTGGTTAAGTCACCCTTTTCCTGAGATTTCGGATTAATTTTTGACACAAAAATCTTGCAAATCCGCTAAAAATTCATGGAGTTACAAAAATTTGAAGTTCAAATTTGCGCGAATGCTGAAATCAGAGGCCTCGAAATGCCATTTTTGGTAAAAGCCCCACAGGCCGTCATTTCTGTTATTTCTCAATTGTTTCAGGGCGAGCCAAGTTGGATTCAAACAGGTTCTCGATAACCTAACTGTCAAGTACATGGATGCTTTGAGGAAACAGATTCAGTCTCTCGCCGATTATGTTCTGAACCACTGTTTGTGGACTTATGCAATGTAAGGAAATTTCGAGAATGATCGCAAGAAATAATTTACTTTAGAAGTCCTATTTGGTTTGCTCTGATATCAACGAGAGGTATGACATTGGATAAGCTTCTCTTGCCTCCGTCTTCGAGCTTTTTGCAATACCAGTAATCTGGGGGGTCTCTGGTTTCAGCTATCGCATATTTTTGATCTTCGAGAGCTCGTAACTCAGTGAATTTTCAACCGATTTGCACGATTTTAGTCTCTAAAATTATTTCATAATCTTAGGAACAGGGTTATCTTTCCATGAGCCTGTTCCTGTTGTCCTTATTTTTCAATATTTTATCAAACGCCGCACAATTTTTTTGAGACACCCTGTATATATTGTTAGCTATTTGTATATAAGATCGAATCAAAATAAAATAACAACAACAACAGCGTATGAAGGATTAAGACAGGAGTTCTTGCCCTGCGAAATCAAAATGAGTAGGAATTTTCAATGATTTCTTCATGCAGAGCAGCAAACAAAATCTAATGAAGATACGTCAAGGATTTCCCTTGTGAAAGTAAATGGTTTCTTAAGTTATATTTTACCAGTACTGGAGTTTATTAATTTTTTAGCTATCTGAGGGTTGAAATTTATCATAAGCAGTTTCTTATAAAAAATACGTGTATATGAAGAGCTGACGCCTGGGTGTTTCTCCTTACCTTTAGAAATGTGCAATTCTGAGGTTACCAGGCCATCGGATTCTTTGACCTTTTTAGCTGCAGCTTGCCTTGCCTCTCTTTGAAGCTACAAGTAGACATAAAATTGATTTAGCTCGGTAAGGGGGGGGGGAGTGGCCATCGTGCTAAAACTCCTTTCCGGCAGTCGCTTTATCACACGAGTTTATTGTAGCTAACGTATGTTGCATCTAGCGTAAAGTAATGGACTTACAAGTATTCGTTTGTAGTTTTCCTTTTGTCTATTTTCTTGGTAGTGTTGGTTGCTTTTGTTATATGTATCGACGGAGGTAGCAACGCTATTTTGCTCCTCATGTGATCGTCTCTTTAGCGTTGTATAGTAGTATAGTATCGATATGTAGATTAAGGCCCCGTCCACACGTATCTGGAAATTTTTGAAAACGCATCTTTTTTATCCGTCGAATTAAATATACCCGTCCATACGATTAGAGTGTAATAGAGTATTATTATGTGACGTTATGGGGCATAAGGAGTTGTTATTGAACATGTTGAGAGACATTTGTTTTTCGTTGCGTGTGCTAATCAGAATCAGACCAGGTTTCATAGGGTTTGAGATTTGCGACTGGTTGTTAAGTTCGTTTGATAGATTTAGAGTGACAAGTTACTACGACTTAAAGGGAGTGCAAAGACCAGCAGCCTTTGCCATCGTTTTTTCTGTTTTTGTGAATTTCGTACAGTCAGCTATTCTGGAAGCTGTAGAGAGCATGTCGCTGACTTCGCACAAAGAATGCTGGTCTTTGTACTCCCTTTAGCACACCTGTAAACAAACACGCTACCACTGAAATCTATGGTTACATTTTGTTGCATTTTATTTGGATCACACACGGATCAGCTCTTCTTTACACGATAGAGATAAATAATACGGTACTTACGAGTTCGCTTTCAAGCTTTGATATCCGTGTTTTCCTTTCCTCATATGCCTCATTCACTTTGAGAAATCTTTCTCCAATGAAAATCTTCCGCCACGGCTTCTTCATGATTTCAAACGTTTTCTCCATATATTTCCGTATGTCTTGGCGAACAGACGAATGACGATTTTCTGGCAGTTCCTCTTCCAAATCAAAGGCTCTGATGAAAAAGTTGAAGGCTGCTTCGTAATTCTTCTTCTCATAGTAAATCACAGCAATTTGGTAGAGTGACTGAACCGTACTTGGATGGCACTCGAGCAGTTCTTCTCTGATCTTTAATGCCTCCCTGGCGAATTTGAGGGCAGACGTCTGATTTGTCATTTCTCTGTAGACGTTAGCGAGATTGAACTTGATCGTTGCAGTTGTGTAGAAACCATTGATTTTATGTTTCTCTTCATAATCTAATGCCTCTTTGTACCGTCTTTTAGCTTCCTTGAACTCTCCCTTTAACTGATACACTGCAGCAATATTTTGCAAAGTGTTTGGAGTGTCTGCTACATTGCGCCTATCGGTGAACCCTAATGATTTCTCATAGTACTTTAAAGCTATATCTAGCTTCTCATTCTTTCCTTTGGTATCGTCCTTCATGAAAACCTGGGCTTGCATACTATAGCAAGCGCCTAAGCCGGAATAGGCACTCACTAAACCGAATCTGCTTCCGTCACCTTGACCTTCTTCTCTCATCTTGCAGCATTCCTCGTATGCAGTCACAGCTGAATTTATGTCGGTTTTATTTTGCGAGTTCTGGGATATCGAATAGAAACAATTGCCTATGGCTTCATGATACATTGATCTAATAGCTCTTAGCTCTGCCTTTCGTTCATCAGTTTTCTCTTGGTCATTCTCCTCTTGCTGCAGAAAATAATCAGCGCTGTATATGCAAATTAACGCATCAGGTGGATCCAAATATGCCTTGATATAGGCTGACTGGCATAGGTACAGGGCTCCAAGGGATTTGTTTCCTGTTGAAAAGTATGTAGATAGATTGATTACCTTTGAACATTACTCTTTTGCGAATCAACTTAATTTGACACTGCTGGAGAACAACAGAAGTGCAGTTTTTGAAGCAACCACTTATTTTGCCTTTCCTTTGCCATAAATAAGCTAACAATTAACAAACCAAAGCAACCAATTGCCTGATTGACTCAAACAAGGTCTTCAGCACTAAGTTGAAGCCTGCCTTATGCAACTGTGTAAGGTAGAGACAACAGAAGCCATAGCTTCTCCACAGCAGCCACAGTAACAGGGCACAACTCGTGTGAAACACATGTAGAAAGAGGCTGCTGTACACTCTGCACTAGAGGCGGAAAAAGTGCGTTAGGCAGCGAAGCAGCTTTGCAGGAAACTTGTTTGTCTGGAAGGAAACAAGGGAAGGAAGAGCGAACGCAGAATAGAAAGAAGGAAAAGACAGGAAACGATGAAGGGAGGAAAGAAGAAGTAACAGAAACATGGACTGAAAGAGAGAGAAGAAAAGAACGAAGGATGAAAAGAAGATTTGACGACAAAAATATAAATATTGAAAACAGGAAGAGACAGGCAGGAATAAAGGAAGGAATGAATATAAAAGGTTATCAATATTTTTTGATTATCTGGATGATAAACGTTTGTGTGACTTGTTTCTGTTCGGCGATTCACAGAATAATCTTATCATCAGTCGAATAATCCTTGAAGCAACGACTTCTTTTATTCAAATACAGCAAGGTTAGGTTATCAGATTAAATTTAAGCATAGAACTGCAACAATATTTTCGTTTTATTTGCAAAATTTGAACCGGGTGCCTTGTAAAGAAGCAATCTCATTTGTATCACGGATAGTAGATCTGGCATACTACAGTTTCCATGATAATGTTTGGTGCTTCATCTACATGTATACTGTATGTTCGTTAGTGTTGGTCATCTGCAGCAAGGTGGACGGGGGAGGGGGTGGCTCTTCTTTCTGAAGTAGCCGTTCGAGTAGTTGTTTATATCTAATTATCTGTACATTTTGACACTATTGTAAGTGGCTGTCTAAGTTGAAACTAAATGACATCGTGTCCTTCCCACCGACGGCAGCCATAGAATATTTATGGAGTTGTAGCTTAGTTCTATTTGTGATAAAAAAAGACAGACCAAAACATCAAAGCTCTGGCTTGGACGTGACAGCAAATTCGAGCTTTCCGAATCAATATTCAAACATTGTAAGTGCCAAAGTAAACAAACGAGGTATCTGTGTCCTTACCTTGTTAGGGAAACGAGATATGCTTTGTCCGAGGATACTTATATGTCCCCCGCCGTGCAGAAGGTCATAGCTCATGCGCAGTAGCGTTTTGAGGTTGAAGCTCTGACAGGCACACGAGCTTTACCCACTGCACGGAGGGGGGACACATTGGTTTCCTCGGACAAGGAGTATCTCGTATCCCCAACAAAACCATCTAGGAACATTTTGAAATTGACTAGCCATAGATTAACCATAATCCGCATGGGGGGGGGGGTGTTTTCCACCCCCCTAAAGGCTTTTCTTGCCGTGTGTTTAAAAGACATCACCTATGTCCCCCAAACCCCTCTGACTTTTACTAATTATCTGTTCGCCACATTTTGATCAAAAAATTTTTAAACAATAGAGCTCACAGGTCACGTGACATGCCCATATTTGGAAGCAGGTAGCAGAAAAATCATTGTTTTTGATGATTTGAATGGAAAGACTTGATCAAATTATGAAGTATTATACACCAAATGAATCAGTAAACGAAGAGCTTTAATTTGATATCGGAATTTCTGGAATTTGATGATGTCAGCATTTTGTGATGATGACGTCATTTTGGCCGCCATTTTGGGCTAATTAGCAAGCTTTTTGAATATTTTCGAAATTTTTCGATTGAGAACACCCTAATGATACGTTTGCGATGGAGTATTATCACTTTGCAGCTTCTTTTTGTCTATTTCTACAGAGAACAAATTCAATGCATTAATGACGTCATTCAGATTTGCTAATTTCTGCCAAATGATATCTTCATATCAAATTTGTGGCTAAGTTGAACCAAAAACTACCAAATTTTTATGGAAAACCTTCTTTGAATTCAAATTTAACTTGGAAACCTGATTTTCACTGATTTTAAACTTCATGACGTCACTATGACGTCACAAGGCGTGGCAGCCACACCCAAATTACGCTACATGCTAGAAATTACCTGATCTATAACGGTGCCAAGTTGCATTGAATTCTGACCGGGCTAAGGCAGTTTACAGAGGGGGGTGGAAAGAACCCCCCCCATAAATGGTAGCTCGAAAAAAGCCCATATGGATTAGGGTTAAAGCTATATTCTCATTGCCGGACCCAACCAAATCTATGTATACTTTAGCTGGGGCACCTGGGAGTTTATAGCCTGCGTGCAGACAACACCTAATGAAAGGTATAGTCTGCGCAGCGCCGCTCAATATACTGCGCATTGTATGAGTCAGCATTTCATTTCATTACCAGTTTCAATGATCCCTTCTTCTTCATGTCTATGTATTGTTCATCGCAGGGAACTTAATTCCAACGTATTTGACGTAATTTGCTTAGAGAACAAAGCGAAACCTAACATATAATCACAAGATAGTCATTCTGAAATCTGATTGCTTCCTCGTTTCACAGGAAAGTGATGTTATTGGCTGTTACAACAATACTATTTCTTTGCTATCAAATAAATGCGGAAGCACGCTCTACAACGAAGTGAGCAGCGTTACGTAGACTACACGTTTTCTCAGGTATAGTCTGCACGCAGGCTAGGTAGTTTGCTGCTCACCTTTGTCAATGTTGCTTTGTCCCAAGCGCTGGAAGAACTTGGCTCTCCATTCCTTGCGAAACATGACGCCAAGAAGAGACAAACATGTCTGCAGATCCCCAAAACTCTCGAAAAATGGGACTCCTTCGTCGACATGTTGGTTAAAAGCAGATTCAAAATTAGCATATTCATCTTGAAACATGTTGTAGGCATTTTCATACTCTTCGATCATTTTTCCTGCATATATCACAAGCTTGTTTCTGTATTCCTCAAGAAACAACCTGTAAAATAGTGACCCGAAACGGCTTTATTATTATTATTATTATTATTATTATTATTATTATTATTATTATTATTATTATTATTATTATTATTATTATTATTATTATTATTATTATTATTATTATTATTATTATTATTATTATTATTATTATTATTATTATTATTATTATTACTTCTTTGATTTAAAGTTGGCTGTTCGAAATAGCTAAAGATAAAAGCTAATTAAGGCCAACTATTTACAAAAGGTGTATACAAAAGAAATACTTAATAATTACAAAAAACCTAAACCATATATAAAAGTTTTGCAAATCCTACAGTTGCAATGTTTGCATTTTGTTGTTTTAAGATGTTTTTTAAAAACAGTCAAAGAGACTGAAGTTTTCACTTCTATGGGTAATTTTGCCCATGTTCTTTGACCCATGAACCTTACGGTATCTGTACCATAGCATGTGGTTCTCACTTTTGGTAGGTTTAAATTGCTCGAACTTCTTAGTTGATACGGCATTGCCTTTTCCTCAAAAATTTCCATCATAAACGAAGGATTCAAATGATTCCTTGTTTTGTAAATTTCAACCATAAGCAACTGTAGGTTCTTCTGATGTATAGATACCGAATTATCATTTTCTAACAATTTCTCGTAAGGAGAAGTGTTGTCTTTGTATGCGATTCGAAGGGCCCTTTCCTGTATCCTGTTTATCTTGTTATTGACATTTCTGTCATGGAACATCCAGATTAGTGGGCAGTAGCTGAATTGTGACATTATAAAAGTGTTCATCATCAATTTTATTTTTTTGGATTCCATGAAAATTGAAATGCGAGATAAAGCATGCAGTTTCTGGCTGGCCTTTTTACAAAGAGTCCGCACATGAGTTTTGAAGTTAAGTTTTGTATCTAGTGTAACTCCCAATAATGTTTCTTCGTCACTTTCTTCTAATACTGCCATTCCTACATGTAATTTCATCTTGTCTTTTTTCTCGCCAAATATCATAAAATGACATTTGTCCGCATTTAATTTCATATAGTTTTCAGGATACCAGGTTGATAGTTGGATGGCATCTTGTTCTAGTCCGTCAATGACATTTTCGACCTCAGAGCCGCATATGTAGATAGTGGTATCGTCTGCATAGTTGCATATTTCGGCTCTATTCATCAGAAGAAAAAGGTCATTAATATACACGTTAAATAAGAGAGGCCCTAACACTGATCCTTGTGGGACTCCTTTTTGAACTTCTTTCCAAGTGCTAAACGACCCATTAATCTTAACTCGTTGTCTCCTTTGTGACAAATAGCTGTGAATCATGAGTAGGGCACATCTACCAAAACCGTAGGCATGCAATTTCGCTACTAACAGTTCTTGGATTACTAACACAACTCAGAATGGGTTTTAGTAAACAATATTCATAAATTCAGACATAATTTTGAGGAATTGATAAACCTAAATTGACCATGGTCAATAATGTACTGTGTTTGTATAGAAATTAAAGTTTATTACCTGGATATTACTTCTTTACTTCTGCGCCTTCTCTTCGGCTGAAACTTAACCAGTGCTAGAAATCAAATTCAGATTGCTCTAGCGCGTCTAAAGTATTAATTCATGCACAAAGTGCATCCTCTTTTCAAACTACCCTGCCTCTAAAAACATGTCACATTTTCAGAGGCAGTTTGAAATGTAGATTAACGCCGTTCAGAAGCAAACGGTTCGGACGCAAAGGAGTCATTGGAACTCGATTTCTAGCACTGGTTAGGCTAGGACCGTAGGCAAAACAACGAAGAAAACTAAGGTAACACAGATGTAACAACTTTAATCTCTAAACAACAACCACGGTGCATTATAGCCAGTTGTTTGCCAAATAAAACAATGGACGGTTTCAAGGGGGCGGTAGATACTCCGACTTTCCAAATTTGGCTGAAATTGGGCTGCAAAGCGTTACTGCAAAGCACCCCATCCGTTTCAAGCCATTTAAAGGCACACTGTCGCGGTGCTGATTGGATAAACAAGACAATCAAGAAGAAAAGAATTAGTAAAGGTTCAGTAATTTTGCTGTACTGTGAGATTCACGAAGATGATAATGATCTGATTCCCTTTCTTCCCGAAACAAAGTATGATCCAAGAGCATAAAGGCTTGGTAATTACTAAAAGCCCAGAGCTTTGTTTTTGATTTCAACATAAAAACTAACCTTCGCGCCTCATGATAGAACTTGGCAATGTGCTCATTAGCATCCTTCATGGTTTTCAGGTAGATACGGACCTCTGGGTGCATATCATATCTCCCTCCTTCTTCATAAATGATATTTGTATATCTATAAAACAAAATATAAATATAGAGATAAAATAAAGAGTTTTGCTCGCAAAATTCTTCGAGTTATCACTGGCCTAACATGATCTAATGTTAGAAAGACTACAGAAACTGTATGTAGTTAAACATTTTTGTGTAATGCCATGACAAAATGGGTAATCCAAAAAAATGCTTCACGAGCTAGATGGCACATAGTTTCCTGAAAGCAAGAACTAGGAACACAAATATAGCAGAGAGGCCAAGCTTTCTTTGAGATTTTGGCTAACTTAAAGACCAATTGCTAACCGTGATCCTTCGTGACGCCAAAGTCGACTTTCGTGTTAGTCCTTTTTGGCCTAAATTGCCTTTGTCTTGCTTTTCAT
Source organism: Aurelia sp. 4 Dawson et al 2005 (assembly GCA_964019985.1). NCBI lineage: Eukaryota > Metazoa > Cnidaria > Scyphozoa > Semaeostomeae > Ulmaridae > Aurelia > Aurelia sp. 4 Dawson et al 2005. The sequence goes on from OZ026506.1 coordinate 6,982,688, forward strand.
TCGGCGCACAAAGGATCACGGTTAGCAATGGGTCTTTAAGCCTACCATCCGAAAAACAATTTCAAAAATATAGTAATTCATTGATTTCTTGGACTATGCCCTCCTTTTCCACTCCATGTTTTGGAAGATATGAAAAAAGCTGAATTCCAAATTTGCGATGGCGCACCAAATTTGAATGAGGAACACAGGTCAATCGTTTTGCAAACAAAACTGTCCTCAGACGACTTCAAATCCATCGCTACATTGAGTTTCCACAAAATGTTGACTGGAAAACGAGAGCGATTTATTTATTCAAGATGAGGAATCCGGGATTCGCAGTTTTATTAAATCTGCTTTTCGGGTGGCTATCATTGCTTATAATGACCATGCAGCATCTCAATGATAGCAAATAATTTCAACTAAACAATCATATGAAGCATTTGCCGATAACTTTTGATCTCAGGCAGCCAGTTATATTTTAGTTCGCGAATTTTTTTGGATCAACAATTAGTCATAGTATTTTTGCTCCTAATGGTAACGTTCTTCTAGTATTCAAAAGTAGAGTAGTGTTTCGTAGGTAGAGTTATCCGTGATATGCATTGCAAAATTTTTGATGGAAGATTAAAACATTGCATACCTCAGAGTAGACTCATTCTAAACGACTCCTGTTTCGCTCCTCCTGCAGACTTATCGCTTTCACAGAAGCGATAACAACAACAACAACAACAACAACAACAACAACAACAACAAGAGAATGTTAGAATGAATTATGTAATGAGTCTAACCTCAGTGCATGCAGAATTAACTTAAGCTTGCAGGCATCAAAATTGTCCCCAAATATGAATTGAACATCCTCGGCGGTGAATGGCGTGCAGTACAGGGACAAAGCTACAGCACCTGATTGCATTGTATCACTAAGCTGGTCGAAGCTTGCTTGTAAAATACTCTCCGTGTCAACTTTGATCTCGATCTCTTTCTTCAGTTTTTCCTGATTTTGGAGCACCTTCTTTGACTCTTTTCCAGCACATTTTTTCACAATGTCGAGTACCTGAAATAGATAAAATCAAACAGACAGCATTAAAGATCCGCGCACGGTCCTTTGTCAGCGCGGTACAGTTGAGAACTGTTTGCAGACATAATTTGGCCTAAACAGCAAGTATACAGTAGATTCACAGTAGAACTGATAGAAAATAGCCTGTGAACGGCTAACGGTTTTCTTCGGCCGTTAACAGGCTAGATAGAAAATTTCAACCAAAGTAAAACTTGAGTAGCTTGTTTATCAGCTCAAGGGTCCAAGGGCATCTGTTGTTGTCAACACGAGGCTCCACTCGGGACCGGTTGCCAAATTTTGGAAGATTTTGATAGGAGTGATCAGCAAAATTTGGCAGATGGTAGGTCCTTTCGAATCCCGTATTCAAAATTTTGAAATAAATACTCAATGAGAATCAAAATCTGGAATGGAGGAGAATGCAATTGTAGATTACGTAGACCCTTCAGTCTCACGAGATTGAGAAAGATAAAATGAGCTCTCGCAAAAATGGATCTTCGTGTGTGTAACATCCTATCATTTTCCGGCATCTGAAATAGTCAGTACTTATGAGCAGAACCGTTGAGAGGGGGGTAGCCAGGGTAGTTATCAGGGGGGCCGGAGCTTTTAAGGGCCCGGCAAGATATATATCATGCATTCTTCCTTTGTTTTCAGTTATTTTCGAGGAACGTTACTAGGCACGTGGGCCCACTGGCATTCTAATCATAGTCTTAGGAGGGCACTTGCATCCAAAAGCAGTGCTTTACCAGTGATTTTGAGGGCGTGGTCCAAGGGAAAAGGGCGTGGACCAGAAAAATTTCCGATGCTTTCGACACCAGAGGGCCCCTTCTGCTCCCAACCCTGGAGCCCAGTGGAGCCCAACCCTCGACGGCCCTGCTACAAATTGATAAAAGGAAAGAACATAGATTCTACTCTCAGGTGGTATGGCACCACACGTAAGCGGCGTTTTCGGTCACCGAAAACGAACCGTTTCGAAAACGCTCTCCGCGCTTGGATCTTTGGGGATCATGCAGGAGCTTTGTGTTGGTCTTTTTCGAATTTTGAATGTCACGGCGTTTTCGTGTGGATAGGAAGTTTTTCAAAAACGCTCCTCGTGTGGACGCAAATCTTGTTTTATACGATAAAAAGATACGTTTCCAAAATATCCGGATACGTATGGGCGTGGCCCCATTATAGGTGCAGCGAAGATTGAACACAGTCGTATACAAGCCTGTAACAAGGACAAATTTTGTAATACAATAGCAACAGTTGTTTCAATTGACACCTGAATGCAAAACGATTATCGACTGCAGACAAAGGAAGCTTTCTCAAACCGGAAATCAAAACAAACACAGCCGCAAAAGTTGCCCCAAACCAGTGCGGCAAACTCTCGCCTTGTGCAAGGAAAAAGTGGTTTTTAAGAGCAGTTACGTGCTTAAAACGAAAGAAAAGGGGGTAAATCTAACGTTCTGTCGTCTCTGGGATCTCGTTTGTTTGATTCAGAAGCCAAACAGAAGGCATTATAATTCTCGGGTATTTAGGGCTTAAATGAAGCAACTGCCGCACTGCTCCTAAATTAAACATACAAAATCACCGAGACATAACGTTAGATTTACCCTTTTTTCTTTCATTATAAGCACATAACCACTCTTGAAAGCCACCTTTTACTTGGACAAAGCGAGAGTTTGCCCTAATGGTTTCGGGGCACCTTTTTCGGCCGTGTTTATTTGATTTATTGGTCGAGAGAATTTTCTTTGTCTGCAGTCGCTGATCGCTTTGAATAGCGGTGTTAATTTAAGCAACTGTTGCAATTGTACCACAAAATCTGTCCTCGTTCGAGCCTATAATTTGGAAGTCAGCTCGGGTTCTTGAATACAATGAGTCAATTCTTATAAACCTGGGGTCAAATTTGACAACTTTAGCCAGTACTTGTCAATTTTGATGAAACAGATGAAAATAAAAATAACGAAAACCTTGCCAATCGTTTTGCCAAAAGTCTTAATCATTCCACCAAACAGTGACAGATTCAAAGGAAGAAACTTGCACACATCTGCAGCCTCCTCGATTTCCTTTTCATTTCTGTTCTCTTCGGGGTGGTCTGCGTGGCTTTTCACATTTCTCAAAAGATCTTTTGCGAGTTCCTCTTGAAGGGGTCCTACTTCTTGTTGCCTTAGCACATCACAAATTTCTGTATCGTTGCTCTGCTTTCTTGAAGTCACCAAAACTTTCATTTTCCCGCTGCAAGAATCAATAGCAGCTCTGATGATGCTTGAGATCCCAACTTCGGCCTTCAGTTGTGTCTTCTCTACATCAAAAAGCATTTCAGCGTTATCCATGAACAAAATCGTCTCTGTTTTGATCTTCTTCAATTTTGATTTAAAGATCTTCAAATCTACCTCGTTTGCTGCTACGACGTGGCCAAATTTGCGCAAAATCACGATCAACAGGGCAATGACATTATTGATTCCTCGAAGATCAATGTACACAACTTTTCGCTCTTTCTCAGAACAAACATATTCCTTGGCCAGGAAAGATTTACCAGCACCCGCTTCACCGTATAACAGCATACCCCTGAAGCGGCTATTGTCCTCTCTTCTCATAGCTGTCTCAATTTGGTCATAAATATCTTTTCTTTCAACTTTGAAGGAACCTTCAGCTTGAATTTTGCTAATTTCATGTCTGTGCTGGTCCCTGAAGTCTGCAATCATTGAGTTCAGTCCCGATTTTTCGTGTTCCGCAGGGCCTAGGCAATTCTCAAGTACATACAAGTCAGCTGGGCCAATTCTTCCATGCTGTACCAATATCTGTAAAAGTTCACTCAAATTTGTTTCTTTGGAATATCTCTCGCCAAGAGTTTCTTTGATCTTACAAATAGCATTTCGTTGCGTCTCCTCTGAGAGGCAGTTTGAGACATTGACCATCAATGGTGTAAGATCGACTACCGCCATATCTTAAGAGCTGAAAACCTGAGAAAGCCGAAAGAGCAATGCAACAATCTTACGATGTCAAGCAGCGGATGGCCAGTGAGAGCTGAAACAAAGCGTGATCCAACCAGAACGAGTTGAAGGCTTTCGCACGCCAGTCAACGAAACGTTGTTGATGCTAAGCCTCTTTCCTTCAACATTGTTATTGCCAACTTGAACGCGTTTGTGTAATGAAAATTACAGTTTAGGCCCGGGGGGAGGGTACTCCCATTGCGGCCTGACAGGGGGGTCCAGTCAGGGCTAAAGAGGGTCAAAGCAAAAATTTTGAAAAATACCCTCAAATGGCAGTATCTTTTTACAAAAACCCTCAAATGGTAGTTCACGAACTTGTAAAATGGATCATTTGGTAGCATTTAATAATGAAAATTTTCTACGGTTTTTCATAATGTTTTATTGTAAAACCGATAGAACAAAGCAAGAAAACCTTCAAAATTCATTTATGATTAATGCTGTAATGACTAAATTGGCGTCCGGAGGAGCGTACCGGGTTGAAACATAATAAGTGGCTAGGAATCTAAGAATATCTCCAATTGGTAGTATTTGGTTGACAAATAGCGTCATTTGGTAGCCATTCAGTAAAACCCTCAAACCGACTGGATCCCCTGTCAGGCCATATTGAGAGTACCCCCCCCCCCCGGGAGTTTAGGCCATTTCTACGAATCACTTTGTGCAGCCAAAATACGATAGCAGGTGTTGCTACTAAAGTTTGAAAACCTGTCTTATTGGATCAGATTCTTTCGAAATTTGAGGACTTAGCTGAAGCAAAATAAAATAAGGTCCTTATTTTATCTTGGTTGAAAGCAAAACCTACATAAATCGACTTTGTGGTTATGCGGCACAATGCAAAGAATAATTGAAACATAACGCCGTCACAGGTATCAATGCAATGACTGTGGCCAAAATATCTTCTCTTCGGGGGTAAACAAAGTGAATTTGGTGTTTGTTTAGTGGCTTGCATGAGAAACTGAGACCCAATCTGAACCAGGTATCACACCGGTGCGAACTACGAGTGAACCCCCACACTCCTCGAGCCACAGCATTTCGAGGAATGCAACAAGGAACTTCCGCTTTCACAATTCCTCAAAGCCACTTCCAAGAAGACGTTATCATTATTTACCAAGGTTGTTTGCCAACTGGACTGTAGGGGAGCTGTCATAAAGAATGGAACAGAGGGGGGGGGGGCGGATGGGAGTTCAAAATTCACTGTAAAATCTTGTAGCCCAATGCAAGAAACAGAAATTATTTACATAGCCCCTTAACATCTGCAAAATGATTTGATGACCCAAGGGCTTCAAAACGAACTCTGTGGTTCAGAAATTTCTTCAAGAAAAGCTTTTGCATTTTGCAGTTGTACTTTCTTCTCATGTATCATGTCGAACCCCTTGTTTATGGAGCTGGTATGAAGTTTTAAGAAGGCAGAGTAGCACCTGTGGAAACCACCGTATTAGAAACTGAGATTGAGAATGATATATGTGATCAAAGGAACAGCAAAAATAACGCTGGCGGTGTTTGAAACAATTGTAAATATTGAAAACAAATCCAGAAACAAATAGCTTCATGGCCCATGTTTATCATTTGAAGTAGTTTGTTAGCCCAATATTTTCCACCCGATAATTTTGGTGACCCTGTCAAATCCCTTCCGCCCCCTCTGTCCCATACTTTATGACAGCTCCCTTGTAACTGCACTACTTCAGCTACTTCACCGCGTTTTTGTGGTTTCTAGCAGCCGCTTTAGCAACGCAATGAAGCATTAACGCTTCAAATAATGCACTATTGGGTTTTACCAATCAATGGCCCTGGCCCTATGGCCTTATGGCCCTATGGCCTTATGGCCCTATGGCCTTATGGCCCTATGGCCTTATGGCCCTATACCTGAGTATGAATTTTGAAAGTTTATTCAACTAAGATTCGTATAAATATTGCTTCAAACAAGCCCAAATTCAAATATTGGGAATTCCGCTTGAAATGATTGAGAGAACGATGATCAAAGGATCAAAGCCTTCAAAACAGGGACGCAGGAAGCATCTCAAACTTGGAGGGGCATGACACTTCGAGGAGGACACTTTTCGAGGGCAATTTTTTTTCTTAAGAAAAAAGGAGCACTCTCTAAAAATAAAAAGGACACCTCTTTGTTGATTGCAAAATCTTGGGGGGGTTGCCCCCAGTGCCCCCGGTTCCTACGCCTATGCTTCAAAAACATCTTTTCAAAACAACAGAATCAGACAGGAAACTAAACAAACCATATAACGAACTTGTGCCAGTACTGAAAGTTTCTGAAAATTATCAATTTTTTTCAATACATGGAGTCTTGTCCGAGTTTCGTACGTCTTCTTTACGTATTCCCTTCCATAACTATTGTCAACTTTTCTTTCTCGTCTCTCGTGAGCAATTCAAATGTAGGAATTTTTTACAGGAAGCAAGCGAAAACTCCTTGACTAAAATAAAGTTTTCTTAAGCTGAAGTGGAGTATCTAAGTTTTAGCGATCAGGGGAGAATTGAGTTTTCAGGGGAGATTTCAGAATCGTTTCCATATGTAGCCGACTGATCGGGAACACTTCGCCAATGTGTCGCCGGCTGTTACGATCATATGGAAACCAGGCTTAATTCTTCGTCTGACGTCTTCTGCTAGTAACTGGATCACGTCATTTTGTGATGCTGGGGCCATGTAGGTTACATGGTTTCGGCGACCATAAGCGTACGGGAAGACACAATCTAGGGGCGGCCCAACACAATGCCCATTGTTTGCCAACATTTTTGCCCGACTAGGGACAAAATTTTGCCCGAAAGGGGCTGATTTTGAAAATTTCTCAAAAGTTGGGGGCTACCGCCCCATGGCCCCCCCGCCTCGTACGCTTATGTCGGCGACTTCTTCTGCTTGAGATCCATCTTTCCAGCAACAGGCAATGCAATGCAAAGCAACTACCTGGCGAAAGTTTCCATGCTCCTCTCCTTTGTCACCCCGAAATGGAATGTCTTGACGACCGCCGACTAATCATTGCTGAGCAGAGATTGCCCAAATTTTACCGATTTGCCAAAAAATGCAGGTTTGAGGGTTTAGTTGCCGACTAATGCTTTTTTCAAGGGGTGTCACACCCCCACACCCCCCGTCGCGACAGCCCTGGCGTCCTCCTTGCCTTGTTTCCTAAAGTAAGGAAAGAAACGTTGAGAAAATTTTCACTTGCTGAACGCGCATTTTTGCCATGAATTAGTGTATGTTTGGTTTCAAACGAATTCTGGTCGGATACATTTGTTTGTAACGAAGTCCTCAAGAGAATTGGGCCATAGGATAGGGCCATAGGGCCAGGGCCATTGATTGGTAAAAGCCGGAAATATTCACAATATGGTTACAAAAGTTTTGAAATTAGATGGATATAGTAGCCCTAATTAAGATAAAAAATGCGGAAAAAAGATTCCCAAGGGGGCATGTGCATTTTAGTGATCAAATTTCCCAAAACAGGGAATGCCTCCTTATCAGCTCTAGGTAAGGTATATTCTGAATTCATTTGTTATTGTGGCCTAACGAAACTCCAAGGAAAAGCTGCAAAAAAAGCACCTGGCTTCCCACTGTCAAGGGTTGGCTTGTGCAGAAATAACATGTTTCAACTTTCCACATACCCAAAAATTTTTGTCCAGATCAAAAATGGCCAATTGGCTCTTCTAGAAAAAAATCAAAACCTTCGCCATGCCGCAAAAAGGGAGCCAAAGCAAAGTTTCGAAAGAAACGTTATGGAGTTCTCTATGTAAAAATGCACAATCCAAGGTACTGCATGCTACCTGAGCGTTTTGGATCGAGGCGATTTTCGTGGGACGCAGAAGTCCCGTCGGTAAACAACGGGTTAAGTTTGTTGCTGGAAGAGGAAATTTAAAAGGAACTACATTTCTTTCAGGAAACTAAGTGGAAAGGCAGGCTTCCGTTTCTTACGTCAGAAATGATAGAGAACTCTTCCTTCCCCCTTTTCCTCTTCTTTCCTACCCTTTGCAAAAAATCTTTTTAAGTTTGGAGCTGGAAGAGGAAACTTAAAAGAAACTAAGCTTCTTCCAGAAAACCCAAAGGAAAGGCAGGATTCCGTTTCTTAATTCAGGAATTACGAAAATTGTTGTTTTTCATCTTTCCTTTCTCTCTTACCCTTTGTAAGTTCTCTTGGGAGAGGAAAGGCATACCCTGGACACAAGAAAGTCTCTGGTACCCAAGGTAGGAAAGGCGGGTTTCCGTTTCTTGCGTCAGATTCGATAAAAAGTTGCTCATTTCCTGTCAGTTTCCGAATAAGAAATTGCGTGAAACTTTCCACTTGAAGTTGTAAACATCCTTCTGAGCATGATCTTCTGAAACTATAGGGCTTTCACGTCGAGGGGAGGGAGTTTTTGGTCAATGCAGACACACGTGCGTCTATGTTGCAAAGTTAGGCCTTGGGTTCCCTAAGATAAAATGTGCTCAATGTGCAATGCACAATGTACAGTGTACAGCGTACAGCGTACATTGCACAGTGTACGATGCAACCCCATTCTTTCAACTGAGTTGCTTGAAGTGAACTTCATTCAATAGACCTTTTCGCAATTTGGAGAAAGGGATTGAGGAGAACGTGGTCCATTCTGACAGCCTTAGCAATAGTAAGAAAGTAGGGGAATCACCTCCTTGCGGGTCGTTTGCATCTCCCTTCAAACTGAAGTTATTTGCGATTTGATTATACCTTTAAAGAGCCAGTGTTTTCTTTGGATTGTTTAGCCATTTGGTAATCCTTTCATCCATTGATGAGTGTATTTTGAGCCACTTTACTACAGGTATTTGACCTCGCCCTTGAAGCGGCTCAGTTTAGGCCCAACCGATCAACAGGCCTTACTTCAAACTTGAGTGAACACATGCAATAAAGTGGCTCAAAATACACTCACAAATGGGCGGAAGAATGGCAAGAGGCCTAAATAATCCAGAAAAAATACTTAAGGATAACTCAAGTTTGCAGGGAGATGCAACCGAAACACAAACCATACGCTAATCACCGAAGTGGAGTAACTTCCTGCTGTTGCCAAGGCCGTAGAGAGACCATTTTTGATACCATTATTATCTTTGGAAACAGAGTGTCAATGAAAAATGTACGAGAGAAAGTATGAAGCGTTGGAAAACACTGAAATTAGCATAAAGTCTAAGCAAGTGAGAAAAATATTTATAATGTCGACTTTTCAAGTGAACAAATGCAATGCAGAATTATGAGGCCTACCACAAGCAATAGCCACGGGCAGCATAGAGCTCGAATCTCTGGAAAACTTTGAAGTTAAATGTGTAAAATGTTATCGCCTAATTCCGCCAACTGAATACATCAAATGGAACATTAGGCCGTTGACCATAATTCCAGAAAGAACATTCTTAATATCATCATTATTTTCAGAGTTACAGCATTTTTAAGATTTCTGCTGGTTTTTAAGCTGTGACGTCATCAAATTGCTAAGTCGTAAACCATAAAAGATACAGACTTCTGCTTACTACCGTTTTGTAGAGCTTCAAAAGCTGAGTATTTCTTGCATTGGTCATCTTGACTTTCGTCGATCAGTTTAGATTTTATGGAGCTTTTACCGTTTGTCAGAGCTTCACACACCTCTTCTGGTACAACTTTTCATAGAACTTAAAAATGCTGTAATCCCAAAAACAATGGTGATATCAAAAATGCTCTTTCTGGAATTGTGGGAAACGACCTAAACTTCTTTTTGATCTGTTCAGTTGAAATAATTAGGCAATAACATTTTACACAATTAATTTTAAAGTTTTCCAAAGATTCGAGCCCTATGTTACCACGGGCAATAATGCACAGCGGATCTGGCTTAAATCATGACCAAAACTGTATTTTCACTCACTGTGTTGTTTCTGGTCCAAATGCTAATTTTGCTTTTCTTTCATCTTTCTCGTGCCAAAGAACTTGGGCTGAATGCCACCACCATTCAAAATAAAATTCAAACTGTACATCGCACCTGATCTACGCAGTAATGCTTCTCGTTTCAAACTTTCCCTCAAAATCTACCTAGGTAAGCAACAGAAGAATTTTCGCTTCGCGAGCTTTCGACAACAGTCTGTCCATTTTCACATACCATGTTTGGGGATCTGCCATACCAGACGAGGGCGTGACGTCATCAAATCGCTAAATCCGAAATCACAATAGCGACAAATTTCTGCTTGCCACCATATTGTAGACCTTCATAAACTATGGTTTTCTTGAAGATTATATCAATTTTCCTTTATTGATTTGGGATTTACGACTATTTCAGAGTTTCTGAAAATTTCAACAATTTCTTCCAATAAGAATGAAAATGAAGCTATTTTGATAAAAGAATCAAGAGGTAAGAAATTTCCCACGGCAGATTTACAGCTAAGTACCCTGTACCTACCCTAAACTGTTTTGAAGCAATTCATTCCAAAGCAAACTATGAGTGTCAGGACACCAATTATATGTTGAATTAAATCGTATAAAATTCTTCGCCTACCGTGAAATGCCAAAAAAATTCTCTTCATTGCCATTAGCAGCCCTTTTCAGCCAAACATTCTCGCCCTTCACCTGAAGAGCCCCATCACATGTGCTTTCAAAATTTTTGGACCTAAATGACCTTTGCCATCTCCTGTGCATTACTGTACCTAAGCAGCGGTCTTGAAATCGAACTTTCCAGACCGCTGCGTAGGTACAGTAATGCGCAGGAGATGGCAAAGGTCATTTAGGCCCAAACATTTTGAAAGCACATGTGTTGGAGCTCTTCAGTTCAAGGCGAGGACATTTGGCTGAGAAAGGCTGCTAATGGCAACGAAGAGAATTTTACGGCATTTCAAGGTAGGCAAAGAATTTTAGACGATCTAATTCAACGTATAATTGGTGTCCAGACACTCATGAGCAAATTTGAAAAAAATCTTACATCCACCTGCTTAAAGATTTGAACGATCTGACTTCTATGCTTTGATGACTATGCTTCTTGTTATTTTAGTCCTTAAGAAACCTACAGTAGAACAACCAAAAACAAACAACGCGGCATTTAACACTTAGCCTTAACAAATTGAAAAATGAGCTCAACAACTGAATCAAGAATTGTCTATGGGTTACCGGCATCTATGATTTTACTAGCAGTTCAGGAACTTGGTCTTCAACCATTCGTGCAGAGGATTTCACTTTTTCACTCCAGCTTCCGAGAAGTGCGTTCATATTACTGATCTACAAATAAAAATAACATCAAAATGAGTGATCTGCGCTAAAGGGCGGGGTCTGCAGGGCCCAAAAAAATATTTTTCTTGCTGGTAGCAAGCCAAGGACCTGCATTTTTTTACACACTTTCTTCTCCTTCCCCAATATACCACCCACTTCTGTCCCTTCACCTTTCTCGCCTTCTTTCTTTCCCCTTCCTCCCTTCCTTTCTTTCCTTTCTTTTCCCCTTCTTTCCGTTTCTTTTCCTTTTTCCCTTCTTCCTTTCTCGGAAATTTGAGCATTTCAGCTACGATCCTGATAGCGCTGCTACCACGCTACTTCATCTTTTGAGCCCTTCCGGGTCTGCTTCCAGGTGTCCTACAAATAGTGCGACGTTTCTGTTACTGCAGTAACTTCAATTGTCCTGTTTCTCCAAGGTGTTCCAAGAAATCATGCTTCGTTTATGTAGCTACTGTGGAGGAGCTGTAGATTCAATCATCTCTGGTTTTACATAGTTGCATAGGTCAAGCTTCAACTTAGAGTTTGAGACCTTCTTTGAGTCACTCTAACACATGGTTGCTGATTTATGGCAGAGAAAAAGCAAAATTAGTGATTGCTTCAAAAACAGCACTTCTGTTGTTCTCCAGCAACGACAGAATAAAGTAAGTTTTCAAAGAAAGGGTTCTGGCATCATTTCAAAATTTTCAAAAGATTTTTTAAAAGGTAGAAAGTGCTTTCTTATGAACAGAAAACACTGCTAACCCTTTAGATTAGATTTTGCAAAAATTTTAATAAGACGCCAGATCCCTTTCAAACAGTCAAAAGTGTTCTCTTATGAATAGACAAGACTGCTAACCCTTTTAAAGGTTTAGCAAAAATTTTAATACGACTTTGGAACCCTTTCCTTAACGACTTAATTTATTCTAACATTGCTGGAGAACAACAGAAGTGCTGTCTTAGAAGCAACCACTTATTTAGACTTTTTTCTGCCATAAATCAGCAACCACGTGTCAGAGTGACTCAAAGAACGTCTCAAACTCTAAGCTGAAGATTGACCTATGCAGCTGTGTAAAAACAGATAAATTGAATCTATAGCTCCTCCACAGCAGCCACAAAAATAGGGCACAATTTTTTGGATGCCCCGTATACAATTACGTAGGACGGGCTTCAACTTAGAGTAAGAGACTTTGTTTGAGTCGATCTGACAAGTGGTTCAAACCAGCATTTTTATTATTCTCCAGCATTGTCAAAATCAAGGGAATTTCGAAAGAAAAGGTTGCCAGCATTGTAATTAAACTTTCTCTTTCTTTTCTCCTTCTATTTTCTCTACTTTTCTTTATATACTTTTACTGGAGTTAACAGTCTTCTCTTTACAGATTACGGTTTGTTCATGGGTTTTTAGTACAATGAGTCCGTTGTTCAAGGTTACTTAGAAACTTGTACCACAAATAAATCATTTGTTTAAATTTTTTCTATCATTCTATGAAGGATGATAGTGCTGTTAATCCATAACACGACATACCTGACCCTTTAAAGATTTAATGGAAAATGACAATTAGTTAGGGCCGTATGGCTAAAACGGTGCCTCTATCGGTGTGGAAATTTGGACTTATAATGGCCTTGAAGAACGAAATCATCATAACAAACCCATTAACGCAACAAAACACCGTAATCTAGAGAAAGAAGATTGTTCACTCCTGTAAAAGAACTATGTTCAAATAAACCTGTAACTAGAGAGGAAACTGTTGAAACCTGCAAGAGAAAAACGTACTGATCTGGTTGTCTGAATGGAAAGAAATAACTTCAACAACTGCAATAAAAAACAACATTGAATAACCGAAAATGCGTTTCGTTGCACCCTCATCAGTTTGGTTCGTGTGAATAACAAATTACTGATACAAACAAGCCGCTTTATTACCAAACAATTAGAAGATCACGTGTCCATTGCACCTGAGCCATTCACTGGCTAAACTCAATCAACAATCACCAAAGATCAGAGCCTTGGGCACCAACTCAAAACAATTGCAAGTTGAAAAAAATTAGCAGTTACCTGGTTAAGATCTAAAACTCTTGGTTGAACCCACGTTATGTGTACGACTTGATCAACTTCATCGATTGAACCTAAAAGATCGTATGACAACAACATAACTTTCAAGAGAGGGTCGGCGCACAGTTCAAAGTAGCCTGTACGCAGAACCATTTTCCAATGGAAAAAAGGGTCTGCGCAACTACAAGCCAAAGCTTCCCGGGCCTTCTCGTAATCTATTCTAAAGGCTTCGTAATAAGTCACTAAATGCTACTTACCCAATCTTCCAAAAGGCAAACTCTTCTATGACTGTTATAGAAGGTTGATATTTAGCAATTTTTCTCCAATTTCTCAAAGAACGCAAAATAAGCGTAAATCCAAGAGAATTTAACAGTCGATCAAATATAAACAAAAATCCTCTCAAAGAAGCTGTTAAAGGTAATTTAATCTTCCAAAAGAGGTAAGATAGAACATAATGTAACTAAGTTTCATCTCTCTCAAGAGTTCACAATGAATACAAAAGCAGTCAAACTGATTTTCCCATTCGTTTGAAAAATTCCATTTCCTTTCGTATTAATTTGAACATTAAAAGATACTTTCCGAAAGATGAAAGAAAGATCAGCGTTTTCTAAACTAGTCGTGACGATTGCTTTCAGCTGAAAATTCATATAATACCTTTTATAAGACCAAGTGACAGGGCTTTCATCACCAGAAGCTCAACCTATGGATAGAAATTGAATCTATGATACAGCGGAGCTTCCATATAACAGACATCTGTGGGACAAATTCTATTGTCCATTGTAGACAGGTTTACGCTGACTGAAGGTGTCATCTTTCGTAATACCGTATTTTGTGGCGAAAAATTTGCACGCTGTTCAGAGGTGTCCGTAAGGTGTTTGTTTATGGAGATTTCAATGTATTCCATATTGATGTGGGTATGAGGAGGACAGAGCACCTCTCAAGAAGATGACAAGTGCCAAAAAAGTTTTTTAAGTCATTATGGCAGAACATTGAGAAATTTGGTCATGACTTTAGGCCTTCTTTAGCTGCCGTTTCAGCGGATTTTCTTGATAAAATCCCTTTTTATGTCGGAACGGAGTGGCCAATTTCAATCAGGTAAATTCTAAAATGGACATGAACATGCTTACCATTAACTAACACATTTGCACATACCATTGTCATGAAATCTAGGGGGCAGTGAAATTTCAAACGAGACTTATTTTGCCCACCTACAATCATACACAAAATCTTGAAACACTCTGCCTTTGGAGGGGTTTTGACTTGAGATGCCCACTCCCACTGCGATGTTGAAAGCTGATGAAAATTCAAATCATCAATGAGTTCAAAAGTATGTGTTCTTCAATCAACCAAATTGCGATGGGAGCAGGATGGAAGGTAGTAGTCTACATGCAGGGAAGGCATCTTTCAACGCTCACTCGTGTGTCTCAAGGAGTTTTGTATACGACTGTAGTTCCTACTGGCTTAGCGGCATGGAAAGGTTTGCGTAACACCTTATAAGAAAAGGGATACATCACATAATCTTGCCTCTTTAAGGGGTAGTTTCGTAGTCTCTGCTATGACAGTAAATGGAATAGTTCTTTCAGTTGATGAGCGTTTAAATGCAAGCTGAAAAGGAAATGAAAGAAGCACAGGTAACAAATCTGAGTAAGGCATACAAATGCCAAAAACGCAAAAATTTGTTACATTCTGCTGTGCCATCTAAAGCAGGAAAAGACATAAGATCATCTGGTCCCTACTTTGGACAACGATGACAATTTCAATACTTTTGCAAAAAATATAGAATCTAAGGTAAGGTAGCTTTGTACCAAATAATACAAAAACCGTAAATTTCTAAAGTGTGGAATCCAATAAGGTTTTCTTACAATATAATTATCTTAGAATATTATTTAGCATATTACTTAGAATATTACTTAGAATATTACTTAGAATATTACTTAAAATATTACTAAGAATATTACTTAAAATATTACTTAAAATATTACTTAGAATATTACTTAGAATATTACTTAGATTATTACTTAGAATATTACTTAGAACATTACTTAGAATATTACTTAGAATATTACTTAAAATATTACTTAGAATATTACTTAGAATATTACTTAAAATATTACTTAGAATATCACTTAAAAAATTACTTAGAATATTACTTAGACTGTTACTTAAAATATTACTTAGAATATTACTTAGAATATTACTTAGAATATTATTTAGACTGTTACTTAAAGTAGAATGTTATCATATTTTCTTGACACATTCTTAGAATTAAAGAAGCAGAACAATGGAAGATTGTCTGGAAAGAGAAAGCACAAAGAAGAAGTGAGAACTTCATTTTCAGATGCTGAAAACACGCCTGATAAAAGCAGAAAAATTAAATGGAATTATATAACCAGATGAACTTTGAAGTTTATTGAATTACTTTTACAGGCAATATGATAATAATCTATCATAGCTTGTCGAAAAATATTTCTTGATAGCTTTTTGAACCACACAATTATGCTTTGCTGACGTTTCATTTTCAAATCAATACAGTAAATCCCGCATATAAGAAACACAAATTTAAGAAACACCAGACTTTGATTTTTAAAATAATACCCCCTCTTATAAGAAACTGATGCAGGTCTGAAAAAAGGTTTTTTTCCTATTTAAAAACTATGCATATATTAGAAATTTGAAAAGCATAAAAAATTCAGCTTTGAAGTTGAATGAGACTGTACATAGTCAAATGAAAACAAAAATTTTACATGCAAATGAAGCAAAAAGCACTTTCCTGGAATAATTGAACCTTTTCTTGGTAGTGAAATTTACAAATCTAAATTGAAATAATGTAGTTTATATGACAATGGAGCTTGAGTCTCAGTAGTTCATTGATAGTACATGACCTTTCTGATAGGAAACTTTGTATCTCATATCATTAAGAAAATCAGACCTAAAATTGTAAAAATTGTTTCTTATATGCGGGACACTACTGTATATGTCAAAGGTTTGAAGGAAGAACACAATAAACATACCTCCATTAAGGACAGCAACGTCAACTTTTCAACCAGCTTGTGCTGGTTTGCTGCGAGATCAGGCTGTAAAGAAGTGATTGAATCAGATAAGGAAAAGATAACCCATCTGCATTCGTGGCCAAAAAATTACTGAACAGCTACTAAAGAAGGCCCAAATACTACCCCTTTAAAGTTTCATCCCTCTGCTGCTTTCCAGCCCCCCCCCCCGCCCCACCCCTGCTGTCAATGTTGTGGTTTTCCACGATCAGATGGTTTATGAACTGACTTTACTTTCAATCTCTTGCAATAACATTGACACAGGGGGGAATAGACGCCTTTATCTGCGAAATATCTAGGTTTTGATAAATCGTCCAATAACTTTTGGTCACGATTGTAGAAAGGAAATATTGGTAGAAAGGAAACATTGCCATTTAAGGTCCCAAAAGCAAAAGAGGCTTGATCTTCTGAGAGTGCGACCTTAACCTTCGCGAACTTAACCCTCAACCCTAACTTGATCTAAAAACTAAACCGAGCCTAACTCTCGTTACCTTTACTTAAGAGGCTTGATCTTCTGAGAGTGCGACCTTAACCTTCGCGAACTTAACCCTCAACCCTAACTTGATCTAAAAACTAAACCGAGCCTAACTCTCGTTACCTTTAGGCATACCCAAAAGATAAACTCTAGCTAACAATAACCAACTGTGGACTAATCCTAGCTGGCTTCAATTGACCTCATCGTAAAATTTACCGAGTCGGAGTCTGGGCTTTGGTGCAACATCTGCAGAGGCTATCCAAAAATGTCGACGTCATGAAGAACAAAAGCGACCAAAAACATAGCCTGCATCCAGATTGAATTAGTTTTTCTTGAGAGACGCTTCTCTTCCAGGACTGAGGAATCAAATGACTGCCTTGGATTCAATAATGTGGCCTATAAACATGCTATACAAAACATCCATACAATAGGGTTGCTTTGGCTGGCTTTGTTCATCCAGGCGCAAATCAAGCGTCTGTAAATTCAAACAAAAACACAGCACGCTTCTCAAGCAAAGGGATAGACTTCAGGCAATCAGAAAACGTTTTGCGTTTCTCATAAAGCCAAAAAACGATTTGCTCGCTGATTTGCATACTCTACAGGAGGAGAAACCTCTCTGAAATGAAATCAGTACTGTCTGCATGCAGGCAAGCACGAGGATGTCCCTCAAATTTTCAGTTTCTGAGTCATAGCAATTATAACAGCATGTGTTATCATATGGAGAGTGAAGTGCCATGCTAAAAGACTAGCTATCTGGGGAAGCCCTCATTTTAAAGGACATCCTGGATTGATATGATTGATGATAAAATACAAGATTTTACTGTTGTGAATGGTGTATTGTACTTTTTCCCAAAATTCATCATCTTTTCTCTACGAAATTTCGTACTCAAATAAGAGCGGATAATAACGCCAGAAAAGCAAAGAATCAGTGCTTTTCTGACGTCATGCTGAACAGAACACGCGGCCGCCTTATTGTTTTCTTGCCCCTTGATCGCAGATAGCCCCCTATTGTGTTTTGAAGGTGTTGTGCCGCAGTTGTGTAATCCTCTGACTTTGCAGTCAGAACAGTCAGGCGGAGTAGGTTCGATACCCGGTAAGAGCCCCATCACTTGAGCGTTATGGCAAGGGATTGCGGACTCGATTAGCGCTTCGCTTCTTCTGCAATCCCAGCACTTGGCGCTGAAAACTGCGTCTTCACCTTCATCTTCAACTTTATAAAATATGGCGATGATGTTTGGCCTAAATTCGCAAAATGTTTAAGTAATTTACAGCTGTTAGGAACATCCACATGTGGTAAGAACTCCATAATTCGCGGCAGCAGTTACGTTTGTTTTCTAGCGACAATCATACCCACCCCGGACTTGTCCTTCAAGTCTATATCTATGCGTCATATTATATTCTTCCAAGAGGAAACAACACAACATTTACCTGTTCCTTCCATCGATGTTCTAATTCTTTGAATTTTGATATATTTCCTGTTGGAAAAGGGGCCAGTTCACTTTAACAACAGACTTACGACCAACATACATATTTTTAGACAATCCAACAGTCAAACAATGGATAAACTGTTTCAGGCAAAAGGAGGAACGTTTTAACCTAGATGTGCTTTAGAACTAAGCGGCTGAGGTTTGTTTTACCCGTTTCAAGTCATGTGACCATACTCGAGAGAAGTTTTAGAATCATGCTACTTTTTACACACATGGCACGAAATATGTCACAGAAATCAAAAGATGTTTTAATAAGAGATTGATCACATGACTTGAAATAGGCGTAAACAAACCTTAGCCGATTCTTTCTATTCTGAAACTTGCCACTTGAAAATCTGCAATTTTTAAAATCAATTTCAAACTCACAATCATTCAAGAAATTTGATGGATGTGATTTCTACATATTATCAACAAAGCATAATGCAATTAAACTTTGACCAGTCAATTGTTCCCTATTTCCTTTGTACTGCATTGTATTGTATTGTATTATATTGTATTGTATTGTATTTATTGTACTGTACTGTACTGTACTGTACTGTACTGTACTGTACTGTATTGTACTGTATTGTAGTGTATTGTAGTGTATTGTAGTGTATTGTAGTGTATTGTATTGTAAGCACATTCATTATTCCTCAAATTAGTATGTTTAACATCTAGTTATTCCTCCCTTGTTATTTGCATCGTTAATGACTCTCTACTACCGATGAGACTTGGTTACCTGTTGCTGTCCCTAAAGGCACTGTGAAGGGGCATTCATACTATCTATCTGACAGTCTACGGAGGCAAAGAGGCTGATCAAATGACTTGAAATGGGTGTAAACAAACCTTCGCCCATTTTTGCTATTTCTACCAGTTTCGAAAGTTTTTGTGAACCTCTAGAAAAAGCATGTTTACAAAACCTCCTTTTGCGAAAATTTCAATGAAAATCTAAGAATGATAGAACCAAATTACCTGAGTTAAATGCATAGAGAAGTTCGATCAGCCAGCTTTGTTCGGTTCCATGTAACGTTTTCAAAACCTCGTGAGCGAGCTGTGGAAAAAGGCATTCTGAGCATTATCAAGAGGAACGTGAATCCTATTAAGAAGAAAGCAACTCTCATCACAAATCATAAAACAAAATTTAGTAAAATTCATCAAGTTGCTGATAGTCAAAGTTTGTTTTTTGTATATATATAGTTTAGTTGCGTTTACACTATAAACATCTAACCAAGGTTAGATCTAACCCGGGGCAAACCCAAGTTAGACTTGTCTAGCACATCTAAGACCAAAATATACATGATTCTGGCTAAAAATACAATGTTATGGCAAAAGATAATTACAAAAATGCTGCAGTCTTGTACCAAAATATACATGATTTTGGCAAAAGATACAATGTTATGGCGAAAGATGATTACAAAAATGTTGCAGTCTTGTACCAAAATATGCATGATTTTGGCTAAAAATACAATGTTATGGCAAAAGATAATTACAAAAATGCTGCAGTCTTGTACCAAAATATACATGATTTTGGCTAAAAATACAATGTTATGGCGAAAGATTATTACAAAAATGCTGCAGTCTTAGACGGCTTTAAGTTTGTATACTTAGGAAATTCTTACCAATTCGCCAAAGTTGTACACTTCGTTACCAAGGAGCGCAGCCAAACAAAGATTGAAAGCTCTCTGTTGCAATTCGGTAGCTGAAATGATAATGCAAGGAATAAATATATTGAATAAACTGAGTTGAATAAAGTGCGTAAGTTGTGTATCAGTTGAATAGATTGATCATTGCAGTCTCTTCGCCTTGGTGACGTTGCTTAGATAAACAGAGACTCATAATGGCATTCTGAAACCAGATCCGAATTAGGTGTTCACACACACACACACACACACACACACACACACACACACACACACACACACAAAATTGTCAAGCCAATCAGTTCGCAAGACTCCATGAAATGCATTTTGCTTCAAGCGTGTCAACTGAGGTGTGCCAAACGGGACTTTTGCTACATTTCGTTTCTGCAAGGCAACAGCTCAGAATGTGCCTAAACAGGGTCATATTTTTTTTGTTTCAATGTGTCTACCTGTTGAGCAAGACCTACCATAGGGGTATAAGGAATTGGGTATTAGTATATCAGTTGAGTATAAATGTATGAACTGTTTTAAAAATTGCAAAAATAAATAGCCAATCAGCATAATTTCAAACTATTTGAGTCAATGCGTCAACTTAGATTTTGCCATTTTTCTCATGTCTTAGATGAGTTGCTTCTTTCAGAAATTACGAATTAGCCACAACTCGCACTCCTTGATTTACCCACAGAAACAGTGAAAAACGCGCTATTCTGATTGAAACAGATGCTGAAAGAAACTTTCCTTGTTAGTACCTAAGACTCACTGTTTTTAATCAATGCATACTGCGTTTTGGGAAAAAGGCTTTTGATCAGCTTAAAATTCCAACATTTTAACTTACTGGACAACTGGGACAGATCCATACACCCAAGATACCGTAGTGCATCTCTGTAATACTTGTTAAAAGATCCTATCCGCTGTAATGAAGAGAAAATTTACAATTTACAATTTACAATGGTGGAATGTAAAACATTTGAAATGCTTGTAATGTAAACAATGTAAAACATTTAAGATAAAATTCATTGGCTAAAAATTCGCGAATTTTTCGTAGTTTTCAAACAGGGTAGCTACAAAGGATTCAAAATCTGACGACATGCTAAAACCTTTCTAAAACTGGGTCAAATATGCAAGTGATATTCGTGCAAATAATTATTGTCAAAATATTGTAGCTTAATTTTTGCAAAAGATCAGCACATCGCCCAAGAATTTGACTTTTTAATCTGTTTATTGAGGTATGTACCAAGATACAAAACAGGTTCACTGCCCACAGTTTTCATCAACTTGCACTGCACATTCATTTTGGAGGGATCCCTGCATATATCGCCCGCAGAAGTCCCAGCTGCGTTTATATCGCTTGAGGGCATTGTTCATCAACAAAATATCTAAAAATTTCTTTTTATGCGGCTTTACTCATGCAGCTTTATTGTTTGATAATAAATCTATGAAAACATTAAGCAACAATATTAAATCATTTGACTTTGTGAATATCTGCGCAACAAGCATCCAGTATCTCTTCTCTGCACGCTACAAGGACTGGGAATGATTGAAAAGATCGAACTGTAAACACATATAAATTTACCTTGAAGTAATTACTGGATAAATCGTAAAATCTTCCATGAACACTTGTGATGCCATCCAGGCTATCTAGCTTTGCTTGTGCTTCTGATATCATAGCCTGTAAAACATAAAGCAAAGTTGGAAGGTACCAGGTACGTCCTGAAAGAAACTGGTTAACATAGGTATGGTTGGGCAAAGCAATGAGAATTTACCTTGAATCAATAGCTGGTCTTTTTTTAAATACGTTACTTGATAGTCAACTTAGAAATAGATATCCTTTTTATTGATTTTGGTGCCTTGAATGTCAAAATATTCATGTCGAAAGTTTTGGCCAGAGAATATTCTTTAAGCACTGTGAATAATTCAACAACAGACTTAATGAAATTTGGCACAAGGTGACAAAACTTAAAACTGTGATATGAATTGAAAATGTTGAGACGCTGTGGTGTAATCCTCTGACATTGCAGCCAGAACACTCAAGGGGAGTGCAATCGAATCCCGGTAGGGCCCCACCACTTGAGCGTCATGACAAGGGGTTGTGGGCTCGATTAGGTCTGCCCTATTTCTGCGATTCCAGCGCTTGGCGCTGAAAAACGCAACTTCACCTTCAACTTCAGTTCCAAAAGATGTAATAAACGCAATACTAATCATCAAATGAGCTCTGAAGTAAAGTTGGCTAATCAAGTAGACATTGTTTAATACTCTAAACTTTCAGTTCTATGCCAATAGTTTCAATGACTGTAGATTTTCCTTACACTGTTCTCAAGCAAGTATCAAGGGAGTCAAAAAAGAAGTTGAACTGTCATAGGCTCAGAAGTCAAATATGGTGGGCTGTGGAATAAAAAGCATGCTGCCAAGATTCAAAACTAAAATTTTAATCTATCAACAAAGGGCTAACTTAGATGTGAAATCTTGTATGGTAAAAGCAATCATCTGTTAGACCAAGAAACTATCAAAATGTAGGAAAGGGGTTTGCATTGGAATTAAAATTTCACATTCAATTCATTTTCATATCAAAGCTAGTATTTTCACTTTAAGTTTTGAATATCAGCAAAATGTCTAACATTTTTACTTACCTGGTAGAAAACTATTTTCAACCTTTTTAATTTTGAAGAAAATATGATTCAAGACAATCTTATTCCTCCCCCAAGGATCTGCATACCTTAACTTCATCCATTTGATTATTTTCCAATTTAACTATCCCCATTGCAGTTAGTAATAAGATACTTGACTCTGAGCTGTTTTTCACCTATAAAAAAGCACGTGTCATAAGAATTTCAATTGGTTTGAAAGTGATAGGGTTAAACTATAGTGGAATTCATGGCCTAAATTCACCAGCACAAACCCGAAAAGAAAGATATTTCTCCAAAGGCTCCCACCAATGAAGCTCAAAACACTGTGCATTTCAGGAACAATATGATCAAGCTTTCACACCTATAAACTGGACTGTTTTCACAAAGCCTGAAGATCTCACAGAAGATTGCAATCATAAACTTAGGCACATAAAACAATCCCTGTAATTCTACACTCAGTGCCCTCAAATGTCAAATATATGCTCTGAATGAAAAAAATCAACATCTCTCTCTCCCTCTTTCTCTTTCAGATTTGACCAAGATGCTTCCCCTTCATTTAGTGCCTTGGAAATAGGCAACTAATTGCCACAAGTTTTGACACAAAAAGTTTTGTCACAAAACCTTTTGGTATATATTTACCCTTTCCTTTGTCTTTTCAAAAAGCTTCATTTTATCCTCCACACCTAGAAAAAAGAAGTGAACAAAATATTTTTGAAATAATATGATTTCACCAGTGTGAGAATGTCTGGTTATCAAACATATGGAGACATAATTGCACTTTCTTATTTTGAAGAGAATCTAATACCACATTCAAAAACTGCAAGGAAGACCAGTTTAAACTAAACCAATTTACGGCATTGGCCCTTTTAATTGGTCAATTTTGCAAAATTAACTGCATTCCATTGGCTGAGAGTTAAATGTGTTAGTATGAATGCAATAGAAGTTCATTGTCTTTGGCATAAATGCTTCGCAAACTGATAATACAATAAAATGTTTTTGAATCCTGAAGATATTTCAAGCAAGTACCAAAGCCTACAAAGATTTGTACTGTAGGCATTATGTTGGGCTGAAAGAACAACTTTGCAGTGTCTGACATTTTGTACAAGCATGACATACTGTAATTCATCATGGAACACAAACCGTACCTTTTAGTTCTTGAGCAATAATAAGAATCATCTCTGTCAGTGACAAGGGATTTAGCCTAAAAGGAGATGGTGAAGGTAGTAAATCCCAAAATATTTGTAAGGATACAAATTAAATTTAAAAAAGTTCTTTGCAAGTTAGCATAAAAAAGGACTTTTGCATACCATAACATATAGTTTTCCTTTCATCCACTTCTTTGTTTGCTTACACAGTTTAATTGGTCATTTGGCCTTGTGATCTAATCATCACTGTTTACCATGCCACAGTTGTCAAACAGAAGCATTAAATTTGTGTTCCAAAGACCAGAAACTACTACTGTATGCAATAGCAAGTCTATCAGTGGCAATTTCAGAGTCTAAAACTTAAAAAACTCAGTTACCTGTGCTCAAAGTCAGATATGAACTTCTCATAGATCTAAAAAGGATAAAAAGTGAATAGAAATTGCTCAGAAATCCCTGATATAGAACCACAAAACAACAGACTAATCATCGCAAGACATAAGCTCTTCATAGAGGTAGGGCTGCACTTTATCCTTGCAATGATGGAGCAGTGTGAATAAATGGCATTGCCTGCAGAACTCATTATTCACAATACCAAATCAAAAATTTTCAATGAAGATCATTTCATTACAAGCCTTCCCGTACCAAAGTCAGTAATAAAGGATTCCCAAAAAGGCTCATTTCAATTTTCTAACTCTTGCAGCAATTTCAGCACAACCCGTGAAAGAAGCTTCACTTCATATCTGTTTGAATACTTTAAATGAAACATATTTTCTAACCAGGATACTGCTGATGATTTATTGCATTTGGCATTTATAGTCATTATCTAAAGGGAACCTAGTACATGGTTGAAAGGTGGCAATTAAAATATACCCTATCATATTTGATCTCAGACACACACAATTTCATTTTGTAACTAAGGACATTATGGATATGTAGGTGGTTCCTTTAGCCATATGGCAGCCACTTTATACAGCGGTGTCTATTACTCCCTTTAAAGGTGAATGATTGCTTCATATTGAATATATAACTTACCATGACAAGACCACCATTTTGCTTGAAATAGTCATCTTTGAGAAATAATGTGAGCTCAGTTGTCAGTTCATGCCAAAGCCTGAAATGATAAAAATTTCACCAAATAAAGCAATAGAAATGTTTTTCATGTGAAAACAACAAGATCTCATGCACAGAGATTCAACCTCTTCAACTTCCAGTGCAAGGAAAGTGCAAGAATTAATTTCTATTATCAGGGCATCTTTTGATATTACAGCTAGTGTGCAATTGGCCCAAAATGGAAAGTTTTATATTCTGTACATGCAGGTTGAGATGGTCCAGTAAGATCTTGAGAAATTTTGCAGTTTTAAAAGTTGAGAACTATAGGTTAAACAAAATACGTCAATTTCTTATTGCGAACTGTGTGCCTCAGATCAAAAGCTGCATAAGTCTGTGCACATGCAAGACATAGCTCACACTATACAAACTTCCCAGTCGAGCAATTAGGGTAGTTCTTGGAAAAAATCCAACCACTCCCCCTGCTATGGAGGAACTACTCAAAAATCAAAGGCCCTAGATTTTTCAAGATAAAATATATGTTGGGTGAAGATTGGATTTTTCCTAATCTTTGTCACTACCACATGATTTTTGCATCTCAACAGCTGGCAGAAAATCCGTCTTGCAAAAATCTTCCTTTGTTTGCAAATATGATTCCACTTGAAAGTTGAATGGGTTTCTACTTTTGAGCGATGTCACTTTTTCGCAAGCCAATCAGGCTGGAAAAGGTCTGTGTGAGTGGAACATTCCACCTAGTGGAAATCAGGCCTTAAGGACTTATCCGTACCTCCAGATTTTTTCTTCCATAGGGGGGTATGGATGTTAACTGGAACCACCCCTGGCCCCTTGCCCTCTTCTTAACCCATCTGGTGAAGTAAAAATCCCATTTTCTGGGTTAGTACTGGTTGGGCTCTTCAAGCTCACTTTATTCTATCGTTTTGTCTCTTCATCGTGTAGTGCAAAGCATGAAATGGAGTGGCATAGGGACTCAGCCTTTGATCGACCTTTGTGTGTGGTCACAGTGTTATGTTTTTCTGCTGTATTAATTCAACCCTAAAATTTTGGATCACTGTAACCTTGTATAGGGTCATACCTCCAGTCTGCAGACAACGCCAGTCTGCGGACATCAATCTGCTCATCTCTAGAGCAAATTAAAACTTGACAGCCAAGAATCCTTTCTATTGCCAGCTTCCGTCAACAAACCAGTAACTTTTAACTTTGTATTGCAAATCATCGTAAAATATTTTGCCGAGACTTTCTTCATGCTCCAATTGTTTGACCTTGGGAATGCTGATGATTTCATCTCATATTCAGGATATGGGGGTTTAACCTGTACTGACATGCCCAATCTCCAGTCTAAGGACACTTGTTATTCCATTTCTTTCTTCTGCGCTATGGTGCTCTGTGGAACTGCAATGATTTAGGCCCAATTGTTAGAAATGTTATGATTGATTTGTTTTGTTAATTTTGGCTTAAATACAGAGCTTATTTCAATCACTGCCATTAGCAAAGAATGGTAATGTGACAGTAATGGTTAAATTGCTGGGAACATTCTGAAATTATGCACTTCAAGCTAATTTGTAGTAAATAGACCTTTGAGCTATTCTACAAAAGAACCTGGATTGAGCATTATTTTTATACATTTTCATGCACGGGGTTCTATCAAGTGGCGTTACAGCTTTTATCACTATTGTCCAAATTCAAAAATTCTACCAAATGTAGCAAAACGTCGTTCAACTCTGATTCTTTCTTTGAATAGCTAGACTACTAGAAGGTCTAATTATTACATTTCCACAGACTGGAGGTCAATAAAATAGCTGTGAACTGGAAAGAGACAACAAAACAAAGAACTGGTTGAGAAATTCATTTTGAAAAATTGATGAAATTTCATTAGATATTCTTCTGGTCGCACACGTTTTAAACTACTTTTGTTGCGATTCAAAGGTTTGTATGCAACTTCTAAGTTATGATAAATTACCACACTGGCACTGTCCAGCAAAAAAGTGGAGGAAGGAAGGTGCATGCAATAATGCCCCCAAATTGGGTACTACTATGTATGTGTTTGCATGGCCAACCAGTCAAACTCCTTAAAAGATGCCTTTTCTATTCTTGCACAAGTTGACCACTGGCTTAGTGTGCTGAAGTAACTTAATTGCGATTTGAAGAGGCTGCTCTGAAAACTTGAAGAGGCTAGGCCAATACTTTTTACTTTTTAGCACACATGTGGGTAAAATACCTTTTATCATACAGTTGTTGAAGCTTGGCCCATTTTTCGGCATTCTGTGTATCTGATAGCTGCTGTTGGGCGAGGAAATCTTGCACTTCTTTCATTTTGTTGAGTCACTTTCTGTCAGCACAACCTTCAATAAACAAAATGGCGACCAAGCGTTGTTTCCAGATCGAGACTCAGTCTCGAGTTGATATTGAGGTTGTGGAAATTTTTTGGCGGGAACTTTCGAAATGACGTGATCATTGGAGACCATTTTATAGTTCAATATTGAAGACAACGAAACATCTTTAAGTTCAAGTTTTGAAACAAAGTGAGTGTTCAGCTTATCTTCTTATTTACAAAGTTATTAGTACAAGCTATGAGTTGAAATAACAAATGAAGAATACTTTATGTGAAAACCGAAGGCTTGCTTTCTCTTCTCTGCCTATCGTTTGTTTACAAAAAACTGCTTATCAGGTTTAGCCTCATATATTTTTAGAATTCCACTAAATATGACGCAAAACAAGAAAAGCAACATCAGTTAGATGAATGCAACATATAAGTAGAACTAATTAACTAATGCAAGACAAATAAAAATAGGCTAGAGGAATTCAATATAAGCACATCACGTATTACTTTCGCCACATTGCATCATTGATCAGAAAGGAAATGTATGCTAGGCTTATCGATGATAGGAGAGAGCACCCCCTGCTTACGGATGACTGATGTCATTGTCTAATTCTTTCAAAGCAAAGTATCTTAGAAAACTTACCTAAAGGAAACACTATGGAAAAAAGATATGAAAAATCTCAACATTTTCAAAGAGGTTTCAAAATCTTTTTTAAGTATATGTCAGAGGACACTTAGGGGCATTTACGGGAATTCATTTCTGATTTTTCACCTAGCAGCCTGGATGTATATATGTAGAAATATGTAGGTATGTATGGGTACGTATGTATATATGTGTATGGTATGTATCTTTTTGCCACATAATGAAAATTTACAATGCAATATGTAGACACTAAGGCTAAGAAGGTAAAAGGAAAACACCGCCAAATTGCCATGCCAGGGATACCATTAAAGGGCCAAGCTGACCTTCTTTCCATAGTGGTCCCCTTAGAGGTGCTGGTATAACGAAACATGAAAGAAAAGAAAAAATAAGGAGGTGCTGTAGTTGTTTTCAGTACAAAACATGATCTATGATTGGGCCAAACAGGTTGGGAGAGATGATGAAGGGTCTTAGTAGAAGATGTATATGTCATCTTCCTTTCTTTGCATATTTTGGAAAAATTTTCTTTGATGTTATGTTTGACTGTATTAGGATTACTTGCTGATTTTAAATCAGATGGAAGGCTATTCAATGTTGGCTTTTCTTTTTAAAATGTTGTTGAAAATTGACTATTTCTATAGGAGACAAGATAACCCATGTTTTTGAACCAAAGATAACGTGAAAAGATGGAACAAAGTGCACCACGTTGCATAAGTGAAAAATTTCCAGGTAAGAGCTAAAAATAATTTGGAGGAATTATCGAATGTAGCAAGTGCTCTGACACTTGCATTTCAATCCTTCATAGCTGTACTTTTACCTATTAAAAGAAATATATTAAGATTCTGACAAATTCATGGAATTTCTTAGGAATGGAGCGACATGCCTCAAAACTACTACTCCTTTTCAAAGGCAGGACTTTTGACATCTAAGCCACTTTGATTGCAACCCCTAGGCTCTACTTTTGTCGTTCCTCATAACATTGTTTCAAGACCAGTTTAATTTTCTCAGTGTATTAGCGTGTGTGACCTTATGCCAATTGCATTAGAAAGTAAAAAGGGTACACACGACAGAGCAAATTTCTTTAACAAAAGACTTAGATTTTGGAGAAGACAAAGAGATTTTCCTTTCAGAAGAATGATTTTCACACTTCAGAGTGCACTCTACCCTGGGTACCACACTCACTCAATCTGATCAAAATATTGATAAACAGAGAAGACAGAGCAATGATGTGGTCATCAGCACAACTGGTTTATTGAAGTCTTCTTTTGCGGCTGCCGAGTCACTTTGTATTCTCAACCTGTACCCTTTGTTCTACAATGCTCACCCTTAATCTGCAGGACAGCAAAAAATTCATCTTTTGGGATCTTGGTTCCTTTTGATCTTGTGAAATGATTTCTAGTCAATCAAATTGCTTTTCTTTAGTGAGATGTTTGCTGATAGACGTTTCAACGCCTTGGACGAGTGTACTCAGTAACAATGTATCTACAGCATTGTCGCATCTCTTTGCATTGGTAACTAATACTGCTGGAGTAAACAGGATACCTTCTATTAGCATCTTCGTCATTGGAAAGCAAGTGGAGGTGAGTAAAACAGTGTACATTCATTTTATCAGGGGGGTATCTAAGGGGGTTGTGTGCCCTTCTTGGCAAGGAAGATAATTTTCTGTCACACACTGTTTAGGCCTTGGGACTCAAACATGATATTCCATAGCTCGTGCAAGCAAAACTGATTTGTAGAGGAAAAAGACAGATTTGCATTGTCAGTCTCGAAGGAATGCCGATTTATTTCGTACGTGCTTGCAAGCGCTTCACTGTTCACTGACTCTTTCGTAGTTACGAATCATAATGGACTGACCAGTTCTTCTTGCGTTTGTTGTCTAGAAGGCTACCAAACTTCGGAATTTTATCGCAGAGAAACTAGCCAAGCTTTTGACTTTGAAATTAGCATGTATGTCTGTGAACATATCTTGTGTGTGGCAAAAATATTTGATCAAAATCTTTAGATTAGTGGAGTGGAAAATGAAGTTCTTCTGGAGCTGGTAAAATAGTTTGGCATAACCGTGAAAGCAGACAATTTCGTTACTTGTATCTTTTGATTGCTAATAGTATGAGCAATCCCATACCTTTGCATAATTTCGATAGCCAACTGGTTGCAGAGTAATTAATAAGCTTCAAGAGACAGGTGGATTTCCTGGCTTTCCGTGCTCATCAGAGCGGAAAGCAGAGTCACCTTAAAAATTTTATGCAGCGATTTCATTGCAAGGTCGTAAAATGAGTTATTCTGTTCTTTTTAGTGCATATTTCCACTTCAAGTTGTGAAAGGAAACCATTCCAAATTACTGCGAAGTATCCAAGAACTGAAAGTGCACAGTGGGTATGATGTTTTCAGAGATCAATATCAAGGTAGGAACTATTCGAGTTAAAAGAAAGTATCCTTTTAAAAATATGCAATTTGGATATAATTTACAGTTGTGGATTGATAAACGTTTGTTAACAAAGTTTCTTTCCAGAAACCTTAAAATCGTGTTAAAATTACGAGCAAATTTCCCTGGTTTGTTCACTACAGAGCGATGACTTCAGCACGCTTTGGCACGTGCTATCCTCTTGGAAGAATGAGACAGTCCTAAATATGAATAATTTTTCAGGGGAATTCCATTCTCCTTAGGGGACGAAATACATGAACGCATCGTAGCGTCATTTTTTCTAGGCAAGAGAGCAAAGAGAAATCTTGCTGGTTGTTTTTCAGTTGTTTTTAGAAATGTTTTCGAATGGGGCATTCTGGAGAAAATCTTGCATTTAGACTTGAAGGAGTGGCCGATTAAAGCTGGGTGAATCACTGAACCTAATTGAACGCGTCGGAAATGAAGCAAGATGGTTTTCAATAGCATTACTTTCACCCGGGGGGGCATTTAGTATATTTGTGCGACGGGGATCTGCCGTTTTTCAGGGTATCGTTTTCGCCTATTTTTTCTAGATCAGGGTATCAAACGAAGGCAGTTTTTCTAGAGCCGGTTGTCAAAACATATCAAAAGGGGAAATTTTGTTAAATCGGGTCGTCATTCAGTCAAATTTTTGTGTTTTGGAGTATGCTTTTGACTGACTTTTTCTAGAACCGGGTATCATTTGAAGGAAAAAATTCTGGAGCAGGATGAAAAAATTTTTCTTTGTAGGCACACCCCCGTACAAATTTAGGTCAAGTACCCCCCCCCCCCCGGGGTTATTCAGAGAGCAGCATTTTTAAAACGCCGGGCCTATTTATTGACTCTCCTGGTCGTTTGATTCCCTTTTTTGAAACTGTAAAGTGTCCTAAAAAAATGTGACCCGCTTGTATAGCTGCTATGGACGAGCTGTATCATAAATTGGCTCCATTTTTACACATTTGCATAGTTCAGGCTTCAGTTGGGAGTTTGCAACCTTGTCTGAGTCAATGGCAAATAAGGCATGCTTCAAAACAGCATTTTTGTTGCTCTCCAGAAATGTCAAAATGTTCCATCGTGCATTCAAAGTTTCTCTAAATCTACAAAAGGATATCCAGTGTTGTTTGTTTATAAGCAGTAAAATTAATTAACCTTTTTAGTAATGCAAATTTAAGGTTAGAAAGTTATGGACCAAACTTAATTAATCATTCATTTCTTAGTCAGGCAAATAAAAGGCAAACTTACGGGGTGTGCAAAATTTTCCCAGTAAAACTGGTCTCAAAACTGTATGGTTACTCAACACTTTCGTTTAGCAGCTGTTCCTAGACTCTACTTGAAGTTCGTAATTTAAAGCTCTCCCGTATCTTCTGAATTTTACGTCCACCTTTGAAACTTTCAGAAAACCTATCAGGAGCAGTTGAAGAGGCCTTCGGACAGTTTCGCAGATCTTTCCTTGCAAATAAACAGGTAATTTTTTTTGCAATTAGTTGACAAGAAACATTGGCAATTTCATATGCTCTCCTACCCATCGGTCTATCTTGGAGGAAAACAACAAATGTGCCTGCCAGATGAATATTTCAGGATGTGTCCTGAACCCAAACATTGGAAATACAATGCAGTGCCTGTCCTAGAATAAGGAGCAGTAAAATAGTTAGAGTTGTTATTCATTTCTTTATATCGAGCTTTCTATCAAAATGTTTGTTGGCATTTTTCCTGGAAGATTGATGATGTCCGTTGAAATTCTCTTGCTCTAGAAGAAGAGATATAATCTTACTATCCTGTGAGTTTTTTTCCCAAAACTGAGACCCCGTGAGTTGGCTCCATCTATTCGAATTTGATTGAGCATTTCTGAAGTCAGTCATTGTTTATAGGTACTAACTGTTATTGAGAATCTTTCTCACATATGAGGTTTCAACGAGCACATTACGAGACCATAAGATCGGGGCCGTCGAGAGCCAGCTCGGGCCCTGGAGTGATCTATGAGGACGGGCCCTAAGGGGGGTTTGGGGGCGTAGCCCCCAAGAAAATTTTATCGCGACCACGCCCTAAGTCTCCCGGAAAATGAGGGAAACGCCCCTTTTATGACCAAATTATTCCAAAAAATTACTTAAACACTCCGTGTAAAAGCAATACAAAAAATCATATTTATGAATCAAGGACATCGTTTCATGCTAGTAATGCCTTGTTTGTGCCAGAGGGAACGAGCGACTCAAAGGCCGAAAAGATCGAATGTGAACGGAAACTCAACGACCCTACGACACCAACGACTGACTTGCTAATATAAACCAGTTTCGATAAATTAGAAACATCAATACGACGGTTTGGTTTCTGACGTAGTAGACAAAGTAGACAGTTCTTGCAAATACCCTTTTAAAGCAGATGAAATGCCATAAAAATGCACTGCAGAGATGTATAGCAATAACAGAATTATCTGGCGCAAAATATTTACGGGCCCCTTCGGGGCCCGGGCCCTGGACCTTTTACCCCCTCTACCCCCCCCCCTTCTCGACGGTCCTGCATAAGACTAAGCATCGATCAAAGAGTATTTGCCTTCATGAGTTTCCAGGATCTTGCATGATAGAAGTAGAACTGAGCTGCAATTATATCAATCAATTTTCAGAAGTTTATCGTGAACATCAAATCTGAAATAAAGATCTTTCTCGCTTAAATTTGAACTTGAACGTTAAAAGAAGACGAGACTTAGATTCAAAGAGTAAGGTGAATATCTTCACTTTCATAATATATTCTGAGATTTTGTTTTAAAAGTTTTGGGAATATTGTCTCCAGTTTGTAGGACCCTGCACGACACAAGTAGAATTATGTTTGTTGACCTGCCGTGATCAAGAATTTGTTCAGAGGTGTATTGGGAAAGCTTGTTCTGAAAAACACATGGAAATATTAAAAGTGAGTATCTTTGTTGGTGCTCCTTATTTGCACAAATTTTGAAATTATTGATCGATGGTTATCTTGAAGTATTCATTTATCCATTAAGAGAGTGAAGGTGGAAGGAGGGGGTGAATGAGTTAGTTAGTCAGTGAGTTAGTATAAAAGTGGGTCAATCATCAGTCAGTCAGTCAGTCAGTCAGTCAGTCAGTCAGTCAGTCAGTCAGTCAGTCAGTCAGTCAGTCAGTCAGTCAGTCAGTCAGTCAGTCAGTCAGTCAGTCAGTCAGTCAGTCAGTCAGTCAGTCAGTCAGTCAGTCAGTCAGTCAGTCAGTCAGTCAGTCAGTCAGTCAGTCAGTCAGTCAGTCAGTCAGTCAGTCAGTCAGTCAGTCAGTCAGTCAGTCAGTCAGTCAGTCAGTCAGTCAGTCAGTCAGTCAGTCAGTCAGTCAGTCAGTCAGTCAGTCAGTGATGGTGGGTAGAAGGGTGGGAATGACCATGTGAGTGAGTAGATGAGTGAATTTGTCAGTGAGTTATTTAGTTAATGAGCTAGCCAGTGACAGATGGTGGAAATGAATGAGTTTGTCCATGAGTAAATGATTTAGTTAATTAGTCAGGGAATTAGTTAGTCACTTAGTTAGTTAGTGAGTTCGTCAGTAAGTGATTGAGTGAGTGATGAGTTAGTTAGTTAGCTAGTTAGTTAGTTAGTTAGTTATTTAGTTAGTTGTTTAGTTAGTTAGTTAGTTAGTTAGTTAGTTAGTTAGTTAGTTAGTTAGTTAGCTAGTTAGTCAGTTAGTTAGTTAGTTAGTTAGCTAGTTATCTAGTTAGTT
This sequence comes from Aurelia sp. 4 Dawson et al 2005, assembly GCA_964019985.1. Lineage (NCBI taxonomy): Eukaryota > Metazoa > Cnidaria > Scyphozoa > Semaeostomeae > Ulmaridae > Aurelia > Aurelia sp. 4 Dawson et al 2005. The sequence continues at coordinate 7,016,421 of OZ026506.1, forward strand.
AGTTAGTTAGTTAGTTAGATATTTAGTTAGTTATTTAGTTAGTTGATTAGTTAGTTAGTTAGTTAGTTAGTTGGTTAGTTAGTTAGTTAGTTATTTAGTTAGTTAGTTAGTTAGTTAGTTACTCAGTTAGTTACTTAGTTAGTCAGTCAATCTGCGAGTCAATGAGTCGGTGAGTGAGCTATCGAAACATCGAACAATCGTCTCTCAGAACACAGACACTACTACATGACAAAGCAATGTGCCATCAAGGAAAATAAGATGATTATATGCTGCAATCGATGGGATTTTTCTGGAAATATCTAAATTCTTTTTGGTAACTTCATAGCTAAGAAGTGAAAATAAAAACGTTTTCATCTGTCATTTATAGAAGATTCAAATCGTAACCATTGATTATCCTGAAAGAAATGCAAGTCAGCTTGAAAAAAGTATGGATATTCAAGGTATTATTCTTCATTTTCAAAACTGTATGTAAAACTTAGATGACGTCATTTTCTATGACTAGACTTGGAGTCTCTGTTGCTTCTTTATGAGTCAATACCGTAACCTCCTATCACCCTACGTACACCACTAAGCCATAAAACACAAGATTCATGTACAGAAACTTGTGCATATAAAGCTTGTGTTGACAGGTGATCTCACAACTCACCTCGTCGTCATTCGGAAGGGACGTTAAACTAGGGTCCCATGCCTGGATGTGGCATGTACAATGGGCCTAAATGAGCTTTCAGTAGCTAGAAATCCTGACAAGCCCACTCAAAACAAATTGAAAAACAAGAAACAAAAAACAAAAACAAAGTTAAGCAGTGGTGTACGGAGGGTGATTCTTCATTCCTTGCAAGAATCGAAATGGTGATATATGAGATAGAAAGCCTCAAAGTTAAACGACTACATGTCGGGCATAGCTCTTCACCAGTAGCCTGATTCTGTTTTATGTTTTATTGTTGTTACAGCATGGGTTGTGGGAAAAGTAGAATTTCCTATTAGATTAATTATCGTTGTAAAGAGTAAGAACTGTCAGGCCTACGTTGTGTGTTATCTATTTTTCCACCCTCTCCGTTGTCCCGTCGATTTAGCATCATCCTCATCTTGGCTGGCCCGACAAGTAACATGGCCTATTTTGTTTTCAACTCCGCACTCTCATTGAAGGAGCTCACAGGCCGAACTGAGGCTGTGCTCTCGTGCTCTTGAAAACAAAATATAGGCCATGTTACTTGTTGGGCCAGCCAAGATGAGGATGATGGTAAATCGACGGGACAACGGAGAGGATAAAAAAACAGAGAACACACAAGGTAGGCCTGACAGTTCTTACTATTTACAACGATAATTAATCTAATAGGAAATTCTACTTTTCCCACAACCCATGGTTACAGAAGTACACTTGATCTTTAAGAGAAAGAGAATGATAATGATTTGTAATTCGAGATTCTTGAATGTTAATCCTTGATTCGTGATTCATGATTTAATCACGATTCAACGCTGGCCGTCCAATTTGTGTGGTCCCTCGTCTTACTTAATATCAAGTCGATTTGAATCGATAAATGTTCTTTTCTTGAAACTTTGTTCTCTTTGTTATCGATAGAAGATGATGATGGTCTGGTGAATGACTCTGTGCATGACTATTTTGAACTAATGAAAGTATCAAGTGGTTAGTGTATCTTCTACATATTCAAACATTTTAAGAGAACCAGGTATTCGCCTGAAATTTGCAACTCAACGCATAACGCTAGTGGTGGACAAAATATTTGCCTTCATGAGAAGGAACGTCAGACTAGAATTCTTCCTTCCATCATTTTATCAATTTCTGCAGTCCCAGATTTAGACGACGTTCACACGATGCTGGCACATTTTGAAAATGGTGAAAATTGTGCGGATAGGCTCTCTGTTCACATGAAAACATCACATTTTTTGCTGACAGATTTTGAAAACGGTAGACTTGAAAACGGTAGACTTGAAAATGGAGCTCTAACCGGCACATCCCATTTTGAAAAGCATCGTGTGAACACTCGAAAATGATGAAAATTGACCATCTTTTGAGGCTTTCAAAACGATGCTGATCAATTCTTCCGGTACAGGTTTATTTCCTTAACATCAAATTATTGGACAAGCTATGACGAGTTTGTAGCCGTCAAATCTCCAAAGGTTTTCAAATTTTCCTGTATCGTTTGAACGCTAGCTCAAATTTTGATGCCGTCACATTTTTCACCGTTTGCGAAATTCGCCAGCATCGTGTGAAGGTAGTCTTAATTTGCATGTGTACGGTGAGTTGATGATTTCTAAGGGCTGGAATTACTCTCAAAAGCTTCATTGGACCACAAAATTGTAAAGGAAAAGAGCATACATCGATCCAGACATTCACTTCTATTCTTCTCTCTTTCCCTTGTTCCTTTCTTTCCTCTTTGTATTTACAGTCTTTGTCTTACTTGTCATCCCATCTTATTTCCCTTCTTTGTCCTTCCTCCTATCCTGATTTTTCCAGGTTAATTTAGGTTGTTATTGTGTATTAATTGTTGTAAGTTTTGAAATGGAGGGCCCCTTGAAAATCAACGTTTTGAAGGGCTACCCTCCTCAAATATTTGAAATGAATGAAATGAAATGAATGAATGAAATGCCCCAATCAGCTCCTTGTTGACACAAAATTCTCAAGCTTCTTTGAAACTTTCTAGAATGCGTGGAACTTGAGTATGTATTCAAGTCTTGGCTCGTCGAGTGCGGTGCAGATGATGTCCAACTGACAATATCTCTTACTACCAAGCAAGGAAAAGGTACTATTCTATTTCTAAAAGGCAACAGTAGCAAATGGATTCATCATTTCTGTTTACCAGCAAACCTTCATCACAACATTTCTTTTCCTTCGATTCAATTTTGTTTTTGCAGTTATGACACTGAAATGTGACATCAACGATAGACTCTTGAACCCTTTCATAAATCCAAACTACCAACAGAAGGTAAGAATCACCTATGCGGTATCTATCCATCCTTTGATCCATGACAACCTATGCAATGCCAGGTGGGTAAAAAAAGATTACCCGTTTGGCGATCTGCAAAATGAAAAGTATGAGGCCGATATTCAAAACTAAAATGTTAATCTATCAGTCAAAGGCTATATTTTAGATGAAAAAATTTTGTTTAGTAAAATCGCTCATCACCTAGATCCAGAAATTAGGAAAATGCTGTTGGGAGGCATCTTTAAGAGCGAGGATTCCACATTCTATTTTGGTCCATAATTTACTTGCTACTGGAATTAAGATTATATTTCTGAAACTGACAATGTAAATTTCATTACCAAATGAATCATTGACCAGAATAGAAAGTGCAATTCTCGATTTCCACACAAACTCCTTTCAGGCATTTTTCTAATTTTTGGGTCTTCAAAATGTTTGACTATACCAAAAAGAATTCTCATCTAAGTTGGCCTTTGACTGATAAATTATCATTTTAATTTTGAATATAGGTCACATTCTTTTCATTCCATAGCCCGCCAAACGCGTAAACATTTTTTGACTCACCTCCTAATTTTTGACTCACCTCCAACAGTCCTTCCTAATTTTTCGCTTAGGAAGTTTCAAGCAATTTTTTGCAATTCAGTTTCATATATGATTTAAATTTGGTCATCTATTTACCATAGGTAACTAAACTTGAAATTTCTCACTTTTATTTTAGCTGTTTCAAGCCAGCTTCCAACAGACAGCTTGCCCACACTGTGTTCCATCAAGAGCAAGCACCATCCCTGTTTGCCATTTCAAAGTTGTCCAGCTCATAAAAATAGATGGAGTTTGTGAGTCTGTGGTAAGTTTTTAGAGATGAGAATAACAATAGTTGGATTGCAATCCGATTGAAATTCTCTCAACTAGTACTTCAAAACAAACAAAGCCGTAAAGTTGCCCTGAAACCAGTAGTGCAAACTCTCAATTGGTGCAGGCGAAGGGGGGTTTTTAAGAGAATGTGTCTGTGTGCTTAAAACGAAAGATGTTTTATGTTGCTTTTTGTAGTCGTAGTTTTTCGCTCCAAATGGTATTGCATTAGTAATAGGGTATAGTATTTTGTAAGTAGTGTAATTAAGTAATATGCATTGTAACTTTTTAGATTGAATGTATAAATAAAAAGACGAAAGAAGAAGGGTAAATCTAAAGTTCAGTCTCGCGGATTTTGTTTACGTGACTCAGAAGCTGAGCAGAGGGCAATACAATTCTTGCGTATTTATTGCTCAGATTTGCTCAGATGTAAACAGCCACCCCTCAGCCCCTGCGTCAAATAGACAAAATCCACCAGACAGAACTATGGATTTACCTTCCTTCTTTCGTTATAGGCACACGACATCTCTTAAAAGGTCCCTTCACAAGCACTAAGCGAGAGTTTGCCTTACTAGATTCAGGACAACTTTGCATATAATAAAACTGTATGTCAAACAATGGGAATGGATGCCAGTTTACTAAAATGGACAAGAATTTTTGGGCGCTCGATGCATATATGGCGTTTGAAAATATGGGTCCTCGAACCGGCTACGGAGCAATGTGTTTTGTTGCTGATCGGTTTCACAAAAGCCGTATTTTTGAAGCGGCCATGGAGTGGCGTTGCCTTGGAAAGCAACAACAACAAATGGGCTCCCTGCTCACTCCAGGCCACAGAAATGGACTGCTTAGGTTTAGTTTATTCCTAGAACACTTCCTTGCTGAAAATTTTGAAAAGAAGTGGCGATCATACACAAACAAAGTGCGAATGTAATTAGCGTCGAAACGACTAACTAAAGTGGTGACCATGATCAAAAACGCAAAAGAAAAGTATAATAAAGCAAAAAAAATGTTTCTGAAAGTTTCTGCCATATAAACGATTATTCGATCTATGCTGGAAAGTATTTGGACTGTAATCAGTTGTACGGACTTCACTGCGCTCGATCCATTTTCGTCAAACTGAGGTCCAAATATTTTCCAGCATTGACCTCATAATCGTTTTATGAGCTCACAGCATTCGTCCTGTCAGTAATTCTTTTCAGATGACCCAAGCATTAATTATATCAGACCTCTGCAAACAAAACTGCTTTGTTAGAAATACAGTTGTAGGATGTCATTGGAGAAACTGAAAAAGTTTTATTTTCATGGGCAAAAGATCACTTGAATTATTTCATTTTGTTAAAGGAGTTTTCAACTTTGGAATAACATAATTTTCTCTTTTCTTCTCTGCAGATTTATGGACAGGTAAGGATTGTTTTTCAATTTACAAGCTCTCACACCGATCTAAAAGCATCTAAAGGGTTTTACTTTTTGAAGTCAGAAACTGGGTTGATACAAACTTTATGCTAGAACTGCAAGAACTACACTGCCTACTGTTTGGCGTCTCGTATCGATACAAGGCTGCTTTAGCAAGAAGACGGAGTCAAGAAGACGTCTGCATAATTCTTTTGCTCCAAGATGTAATTTACAAAATGAAATCAACTTAACCTTGTAAATCTCTAAAGACTTTATGTGTGCTCTGTTTGGAAACTGACAACCTAAAAAGTTTACTTTGAAGGCCACTCTGCGAACACAGAACGTCGAGAAAAAAAGAAAAACTCTATGTGATCATATTCATAAGAAATTAAAGCAGCAGAACGCGAACTGTTTTTCAGGAAAATGTCTCAGTTTCTCTTGTAGCAAACAAAACTATGAAATTGGGATACTCCAAACCTTTAAGCATTCACTTTTTCAAAAGACGCGACCGTCTTGTTGCAAAAGCAGGCTACTATAACTTCAGAGGCAGAAGTTGTGTCACATATTCTCATATCTTCTTTTAGCACCCAATATTTGCTTGCACTATGAGTCAATTAGCTACCCAGGTTTTATTGTATGTTCTCTCGGTTGCTTCATTTACGGCGTTACTGATAGACAGTAGACATTTCATTGATTAAAATCTCTTCCAACTTTAGCAAGATTCGTTTTTCATCTCTTAGCCTTTGATCGTAAGACCGACAAGCTGTTGGAAACTGGACTGGGAGGATTTAGATGTCAATCAACAGCAGTTTCAAGCAACACGAACGTTTTTGTTGCAGCAGGTTATTCTAAATGCTATTTTCTGTTTATCTGATCGTTGTCACAGATTTATTGCAGTTCCCTTTCTCCTCTCCTCATTTAATGGCGAGTTCCTTCCGAAGTGGACTCCGATTCTGAGCGACTCCGAGTAGGCTCAATCAGAGTATGTTAGGTTGCCATTTTCAAATGCTACATGGGCTGAGCGGCCGGGTGGCTTGCACAGTTTCTGTTAGGTAACAGAAGCTAAGCTTCGTCACGTGAGATTACAATCTGGATGGGTGACATTTGGGATGCCTTCGGAAGGGACGCAGGCTAGGCAGGTAGGGCTCAAGTCCACCCAATAATTTCGAAAACAAAAAGTGCTACTTCATAAGCATTAATTAGATGTATTACTCTCTATTGTTTTGAGAACAACTGCTCCCCCCCCCTATCAGCAGCTGCTTCTTACGGCCCTGAAGGGACGTTAAAGGGAATCGACATAGTTAAAAGCTGGCCCGGACCAGGTTAAAAATATAGTCTATTGAATTTGAGAACTTCGACACATGCGGCTTTATTGTGGAGCCAAGGAAACAATTAATGCGTAGGCGTTTTCTATAGCCTATTTATAGCTACTAAGAGATAAAGCTATGTCTATTCCCTTTAAACTTAGGTAAGCAGAAATCATGGTGGTTGCTAAAAATAAAGTAGTGGATTGGTGGATGGATGGGTGGATGGCTGGATTGGGAGTAGGTGGATAAAAAGAAACAACATTTCAAAATCTCTAGATCATGATTAATGAGCCAACTTCATGAACGAAAGCGTTCTGCGTTCTGCCTTTTGCCTCTGAATCCCTCGCTAAAATACCATTATGTTTTCTGAAAATTTTATATCAACAGCCTGCTTCTTTCAGGAGATGTGCATGCTACTAGAAAGTGAAGAATCACAGCCATCTGCCACCAAGGCATTTTGCATTCTGCTGCCTTCGGAAAGTTGCGGGATGCTCTTGAAATGTGTCGCAGACAATGATATATTGTTGCCATTGGCAAATAGTTTATGCATACAGAAGCAGTCAGATTCCGTGCAGAAAGAGGTTGATTCATGTTTGCTGGAGGTATAAATTTGTCCTTACTTTATCTCCAGTATATTTAATACTCAATTGGTCTTTTAATATGTCTTCAACTCAGAGCACATACTCAACACTGATCATCATAATCGGCTAAGTTCTGTAACATACCATAAAAACTTGGCAAAACTTTTTGCATAAATACCAAAAGTAGTATAATGCTAAAATTTCTCAAAGTATGGCTACATGACTTGAAAATGGGCAAAAAAACCCTGGCCTATTACTTCTATAGCTAAGTATAGAAAATTGGCAGACATCCATTTCTTCCTGGACAAGTTAGATCTGATTCTTATATAAAACATGACTGGTCTTTTGTAGTTTTAATTTTTGTTTGCTGTACCTTACTTTGTGAGTCAAGCAGCAGACATGTTTTTAACTTAGCCTTGGTATTCACGTTGAAGAATTTTATAAATTCATACATACATAGACTACATACATACATAAATCTGCACTCCGTCCAGATGATTTGCAATTTCTGTGAAAGAAAAAGCATGTGGCGTATACAAAGTGAAGATTTCCCAAGATTCCAGTAGTGGAATTCGAAGCCAACAAGTTTTGCATCGAAATTTGGAGTTCTGACCATTAGGCAGACCATCAGCACTAAAAGTAGTTCTGACCATTAGCACAAAAAGTAGAAAGGAATGATTGTCATTCCTTTAAAATTCTGCATTAATCGACAAGATCTGCCATTTCTCCCACAGCTTCCAACTTCAAACCTGCTCAACCCACTTAGCTTCAAAACTGGAATAGCCGAGAACTTACTGTCTGTACTTCAAGCAAGTGACGCCAAGAAAAAGTCAACAGCCGTCAAGAGGACCGTAAGTTAACTTGCTATCGTTCTCAAATCGCTTCAGAAAGCTCAAATCATCATTCACAGCTACAACCTGCAAAAATTAATTATACTAAGTTATTCCCATTTTGTTCGTGGAAGCATTAGTTTTACATGCAATTGATTAACTAACACGGAATATTTACAATACAAAAGGACAATCTGCTGTACAAAAACTACCAAATGTTTTTGTGGATGATGTATGATCTTGATTATCGGCTAAACGACTGTGCTGTCCAATGGTACGCTTATTGTCTCCTTTTAAACAAGATTGACCTCCCTTTGAAGGTTGGTCAAAAACATTCCCAGTTCTACACTGAACCGCTTATGATTAGGAGGTGAAGCCTGACCCCTTTTGGCAAGAACAGCGCCCTTATCCTGACCCAAATGCACTCTTTTTTCAATGTTTCGTTCTGAATGCGGGGGAAACATATAACTAAGGCATTATTCAGTTGAAAAACCAGAGAATTTTCTTCCCTCTCCAAGTTGCCCCCCTTCAACTTCGGACTGGATCCATCCCTGGTGAAGCCTGGCACCAGGCAATATTTCTTACTGCATGCAATAAATCTTTTTGGAAGGAGTTTGCCACCTATGATATAATGAATCTCTCAGACAACTAAACAGTTGAGACATCAACTTCTGACGTGGCTTGTTCGTCCCAGAACTTAACTGCTGAGGAGAATTTTTTTACCTTGCTGTATCTTTTTTGTTGCGACTATCTCTCTCTATGAAGAACCAATGTTTCCCATAGGCATATGGACAGAGGGCACAGCTGCAGACTGGAAGAGGTGGAGCCAAGCAGAAAAACACAGAAAAAGAAGACTGCTTTGAATATACACCATACACATCGCATGAGCAAAAGCGAACGACACAGAACAGCCAGCCAACGAAGAAGGCAAGAGTTCCTTACAAACCACTGCCCAACAAAGGAAGCATATTTATCCGTGACGTACCAGAATTCCCAGATAATTTTTGAAATGGTTTATTGCTTTGAAGACAAAGAGCTATATTCTTGGGCAAATTTCCATATTTCTGGCTCAAGGCTCTCCAGAAGCATCTGATTCCCGGGCGAAGTTCTATGAATCTTATTCGATTTCCATACGTAGGATAAAGAACAAATTTATCGAAAACATTTTGTACGCATTTTAGCATTTTGCAAATGTAAACGTCTATTTTGAGTCAATGTTCTGTTGCTTTAACTATCATTACTACTTGCTATTTTTTTGAGAAAATACACTGCTTTTATGACATTTATGACTCCCTCTCCATTCCACAGTGCTCGAAGTCCGGCTATCGAAGATACACGGTTTTATAAGAAACTGGTTTTTGGGAACCAGTACTAAGATGAGAAAATATTAAGAAACTCTAGTACCATGTCCGAGGATTATTAAAAAAAGCTTTCAAAACTTAAGTGCAAGGTTATTGTGGCAAATATGTCGTTGAACCCTCATTATTGAGTAAATATCAACAAGCTTCCGTTGTTTTGAATGAATCACTAACTGTGTGCGAGCGAGTAGAGCACTTTTTATTCCCATCACAATCTGATGCTTTAAATGTCAAGAAACATATACCTGCAGAAATTTTAGAGATTTCATGATAATCCATGCATTTAAAAAATAGAAGCAAAGTAAGAAACGTCTAGCACTAAACGAGAAACGTCTGCTCCAGCTCCAGTTCTTTCAGAAAACACGTGTAGTCCAGTCTTGGCGACCAAACGATGGACAATAAACCACTGCATTCTTCTTCATGCTGAATTTGCAAGATGATAATTTTCTACTGCTAAAACTTGGAATATTCTGATGAAAAGTTTAGAAAGTTTTCGTAATGTTCTTTGTCGAAACGTGGAACCGGATGATTTGCTGGTTCGCAGCACAGCGCAAAAGCCTCGCAGCATTTGGCCTCGTTTCTATAAATTGGCCTAAACAAAGACACGAGGTCTGTCGAAGAAGAGAAAGAGAAAGGGCGTCGAAAGAAAAAGATTCAACAAGATGCCTCAGGCTGGACAATTTTTAGTGGCACTCGTGTTCACTGGTGTCATCATCAGCATCTCAATTCATAAGATCGACGAGGGTATGTATGAAAGATCCACAACATGCACTGACATTGAATAATGTGGATGTGGGAGGAAGTGTTTGGCTACTACTACTCTATCTAGGAGTTTTGTGCACACAAAACAAAGCACAACCGAAGGTTGTGGTTGTGCACCTGGCAAGCAGAGTGAGCCACTAATGTAATGGAATATCTTATGTGCACCTAAAGCAAAAAGTTAGAGGTTGTGCATTTGAGGAAGCCTTTATGCACGGCACGTGTGCAGTGCGCACTGCTGCACATTGCCTTCTGCACTTCATTCCATTGGCCCTGTGCCTGATGTACTTTCTGGATTTCGTCATAAACTGCAATTACCATGGACGAAATATAAGGTGAAAAAAATAGTCCCTGATGGAAACTATGGAAAGTCCACACAGGAGATTTTTTCCAAAAGAATTGAAAGGGCAATAGATAAACATGCTCCACGGTGGCGAAGATCTCTGACGTGACATAGGCTGCATGGATTCTGCCCTGAAGAATTTGAAATTGTGGGAGTAAATACACCTTTTCAATTTGGAAGCTTTTGAAATTTCTTCATACGAAATTTCTGACCACAGATTTGGATTCAGCATCCTAAGTTTAGTCTGACGAAGAATTGTTATTTCCTAGAGCTTTTGATTTTATGGCGAAAATACATTTGAGAATTTATAAGGGATTTGACCATGAAAATTGCTCAGGGTGTCAGAGATGGCACCAGGGAAGAAATGCTGGGGGGACAAAAATTGTCAAAGTGCTGACAGCAGGGGAAGTAAGCAAAATATTTATGGACCACGCTTTTCTGATTAGCGCAAAATTCAACAAAACTCTCTAAATTTGGGTGCTGATTGTGAATCTAGGGTCAGAAATTTCACATGATGCAAGCTGAGAAATTCTGAAAACTTCTAAAATGAGGCTGCTTAGTTGAAAAGGGTATTGCAAGGAATGCCACTGGGTAGATCCTCCAGCAAAGAAAATGGGAAGGAAAGAACAACTTAGGGGTCATCCAAATCAACCTGTGATCAGTTAGCAGTATTTGGCCACTAACTTTTTGACCCCCTCTCTCTCCCTTCTTGGCGGACTTACGTATTTCTCTCACATCATTTTGATGATACAATTTTCAAACTTTCTCCCTTTATTGTGTGCCTAAAATGACCACTTGTTGTATTGCAGGACATTTCAAAGCAACTACACAATACAAAAGTGTGAAAAATTGTGCATTTTCTTGATCATGATTCTTTAAAGTTCAACCAATGATCACCCAACAGACTTTGATGAAACACCCTCCCCCTAGTGGCCTACTGTGGTTAGGTTATCACAAGTGGATTTTTGGACAACCCCTTAGAAAGACAATAGTTTTCCACAAATTTGTATTTGTAGGTTTAAACATTGAGAAATCAGCCACATAATGTACTGTATTTCCCTGTCCTGATCATCAATGCAGCATGCTCCAGTGACCAAGAACTGGGGAGGGGCACAGATTGGAAAGTTTGCAGAAGGCACAGAGGGTCTCTCTCTCATTCAAGCAGTTTGCACAGCTGTATTTGTGTCACAAAACGATGGTCCTATCTTTCTTTTCTTGTTTCAGAAAAATTTTGCACCCAGGAACACAATAAGGTTTGGAGTGCTTGACAGGGAAAATGACTGTGCAAGGCAAACTGTCCAATCTTCTGGCAGATAAATGAAAGTTGGGGTCTAAGAGTAAAACCTCAGGGAAAATTTAAGGTCTTTGAAACTGGGGAAAACCCTATTTATTGCTAAGAAGCATCCATATATTTTTTTACTCAAAGTTCAAGATCAAGCCCTTCCTCTGACAATTTCTCTACAGATCTTTATGAAGAACCTTTGGGAAGAAGTAGGGCTCGTAGTCCACTCCCCCAAATGATGCCAGAGTTTTTCAAGTACATTCTTGAATTTTTTATTTCAGGTCATGTTGGAGTCTATTATAGGGTAAGTAGTCAAATTGTTGCATTTTGTAGAGAATCTCCAGACAAATTAACCCAGGAATGCCAAAGTTCTTTATTTTGAAATGTTTAAATTCTGACTCCAACAGTGCAGTGGACAGAGTTCCTGTAGACATACAAAAAGGTTGTCATTGGTCAAGATATTTCATCAGAAACTGAAAACCTTCCTGTTTGAATATAACCATAGAGTCAGATCATTGATAATCAACATATACCCACAGTTTCTTAAAATTTATTGGAAGACAGAGGTGCTCTCTCCTCGATTAGCTCAGCTATTGAAAGAAATTGCCCTTAAGAGTTTCCCTTCATACAAATCCTCTGGTGTCATGTATGTGCCTGTATGTGTGTTATTGTATTATTGATTTATACAGTGCATGTATTTAACTTATCAGGAAAAATCGAGAAAGCTAGAATGTGCCACAGGTAGAAATCGATCTGCGGATGTCCTCTACAATGCTAATCTCCTAAGAGGCTAAGCCCATGACGGAGATACACGATACTCACACTACAACACACCTACTTTACCTGACTACATATAACTACACACGATATTAGTTAACGGATTAGTAGTTTTGGCGCAAGGGCACTTGGTCAACATGTTTTACTTTGGCTGCATGGTAACGCATACTACAGTTGAGTGATAAGACAGGTATGACGGACTAATATTTACAGTAGCCTTGGGTTACTGTAAATTAGCTCAGTAGGTCTAATTAGCTAATATGTAGGACTAATATGTACAGTAGCCTTGGGTCCTGCTTTCTGGGCAAGCATCTTAACCTATACACAACTGTGGCACATCTTAATTTCCTCCATTTTTGTATGTAGGTATTTATTGCTTTAAGATGCTAATTTGGAGATTGTTTGTATGCAGTGGAATTTGAAATGAATGAACTGAACTGGTTCAACCCCGGGGAGAGCTCCACCCCTTGGGTGCCATGACAAGTGTTACAGACTTGATTAAGACTTAGTTAGTGTACTTCTGTGATCTCAGCATTTGGCATTAAAAATCACAACTTCACCTTCAATGCAACAATTTTAATATGATATCATTGACAGGGTGGTGCTCTGCTGTCATCAACAAGTGGACCAGGCTATCATGTTATGATACCAATAATTACATCATACAAAACGGTACAGGTAAGAAACATGATATTCCTCATATCAGCCAATCAGAAACTTTCTAAGCTAGATTAGTATTGTATGTTGAACATAACATCAGATCCCTTGCCAAATGGAGTCATGGGCAGTGAGACTTGATGTTCACTGGGAATCATTAAATGTGTACAATTATTTCTGCAGGCTCCTTGAGTCCTAATGCTTATAGGGCCTGGGATATACTGTGGGGATGGAGAATTTCCAGAACTCATATGCAGTTCTGTAATAAGCCAAATCGCTCTAAGCTGTTTTGACTGTTAGGAATAGATTAAACAAATTAAGAATCATAAAACTATATAAAAAATGCCAAATGCAGGTCAAGTCCCATTTCAGGAAGATATGATTTTAAATGTTTGATATTTCAAGGGGCTTAAAATTGATGAATTTTGTGGCTGGAGTAAAGATGCCCATGGCTTAAGGATAGTTCAAAGGGCAAAACAGAAATTTTGGCATGTTTTTGAGCTGTCATATTGTGAGTTCTAATTGAAGCAATAAGGGAATTACATTACATGTCCATTTGGTGGATAGTAGTAAAGAAAGTTCTGAGGTTGTAGGTAACATTCAATAGCACTTTGGATCTCTTTCAGCTCCTCTACTTAAAGTCTGTCTTGCTATTTAGTTTGAGTTTCATTATTCTCGTTTAGACTACACTACAAACAGACCAAATCAATAATGTGCCATGTGGAACAAGGTATGCTCTGTCCCTTTAATAGCCTGTAGTATGCAAAATGATTTCTGCTGTTTGTTCATGAAGTGCAATCTTTGCATTGCTTGACATAATCATGTTTGTTATATTTCTGATCATGTCATGACTTACAATATGTTGTTAACTGCAGGAAAACAGCTGTTTTTCCTTTTAGTGCATTGTTTCCTGGAAGCACCCATGAACTGTCCATTGCCAAAATTGAGCAGACCCCAGCTGACACTTCATGACAAAGGTTATAAGTTTTCTCCAAGTAGAGAAGTGTCCAAAGCAGATGGTTGAGACTAGGGCAGTGATTGCCCCACAATGTTGGGGAAAACAAGGACATTTTGTCTGAAAACAATTGGTGTAAATGCTGCATTTCAGCTGAATCAACACAATGTTCTTGCCCCCATATTTTCATGAAGTGTCCACCATTATGGAAACCCTTTTAGTTTGACTGGTGGTACAACCCTGCAGCCAGCTTAAAGCTTGAACCCACAACCTGCAGAAGGCAAGCTTGCTAACCACTGAGAGCTAACCTAACTAGCCTGTGCTACACCTGGTTAAAAACAGACTCTAACAGCTTTCTGTAAGTGAAAAGACAAAAAATCAAACATTGGCAATTAATCAGCAGCTATGACACATTATCATTTCAGTGGTGGTGTGGTGATCTACTTTGACAGAATAGAAGTTGTCAATCAACTACAATCAGATCATGGTATGTCAATTTCATATTCGCTTCATTGCTTCATCAAGTCTGTTACGGTAGATTCATCAACTTTATCTTGATTTCTTATTTCAGTCACCAGGTGAGTAACAAAGAACAATCCCATTTGAACGGACACTGCTCCCTAAATACCTAGCAATGATATTGAAAACTATCTTATCTTATTACCAATATGTTCAGTTAGGTTCAGTAATTTACCAGGCTTTAACCAGTTTTTCCTTCCCATGGATATGGAAGATTTTCTGAAGAAAATCCCTTCCAGAAACATGCAAAACTAATAGAAATGATGAGCAAAATTTCCTTGGGTTTCCTTCCTAACAAATATGATACTTATATGTAGACATGAATTTTCATATATTTTGTCCTCTTAGGAGCATGGAATCCCCCTGAGTAGGTTATTATTGTACAAGAGGGAAGACTTCTTCACCCTCCCAAGAGGATAACACATGCTAAAATGTGCAGAAGTCATTGCCGTAAGGCATATATAAGGTTGAAATGTTAGGAGAATTTGGTTGCAATTCTGGGCACATTTGGAAGGTTTTTTGAACGGGCTTTCTCAAGAGATTCTTTATAATTTCAAAATGAAGTGGCCGATTTCAGTTTTGATTTTAATTTTAAAGTAGATTTGAACATATCTACCATTAGATTATACTTTATATCTGCTAATATCATTCTCTTTATATCCAGTGAGATGTGGCCTTTCAAGTGGGGATTTTTTATTGACTCACCCGATAGATTTCCTCTATATCAAGGAATCAAATTTTTAACTTGAAACCTTTACAACTTGAGATCATTTAAATAAAGTGCAACATTTTAAGCAAAGCGCATTATCAAGTGATGGAATAGAGTCCATATCATAGCCCTGAAGAAGTCCTGCATTGCATGGCAATACTTGTATGTATTTGATAAAACTATATTTTGCTGTTGTTTTTAATCACATTTTAGTGTTTCTACCCACTGATCATTTCATTTTTTCATGATTGCAAGCATCTTCATTGTTGGCATTATGGCCTTTCCTTTTCCAATTATCTTTCTCCTTTATTGGGTTGTTTTCTTCTTTCAGTTTTCAACATTGTGAAGAATTATACTGCTGACTATGACAAGACACTTATATTCAACAAAATTCATCATGAGCTCAACCAGGTATGTATCCATGTTATGTACAATTTGGTTTGCCTACTTTATTTTGTGCTTTTGCTTCACTTTCTCTCACTGTTCTAGACCATGCGTGCTTTTTCTATCCTCAAGGATAAACAAATCGAAGGATAAATAGTAAAGACCGGCAGCGTTTTTCTCATTCTGATAATGATTCTTGACATTATTCATAGTCAATGTGAATTCAAGGCAAATGATGTTGATTTAGCTTCACATTACATTGAGGCAAATAATACATTTCAAATGAACTGACCTCACTGTGTATTAATTGACAGTAAAAGAATGGGATCCAAGCCAAAGCCTTCTTGAAAAGAACTCTTGGATAGTATAAACTAAAAGCTATGCATCATGAAAAAGATATTTGGTATTTTCTTGTTGCAGTAGAGCATTGTTTCCATCATTTCAACAGTTTTCTCAATCAAAATTTCTATCTTTCTTGAACTGCAGTAACCTAGCCATTCTTTACAAATGTTCTGTCACTACCATTTGTTTTCAGTTTTGCAGCGTACATACACTACAAGAAGTCTACATTGATTTGTTCGGTGAGTAGTCGGGAATGCACCCTCCTGTATTTCCTCAAAACTTGCCTAATTTTTTGTAATGGAGCTCAGTTACGAAAGTATGCTTTGGAGTTCCTCCCGGTGAGTAAAAATTCCCTTTTGAAAGGCCACTGCGCCCTGAATAGCAAGGCAGTGGTAGATTCCAAAAGTTACGTGACTGAAATTGGTCGCTCCGTTTGAAATTATAAGGGGCTCTCTCGAGAATTCCCCTTCAAGACGCCGTCAATAATGGTCAAGAATCGTGATTTTATTTGCCGAATGTTTCGCCTAACAGGAGTGCTTGCACATGCTTTAGCATGTATAATCCCTTTCAGCTGATGGAAATGCCATTCCTAATGATAGGATCGGAAAATCATTTCATGCACTCTTATCCTCCCAAGAGGATAATGCATGTGGTAACACTTAACGAAATGATATTTTCTTGTTTAGATCAAATTGATGAGAATTTGAAGAAAGCACTGCAGCAAGATCTTGTCTTGATGGCGCCTGGCTTAAACATTCAGGTACTTATCAAACCAGAAACTAGAGGTAGAACCCGAAAGCCAGAAACTAGACTAGAAATATTGGTAGGGACTTTACTAATCACAGAGGAAGAAATGTGCAACAATATCTCTCACCCATGAAAATTTACTTTCTTTGCTGTTCTTTGCGAGGAGTCTATGTATGATTTGATTAAGTGTTTTAGGCGTTTTGGAGGCATTTTGCAACCGTAAAATTTCGTGTAGTCGAATTATCTCAAGTGCCCATAAGAATGTGAAAAATTTTGCAAAAATACCTCGATCTCTCAGAAAGAGAATAAGATTCGATACATTGCAATCCGTCAAGTACTCTTGGTGCGATGGTTTTTCAAAAGTGTAAAATCTTTGGCTCACTCGCTAGATACACGGAAATCGTTCTACCATTGCGTCTTTGACATTGGCTTCATGCTACTCTTATGGTTGCTTTCCTTTCCATATTTCGTATTTGTTATTATTCAGGCAGTTCGTGTGACAAAGCCAAAGATTCCTGAGACCATCAGACGAAATTATGAACTAATGTAAGTATTCTTCCCGTAAACCTGTCACGTGACTTTATCAACCATTCGATTCACAAATTTCCTCAACCGTTTTGAGGGCTGATACCAGTCATGACTACCTAGGGGGCGAATACCAACATTTTCGGACGATAAAGTCGTCAACAAGAACAGCAACAGCAGTTGTAGGAACATACATTCAATTTATGTGATATGACCGATCTTACTCCTAAGTAATTAAGATTTAGCCACATTTCGCAACCCATCCTTGAAATCAACACAATTAGTGAACGTCAATAAAGGAAAGGCCGTGAATTCAATGATTTCTGTTGGAATTTATGTTTTTAACGGTAAAAAATTCATGTTTTTATGCATTATTTCTTCTTAAAGTCCTCCAAAACTAGTCATTTAAACAACAAAAATTCTGACAAGAGAACAAGATTTTCCGACAAATAATATTCTGGGGGGCGCTCCGCCCCATCATATCACCCCCTTGGCCACGGCCGTGACCGTTTTTCTTTGAATTGTCACTCTTTTCCTCTCTTGTGAACTATCTTAGTGGGAAACTCCTCACATTCTAGTGAAGAATTTTCACTGTATCGATGCAAACTATTGAGTAAATTTTTGTACCGGCTCTCCCAACCGCGGGGGTACTTGACTAGGAAAATGATGCGTGTGGAAAACACCTCCACACACTTTATCCTGTCGTATAGAAAATGCCCCAAAAGTATACCCTTTCGCGTAACATTTCTGCCTCAAGTATACATGATCAGCTGTTCCAAAACTACTCTAAAGTGCCTTTCTATGTGATGCCCAGTTGCGTAATCATAATACCCTGTCGCATAATGTTTGTCGGGAAAAGACTCCCTGTCGCATAATTTTTGTCATGAAAAGACTCCCCGTCGCATAATTTTTACCATAAAAGGACACCCTGTTGAGCGGCACATCCCATCAAATCAAGTGTTGGAGTGCCTCCCCCGGGCTCCCAACAAACAGTACTCCTGGTTTAAGACATTTAAAGCTGATAAATTATTTGTTTTCTGTACTCAAAAGTTCAGAGATTACCAAGTGAAAAACCTTACTTTGAGCTATGCTTTTTAAGGAACTTGACAATCTTGCCTGAGAGCCAAAAGCTCAATATTTCTTATTACCCTTGAATTATTTGATGACAGTGTGCGTTTCTTTCTATGATTTGTGACCAAATCAATAGTTTTGTTTCCCAAAGAGATTTATCTTGTAATCAATAGTGCTGTTCGCAGTATGATTCAAATCGAGGCAGAACTAAAAAGAGTTAAACTTGCTAATTTTTTACCCAATCAGGAGACCTTCTGTATCTTGGAAAATAATTTGGTCGCTATTCAAATAAGACGAACCATTTGTGGTTCGACACCGCAGTTGTCCTTCATTGCCACTTTGTTGTTTTGCGGAGGATGAAGTTATTTGCTACTACGGAGGAGCTAGTGAAGACTTCCACTGCAGAAACTTTAATTTTTCTCCGCAGCAGTAAATACACTGAAACACACCTGTGGTTTCTAACTACGCATGGATAAACATTGTGATCTACTTGCCAAAAAAAGAAATTAGAAGATCGGCCTTGCCATCAAATTTTGGTAATGCATCAAACAAGAGTAAAGCCCTGTTTATATGGGGAAAAACACCTCACTTGCCAGACCCGTGGCTGACAGGCGAGGTAAATTCCATTCACTGTTTATATGAGAGTTTTCACCTCACCTGTCAGCCCCGGGACTGAGAGGCGAGGTGGATTAAAGTCTCTTCCATGAAATCAAAATGAACTGACCAATGAGAATCGACGAATGTTTCATTTATATGGAAAAATTTCACTTCACCTAGGTGAGATTCCACCTCTGGTGAGGTGCGATTTTACTATATCGGTGGTGTTACGTTTGTCTTGTAAACGCAAAGTGAAAAATACAAAGGATTGTCTTGGAAGGTGGAATCTCACCTCTCAGCCCCGGGTCTGGCAAGTGAGGTTTTTTTCCTCATGTAAATAGACCCTAATTCTCTTTGGATAGCCAATGGGAAATTTATTCATTATTTTTATATATCATCGCCGTCATGTTTATTATTTACTTAGTAACTATCATTAGTAATTTATTTATTATTTTTTTATTTATTTACTGTTTATTTATTCATTTTTAATTGAAGGGAAGGAGAGAAGACAAAGCTGTTGATTACAAACCAGCACCAGAAAGTCGTGGAAAAAGAAGCTGAGACAGAAAGGAAGAAAGCACTCATTGGTAAATAAATCCTTGTTATCTTCAGTTAGTTAGGACTTATGATTTGAGACAGATCGGAGAAGGGAAACATGCAATTGCAAAATGTTAAGATCATGATTATGTTATCTTTATCATAGCATATCATGTTGTATTATATCATATTGTATTGCAGCGTAGCATAGCATAAGTTTCTTTTTCTCGTGAATAGTTGTTGTAAATTAGTTCAAATTGTCGTTATACAGTAGAAGGACGTGGCACAGCATAGGTTTCAAATCTTTAAAAAGTTGGGTATAAAATTCTATGGCCTATTTCTTTGAACTGAACGGCCTCAAAGAATGTTGAACTATTTTACAGTAAATCTGCCGTTGGACTTTTCTGAAATTTTCAATATTTTCTGAATTATGGTGTGTTTCTTCTTTTTTCAGAATTCAAGAAAGTTTTTGAAAAAAACTTTTAACTATCGTAATTTCTAAACCTGTTGACGAAAGATCAAACAATTTTCGAGAAAACCATAGTTTATGGATGCCTACAATATGGTAGCAATCAAACTCTTTCACTCATCTAGTTCTTGCTTTAGAAATTTGATAACGCCACATCATGAGATGAGCTGAAATATAAAATAGGCTGTAATTTCGACAAATATTCAAGATTTCAGAAAGGCCAACGATAGAATGATAGAAAAGTGGCTAAAGTCTCTGTCAAGTCATTTAGTTTTTAGAAATAGGCTATTGAATTTTACACCCGCCTTTTCACACCGATTTGAAGCTTTCGAACCAACAGCTAGAGCGTAAGAGAAGTTTAAGCATGGCCCATGGCTTGCTTATGATGTTTGGGGGTGCAGTTGGTTAATCCCCTGACTTTGCACCAGAACAATCAGGTGAAAAAAGGGACTTAAACGTAATGACAAAGGATACAGACTCGAGCAGGTTTTCTCTACGTCATAGATCCCAGTACTTGAAACTAAAGCTGCTACTTCATCTTCACTTTATATCGATAAGAAATGCAATGGTTAAAAATCGTACTTCTTTGACAGAGGCTGAGAAAGTTGCTAGTGTTGCTGCAATACAGTACAAGCAAAAAATCATGGAGAAAGAGAGTATGCAGAAGATCTCAGAAATTGAAGGTACTTTCCAAAATTTTTGTTGCTTAATTTCCTTCTGGGGATCTAACAACAGGCAAAGGTAACTCTAGTAGTAGCCTCACTGCCATAAGAACCCTCAAGTTACGCTCATCCCATTGAATTGAATTGTTGTTGTTATCGCTCCACTGAGGGCCTTATGGACATAGAGCTGTAAAAACGGCAAAAAATTTCAATCGGCAACAGGATTCTGTCGCCCCGTCGTCTACCGATCAGCATGTGGCTTGGAGCAAGGCAGTTTTTGCTTTTTTGGCAAGAATGATCCTCTACCGAAGTACTGATACCTAATTTGATGGTACCGCAGTTCTAGGAAACTGATTTTCAAGGCATTTTAGACCCAGTGGTTGTGAGGAAAAAGTAGCAGATGAATTAGGCCAACAGCTACATTCTAAAGAAGAATGCGAATCGAACGACAGATTGATGCATTTTGTAGAGTGTTCGAATGTACACAGTAGTGATAGAGACTCCATCACTGCTCAATCGAACCTTTTGTGGAGCAGCAGAAAGGTTTCAAGTAGAATCAGTACGGAATTTTACCGTTTCTACAAGCGTTTGGGAATAAGCCGTAGTTGTAGCGATATCAGTTCAGGCAAACAGCGAAACTACGACATGTAATCGAGTCTACTCTAGTAGTACTTTATCAGATTTACAAAAGATTCAAGTAGAGCGTTAGAACGATATCTGTCATGCACTATGTGATTTTGATATGTTTAAAGCAAAGGATTTTCTCCTCTACAGCAACTACTGCCTTTGTCTTTCATCTTCCATGAATCAGTAACCACTAGTAAAAATGATTGAACCAAAGTCTTAAACTCTACGTTGAAGCTTATCCTTTGCAACTGGATAGAAAGTCGGACAATTGAAATTACAGCTCCTCCACAGCTACTACACTAACTGGGAGCCTTGTACGCCAAAATGAATCGAAGGAAGCCTGTCACACATTTGATCGGGTGATAAGGGCGAAACAAATGAATAGAAGAAGTGATTGGCTGATTAGTTTCAGTGGTGGTAAAAGATGTTTGCCTTCGTGCAAAGCAACGCTATCCTAAACTTCTTTATTTCATTCTTTTAGCAACAATCTGTTGTTGAGATAAATTTCAATAACGTAATCCACTAGCTTCGTTGGATTGCACAACCATAAATGGAAAGAGCATAGTCCGAACATTGCTTTCCTTGCCTTTCATTCTTTCCTTCTTTTCCCTTCCTCCTTTTACTTTCAACCTTTTTCTCTTTCGATCTTCCCCTTAGTTTTTTTCTTTGAAGAAACGAGAATCCTGTCCATTCTTCATTTTTCCTCTCTTTTCCTTCCTCCTCTTCCGCTTTCTCTCCCCTCCCCATTTCTTCCTTCGAAACAAACAACCTTCCTTCGAAGCTGCTTCGCGCATGTTTCCGCCTCTGATCTTTTTCCTCAGCTGTAGAGATCGATGAAGATCAGCCCTCCTTTATTCAAAATGCACAGTTTCATTGGGTCGAGCTCGTAAGGTGCATGACAGACTGCCTCTAAATATGTTGCTGGTTCCTTTCTAGATTTGACCCATCTTGCTAGAGAGAAGGCTTTAGCTGATGCACAGTTCTACAAAACATCAAAAGAAGCCGAGGCTAACCAGGTAAGCATCATTATACGGGACGCTGATGTAATTTCCTTGTTTACAGCTGTCATATTTTTTGAATATGTCTGCTGGTACGCTGCCTGAGAAAGCTTTGCTTATTCGTTAAAGAGACACAATTGTAAATTTGATGTGTCTGAATATCTCATCGAGAATTCTCGTGAAAGTAGAAACTTTGTAAATTTCGAAAATGTATGTAGTTGAGTTGTTTCGTACGACTTCTTGAAGTATGGGTAAAAAGTAAAAGGAAAGGAACAATGGCGTATTTATACCCTCATTTTTTCTAAGGCGCGTACGCATAGACAAAAGAAAGAAGGTGGGATAATTCTCGCACCATAAGTTCTTTTCTTAAAGCTCGATGAATTAAATTTTCGGCGATTGTGACCCTTAAAGGTACTTTCTTTTGAACAATTGACCCCCTGCAAATTTTGTGCGAGGACCTCGTGAAGGTGTTGTTGCGCCGTGTTGTAATCCACTGACTTTGCAGTCAGAACAGTCAGGCGGACGGGGTTCAAATCCCACCAGCACCTCTTAAGCGTCATGACAAGGGGTCGCGGACTCGATTAGCGCTTAGCTATTTCTGCGATCCCAGCGCTTGGCGCTGAAAACCGCAACTTCACCTTCACCTCACCCGGTCTGTTTCATCCAACATTTTCCTCAAGGAAATGGCAACATCAAAGGCCAACCAAGAGACGGCAACATATTTTTGTAATTTACAGAATGCATAGTACATCAAATACTTGCTGAAGTCCCGAGGCACCATAATCATCATCATCATCATCATCCTCACCATCGTGATCATCATCATCATTATGATCATCATCATCATAATCATCATGATCATCATCATCAACATCATCATCATCATCGTCACCCTCATCATCGTGATCATCATCATCATCATCATCATCAACATCATCATCATCATCATCATCATCATCATCCTCGTCATCGTGATCATCATCATCATCATCATCATCATCATCATCATCATCATCATCATCATCATCATCATCATCATCATCATTATGATCATCATCATCATAATCATCGTGATCTTCATCATCATCATCATCATCATCATCATCGTCATCCTCATCATCGTGATCATCATCATCATCATCATCATCATCATCATCACCATCATCATCATCATCCTCATCATCGTGATCATCATCATCATTGTGATCATCATCATTATCATCATCATCATTACCACCATCATCATCATTATCACCATCATCATCATCCTCGTGATCATCATCATCATCATCATTATTATTATCATCATCATCATCATGATCACCATCATCATCATTTTCATCGTCATCATCATCATCATCATCATCATCATCATCATTATGATCATCATCATAATCATCATTATTATCATCATCATCATCATCATCATCATGATCACCATCATCATCATTTTCATCGTCGTCATTATCATTGTTCTCCTTTGAAGTATCTTTACTTGTAGATCCTGTTAAGTATAGAGTAAACTTACTTATTTTGTATCGTAAGTTCATTTTGCATCATCTGCTGGATTTGTCATATGGTGATGTTTAAGTCTTTTTGAAATTTTAACCATTGATCGCGTGCATATTTATAACGAATATCTGCAAAAGTATTTGTTTTTGAAGCAGCCTACAGCTGCAAGCATTGATTTGCATCATCATTATTATTTCTTTTCTTAGCTGAAATTGACAGCAGAATATTTGGA
This sequence comes from Aurelia sp. 4 Dawson et al 2005, assembly GCA_964019985.1. Lineage (NCBI taxonomy): Eukaryota > Metazoa > Cnidaria > Scyphozoa > Semaeostomeae > Ulmaridae > Aurelia > Aurelia sp. 4 Dawson et al 2005. Next base: position 7,040,384 of record OZ026506.1, read on the forward strand.
ATATATCAGAATTCAAGCAGTTGCATCAAACAATAAGGTTTACTATGGAAACAGTATTCCAAATATGTTCTTGACCATGGATGAAGCTGTTGCCAAAGCTGGTAGTAAGAAGACTGTTAAAAAATCATCATGATTTTGACTTTTACAAATGGTGGGTGAGTCAAAAGATGTATTCTCTGTTTGAAAAATCATACAGCAAACATCTCACAGCCAGTCTGAATAAGTTCTACTTCTACTAACTGTCCTCTAGCTTCAGCTGAATGTCTAAAAGGGGCTGAAGGTCATTGCCACACAGGCGTGCACCTTGACAGGTTTCGTTACGAGTGCACTGAAATTTCACAAGGGGAACCACCTCAAAACAGCTCTTACTTTGCAGGAAAGTCTGATCACCAAATGGTGCGACTAAGTTCCTGAAGAGATACTGTCGTCCGAGGTCCTTTGCAGGCTGGAATGCTGATGTTTCAGACTGTTTAAGGATAGAATAGGGCCTAGGCGGAACCCATGGAACCACACTGTAATGGCCGAACTGATGGAGGAGATTTACTTTAGTTAAATTGCTCTATCAATAAAGCTACTGCATTGTGGAGCTACAATTTCGTTTTAGGCTGCACTTTATCTTTAGACTAATGCTTTTTCGTCCTTTGTTTCCCTGCGTTCCTTGGTTTGCTGATAAAGAAGATGGTTGCATTTTTTTCAATTGGAGCGGTTACCGCCCCCCCTTTACTTGTTTCCAATGAGGCATCCTCCATTCTACCTTCTCCCGACCTTCTGAATTAAACCTGCATCAAACAAAATATATTTTATTAAAAGTCAGTGCAATTTAAATTAAGACTTTCACGAGTTGGTTTTATGAATTTTCAATAAATTTTTTCAAACAGTAGATGCATGTTTATGTCTCACCGCCTCATCTAAATTAGCAACTATTTCAATGAACTGAACGTAACTTAACTGGAAAAATGAGCATTTTCCTTGAAATTTTGAAAAATTGATAGTATTGGTCATGAAGTGTTTAAGGTTAATCAATGAAATTAAATGTTCGCTTAGCCAATCGGGACTGGGCAGTTTATATATTGCCCCACAAGTCCAGACTTTTTGATACAATAGGAACAGTTTCTTTACTTGACACCTCAATTCAAAGCGATTAGCGACTGCACACAAAGGAAATTCTCTCAACCGGTAAATCAAACAAACATGGCTGCAAAAGTTACACCAAACCAGTAGGGCAAAGTCTCGCCTTGTGCAAGCGAAAGGTGGTAGTTAAGAGAAGTTATGTGACAAAAGAAAGGTAAGTGTAAAGTTCTGTCTCGCGAATTGTGTACATTTGATTCAGAAGCGGAACAGAAGGCATTATAATTCACAGTCATTTAGGGCTTGAATAAAACAAGTACCGCAAAGTTCCTGAATCAAGTAAACAAAATCTTCGAGACAGAACTTTAGATTCACCCTTCTTCTGTCGTTAAAATCACAGAACTCCTCTTAAAGCACCACCTTTCACTTGCGCAAGGCGAGAGTTTGCCCTACTGGTTTCGAAGCAACTTTTGTTGCCGTGTTTGTTTGCTTTACCGGTTGAGAGAATTTCCTTTTTCTGTAGTCACTAATCGCTTTGAATGGAGGTGTGAATTAAAGCAACTGTTACAATTGTAGTACAAAATCTTTCCTCGCTATATTGCCCGTTTTGTCACGACAATGAAAGCTAAAGACCATTAAAAACTCAGTTAAATCTGCTGTAAGGTTGGTGTTCTCCGTGGATGATCAAACCCTAACCCTAGGTTTCAATGATGATTAGGAGTATCAGCAAAGAATTTTACGTGAATCGTACAAATTGTGATACCGGCAACCGTTATTAAAACTGATACACTTGAGAACTTTGACAGGATGCCGAATAATTTGCTGTTTTTAAATAGCTCTTTGAAAATTTACAGTTGTAACTAACAATTTAATGCCACTTAAAACTTCTCCAGCATCACGAGAGACTTCAAGGATGATTTTCTGTGATCTTGTTTGGAGGCGAGATCGTTTTGTCCGAGGAACCGATGTGTCCCCCCGTGCAGTGGGTTAAAGCTCATGCGCCTCGTAGAACTTCAACTCCAAAACGCTACTGCGCATGAGCTTTAATCTACTGCACGGGGGACACATGAGTTTCCTCGGACAAAGCATATTTCGTCTCCCCAACAAGATCACATAGGAAGCACCCATGTTACTTATGCGTTGATTTCAGTGAAATTGAAGCGCACATAGTGTTGTTGTTGACTATTAGACTTTGCAGCACAAGAAGTTGTAATGCACTCACAGCACAAATAGACATTTTAATCAGTAGTATATTCAAAATTGAGTTATTTTCTAAATGTTCTAAGTTTCTGACTGAACAGTGGGGCTCCTAAGAGAGCCATATTTACCCAGGGCCCTTTGCGGGCGTGCTGCAATAGACCTTTAGCTATTCTGACGAGAATCAGAATCGAACGAGATTGTGTCACATTTTATAGAATTTTCGAATGCGGACAATAGCGATAGAAGCTCTAACGCCACTCGATCGAACCTCGCCTATAAAAATGGAAAGAAATAACGCTCGATCCAGGCTCTCTTCTAAAATAGCTAAAAGGTCTATTTCAGATTGTCTTAATTCTAAGTCAAATTTAGCTTGAGCGAACAATGGGGGCCCACACACTGCCGTATTTTGAAGGACAAGTCCTGGGTTTACAAGATTATTGTCAAAAAGCAACCTCGCCAACTGCCGAACGCCAGTCGTGAGTTTTTTCCAAGTTTGTGACATCTCCAAGTATTGTAAATCTGTAAAAGAATTTTCATAAGTTAAGCCAGATTTCATTGCCATTTTGTATTTTGTACGAGTGCACGACAAAGAGGCTGGCAGTGTGAACGGAATATTATCACATTTGGGAGCCTCTTTCACGCCGAACTGAAGTGAGGTCGTAGACAATGACGTGATTTCGCTCATTTCGCAGATTGAAGTACGCAGTTTCCGCAGAGAGAGAGAGAGAAAGTTTGAAAAAAGCACTACACACCATTCACAACAGTGTAGTCTTTCAAATTAGATATACCAACCCCAGACTTGTGATAGGAAATTTTGACTTGGCTATCAGTTACTGCAGTGTTAATCCGTATTTCTTTTCTGCTACGACCAAATTTGATTCTCGGACAGTCTTGAAATTGTAGCGTCCCTGCAAAGGACCCTGGGTGATAATTGCTCCTTAACAGACAAATCCCGGATTTCTCTTTAAGTTGCCAGCCACTGAGCTGTGCATTAGGCATTGCAGCAGGAGGTAAATTTAAGTGCACTAGACTTGCTCCAAGTCTATTCCGAGTTATATCAGCACTAAGGAGCATAGTTACTTCTGCGGGGGCGTAAACCTTGAAGAGGTAGGTTTACGCCCCCGCAGAAGTAACTACGTTCCTTAGTGCTGATATATCTCGGAATAGACCATAGGTGATCAAAACAGACGAGGGTAGGACAACGAAAAGGAAGAAAGACTACGGGTGCGAGGAAACAAGAAAGATGTTTATCTGTTTATTCTTCAACCACAAAATGTATAAATAAATCATACTTGTAAACTTTATCGTTGCTTCTTTGTGCTTTTCCCTCTTGCAGTCTCCGATTCAAATCAAAGCAGAACATGGCCTAAGTTTGTTTTCTGTAAAAGTGAGGTTGTCCTTGTTTGCAGTTTTGTGAAGTAGCGGCGCCAAACTGAGATTGCAAGAGGGAACGGCACACAGAAGCAACGATAAAGACACAGGTATGGTTTGTTTATACATTTTGTTGAAGAATAAACATATAGGCACGTTGTTTCCTCTCACCCATGGAAAGACATTAAATTTAAAACGATCAACGAAGTCAAAGTGGTTTCGCTTGGGAGACGACACTGGGCTATTTAGCGCATTGTATTTGACGTTAGGGGTCGATGAAGCAGCGGTAACACAAACCGCCCATGTCCTCGTTTTGTTCGATATTTGGACTGGATCATGAAATCTCCATTGCTTTTGAGTTCATATTTTATCCGTCACAGACAAAAATTCTGTCCCACCAGTTCACAGCCTCTCTTGCTCAAGTTTCAGTACTTGAGTCAGCAAGTGGGTGTGTGGTACAATCCCACTTTCACGGATGCTTCATTCAATGAGGCCACGGTTGGCCATGGAAACTGCAGTTAATGATTCTTACAAATGGCTGACACTTGACCCATGTTTCTACCAATCATAATCATGTACAAATTTAGACACAGTTGGATGAATTGATCACTTCGGTTGCTCAAAATGGTGACAGATCAGGTCAGATCAATCAGATCAATTTCGTCAATCATCCACTTATGGCTATCAGTAAAAGCCAAATAAAATGCAGAATAGGGACTGAGGGAATGGGTGAACAGAATCTGAGAACAGGGACTAAAGGGATTCAAGTAGCTGGGAAATGACAGAAACTGTATGATATATTTTCGTAATGAGGGTATGGCAGACATTGTGATGCATTAACAAGGACAGATTTTATAATACAATAGCGTCAGTTGCTTTGGTTCACACCTTAATTCAAAGCGATTTGCGAATGCAGACAAAAGAAATTCTCTCAACCAGTAATTCAAAACAAACATAGCCGCAAAGTTGCCCTGAAACCAGTGCAGCATGCAAACTCTCGCTAGGTGTAGGAGAAGGATAGTCTTTAAGAGAAGTTATGCCCTTATAACGAAAAAGAAGGGTAGATCGATACTTCTGTCAGGAGCTGAGAAGTAACTGTTTACATTTGAGCAATGAATATGCAAGAATTGTAGTGTCTTCTGCCCGGCTTCTAAATAATTTGAACGAAATCCGCGAGACAGAACTTTAGATTTACCCTTCTTCGTTGGTCTTAAGAATATGACTTCTGTTAAAAACCTCCTTCGTCCACACCAAGTGAGAGTTCTTGCAGTACTGGTTTTTGAGCAAATTTTGCGGCCGTGTTTGGTTTGATTACTGGTTGTCGGTTGAGAGAATTTCTTTTGTCTGCATTCGCTCGCTAATCGCTTTGAATTTAGGTGTGATCCAAAACAACTCTTGCTATTGTGTTATGAAAACCTTCTCTTGTTTGATGCATTTAGTTCCAAGTGGAATTGACTATTCCTGGACCTTTTAGCTATTCTAAGAAAAGTCTGGATCGAGCTGTATTTTTAAACATTTTATAAAAAGCTGCACCCTGGGTACCAGACTCTCCCAGGAAAGAAAATCTTTCTTTTTGAGAGAATCTAGAAAATCTTTTCGTGTTTGAGAGAGTCTGGTACCCAGGGAAAAGAAGTTGAAAAGTTAATCTGTAAGAAGCTGAATCTACTGTATAAGAAGTTGCAAAAATGAATCTGAGAACCGGGGAAGCATATTTTAGGGAAGCTAAAAAATGAATCTTTAAGTAGAATACACGTAGAAAAGTGAATCCGAGAAGGGAAGTTCTGTTTGGCCGTAATGGTACAGCCATGGTTCTCCCCTTTAATCTCATTTATTAACAGTCGTCATCAAATTCTCTCTGTCATACTTAAATCCAAACAAAACATGAAATTCTTAACGTTACTTTTCAGTCTTTCAATGCTTGACATATTTCTACGTCAAAACGTTTTTGTGAGCAGTTTGCTCAATATAATTGGAAACTGTTTCCAGATCTATCATTTCATTCATCTTAACTTATTACAGTTGAAAGAATTTGTGGAATCTCAACAAAAAGTTAAAAGGTCACTCTCACAATTTATGTGGTTTACGAAACCAGTTGCTCATTGTTACATTTCGCTTTGTTTCTCGCTGACGATTCTCGATATTTTTGCCCAAAATAGCTCTTTCATAAGCTTTTATATTAAAGGAAGTGAATGGGAGTACTCTTAGCTCTACCCCGCCCTACTTTTAGGGAGGAGTGCAATTATTTGTCATCGACAATTTGTAGTGCCCTCGGTATTTCTCTTTTAAGGGTGTCCGTGTATCACTTTTCTGAAAGGGCGTGCGTATGAAATTTTTTGAAACAATTGGATTTTTATGGATTTTTAGGGATTTTTCCATTAGTGGTAGGACACAATTGGGTTGGTGCGTAGCTTGAAATGCGATAAAATTGTCTTCCTTGACAAGGTAGCCGTTCTCAGCCCTTGAATTGCAGAGCTCCGTCACACTTGCTTTTCAGAATGTTTTGGCCTAAAGGCGACGTTTGGCACCTCCTGCGTATTCTTGTCCTATGCAGACGCAAGAGATACCAAAGGTCGACTTCAGGCCAAAACATTCTGAAAAGCAAATTTGACAGAGCCCTGCAGTTCAAGGGCAGAAACTATGGCTGAGAAAGGCTGCCTTGTCAAAGAAGACAATTTGATCGCATTTCAAGGTAAGCAGTGAATCTAATCCTATCTAATTCAACACAAGTATGTCCTACCACTCATGATTGCTCTTTAAAAAAAAGGATTTTTACCAACGGTGTATGAGATTTTTACTTATTTTCTAATTCATTTCATTCAACCGAAAATGACTTTATTTATTAACTAAACTACGATACACAGGTAGTAGTGAGGTGAGTCTTGCAAGATTCATCCCTCATTTCTTCCAGCCTCTGGATACATTTGAAACTTTTTGTACTAACACTAGCTGTTTGTCGATTGTTGTAACAACTAAGTTTTCATTCATTTTGCGCTACAGCCTAGCCTATTAAAGTCAATTCATTTTGAAATCCAGGAGGGTTTTAGCAACCTACAGATAAAACTAATACGGAAATAACTAAATCCCCCTTTGTAACTGAAACATTTGTACGGTGAATCTGCCATTCATCATGTGCAACACAAGTTGCTTTCAGAAATAATTCTTTTGTTTATTAACACACAGGTTACAGCGTATGATAGTGGTAGAATAAAAACAAATGTTGTACACAACCTTTGTTTTCTTTCTTATTGCCGTTCTCTGAGTTATGATGCCCATCCTGCCTTCTTACTCCACCAAAATATTAGGCCCATCAGTCGACCTCAGTCAGACCCAATCCTGCGTTTTGTCGTGGAGGTTTGGGTCTTACTGAGGTCGGCTGATGGGCCTAAATATTTTGGTGGAGTGAGTAGGAAGACAGGATGGGCATCATAACTCAGAGGACGGCAATAAGAAAGAAAACAAAGGTTGTGTACAAAATCTTTTTTATTCAACTACTATCATACGCTGTAACCTTTGATTAACAGAATGAGCTGTGCAGTGTGCAAAGTGTCAATGGTTTTGCATTCGACTACAAAGGCACACCCAAACTCTGAGAAAGTTTTGCTGTTGTTGCGATAAGTGGAACAATTTAATGAGCCTACAAATTCCCTTTCGCTGGAATGATTCGTTTTTCCCACCATAAGGACCGTCTCAGAAATTAATTTTTGTCCCATAGTGCGCTATTAAGCTTCAAAAAAACTCAGAAATGAGATCAGTAGCAAAGAAAATTACATTTGCCGAACTTTGAAAATTCTTGAAGATTTCCCATGTTCTAGGTTCAGTTTCGGACAAAAATAGGTACAGGTATTCTTTAGATAAGAAACTCAGCTTTTAGATTGCCAAAAATTAAGAAACTCCAGTACCGAGAGAATATAATTGATCTTTATATTTCGATGAGGGAGATATTTGACCTATTTTGTATTTCACATGTTTCCAGTATCATTACTCAAAGGAAAGTCAAGTCGAAGCATTTTAAAGCCTCGGAAAAGCTTAAAAAATTTGTGTTATAATGTTCATGATGGCACAGTCAGTTAAAATGAAGATTGCTATGGAACCTTTGAGAAATTCGTAAGAAACTTCGAGTACTGAAAATTTGATCATTTTTAAGGAACTTTCAGTGGGTACTAGCCTAAATTCTTAGTCTCTTATAAAAAGTACGGGTATTTCGTTTTATTACAGTGACAATGATACATTGTGTTGGTATTTCAAGTTGAACGATTTCCCGTCATAGCGGATACCACAATGCTTGACCTCGGAAATATAGATGACTTTAATTGGGAAACAGAACACACCAAGAAAACACATAGTTGTCTCAGTAAAATCCACAGCTTCCCGATTTCTGAAGCACAGAATAACGTTAGGTTTATCTCATTATGTGGAGAACTTGCTTGGAGCAACATGAACTTTTTCCCATAACGTATCAAGAAGGAATTTCAAATAGTCCACTCCAGAAGCCTTCTGGAAACAGTTACGCTTTTAATCCATCTTTCCTTTGCTTGGGACTAAAGGAAGAAGGGGACTTTTTGAGAATTGGAAGGACGCTTTATACCTTTAAAAGGCCGAGAAAAGGGATTTTGAGGTTCAAATAGGCCACAACGGCACTTTCTAAAATTACAGGGGCAGGTTTCCCGCTTTAATCGTTGCTCTTATAAATATATGGAACCCTGTGTATATTTCCAGAACGTCCCCCCCCCAAACACAAACAGACACATACACGCAGAGTCATTCATAAAGTCTTCGCGTTTACGTGCCTTTTGCCTGTTATCTCGTTTAGCTTTCTTAGACTCAACCATTTTAGGCTCAAATTGGGGTATAAAGGTTCATTAGACTCTGTAAATCTGTAAAGTACGTAGGAAGGAACAGGAGGAGGCAGCCTGCTTTCCTCCTACTCCAAATCATTCCTGCTTTGTAGGGATAAACTTGTTTTTCTTTCCATGCAGAGAAACATGTTTGTGTGGTATGTGTATGTTTATCCAAGAAATCGCAAATCGAAAATTGTCAAATGTTTTTTCCTGAAAGCCAAGTCTGTTAAAAATCGTTTTGCTACTCATTTTAAGAGCCTATCGTACTTCATCTTTCAGCTGGTTTGATTTTTTACGACACGCTCTAAAACTCTGTCTGTTGCTATCACATTAAAGTCTACTTTAGAACCGCAAAGGATCATGATTAACTATGATTCGTTAACAGGGCCTAGCGCGAAACTGAATTCCCAATTGGATATGTTTTATTGCCCTAAGTAAGATTCGTGCTTACTGTTCTTATACAAGCCTTGTGCATCAAAAAACAAGTGGTCAGACAGCACAACATGAATTCATGAATCTTTTCATCGTCTGTGGCTTTCTGTTCTGGCCTACAAGCTCCCTCGCTGCGATGCTTTGTTTGTGCGCCTACGTAGAGTTGTCGTGGCAACAGCTCAGGCAGCATGCTCAGCCGCACCCCCGAACTACATTCAGTGTGTTTTATAACCCGTATTCGTGAAAAGCCAGCCTTCCGGGGGGGGGGTACATGACTTGAAGATGGACGGGGGTCCGCCGCCCGTTTCTCAGAAAGCTACCATCTTCTAATTACCAACAGTTGCCGTCGTACCCACTTTTATGATGAATTTTGGTGGAAAACTAACCATTTTTGACAATTTTTTGCCATTTTCTGGAAAACCCACCCATGTTTAAGGAAAATGTTCCGAATAAGATACTCTTGTTTAGAGAATTTCGGACCCAAAAAACCACCCATATGGGCGGCACATACACGTACCCTGCCTCAACATATTATGTTACCCCCCCCCCGGGCCAACCTTGGCAGCCTTTTCCATCAGGAAAGATGTTCGCACAATGAATAAACTGTAAATGTTTGATCGAATCTCAACAATATTTATCATCTATCAAATAACTAAGAACTAAAGAACTGGCAATTCAAATATGTGCTCGAAATGGGACGGATTTGCTAATTAACACAAATGAGGCATAAGGATGACAAAGCTTTTATGTTCAAGTTTAGAGGCAGTGGTCCCGTCCCAAAGTGTATGCGCCGTTATAACATTTTGTTGAAAACGCTTGGTAAGTACGGAGCCCATGTCATAGGGCCTAACATTAATAAGTATGCAAGGTTGAGATTTATAGTTCAATTGTTCTAGACAAGACTTGCGACGATGAGTCCCTCATATCCCTGCGGTAAACCATGTTCAACAGGGACTCATAATGAAAACGTGAAAGGACTGACCCTATTTTCTCCTTACCGTCAATGGGATCATGATGGAATCATGGCTTCGAATGTCGAATCCCATGGAAATGTTATCTGTTCTTCAATAGCATCGAAAATTCTCACATCATCCATAGCCATATTGGGCCTAAATAGGGTCAAGTTTTTCAGAGTAATGTTGAGTCTCTTTTGACCGAAGTGAAATTATCAAGTCAAAGGAACACAGGGAAACAAGAGAATTTAGGTTAAGTGTTGTTTGAGACTTCCAAAATTCAATTTTTTTAACATGTAAGTTTCAATATTTCTTCGGACTTATTGAATGTGTTAAAAACTTTCTCAATGAAACTCCATGTGTACCAAAACTTTATGATCTTCAAAGGAGTTTTTGATCTTGAAGGACACAGAATGAGCGAACGAATCAATGATTTTATAGGCTTTTAAAATTTTGGATATGTCTTCGAATTGTTTTGGAATTTTTTGTCGTACTACACAACACCATGGCCCTCAAAGAGCTACTGTCAACCCGCCCCCCCCCTCCGGGGTTCCTGCGTCCAGTAGGCATCTAAAATTGAAATCTTATTCTTCCATGAGCGAAAGGACACCCAGTGTGTAGCAGTTTGAAATTAATATGAGAGGCGAGCCACCTTAATTTATAGTTTTCTCTGTTTTGATCTTATTTTAGTAGTGAGCCACCTTAAGTGCAGAGCCACCTTACTCGTAAAGAAGGTGGCTCACTGCTGAAAAAATTTCAATATTACGAAACGGTGAAAGATGGTTGTATACCAAGTAGAAATAAGTTCAAAACACAAAAAACAATAAATTAAGGTGGCTCGCTTCTGATAGAAATTTCAAACTGCTACACACTGGGTGTCCTAATGGTCATGGTTATTCTGGATCACAGTGGCACCCCTTTCGCCTGCGAAAGAAAGGAGACGTTTTTAATAACTTTCAAAGTTCAGTGACACATAAGTCTGTGGTCATGACTGTTTCGCTTTCTAGAATTGACATCCATTGTTTTCTTTCCCGTTGGTACTTCGCCATATGTCCTGTCTCCACCATGCAAGTTATTGCAGTCCCTTTGAGCAGAAGACTGTCACTTGTTGCACGCGGCTTCTCTTCACCTTGGCATCCGTCCTTGTTTCGCAGTTTCGTTTCACCTTCAGCGTTAGTTTGATGCTCATTCCGTAAATACACAGTAGGCCTAACACCGGCCCATTTCTCACTTAAACTGCGACTGATCTTTCGGCCTGTTCTCTTCAATATCGAGCCGCGTTTAGCGTTCTCCTTAGGGTTCATATCTTCTGCTTGCTCACTTTTATGTGCTCCTCCCCTTTCCTGAACGAACTTCGATTCATCAGTTGTTTTAGATCCTTCTGTTTTCCGTAGGCCACTTCTTGCCAATCCGTTCTCCTCTCCACAACAGTTCGCGCGAAAATCTTCGTCATCATACGGAATCCTCTCCCGCGATGGAAAAATGTCCTCCACTTTGCCAACTAAAAATGCTGGAAATGAGCTACGTTTGTCAATATCCTTCCTAAAATTGCCTTCAGAACAACCGTTCCGCAATTTGGCGATCCGTGGAATCGATTCCGGGCCGAGAGTTTTACTTCGTCCACTTGACCGTTTCCGTCGTTTTTCCGAACGCTTCTTACAGTCATTACCATTCTCTATCATTTGCTCCTGCGAATTCCCTTGAAACAGCATTCCTTTTCTGTGAATATCATCGGAATTCGTTGCCATGTTTTGCTGCGATCGGGAAATTTGCGTTTCCGTGTTTGAATTTTTCGCAGAGTTCTTCGAAGGCCGTTTCGTGTGGAATGAAAACGAACGTAAAATTTTACTTCTCCCCTTTTTAGGAGCATCTAAATCGTTCTTTTCTTGCTTACAATGACTTGAATCTTGTTTACTTTCAGCCATAATCGTGGCAGGGTTATGCGTTTTGCTTCTGGGGAGAGATTTACCCTTGAAAACCCTGTGTGCTATCTCGGGTTGTGATGTAGTCAAACTGTATGCTGCGAAGGCTTGCTTTTTGATGAAAATGGATAGCGTGTTTAGTAACAAAGCGGCGACATCCCTGTTTTCATACAAAAAGCCAACATGTTCGCTAAGATCAGCTTGTGTATTGATAACATGGAAGCTTGAATTCGGTGCATATACATGACTCTTTTCGGACATTTTGAACATCCATAATAACCGTAGATCCGTTACATCAAATAGCGTCAGCATCAAATCGTTGCTATGCGAATCGTAAACTAGGGTTGTCAGTCCACTAGCGAAGTAGACCCAGTCTGGGGATGTTTTCCCTTCAAAGTCGATAACTTTGGAGCATCGTGAAATGTAAAGTTTGCTGCGGCAAGGTGCAACAATTACTTTCTTTTTGTCGTCGTATTTTTTGCGAATTTCGTGGCACGCATGATGGATCTCATGGCTCTCCGTTAGCATCTTGTTATGAAGTTTGATAAAGATCTCTGCAATGAACTGAGCTTGTAAACTGTGGTAAATAAGTGTGCGAAAATCCGCGAAAGTTTCTTAGAGCTTCTGCTGTGTTAAATCTACTCCACTGCTAGTTTACTCCATGCTGAGTTTCTCTTGATAGTGTATGAAAAGATATTGACGAGTTTATGAAAAGGTATTGATAAATAAATGTACGAATAATTGTGCAACGAAGGCGTCAATATTTCCCCCGTAGCGTCTTCGTTGCTGAAATGAAACTAGTGAGATCCAATTGTCCTTTTGTGCAAGATTCACACTTCTTAGTTCATGTAAGTTCTTGTTAAATAAATGTACAACTTTAAGGCGTCAATATTTCTCCTGTTGTGTGATTTCCTTTCTTTGTTGCTGAAGAGGTATAACGAAGATCTAACGGACCTTTTGTGCAAGATCCACGCTTCTTAGTTCGTGTAATTTCTTGGTGTGCAGTTCTCTCTGTACTAATAAATATATATAAATAACTCGTCAATATTTTTCCCGCAGTTTAGTTCTCCTCGTGTACCGAATTTGAGTCCTGCTCGAGTTCACTCTCCTCAGACAAAACATTTCAAACAGCTGCCAAACCTTATCATCCTCTCTCCCATCTGTCGTTCGAATGAAGGAGATTTTAAACAAACACTGCTATGAAACCACGTCACTGCTTTCAATGACACGAAAGTTCTTCACCTTTCTCCATCACTATGTAATCCTAGTTCCTGGCTGTGGTTTTTATTTCCAATGAAAACAAATTCTTTCCAAGTCTCTCGTTCAGTGTCGTAAATCGTAAGTCAGCGTCACACGACTTTCGTGAGCAAAATTTCGTCATAATGAGTCGATAAAAATCATCCTTGAGAATTTACTATGATTAAACGTTAAGCCCGTCTGCTAATCCTAATCCGATCTTAAACTCTAAAAATGTCCTCGAAGAGAGTTCTTGCCAATCTTACGCCAGTGGAACGTAACGACTCTTTCTTGAAAAAATTTTCGTCACGAAATCTCGGTCAATAGTTAACTATAATCATAGTTAAACCTTTCTTCAGATCTTTGACCAAATTTTCGATTCTAAAATGTCCTCAAACAAATTTCTCCTCTGATGTGGAAATTCAGCGTCACGATGTTGCCTTGATCAGACAGCCTCAAGAATTTAATGCAGTCAAAGATAACTTCTTCTAATTTCTTTTTTTCATCCGATTTCAAGTCGGACAATTCTCAAATCTAAATTCCTTCTGATTCCAATTTTCATTGGTAAAGAATGAAGCTTGTATATTCCCTGTTATTGTACTTGTAGCTTTCTGACTAACATTAAATTAATTTGCTCCCACTCTGCCTGCAGGCCGCCGGCCAGTCCCATCATTGAATCAAAGCACAGTGTGGACTCGAATTTCACCGAACAATGTTTTTTATTTTCTCGCATCAGTCACAGTCAGGGCAAATAACTTCGGTGTTTGCAAACTTTTTCAAAAAATAACTAGACACCGTAACTTTTTGAAAAGGACAAAAGGCAAACCCACAAGGATCTGTCCGTATTCTTTATATGTTAGTTCAATCAATTCCATGGGGCATCTTTGACCATCAAGTAAACCATTCTGCGGCTTTTTTGTCCCACCTCTGATCAACCCGGGGGAGCAACTTGGTCTGGAAAAAAGTCTGGATCGAACGGCAAATCACTCCAAAAGTCTCGTTCCCTATCGTCAAAAAATCGTAAAAGGTCTTCCATAGTCACAGAAATCTCAAAGAATTTTGAAAGCCTAAAAATCTTCAAAAAATCCAAGAAATCCCAAATCCCAAAGAAAATCCTGAAAACATTCGAAAATCACAAAAAATCCCATAAATCTCAGCAACTAAAAGTAATGATGCAAATTCTCACAAAGTTTATCGACAGCACCTTGGAAATCATCCAAATCGTTCCCTTGCAAATCATTCTCAATCAATCTTAAAAAATCCTTTAAATCTCAGGATAGATCTCGAAATCTTCGACAAGTCCGAGTGACTGTTACCTTGTCTTTTGCAACTTACACGTTTTTTATATAAGAAACTTGGATCAGGCCATAGTACTAAAAGTTTCTTAATTTCACATGAAATTTTGTCCATTTTAGTACTAAAAGTTTCTTAATTGGTTTCTTATTTTTTGAATGCAGAATTATCAATGTGGTCGCTATCATTGCGGTAGATATGTTTCTTGACATTTACAGTATCATAAAGGGATAAACAGTGTTCTGTTATGTTGAAAAGAGAAATGGTTCGATAATATTGCTCAAGAATAAAGGTTCAACGATCTATTTGCTATAATATCCAGACTTTTAACTTTGAAAAATCTCTTAGTACTTCTCCGACATAGACCATCTTAGTACTAGTTTCTTATAAACCAGTTTCTTATATAAAAAAAACGTGTACTCTAAAATCTCGTGCCCAATTTTGGAGTGATTTGCCCCCTGGAATTGAAGTGTTCTATTGAGGAAACGCAGTAGTTCTTTTTTCTACAATAGGTTTGTCGAGGGGCATTTCACTCCTAAGAATCGTACACTTTTGGCAAGATTCCTTTTGTTTCTAGAAAAATCGTTTTGTTCTGAAAAATCTCGTACGCTTCCTGGAATGAGTGAAGCATCCCTTGACTTTTATTCCTCCTTGTATCCCTGTGTCCTACATCCCTTGTGACCTTGTGAATGAGTCACGAGTCACCCAACTGCTGCGTCCTCTCCAGTCCAGTTTCGTTACTTCATCATTTTTTTTTTTTGATACTTTATTTATCGTTGGATACATAATCTAGCTTAATCATAAATAGATACAATCAGCTAATTGATACCAACTAACAGAACAACAACAGCTAAGAATATACATAAACTAAAACATGTTCATAGACTAAGATGATAAGTACATATTAATTTAAGTGATGTATCCCAAGTTTGGTATATACTGGGTGCATAATTTGCAGGAACATGGAATCGTTATTTGTTTTATTTGTCTTTTGAAGATTTGTAGATTGTTTGCGTTTCTTACTTCGGTGGGTATGTTATTCCAGATCTGACTACATCTGTAAGAAACTGTTTCAGTTCCATAAATGACAGTGTTTGGCTTTTTAGAAGAATATGCTTCATTTCTGAGGTCATATGAAGATTGGTGAAATTTGAAAATGTCATTCAAAAAATCTGGATTTTGGTTAATTTTTGTTTTATACATTTCAATGGCTAGTCTTTGCAAATTTTGTTGATGTATTGTTGTAGCATGATCCTTTGAGAGCAGAACTTCAAAGGTGGAATCATAGTCATTATACGCCACCCTTAGTGCTCTTTTGTGGACATTATTGATTAAATTATTCATTTTCCGGCTACAAAACATCCAGACAATGGGGCAGTAGTTAAAATAGGTAGTGATAAATGTTTTCATCAACAATTTTCTTTTGTCTATATCTAAGTAAGGTGCTATTCTGGCCAGAGCGCTTATCTTCTTCCCAGCTTCATTACATATCTTTTTTATGTGATGGTCAAATTTTAGATGATTGTCCAGTGCTACTCCTAGTAACTTTTCTTTATCAGTGTTTTTAACTGAATGGTCCCCAATTCTTATTTCAGACTCCCCACTTTTTGTCCTCTGTGGTTCTATAATCATATATTTACATTTCTCTTCATTGAGAAGCATGCAGTTATCTTTGAACCACTTGTTTAGTGTGCTTATCTCAGATTCAAGAATTGGGATTATAGTGTTGATTTTTTGCCCTTTTGTCCAAATTGTGTTGTCATCAGCATAATTACATATTTGACTTTTGTTTATGAATAGAAAGATATCATTAAGGAAAATGTTGAACAGCAATGGTCCCAAAACGGATCCTTGTGGAACTATGTCATCCCTGTCATCATTGCTATGCAGCACTACATAAAGTTATGTATGGCAGCTATTAGTAAAACTAAACTAAAATAAACTAAATTAGACTTTAAGAACAACTAAACTATAATCAACGGAAACATAAGGAACATGAACGGTAATATATGAATAAATTGAAAGAGAAAAAAAATGTAAATATAGATATGTGATCATCCAGGTGCAGATCCAGCATACTAGTGTTCTTTGGCTAGAATTTCCCTTATCTGGTTGGCTTGAACAAGGTACGATGCTAGGGCGGTTATTGTGGCATTATCATTAGAGCTCACTATCTTCTGGAATTGCAAATTCGTTGTAAGGGGTTCGACTGAGGTGTGTGATAAAAGATCCGATCTAGGAACGCTATAGGCCGGGCTTACAAGGAGAAAATGTACCTCATCTTCAATGAGGCCAAGGGAACAGTTTTTACAAATACGGTCATTGACATGAAGCCCTCTGTGTCTTCCAGTCTCAATCAATAATGTATGGTCACTGCATCTGAATTTGCACAAGGTTTTACGGTATTTAAAGTTCATACTAACTGATAAGTACTTTTCTAGTTTCAGTTGAGACTTTAAAGTTTTGTATGTTCGCAGTTTGCTGTGCCGTAGAGAGCCTTGATGTGCAGAAGTTAGCTCTGACTTCCAAAAACTTTGAAAGATTTTGAAAAGCTTATCCTTGACTACTTTGTTAACCTGGTCAGGACTGAGAGATGAAGGGTTGTTCCAAAGGGTAGAAAGTCCTGTAGCTTCTAGTGCCCATTTGACCGAACTGATCCAATTAGATATGTTGCTTGGGATGGACTTTGACTCAGTGAACACCTTTTTCACGAGGAGATCGTCATTTAGGTCGGAGACTCTATGCCAGAATTTGATGGTACGAATGATAGCAAAGAGGGCAGTGGGTATAATACCCAGTTCTCCATAGACAGCTAGAGAAGAGGAGTTTCGTTTCAGGCCCAGGATTTGTTTACAGAATTTCAGCTTTGGTCTAGTAACTGGTGATTCTAAGGAATATCTTAGAAGTGCATCTGAGTTTTTGGAGATGAAGTTGAGTTGAAGGGAAGAAAAAGATGCCCAGACCTCGCTGCCGTAAAGAAGGATGGGTTGCACAAGTTTTTCAAATAGGTCCAGAGCTTTTGGTGCTGTTAGATTGAACTTGAATATGGCATCAACAAGGGGATACATTGCTTTACAAGCCTTGTCTCCTAGCGTTTGGTAGGCTTTCTTAAAAGAGGCACTTGATGAAAAAGTAATACCAAGATATGTAAAGCTTTGAACTAGTTCCAGTTCCTTTCTACGATACAGAAATGTGTGGTTTTGGAGTACTCTTCCAGATGAGTTAAAAATCATGGTTTTACTTTTGGCGATGTTGACGTTAAGGTCCCATAATTGGCAGTACTCGTCTAAATGGTTAAGACAGTACTAAAAAGGCATATTCAAAGAACTGCTCTTGAAGCAGCACTGTGGGGTTACTGTAGGACCTGTGGGTTTGCCTAAGAACACATCATATTACGCTGCATGTTGGCGATATCTACCACAAAGGATGACAAAGATTTTCCCAAAGGATACTTCCTTGGCTACCCACGTTTATGTTTATAGTCTGGCTCAGGTTTTACGGCGCGCCTGGTTTCGCCTACACTGCCTTCTTCACAATGACATCTACGGTGGGTGTACCACTGTACCAGCCTTCAGAAATAAATATGTTATGATACATTTTTTTTTTCGTAATGGGTTCTGGTACCCAGGCTAGACTAAAGAAGATTTCTCAAAGACCTCATCAACTAATTTTTATCCTTTACATGCGTTTTCCTAAGAAACTAAGAGTTTGAGCCAGTACTGACTGTTTTGTAAAATCGTGTGAGTTTGAGTAATCAGCGCTTTATATTTACTTCTTGTGCCCTCGTGGACATTTCAAACAAAGTTTTAAATATTCTGAGTGATAGGATATAATGGACAAAAAGGAGTGTAGGCGATATCATATCCCGGAAATGCCCTCGGGGGGAGGGGGCTTCGTTAGACTTATGACGATGCGTCCCTTGTATCCCTGCGGTAGACCTTGCTCAACAGAGACTCATAATGAAACAGTAAAAAACTGACTCTATTTTCTGCATTCATCTATCGAATTATGATGGAATCACGGCTTCGAATCTCGAATCCGTGGGAATTTTATCGGTTGTTCAGGCGAGTCCAAACTACCATCATCATTGCCATCACCATAGTAATTCACAAATCTCGCAATCAGATTGGTACTCTCGTAAGCTCAGAGTTTAGAGCAAAATAAGGTCAGGTTGTTATGAGTCTCTGTTGACCGAAGCGCCATTACGATTTAAAGGACCACAGGGAAACAAGGGACCCCAGGTCATAAGTCAAGAAAGTCAACAGCTTTGTATTGGTCTTGCCCGAATATGTTGGCTTCATTGAGGTAAAACTTGCAGCTGAATTTTGATAAATTTTTTATCGTTAGATGGCTACAGTCTGCCCAGCTCTTATGCCCCATATTTTTCTCAGTTTTACTAATTCTATGGTTATATGCGAGTTGACTTTCTTAAAGGCAGCATGTTATGTACGAAAATGCAGAATTTTTCTCAGAAAGCTAGCCAACCATTTTCCGTGCGATAGTGTTTCTTTCAAAAAAACTTTCAATAAAAAGATTGATATGAATTAAATTAATTTATAACCGTAACATTACGGAATTTTATTTCTTAAAAGAAACAGGCGTGGCAGTCACTTTCTCACGCAATTCATCTAAGTTTGTTATCATATTGTGAATGCCTGCTTATCCAATTTCAAGTAATCTTATCAGAAAAAGATAAACTTTGTCAAAATATAATGTTTACGTTATTTGATGCAATATTGCTGACTTGTAACAGGAATAATGCTTCATTTGTTCAGCGTTGTTCACATACATGTAATTTTAAGAGAAACTAAGAATTTATGGAATCGACTCGCTCGTCAGGTGAATGTGGTCAAACTCCGGATGGGTGACCTCGGAGGCCTGACCTCACAACTCACCTCGTCGTCCTTCAGGAGGGATGTTAATCTACGAGGTTCCATGCCTGGATGCGAGATGCACAGTGTGCCTAAATTAGCTTTCAGTAGCTATAAATAAAACAAAACAAAAACAAAACAAAGCATCTTCAAATTGCTCTTTGTCATTGAAGTTGTGACGTCATCAAATTGCGAATTCGTAAACCACAAAACCAACAGATTCTGCGTGCCACCATCTCGTAGATCTTCAAAACGGAGTATTTCTTGTGTTGGTCATTTTGATTTTCCTCTTTTAGTTAACAGTTCATGCTGGTTTTAATCTTTCTCAAAGCTTCCCATACCTCATTGGCCTACCTGCAGAGTCTACTAATTTATTTTACGAATAGCATTTTGCACATTGATTTAAGAGTTTTGCAAAGATTCGAGCCCTATCCTGTGCCACGTATTCTTTTGGATGATGGTCTTTGGTCAGATGGGGTTTTGAAAGCAACGTCCAATCAGTCGCAAAAAGATGGCTATCTGTAATAAGCCCGTGTCTCTTTCAAGCCCAGTCACCATGGACGTAACGGAGCCTTTACGGTTAAGTCTCTGAAGTGCAGACTCTCCAAAGCAAACAAAGGTTGGCCACAAACAAGATGTCAGGTTATATTTGCTATAACGCAAGATTTTTTGCGCAAAGCTCTTCAATACTTCTTATTCGCGAGTATTTCACATGACATTTAGGCCCGTTCACACGTTACCATTATCATTTCATACCGGATTGGGGATGGCAATCCGATGTGAAAGTTCTTTCTGTTTACATTATATTGTTTTTTCATTTCATATCGAATTGGGGCTCTGTTTGCACGACACCGTTTTTCTCCTTGCACTGCAATGGTTTCAACTTCGCAGCATTCTGCCCAGTGCCTAGGTATATCATGTATAAGGTATATCAAATGTGTAGTTGTAGCGGTATAACAGTTAGGCAAGTAGCGAAACTACGACTCTGGATAAGTTTACGCAGTGCCCTTAATGAATGCGAGGCTTGTAGAATTGATAATGAGGTTCCATATTGAGTTGATACCGGATTTGACCGTTTACACACGATACCGGATTGGTTTCATGCCACTTTCAGAGCATTCTTATTTGACAATGCGAAAATGGAGCGTTTTGGGTTGGTGCGTTCTCGAATAAAAAGGAGGCCAGTCTGATATGAAACCAATCCGATGTGAAATGAAGACAATATCGTGTAAACGGGACCTTAATTTGGGACAGACTTTGATTTACGTTGATTTAGTTACTGACATTTCAAATACACATATGCAAAGCCAATACCTACAGCCAGAATTGCAGCAGTACAGCTATAAGAAGTCAATTTCATAGAATTGCAGCAGTACAGCTATAAGAAGTCAATTTCATAAATATAGTTCTCGTTCCTTGAAAGCAAGGTGTGTTCTTCACTGCCTCAGGATGTCCATACTTGCTGGCATCTCGTGTTTCTTCAGAGTCCGTGGATGCCATGTCTCCTAATGGATCGTAAAGTTCTCCTGTGAACTCATCAGGCCCAAGCAGAGAATCGCTATGACAGTCCAATGCGGTCTGAAGAGAAATTTGTTTTTTTTTTAAGATTTAGGTTACATTCCTTCTTCAAAATGTCTTCCGCGGCGCGAATCCAGGGGGTGCTCCTTAACTTTCACTACCGTCCCAATATTTCTTTGCATTTATTTCCATTTATTTCAAAATAATTATTTCATGATTCGCAACTTCAGGATCACACTGCATTCCATGTCAAGTCAATGCAGACAAATTCCACGATTCTTCCTTTCTCCAGATTTGTGGACCCCAAATATTGAATTTTTGTCCATTTTGTAAATTTTGGGACCCCAAATATTGGCACGGACATCATATCAATGTATTGAAAGTTAGGCAGTACCCCCCTGGGGGCACGGACATCATACCAATGCAGCCAATGGAAATAAAAACCTACGCTCACGTGATGCCGGGACATTTTGAAAACGGTGAAAAATGTGACGGTTGCAAAATCTGAGCTAGCGTTCACACGATGCCGGAACTAACTGAAAACGGTAGGAGATCGGAAGGCAAAAAACTCGCGTTGCCAGACTTTGGTGTCAACGAAATGTCCCTACATCCTAAGAATTGATCTGTCTCCTTCCTTAGGGATCTGTCATAAAGAATGGAACAGAAGGGGGCGGAAGGGATTTCAGAATTTGCCGTTAATTTATGTAGCCCAATGCAAGAAACAAGAACTGTTTACTTAGCCCCTAAATGCCTGCAGAAATAATTTGATGACCCCAGGGTTTCGAAATCTAGAAAATTCTATACTGTGCAGTTCAATTTTCTTCCTGTGCATCATGCTGTCAATACCGACTTTTATGCGACCTCCGGTATAAAGTTTTAAGAAAGTAGGGAAGAGTTTGAAGATAACACTGTATTAAAATTGAGATGGAGGAAAATTCTAATAATCAAGAGTGCAGAAAAAATGATGCTGGATCTCTTTAAAACAATTGTAAAATATTGTAAGCAAATACCTTCATGGCCCATGCCTATCATTTGAAATATTTTGCTAGCCGAACATTTTTCATTCAATAGTTTTGCTGACCCTGTCAAATCCCTTCCGCCCCCATCTGTTCCATACTTTATGACAGCTCCCTTAAAGTCTCAAAAATGTTCTGTTTTCATCATTTTCGAGTGTTCACACGATACTGTTCTCAAAAATGTGCCGGTTGGAGTTCTGTTTTCAAAACCATGTGCTATTTTCGTGTGAACGGGAGGCCTATCCGTCACATTTGTCACTGTTTTCAGCATGCGCCAGTATCGTGTGAACGCTGTCTTGGTAAGCACCCTGGCCACGATTATCAAAATTAAATCCGGTTCTAAACCTGAACCCATAAATCGACGAAACTTTGATCAATCAAGAAGACGAGGGACCTTCTTGAAGGATAATTCTTCGAGGCTCTAGGAATCAAGAAGAAGGGGGACTAGGAAAATTGAAAGGGACACAGAGCATAATCCACTATGGAACAGGAACAAACAGACGTTTCTTTGTAGACGTGAAGACGCGCAGTGACATGTTTTCTCTCTCCAAAATGGAAGATATCTATTTTACTGTTTCAGACACAACCAAATGATGCAAATAGACACTATCACATGGCTGACCTGTTCAGTGTTTTCTATACTGACGATCAATGTGAATTTGCGTTTTTTGCGAGACGCGCGCTTGGTTTGCAGAAGTGGATAAAATCTAATGGAGCTTGCGATGCCTTGTCGCAAAGCTCAAATTGCAAGGCTTGAATTTGAATTCCATTGAACCCAGTCCTCTTTGGCTGCATAGTCGCAGCATTAAATCACTGCGCCACTACACCTTCGATTGATACTACTGAGGGTCGTAAAGGACAAAGGACTTCTGGGGAACAAGGGATCATCCCAAAGAACGATTGGGGGAACAGGGAACAAAGAAAAATCTGTAGAGGGAACAAGGGAACAATTAGTTTGCTTTCAGGGAACCGGGAACACTGTAAAAGATTGAGAAAGATTAAGTTTTTACACAGGAAAGCCAAATCAAATGTTGATATCTGCAAAATTTGTTAACTGGTACGACAAAATCATTCTGTGCTTGTATTTATGACATCAGCTCAATGTCCTAGACAACTGCCTGCCTTCTTTCTAGAAATAATGAACTGAAAATGGAAAAACGATGTTTTAACAAGAGTTTCACGATTTTTGTATGGCATAATTCTTCCAGGGAACATTTCAAAATTTTGCTAGGGAGCATGGGAACAAAGAGCCCCCCCCCCTCTGCGACCCTTACTATTGCAAGGTGTCAGACAAGAAATTTCGCTTGGCTCTTCTCTTTTTCCAAAATGTCTACTCATTAGAAAAACAAGAAGGTGATCAGCAACGATCTCGCAGCAATAACTTCACACCATAAATAGCTTTAACGCGGTGAATTACTGGCCAAACTGTTTCATAGAAAGTCGATAATATGTTCAGGAAGCGTCCGTCGGTTTATTTGAACAGACCTTCTAACTATTTTGTTCTTTTACTCAGCACAAATGCTGTTAGCTACAGACTTACAACATTCTTCCCAGTCATCTACATTTCACAAAAACAAAAGCACTACTTGTTTATATGCATTCCTATTGATTAGAATGGACGGGGGCCTAACGTAATCAAATTAAGTTCACACATATCATATCACAATTTTCAACTAAAATGTTTCTTGATAGTTCTTCATATTGCTTAAAAGATTCAGACTTTCTACTGCTTCATTCATACTGACAAAATTAAAGCAGCTTTATTTAAAGCGATTTGAATTTCAACCAATCAAATGACCGAATTCGTTGTATTGACCAATCAGAAGGCCCTGTTCGAAAACCTGGTTTAATTCAAGCTGGTTTAACCTGCAGTGTGAATGGGGCATAACATTCTCGTATTCGTTTTGGTACGAGGAACCTTTTGCGTTTATAGAAAAAACCTTTGCGTGCTGCTTGTGGACGGCCTTCCAAATAGCGACGTATGGACCTTTTTGTTTCAGGAAGCGTCCCTTTCGCTTAACAAAAGAGTGACGTTGGAAGTGTCGTACCCCCAAGTATAATATTTTTTTACCACATAAATTGCAAAATACAACTAATGTAAATTTTCTATGGCTGCCATAGCTGGAAAAGACATGATGTCAGCGAGTTCCAACTACGAAAGCCACGTACAATAATTTCAAGATATATGTGTGCAGATAATTTATTTCAAAAAAGAGAAAAGCAACTTGAACAGGCGTCTCAGAAAGAAGACCTCCCCCACCTCTCTGCAGATGATCAATGAAGCACCTAAACACTACCATGGAAACTGTAGTATGTAAATATATGTAGTATGTAAGTATAATATGCTTCCTGTGGCCCTGCATAAAAAATGATAATGATAATAATAACTTACCCAGCCTCCTGCGTTATTAATGCAATCAAATGAATTTTCAGCCACATAGCGACTTGCATAATCAACAAGCAAATCAATCTGAAGTTCAGAAAGCATTCCTGAAAATGCAACTTCTTTCACTAAATAGAAAACAAGTGCCACTTTTGTCCATATCGATTTAGTTATCTGTGTCCAGTTATTTTCGAAAACTGATGTTGCTACTGCAGAAAACTGTTCATAGCTAAACTGTTTGTTTGTCGATTCAATTGGAGTGAGAAGTTCATAAACTTGTTGATCTAAAATTCCTGGGAAATCTTCCATGATGCATTGACTTAACTGTTCCAGCCGGAGTGCGACGCAGGTTACTGGAGTTTCTGGGGTGGTCAATTCATTCTCTACAGTGCCAAATCTATAAAAAAAACTTCTGTTTATGCTTGATGGCAAAGATTTAACTCCTCAACAACCCCGACGACCCTGTCTTTCTTTACGGTCGTTGGGAGACTGATCACCCAAGCACTTTGTATCTCTGCCGTAAACCTTGTGCAACGGGGCCTCGTGATAAAAAAGTGAAAAAGCTGACACTGTCTTTTGCATTCTTTATTCGAATCATGATCGAACTACTTAGGCTTTTTGTGCGAGGTGCAAGGGCCTAGATAAGTTCACGTCTTTGTTTATTGAGCCCCGCAGCGATATCATCAAGTCGGAGAGCGCAAGGAAAAAACGGCCCAAGGTAATCAGTATGGGTCGTTCCATCGTTCGTCCAACGAGCCCGGCGACTACAAGGTCCTAATGACTAATGAGCACTAGGCCTAAAGGCAGCCAACGGACAAAACGGTTCCTGTTGTCTCTTCGTGAGCGTAGCAGGCAAGCACCTTCTGCTATACTTTTCTCTTTTTTCTATACTTTATTCAGCGATGGTAAAGATGCCCTAAAGATGTTAAAGAATTAGGGTAGCTATCATTTAGTTAGACCGATTGCATACTCGTAGTTATTGGTAGACTATTGATAGACCGATCTTAGCTATTGATAGACTGATCGACGCTCAAACTACGACTCAGAGACATTCACATTGAAAACTGGGACGAAGCTTTCCCCTATCGTTCAGCTTGGCTCGTGTCACAGACTTTCCGTGGTTTTATCTTTGCATGGCTATTTTCATGAAAGGCTGATTAGATACAGTATGTGCTAAAGGGGTACAAGCACAAGGAACAGAAACTGCTCCATTTTTCCTTTCAATTTTTCCAAACTCTTAACCATTCTGATTGCATTTGGAATTGTTGTTCCATATTTGGCTGCATCTACAGGTTTTTGTCTCTATACCATATGATACTGTGTTTGGAGCGCTAGATGAAACTTTTTTTTATCGTTCCCATGAGCTGTAGTATCAAATTTCATCCATTAATCTACTTTTGGTTTTGTACACTTATATATGTAATCCTTTTCATGTATATATGCACCCTTACCGTAGACAAGGTAGTTGACATCTTCCATCATTATCAGGAGCACTTTTAAGTCGTTTTTTATCAAACGTGGTAATATCAGCCAGCAGATCTTGCGACAGCTTCTTCCTCAGTGGATCCAACATGTTGGTGAGTCTCTCCCTGACTTTTCTGTCGTGTACATCACTCCCTCTACGTGGTTGACACTCATTAGGCCATGAGTGACTCAAATTAGCGTTTACTGGCATTGAGGATTGGCGGTTTCTTCCCCTGACCTTTTCTGCGGGGAGACTGCTCAGATACTCAAGTACAACGAATCTGGTTTCTTCTTTCATTCGATCCATCTTTGCTTTATTTAGTGTTTGTCGTTTGTTGTTGTTTCAAACTTCTTTCCTCTTTCGTTGTTGCCTGTTCTTTCAAACTTCTGACATTTTTGTCTTTGTTGTTTCTTCTTTCACCAAAGTCGAAGTAATTATCTTCGAATTTTCTCAGCAACTCTTTACTTCCTACTGTAAACTTCTCTCTCTCTACTCTCTCCTACCTTTTCGACACTCGTTCAGATTAGCTAGGCCCACTAACGCTCTTTTTCAGCATTTATTGCCCAATTTTCAGTCGTTGATAAGTTTCGATCTCTTTGTGCAACCACCTACCATAGACATCCAATTGTTTGTTCTATCGGGACAAACAATTATTTCAATGGTCGAGGGATGATCAGATTACCGCCCTCGAAGCATTTGAAAATTGCGGAAAATTATGCGTCCTATCGGTCCTTTGACTGCGGGTTTACCAGGGTTTGAACCATGAGTTGAACAACTTGGGAACAATATGGGAGAACGAATCATTTTCTGATTCCTCCGTTGTAGCAGACATTCGAAATTTAACTAAATAGTAACGCTTGGAACTGCAACCTTCCCAACACAACATATAGTTGATTGATTTTGTCCTTACCGGCCCCTACCGACCACTTAAGGAGCATGGGCCGAGAAAATTCCCGCCAAAATGCTGGAACGAATGATCTTTCAATTCGATATGAACTTTGTTGTCATGTAAAGCCTTGTGTTCCCACATTGAGACTGATCGTTGTTTGAAATACCACGCAAAGGAGTCTGCCTGGGCGGATGAAATTCCCGCCAAAACATGTTTCTTCATTCAAAGCTGTTTGTTGTTTTGACAGACCTTGCAAAGGAGATTGGGCCGAGGAAAATTTCCGCCAAAATGCTCCAATGAGATGATTTTTGCAAGGATAGGTTGTCGTTAGAGAAAGGCTGCAAAACAGATGTTTCACCTATGAGAACTGTCTACGGTGAGATTTGCGGTAACGCAAAATCAGTCATGCAAATATTTCAGTTCTCTTCATTCGCGGAAATTTAATGTAAAGTCTAATCCAAGACAAACATTAGTTTTCCAAGAAATATTGCAAGAGCAGAAACAAGGAATTTAATATCCCGCTAATTTCTTAAGTTCAAATAACATACACAACATGTCAATCTTAGTCACGGGGGGCTCTCAGCTAAATTTCGGATAGGGGTGAATCGCCCACACTTTCAAAATGTAACCGTTGGCTAGACCAATTTTTGTGAAAATGATACTCTTGGCAAGACTAATTTCTCCATCAAAAGTGCCTTGAGTTAGCTTTTCGAGACAAAACTTGCCAAATTTTCGCATTTTCTGGACCAAAATTTTCAAAACCTTGGGTATTTTGACAGAAAAAACTGATATTTGACATTTCTTTGACCAAAATTGCCAAAAAGCATACCCTTGCCTAGACTAAATTTGACTGAAATTGCCAAAAAGTGCACCCTTGGCTGGACTAGGAGTTCGAAAAAGTATACCCTTACGGGCGCCATATCCCCATGTACCTTTACTACTGAAGCATCCCCCCTGATCTTAGATCGAAAGTATCAACCTAAAAGCTATAGGGTAGCTTCGCGAAAATACTCAACCACACACCAAAGTAAATCTGCGGTGAAATCGATAGAATCTACGCTCTCGATCAACCATACTGAGCAATCACTATCCTGAACTATCAATTTTTTGGATATTTGTTCTCTCAAAATCAAAAAAGTTTCAGTAGACAGGTCCCTGGTTATCTAGAAAACTTTGTCAAGGACTTTTAGGTCTTTTTAAACCAAAGTAAAATTCTTCTTTTTCAAAAACCAATATGATTATCTTATGTGGATTCTGCAGCATGCTTCACCACTAGGCTGCTCTCAAAACAACTATACTTGCAAATGAAAATTAGGCATTGATATTATGATCGAATTCCGGTGATTTTCAAATGTGTATTTATTTCTATGAGGCCCCTACTTTATTCTGAAATGAAGCACAACCCCTCCCCCCACCACAATCAATCCGAGTCAACGAAAGCACCCGAGTCATTTACACAAGAGTACACTTGTCCATTATCTTAAGCTAAGCACTCCTTCATACATCGAGATCCTAAACACAAAATTAAAGGCAACCTTTCAAAAATACATTTATTAAGGCATATATGTCCATGGGTAAAGGCCATGTAAACGGACGTGACAGAAGTGAAAGAAATGATATTAAATTTCAGAAGCAAAGTTGCAAGAATACATTGATGGAAGTGAAGGATCGGTGAAAGGAAACGTGTCAGTAAATGTCTTTAGTTAAAATGAGTCTTGCAAAACGATAAGAACTATATCATAGCTTTTTCCAAATGTTTCAAAAAAGTGCGAAGTCGTCAACAGTCGACTTTTAACTCAACCTTTGAAAAAAGACAGCAAAATTATGCACAAATTATTTTCTGATTGAACACCAAGTCATTAAAGAGCCATTTTCTCCCAGGGTCCTTTGCAGCATGCTACAATTTTAAAATGCAGAAAATCAAAGTTGGCCAGACTTGAAAATATGAAGCACCCCACAATGTGTCTCAAAAAATTGTTCGACGTTCGATTACATGCTAAAAAATAACGATACGCTGAATGGACACTTTGTCAAGCGACCCTTTTCCTGAGATTTTGAATTAATTTTTGATACAAGAATCTTGCAAATCCGCTGAGATTTCATGGAGTTACAAGCCTTTGAAGTTCAAGTTCGTGTGACAACTGAAACCAGAGGCCTCGAAATGCCATTTCTGGTAAAAATCTCATCGACCATCGTCTCTGCTATTTCTCAATTGTTTCAGGGCGAACTAAATGGGATTTGAATAGGTTTTCGATAACGTAACTTTTAAGCATATGAATGCTTTGAGGAAACAGATTCAGTCTCTCGTTGATTATGTTTTGAGCCACTGTTTTTGGACATATGCAATGTTAAGCAAATTTTGACAATGATCGCAAGGATTAAATTACTTTGGAAGTCCTATTTGGTTTGCTCTGATATCAACAAGAGGTATGACATTAGACAAGCTTCTTTACCTCGGTTGTAAACTGGGGATCTCTGGTTTCAGCTATCGCATATTTTGGTCTTTGAAAGCTCGCAACTCTGTGAATTTTCAACTAATTTGCAAGATTCTGGTCTCTAAAATTATTATAATCGTAGGGGCAGGGTTAACTTCCCATGAGTCTGTTCATGTTATCATTATTTTCAATATTTCATCAAATGTCGAAAATTTTTTTGAAGCACCCTGTACAGTACTTGAGGTCATAGCAAAATCATCTGCAGTCAAAATTTTCTGTCAATTCAAATGCTACAGCATGGACTCATATTGCCACTGTGGCCAAGTTGATTTTCGGACAATCTGGAGTTGCAACATAGATAAAAAGGACCCTGGATTGTACGACTCTGTAAGGCTTCGTTCACATGACGCCAGCAAATTTTGAAAATGGTGAACAATGTGAAGGATAGGCCTCTCCCTTTCAGGAGAAGGGCACATTTCTTTGCCAGCAAATTTTTCAGAAGGCAGATTTTGAAAACGGAACTCTGACCTGCACATTTTGAAAATGGCATCATGTGAACACTTGAAAATGATGAAAGCGGAACAGTTTTTGATGGTTTGGGAACAAGACTGATCAATTCTTAAGTAGGTACACTGCATTTCTTTGGCATCAAAATCTTGTAACAAGTTTTGTTATCATTGAATGTCCTGCAGTTTTTAAATTGTTCTGGCATTTGTGAACGCTAGCTAAAATTTTGCTACCATCACATTTTCACTATTGCCAAGATGTGCCAGCATCATGTGCATGCATTCTAAGAATTAAGTTTTTGGCATCCCATGAGTAGGTTGAATGCTACATAGTCTCAACACTTTTCTCACTCACCTACAGGTAATTACCTCAAATAACTACCTAGATAACAATTCAGAATACCTGGAAGCCATTGGACAACAAGTTCTTTAAGCCAACCATACGTAATTATACAATCTACCTGAAAGTGCATTTAGCTTTCATTCACAACAGGTGCTCTTCATTGTTACAAGGGGGTTGTGCATCCCTCTTATTCCCCTAGAGAATACATCAGCTGCTGAGTTGCACATCACTGCTGTTTCAAATATGCATAAGCAAACCCAATACCTACAGCTAATGCTGCAGCACTGTATCTTGTCCATTTTCCGATAGTGTTTCTCACCACATCTATGTATCCTGCAGGCTGATCTTCTGCATTCTCAGCTGGCTGGTTTGTATTGTTGCAGCCATGAGGACCATCTACAGTATCCAACTCTGAGCCATCACCAAGTGGATCAAACAGGTTACCATTAAATCCATGTGGATCCATGAGGCCATCATCATGTGGAGACTCTAAGGCGACCTGAAAACCAATTGTAAAATCATCATGTATGCTGTAAATGACAAAAATTTCTGGTCCGAATGGCACAGGAACCAGATCTTTGAAAAACACTGTATAACCCATTGTTTATTTGCTGTAAGGGCTTGAAAGGCACTTCTGATATGTACTGTAGTTAATCAGTGTTCATTAGCAATCTGTGATTTCTTGATTATCTTTGGAATTATGACATCTCCTTGATTTGAAACACAGGGGAGCTGGGGGTACTTGATATATTTTGCTGATGGGATGTACACTCCTTCCTGGGTATCATTTTCTCCTCTTCTTTCTAACACTGGTAACCTAAAGAAGACAATTTTTCTAAAGCTGGTTGTCAAAAGTGTTATTTCATTGCTTACCTAGGAATTTTTTGCGTTTTGGAGCATACTTTTCACAAATTTTTTCTGAAGCAGGCTACCATTTTGAGGGAAAAATTCTACAGCCAAGTGAAAAAACTTTCAGTGCCACCCCTGTACAATTGAAAGTCAAATTGCCCCCCCCCCTGGGGTTTGAAACAGTTTTCCAGTCGTGATATCATCAAATAGCTAAAATGGTAAACCAAAAAGCTAACAGATTTCTGCTTAACACCATGTTGTAGACCATCGGTAACTACTTATTTTCGTGAAGATTCTATCATTTTTTCCTCCATTAATTTTTGCAAATTCTTCCAAAATAAGGAAAATGCAATAATTCTGACTTACAACATGACCTGAAGTTGCTTTCAAACTATTGAAGCAAATATATGATGGATAAAACAATTACTCTGCTATTCAATTCACATTAAGATATTTCCACATTTCATGGGTAATGGAATCTTTCATAATACTATACATGTTACTTTGTAAGGAAAAGCAAGGATCTTAGAATCTATATACTGTAGTCTTGTTTATTTTGCCTAGAAGGAAACATTTAACACTGAATACAGTCAGTTGATGCACTTTCACAAAAGTAAACAAATTTTTCATGGCTCCAACCAAATTTCCCATACATGGTGTTCCACTGCAACAATGCTTCATGTTTGGCCACATCATAATAGGTTTAAACTGTCCCAGTGCCATTTAAATAACAGTGGGAATGGCAAGGAAATCTATACTTTCCCATGGAATAAATACCTAGACACAGATCCTGTGCTTACCCAGCCACCTTCTTTCTTGATGTTATCGAATGATGTTTCTGTGATAAAACGTGTTGCATATTCCACCAACAGCTCAACTTGAATGTCTGTTAAATTTCCAGAATACAACACTTCCTTTACCAAATAAAATACCAATGCGACTTTAGTCCAAATAGATCCTGTAAATCTAGCTAACTGCTTTTCAAAAACTGGTTTTGCAACCTTAGCAAAGTCTTCATATGTTAATTTGTTTTCTTCTGCTTCAAGCGGGGTTAAAAGCTCACTTAGCTGTTCATCTAGGAGCTCAGGATAGTCTTTCATGATGTCCTCACTCATTTCTTCAAGACGTATTGCAACACATGTCACTGGAGTGTCCAGAACTGCATTGTTAGCTGACTGAGCTTGAAATCTGTTGAATGGGGTGAAATGACTCAAAAGTATCAGAATTTGAAACCCAGAGCTGATGGGGGCTCTCTCCTCGATTAGCTTACCAACTGAGAGAGCTCCTCCTTTAAGTAGTTCCATCCATACCTCTATCCTAGTTTTCTGTATTTGTAAATTGTATTGATTTTGATATCAATGTATTAATTTTCTGTAATATTGTCTTATTTTCCTTGTAGTTTAGTTGTTTGTTAGTATGGTAAATTATATATAAATTGTATGTAGCTGAATGTAAAATTGTGATTGACACTGAACAATAATTCAAATTGTAATTTTTTTTATACCTAGCCTAAACTGATAATTTTGCAAAGTGTGCACAATGATCATTTTCCAAACAATAAAAGCACACATAAATGAGCACTCAAAACTGTTTATTGATTGGCTAAATCTTTGCGAAATACTTATATAGTTTGTTTGCCAAATTCAATTCTTAATGGAAAAAGAGCATACAGTATGAAGCTTGTTGAAAAAGCAGTGGCATGCTACCTGGAAGTTCTGCCATTTAAGAAACAAAGATGGTAGTCTGGCACCTTGACATGTTTTTCCCCAGGGTGCATTTTATGCACTTAGGCCCGAAGATCTTTGGCGTAGACCTGACGTTTTTGTTGGCTTAGCGGCATCATTTTGTCAGCAAAATCAGTTTTTGGCGTGGCAGCATTTCAAAATCTTCTTATCTTGACATGAATGTGAAGTTGTCCTCGATCTTTTAGCAATTTCTTTTGATAATACATGCATTTCTTTTGTAAGAAGCTAAGAATTTGGGCCAGAAATCGAAGTTTCTTAAAATCATCAGTACTCAGATTCTTAGCAGCTCTCTTTCCCTGAAAATACCTGGCGTACGAAAGCTAAGGGATCGGCGTAACTTCGGCGTAGGCCTTACATGGAATGCACCCTGGGTTTTTCCATGAAAGTAAAAAAAGAGCTTTTTAAAAAACAAAAGCTGAAAAGAATTTTCAGAATAATACCTGAGAAATGGAAGCGACTGTCGGTTTTTTCTTTGTGGGACATCCCTGAGTCTTCCTTTATCAAATTGTTTAATGTCTTCCAAAACTTCAGGACTAAGTCTTTTCCTGATTGGATCAGCCATTTGCTGAAGTTTTTCTCTTACTTTTTTGTCATATTGTTCACTCTTTCTCCTTTTTAATGGTGAATGTTCTCTTTTCTTTTTCTCAATAACTTCAACAAAAGGTCTTTCACAAGAGTGAATTGTTCTTGCCTTTACAACACTGTTGCCTCTCTCTTTTTGACAACGCTTACTTCTACCACTGATTTGTTCAGAGGGGAGATTGCTCAGGTATTCTAACACCACCAGTTTTGTCTCCTGTCTCATCCGCTCCATTCCATCAAACTTCAGTCTTGGATTTGGTGGTCGCTGTCCTACTCTTGGTTGCCGTTTTATTGAGGTTGATCTTTTTGGGCTGTGTGTAACATCACCTTCTGCATAACACTCTTTGAGAAAATGTTGCTGAGCAATACTTGATTTTTGCAATGTCAAGTTATTGTTGGGTGCCACTGGAGGGCGTGTGCCTAGGTCATTTCGTGTGTTTGAATCAATAGTGTGTGTTGTCGCCATATTCTTCAGTGAGGTCTCTAATTACCAGACTTACCACTCAACTGATCCACTCAATAAAGCTTGAGTTTGTTAGGCCGGTTTTCTTGCCCTAAAGCAGTGGCCTATTAATTTCACCTGCTTGTCTCCGACTTCCACACCGAGTCTCACTCGCTTCTCACTCAGTATTATCAATCACTTCTTCTTCAACCAAACCAAACAGCTTCTATCATCAGCAAACATATCCTTCCTGAGATACAATAGAGTGTACGGAAACTCTCAGGAACTTTCGAAACTCCTCCTTTGCAAAAGAAATTCAAACAATTCTTATCCTTTTGGACGTCAACAACAACAAAACATTGTGCAACCACAACCACAATTTGCTGCCCAGATCCAGATCAGTGCCCAGATCGCGAAGATCGTTCGTTTTCGGCGATCCCTGGTTTTTGCCATTCCACACTGGATAAAACGATAAAACTGGGAGGCTGAGAATTTTCTGAAAACTAGCAATTATAATAGTTAGTGAGTGGTGCGAATTTTATTGGTTAGACTGGTTTCGTTCCCTGATTCCACTGTTTGCAGTCATTAAATTGTGATGCAAATAATTGCATGGCAAATAACAAGGGTCCAATAATGGCCTTTTGCTTTGGCCATTAAATGTAACATTTGATATCCATTTTGAATTTTGAGTGCTGACGTCTGTTTCGTAAGATCTTGGGACACCTCAAATGCAAATGTCCAGGGGGGCACTCACCAGATACGCATACGGGGGGCCGGGGGGTCAGTCCAAGAAATTTTCAGGCAACCCGAAAATATCATTTCAGCTTCACTGCAACCCAAAAATGTCACCTCATTTTATGCTTAGAAACCTGTAAAGGAACATGAAATATCCCGAAACAATGCAGGTGGAAAAGAGGATTACCTCTAATGAACCCAGAAATATCATTTAAACAATGTTTGGTATAAAAAATATCATAAGCATAGTTTTAGTTTTCTTTGGACCAAACATAATCACTTTTGGCAATATTCTGACCCAAAAATATCGAACTTACCAACCACCCCGTATGTGCATGTGCTGAGCGCCCCCTATGGGTCAAAAAGATGTTCGTGCATTTGGAATTTTCCCAAGTCGGATGGGACACAACGTTTTGGTGGCACATTCGCATATAGTATGAAATTACAGACTGCCTTTAATTGGATGTCATGCCAAAATGTCCTCATAGAAATAAAGTGACGAGTTCTTTATGATTTATCTTGCTTTTCGGCAAATCTAACGTAAACTATCTCTCCAGGGAATCATAACTTTTAGGAAGGCCAACTCTCAAAAAGTGTCTTGAAAAAGTTCTGCCAGCAAGTGAATGAATCTCCAGAAAATTAAATCAATACTTCCTTCATTATTTGATTGAAACCCCATCACGAGGCCAGAATTTTGAAGAATCAATCGTCAGTCACATCACAGCCACTGAAATTTTGCCCAATTGTCCAGCAAAATCCTCCAAAAACTTGCTCTCATTTCTGAGTTAGAGCATATCATACAGTCACCGGAGAAACCGCAGAGTCAAAATCTCGATAAAATTAGTAGAAATATAGTCCCAAACAACAGTTATTGCAGTTATTGTCCCCGCAATGTCCCAACTTTATTGTTGCTGCGAAAGGTTTATCGTGCAACAAAAGAGTCCGAACAAGAGCGTGGGACTTGGCGTGCTTCCAAGAATGACGAAATCTCATTGCGCATGCTCATATTGTGAAAATTTTGAAAGCAACAAAAACAAACGAGGTGAAAATCAAAGCCAGTTGTTCCAGCAAGATCAAACTGTTATTTTAGTAAAATCCTACTAAAATCGTAACCTTGTACTGCATGATAATTAAGCTAAGCACTGTAACCATCTAAGATTCAAATAAAGTACATTGGTCGTCGATTTCCACTGCTGGTAACAGATACGAGAAAGAATTTTGCTGTGTGCTAACTTAGGCCCTGTTTTGCAGCGGACACCAAGTGGAACGTAATTGCCAAAAGGTTGGTTCGAAGCTATTGGCCACTAGA
Source organism: Aurelia sp. 4 Dawson et al 2005 (assembly GCA_964019985.1). Classification (NCBI taxonomy): domain Eukaryota; kingdom Metazoa; phylum Cnidaria; class Scyphozoa; order Semaeostomeae; family Ulmaridae; genus Aurelia; species Aurelia sp. 4 Dawson et al 2005. The sequence continues at coordinate 7,075,785 of OZ026506.1, forward strand.
TTCGCCAAGAAGCAATGATCAAGCGACAGAAAGGGAGATTATCCAAGAAAAAGCAAGCCGAGCTGCTGTTCGATGACTTCTTCGATGTTGCTCAGAAGAAGCGACTACCACAAAAATCTATTCAACAAGAACAAGCGGCACCCATTTTGGTTGCGAAGAACAGGCGAAGCCTGGAAGGTAGGCCTTTTCTACTAAATTCAAAGTCTAATGCTATTCACGGAGGCTGTCCTCTCAAGAACAGGAGCATAAACGGTCTGATGGCTCAGTAATAGGAGCCACCTTTCTAAAACGAACAGGTACATTTTGCAGACATCTTTATTATTGGTTATTTAATGAGATCTATTTTTAAGTCAACCGCGAGAGATTTCGCCCGGTCTTCACCGCAAGCAACCAAAGGCCTTGAACCAACACCAACGCAAACTTGACTGTGATTCACTCTTTGAGGTGACGTTTAAAACAAACTGTAACAAGATCCTTATGATTGTATGTTATTTTAGCTGTGTTTATCGTTTGCGTGTGTGTTTGTGCCATAAATGGGCAATCGATTCGGGCGAACCTGGTAAAAGACCAGAAGTGAGCCGGCGGTATGCTATGCGGAAGCTTGGTTGGATGAATGTGCGTCCCCCCTCCCCTCTCTGCGCCAGATCGAAACCAAATTTCTTCTCGTCACTTAGTGCAGTGCACTTTTGGTTTGCCAAACATTGATGTGTGACTAATTTGTAGGACAATTTTTATGAAGCACACCGGCTATGTCATTATGATTTGTCCTCATTCCCTAAAAGGGCTGTGAGGCTAACAAAAGAACAATGGAAGCAAAGAGGGGTAAAAGAATTTCAAGGCAGTGAGTGATCCTTGCTCTAGTTCACATGTTTCGTAGTTTCATGAGATGAGTAAGATGTTCTTTCAAAATTGTAATTTCCAATCCAACCCTCCCAAAACCCACACCTAGGTTGAATTTAGATATATACTATGCTTGCTAGCAATCTGGCACTCTCAAACAGTGGTTATTCATTAGCTTTCAATTGGTTAGAAGTAGAGAAAATATAGAACAAGCTGCAAATCATGAAGTTTTATCCAGAGTTGAACTTCTCAGTTTATGGATGCAGGGGTAAGAATTTAGAGTTTAAAGACATGTTGGATAAAAAAAGCTGAGTTGGTGGCTGCACATGGGATTGTGCTTGAAGATGCTTACAACTAAGAGTTGTGCATAATATTTAATGAGAGCAACAATGCAAAGAAATGCAAAGCAAAGACAGTTACTTTTGCCTTAGATATGAGCTGATAATTTGCTCACCATACTGTATCATATTGCAGGCCATTCGAACAAAGTTCAAGGGAGTGTGCAGTGGTAAATAGGCTTCTCTATAAATAGAACAAAGAAAATGCGCAAACACACCATTATTTCTTTATCTATCGATTATTAACAACACCTGTGGGTCATCAATTTCAATGGGTTATTTTTAGATTTTTCTGCTCTGTGCAAATGTAGGCTTATAGCCTTGCACAATTGCACAATCCCTTTAATATAGTTTTTAGGGAGCTGAAATTAGATGCAAGCGAAGCTAACAAATGGGGTTCCCAGGTAAATTTTTAATGACCACACCCTTTAGATTGCTGGAAACACACCATTTTTGGACAATTTGCTATTGAAAGAGCATTATCATGGCTAATGAGGTCTTTCTTGCAAAATTAAGACAGAATTCAATTTCACAAAGTGTATGTTATCTTTGAATTGCTTGACATTTAAAGTAATTGCATTCCTGATAGATGCTAGGAGCTTCCTCAAATATACACAAGTTTGAATCTTCATTTCCATGACCTCAGCTTTCACAATCTTTTTCACTTACAACTTCAATGAACATAAGCGAATTATTTGAGGGCTGAAGCCCCAAAGCATCCCTCCCTTCTCACTTCTGACAGGCCTGTTTTGTAGGCACCCATAATCTGTAGTTTTTCTTGAATATCATAGCCTGTGGACAGGGTTCAAAATGATAACAAAGGGAAGAAGAGAGCCTGCAGGAATAGGCTACATTTTTTAAATCTATATACCTAATCTGAGGCACAAGAGACTATTGTTATTTGTCCAAAATTTCCATGCAACAAGTGATGAAGGTGGTGTTATTGATCAATCATACTTGTTACTACTCAAATAAACCATTGTGGGACTTAAGAATGTCAGTTTCAAGGAAAAAATCACAATGCATGCCATAAACCTCAACTTGAGTACATGAAAATTGAAAATGCAGAAAAATGTAGCCCATTCCTACAGGCCCTTTTCTCCCAGTTCCTCATCCACAGCTCCCATATAAGGCCCGGTCACAGGCTATGAATATCATTGCATGTTTCATCAAAATGTTTAAAACTTATATATTTGCAATGGGTTTAGGTTTTTTCAAAATTATTCTTAAAGAGAAGAAATATACTTTTTGAGCCTCTAGTAACAGACACCTATGCAACGAATTCCTCTGAATAACAGAGACAAATATTTTTGTACCAGAATACAGTGTGACAAAAGATGACACCTCCATACAGTGAACACCTCTCTGCAACAGACAATAAAATTTGCTCCAAAATTTCCTTTGCATATGTTCAGACTTCCACTGCAGACACCATGTCAACAAGCCATCGACTGGTACTTTAAAATACCAGATAATGCTGAGAAATATAGAGAAAACCAGAGAAGAACGTTTCCAGTGATATTACACTATGGCATTGTTTAAGCAAATAGGAAACATGATATGGAAGTACAACAGTTTAAAACTACTGGAGATTTGATCATGTTACAAAAACTGGCTGATGGCAGGGACAAGTGGAAAGAAGTTTCCAAAATGATTTGCAGCATTGCATGAGGCAAACAGTGCACGCACTGCAAGCCCGATGTGCCTGATGATGATAATGATAGGTGTCCATTGAGGCTCAACTGTGATTAAAAAATATCTAATATATATTTCAGAAAATTCCAATAGGAGAATTATAGGCAAACAGCTAAAGTTTTGAAACCTTTCTGTTCAAAGACAAGTTAGAATCCTACACCAACTTTTTAACAATTTGGAACCAAAGCTTAAACAGTATGTGTTTTTTCTTAGGCAGACATTATATGAGTGGAGCAAACTGCATACAATCAGTTGGATTTTCTTTGAGAGAGAGGCCATAAAGGGATCATTCATTCTAAGAATGGTGCTCATTCAAGGTTTTTCAATTACCAAAAGTTAAATTTTTTATATGCTTTGATTACAGGTGATGTGGTTGTTTCCGATGCTGCTACCAAACGATATTCTGGGAGCTTCACAAGGGAGACTAACACAATACAATCAAGAACACCACCTCTAAATGATAGGAATGATCACCAAAGTCAACTGTTATCTGATGCAGCACCCTTAGCTGCAGGACATGCTCTTTCATCTGGTAGGCTTGTGTCAAGGGGATCAAATCCTGAATTTGATTCTGTAGAACATGCAGACTTAGTTGGTGCTGTTGGTGGTGAGGAACAAGAGGATGAAGGCCCAACCGAAGAACTAATCCATGAAACAGCAGTCAATATTGCTTGCATGGGTGATGAACTAGACAGTGAATACAAGGCAAGGCTAGAGGTATAAGGCATTTCTTTGTTTTTTTTATCTAGGGATTGATTGTGTGCAGGAAAATGCTACACTTTCTTGTTTTGGAACGGAGATATGTATGTTGTGTCACTCCAATTTTAGTTGGATTGTCTGTCATTCAAAGTGGAAAACTGCACAAACTTTACAATAGACCATTTTCACAGTGACATCAGTTCTTTTGAAATACATCCTGGAACATCATTTGCCTCAATGCAATGTGGATTTAAATCTCAAAAGTGTGCATTGCTCTGAGCAGCACATAGTTTTGCGTGTTTATTTGCAATACAATAGATCAGGAGTAGATTTCTTGCTGTACAGGGAATCTCAACATTTGCCTCAAATTGATTTTAATTGTGAAATTGGTCTTTTAGCTTCCATTGAGCATGCTCTTATTAATCTTCTGTAGTTTGCTCAGTGGTGAAAAGATTATTTGATTTCTGGGACAAAATCTTGAAAAATTTTTGCAAGAATCACTTCAAAAAAGTACCCATCTTTGACAGGTCATGAATTGGACAAGACTGATTCTTAGTCTTTAGCATGATACTTGTTGGGCAACTTTGCCGATATATCAGATGACCACTTTCATACTTTTAAAAAACACCTTTTTATGAAATTCCTTGGTATGGTAATAGCCTTTCAATAAAAAGAGCCTTTGAAACTCTTATCGTAAAATCAGGCCTTACTGGGAATGGCGTGCGATCGCTCTCGCACACCTTGGCACACGCCTTCTCTTTCCAAGGAGTGCAATAGATCGCACGCCTCTTCCTTCCAAATGAGGATTAAAATCTTGCGCTTAACCAAAGACCCTTAAGGGTTTGATGATAATCATTAAGTTGTGTAAAAAATATAATCCTATAAGATGTAATATCTTTTTAAAAAATTTTCTAAAGATTGAAAAATTCTGATACTTTGAGAGATGGTTTTAACTGCTCGTATCAAGAAGTTGCAGCATGAAATCTTTGAGTATTTTACCTTGTCATATTTCTTCAGCAGCACTGTATTACAGCATCAAATCCTTCGTTTCTGAATGCTCCGTTTTTAAGAGCATAAAAGAATTGTGTTATTCAGCATTTTATTGGGAACCTTTGATAGTTCAGAAAAAGACTAAAAAGACCAAAGCATTTATTCTTGCTCAAAACGGATAGGAATGTGCTCTACTATGCTCCAAGATCGTCATTATGACATGATTACAAGTTATTATTTTAACCAATAAAATTCCAATAGACATGCTCTTTGCACACCAACGCATGCCTGATATGCACAAGGAGTGCGATTGGCTGCACCTCTACCAAAATATTCCCAGTAATGCCTGTAAAATTGACTTTCCATTTTTTCACTTCTCTGTCTTCATCCCCTTTCTTGTCTTCTCTTATTCTTTCTGGAGGTCTGAAATCTTTTTAGGACCATTGGTGCCATGGCTCACTACTTCTCCACCTCTGAGTTTTCTCTTCTGTGCACAGAGTTCTGCAAATTTTCCTAAAAGAAGCTTTAACCAAACTGTTGCAAACCGCTTGGTGCAAAATTTAAGGTCTTTGCAACAAATTTACAAACATCTCTGCCTGAAACATATTTGATGCAAACCTTGCACTGACGTCATGCAGATTTGCTGCAAACTAAATGCACACCCTACCGTAGTTCCCCTGAAGCACAAAAGGTTTCACATAGTGGTTATGTGACAGAAAGAAAGAAGATTTTCCCATGGATTTGCAGTCATTGGCAAGAGTGTCAAGAGGGGGTATGGGGTGTAAAAGGGTCCTGGGACCGTAAATGCATCGCTCCATGAAAACTTAGTAGGTAGCACACAAAGACCATGCTTATGGCTAATTTTAGGGAGAGAGCACTAGATTTTCTTGCGTTGCTCAATCAGATAACAAAGTTCAAACTTGAGGAGATCTTCTGCAATGTTTGCACTTCTCTCAGAATATTCTGTACCTTGCCTGTGACAGTTGCATTTGCATAGCGTTCCTTCAACAAGCTTAAGCTGAGTGAAAACTTCAGGTGAAATAAAGTACTTGGGACAGGCTGACAGATCTAGCATTGCTGAGCATCAAGAGTGAAATTACAAGCGCTTTTGACTTTTGATATTTTTCATGACTTTGCAAAGATGAATGCCAGTAAATTATTGTTTTGATAGTTTAAGATTTAGTATTAATGTTTCCTTTAATTTTCATTTTGTTTTAGTAACGCAAAGCAATTCATAAATGTACCGTTTCTTGAATAACATTATTATGGAATGCTAAACTATTTTTCTAAACCAGTTTTCTTAAAACGGGTGTTTCCTTCATTTCCTGGGAGCCTGAAGAGTGTGGTTGGGGAAAAATTTCATTGGGCTCTGCCCCAAAACTGTCCCTGTCCGTATGAGTCATTCCAGGGCCCAAGCTGGCTGTCAACATTCTGGGTCATTGTTGTGTCCTAGTGTATCCATTTGGTAATGACACACCTCTTTCTGGTCTCTCTCAGAATGCTGGAGAACAAGTGATTGATTCTGTGAATAGCAAAGGAGCAAATGTGTCCTATGAAGCATTTTCAACCATTTTCTCAGAGATATTACCACAGGACCGTGATCTTAGGACCTTCTTGTTTGCAATGCATCTCTGCTCTCTTCTGATATGGAAGCTTGGCTTTTCTTTTGGAAGCTATCTCAAGCGATTTCTGAGTGAGCAATTCACAGAAGAGGCTGTAAGTATATACATTGTTCATTTCATATAAAAGTAAATGACGGAAAATTGCAAGCCATTTCAGAGAAGGGTACAGTTTCTAGCATAGCTATCAAATCTTCAACAAATATTACAGTATGTGCATGGTTGGCTGACATGATTGCTTGAAAATAATCGATGTCTCAAAGATTTTCAATGAACAATTATAACCAAATTTGAGAATGTGCTTTTAATCCATTAAATCAAACAAAGATGCCTTGGCCAAATCGTGCAAAATCTCTCAGAGATTTTATTCTAATGCTACAGTGCTCTGAAAGTAACTGCAAGTATAGCCAATGAAAATCTCTGGAAGGTTAGGCTTTTGTTTAAAAATCTTAACCATTGTTTTAGACATTGTCTTCTCAATTTTTGTGCACCTACAATTCCTTATTTGTTTGTATCTTATATGTGGAATCCTGCTGGAGAAGCTATTGTTAAAGAATTTAACCTCTTTGCAAAATCATAAGAGAGTATCTGGAGAAGATGTTTCAAGACACCCTAAGAAGGACTGTTGGAGTACCTTGTTGAGGGTCTAACCAGCCAAACTTAAATTTCACACATCCACCCTCTCTTTCCACCTTTAAAAAAGGTTTAAAAGAGGTGGTTTAGATGGTCTGATATTTCTCTACGTATGATTTATTTATGTTCAACTTTTATGGACATTTTCCTGTATTTATCATTACATAATTTAAGCCCATAGATTTCACATTTTGTTGATCAGGTTTTTAGTTTGTCTTCACATACAGCTCCCTGGAAGCATAGACAGACACGACTACTGTGGTAAAGCAATTCAACTGGAAACAGCGGAATAAATGGGGAGTCTCATTATTGAGCGTTCTAATTTCCTTTCAGGTCGCATACATCGAGAAAGAAAAAGAAAAACCTACATCAAGTTGATCAGTGATTAAGAATAATTAAATCATCAAATGGCTATCAAGGTATCACTCGCCAAAGAGATTACGAATCACTCAAAGATTAAATTAACAACACTTCAATCAAGCGTAAGAATTCCATTCTTATGTATTATATTTTAATATATTTGTGTAAAGACTTGAGCGTATTTTACATGGAGAAAATTGAAGTTCTTAATGAACGTTAGACTACACTCAACAGACTAGATCGCATGCAGCAGTAGACTGATTACAATTAGGACAATTAATCCCCAACCAAAATTAGACTAAATTTACCTCCGCAAAATTTAGACTAAGTTTGCCAAGCTTTTTAGGTTTCCTATTGCATTCGTCACCATACAGCTTTTGAGCAAATAACAGTGTAGTAATAGAATTTCAGCTTTAACAAGATTCAGCTCGCAATTTTTTCCCATCGTCGAGTACTAGAAACGTGAAATTCGAACTGTTTTTTCGTCCCATTTTTACGTAGGCCATCCACAATTAATTTTAAAACGACCAAGTCAAAGTTCCAACTTCATTCCAATTTCTATGCGTGTATGCCTATGAATGTGCTCGAGTGGTAAATTCAAATCTTCCAAATTCTGAATTTTGCAGAGGTGGAAGTACATTTATAAATTTATTCATAAAGTACAATAACCTTAAAATGGTTACCGGTAGGTTTAGATTCATCATGACGACTTTTTTATCAAATATAACATAAATACATATAAATTTTCCACTACTGTGCCACTCATTGCAGGAAACGAAGTCAGCGAGTTCCCACAATAAGTGACACTTAAAATTAACTAAGGAATTAAACTCAAAAGAAACATAACAATAGAAACAAAAATAAAACGAAGAGCCTGATAGCTGAGCAGAACTGAAGCTGTTTGATGAAACGGTCGATCAGGTGCCAGCGCAACACGGATTCCTAGAACTATCGAGAAAGAATTGGTCCTGCATGCTATTTCATCCATGGTGACTCGCTAATGAAAACAAGATTCTCTCCAAAGCTGATCAAACTTTCTGTATTTTGGAGCAGAAGGGTTTCATGACGCCTTCCAAACCCACTCGATCTACTGTTATGACAGTTTCGAAGTCAATCAAACGCAAAAACATTGCAAGTGTACAAGTCTACCGAGTCTAGCAGTCAAAAACGCATTGTTTTCTTGTAAACGCCCGATATTCTTGTCTATAGAGCGATCTGTTATGCTGTGATCAGTCTACTGTTTTGCGTCATCCGAAGGAACATCAAATTTGCGTGTTTTGCACATATCACGAACTGAAATGGAAATTCCAAATAGATTAGATTCCTTATTCAAGGACATACCAACGTTACTAGAATTAGTATTAATTCTTAATGAGGTAATAGATCTGCGTGTTTTTTAAGTAGATCGTTGCATGGACTAGGCAAAAGAACAACTGTTTGAAAATTTGTGATCCGGAGATAGCTTGAGGAGTTGTTGCGATTTTCCTTCTACTTTCCGAGCATTGTAAAATACAGGTAAAATTGGATTTACGAAAGTTTCTGTACTTCAAACTTTGGGAAAGTAATCTCACTGAGAAACATACAGACACTTTTTTCCCCTCGAGGCTTATGGAACTGATTTTTGCAAAGCCAACATATCTTTGTCGTTGTTTCTTTTGTAGAAATTTGATTCTTCACTCTTCCGAGGAACAAAATTTGTTTGATTTATGGGGTTCTGACCTTTTTTGATCGATCGTTTTCGGCCTCTTTTCACGCATTTCGAAGCTATGGATTTTGCGTAACTAAATTTTCCCTAAATTTTCATAACGCTGCAATGAAATAGAAAAAATCAGAAAGACACTTCTGCCTTGTTGCTGTCAAGCCCGAGAGGGTACTTGACCTAATTTTGTACGGCGGTGTGCCCACAAGGAAAACTTTTTACCCGGCTCCAGAATTTTGGCCCTCAATAGATACCCGATTCTAGGAAAATTCAGTCAAACTCATATTCGAAATTAAAAAAATGTAACTGAATAACAACGCGATTTAACAAAACTTCCCCTTTTGACATGTTTTGACAACCAGCTTCAGAAAAATTGCCTTCTTTTGATACCCCGCTCTAGAAAAAATAGCCGAAAACGATACCCCTGAAAAGCGGCACATCCCCGTCGCACAAATAAATATACCAAGTACTCCTCGGGCTATCCAGTAAATTTCGATTCAGTCCAATGTCTCATGTTGTCCTCCTGGTAATGAATTTCCAAACAGTTGAATAACTACTTGATCCACCCGTTACATATAGATGCTATTTTTAGCAAATGATCAGCTCCGTTAATCATTGTGTGTGCTTTTAATGAACTTCCAATCGACTAATTTTGACGAAAGATGATATATCATTAAAGTACTACATACCATTATGGAGTTTAGTGACTTGTTTATTTGTTTATAACAGCTCGCCTACAGACGGGGGGCTAACATGCGAGATTCCGCCACCCCGAAGAAGCTTTTGTATTTTTCATCAGTACAAAGTTTATCTTATAACATGGCAGTTGTAACGGGGGAACTACTTTTTTGAGCTTGCACAGAACTGAATGAACAGAATTGGACAGAACAACGGAAACAAGAAAAGGAAAAGTGCGCAAGATCACAGGATCCAGATAGAATGGATACATTTCAATTGGGAAGAGAGAACATTCGACCCAATTCAGCAGAAATATGGCAGTAGTAATCTTTGTTTTTACATTCCATTAAAAATTTTCCAAGACAAATTACCTATTACACTACCTACTAATTACTATACGAAACTCTACAAGGACGATGATACCACGGGGAGCGATAGACTATGACAACCTCATGGCAATTAGCATAGAAAGGAAAAAAATTACTGGGTGAATCAGGAAAGATTCACCTCCCGCCCGCAAAGCCGCACCCAAGAGCCACCAACCGATTCGCACAATTTATTGCGAATTGACAACGCATTAAAGAGGCTTAAACAAAGTTATGCCCAGGCCTCAGTTGAGGAATTTGAAATTAAAATTTGGGACGAATCGGGCATGGGACCCTGCACCACGACTTCCCGAGCAAGCAGCACCCCTCCCCTGACCCACCCATTACATAAAAATAAACATAAATACTACAAAATAAATAAATCTACATCGGCAAAATGGAACTTCCCAGTAATCTTTTCATGCAGTATGGTGATATGAATCATAGAGGATGCCCTTTGGAAACCTTCTGACATATTTTCCCAGGCGGAGAGAGTGACTTTGTCGAGAATGTTTATGCCACAATCTCCAGGATTAATGAACCCTTGAATGAAATGCCCGACGATCATTTTTATCCTCCTCCACACGATTTGAATCTCACATACATTGCAGATTTGCTGGCATAGACATGTTAACAGAACTGAAGTGCGAAAAGCAAAACTGAACTGTCAAAAGTTCAAAACTGAACTGTGTAAAAAACAAAACTGAACTGCGTAAAAAGCAAAACTGAACTGTGTAAAAGCAAACCTGAACTGTGTAAAAACAAAACTGAATTATGTAAAACAAAACTGGACTGTGCCTTCTGGGCCATCGCACACATCTTTTCATCTTCAAAGTGATTTTTTCGTTGACAAAGACTTGTCAGGACAACAATTGTTTTTGTCATAGTTTCATAGGTGATACTATACAACATCTGTTGTTCATGAAAACAGAGTAGAAACATTATTATGGGAAGCGTGACAAGGCGGTTGGTTTTCTTCGCAATAATTCAATAAGGGACGAGCAGATTTCATCGCAAGAATCTTTCTTCTTCACCGGCCATGTCATATGATAAATTTTCTCTGTCCCGTATTGCCCCCCCCCCCTGTGGTTTTTGCGTTTCGTTTTTCTTCTCGCCTCTAAATCAACTGAGGCAGACGTAGTTCGAGGTTCTCTTATGCCATGTACACATGTATTTAGTTATGAAATTTGAATTGAAATTAGTTTTGAATTGTGTAATGCCACTAATGCTTGAAAGGCGTAGTTTGTTTCTGACACTTGTTTTCGAAGAAAAGTGTTTTACTGTTGATAAAAATGTATTTCTCTGGTCTTTCTCTCATAATCCACTGCAAAAGCATGTATTTGTTGGGGATACTGCGAGCTCCTCTTGTTCTAAATCATCAAGGAAAGACGTTAACTCTGATTGGCTGATCCATGGGATGAGCGAAGCGTTTTGGGGCATGTGCGAATTCACAAAGGAAAAGCAAAGGGAAAGCAAAGGACGATGACTCTGAATTCGCTACTGAGTTGAATCCAAAGCACTGAGACGGGGGTCCAGTTTTTCTGAGGAAATCCAAAAGACTTTCACTGATAGCATCCCGAATCCCGAAAAAAGGTCCGACGAATATTTTCAGCTTCGGATCTGGATGAATTTCTTTGACTCCAGTGGTGTAATCTCGTCTTGTGATTTTGCCATGCCGAAAACATGTTCAGTAATTTGAATTTATTCTAATGCACGTATTTCTTTGTGTAATAAACTAAGATTTTGGGCCTGTACTGAAAGTTCCTTAGAATTGCAGATTTTAAGCACTCACAGTTTCTTACGAATTTATTAGAGGCCCTTTGCATGAGACCCAACATGGAACTTGGGGCGACATGTGCCGGCATGAAAATGGAAATATGAGAAAATGCACTCCTGTTTACACGAGGCCCGATATTCCTGTGTAAGATAAGTCCTTGGCAGTTCACTTTACCCCGTAGTTTACTTTACCCCATCTTACCTTAGACATTACTCAAGCACCGTCTGAGTCATTGTATGATACAGGAAACAAATGAAAATAAAACGATATGAAGAATTTCGTTTTTTACAAGAAATTGTTTCTTAAGTTGTTTTTTCCAAGTGATGGGATATCTGAATTTTGTAGAGATCTGAGTTTCTTACAAGCGACTTCCAACTTTAAAAAGTGCGTGTGTGGCACTTTCGAAACTTTTAGAAGGACGCACTGCCCCTCTCCTTCTTTGGGTTGTTATGTAACGGCTCCAACATTTTGCCGCCTAACGACAGAGTTGAACAGGGCTCATCATTTTCCCGCCAAAAGGTATTTTTGAGTGGGGGTTTGGGGATCTGGGTTCAAGATATCTGCTTCGCCTCTGCTTGATTATGAGGCTAGTTGAGGTTATTGGCGAAATCAGTTCTTTTCCAAGCCGGAAACCATAGAAATAGGAGGGCTAGAATGCGCGGTCTATTGTTCTGCTATATTTTTCGCGGCACAACTATGGGCAGTCAAGATGGCGGACGTTGGTTGGCAGAAGCTGCGAGTGGTGGTGTCACAACATCGTACATATGAGGGACTTTTGACGAATTCCCGTGTAAATAAAGGCACAATGATGTTCTAAGGGTAGAAGGCCAACAGTTACAGATCAATCTATGTAAGTATCAATATCGTTCGCCTATTTGTTGTCGTTGCTACGGAATTTCTTTGCTGTATTTTTAGGCCTTGTTGTAAAACGGCGGAGAGATGCTCGCTACTATTTCAATGCAAACGCACCGCTCACAAAGCTGCTAGACATCGATTTGAATGCAAATAAAATAAAATTGAATCATTCACGATCCTCCTAAATAGCTCTGGATTAACCTTACGACTAAGTCTTCGAAGCAAGGGCTGGAGGCTGCTGGGGAGAAAAAGTTGATCAAAGGTAATGGGCCTAGGCCTACCGTGTGCAATGTTAGGAGGTGAAATGTGGAAATCAGACTCACCGATCCTGGAGACACAAGACACCAATGCTTTCACGTCGTTGACTACTGCTTAAAAATACCAACCACGGTGACATCAAAAAGTCTCAGAGTTCAATTCAATGCATTGACCAAAGATTACGAAATTCCCTATGACTATCATTTTCCCACACCCTACATATACTTATTTAATTATATTCATCACATAGCAGATATATAGCTAGTGTTCCTATCAATGTTCGAATGATATTAAATATTAAGCTTAGATTCTTGCTGATATGATTAAAATGAACAATTGCTTATCAAAGGTTTGGCATTTCCTCCATCCCTCACTACTTTACCCAGGTTACTTAACCGCCGCCTGGTACTCGGCGTTACCTCATGAAAAGATAAACAGTTGTTCATTCATTTTGAAATAAAATCAATTTTGTGAGTTTACGCCTCTTTGATGCCTTATTGTTTTTGAGAATTCTCTCTGTAAATACCCTTCCAAACTGATGATAAAAAATAATGAGATACTGTTTGACAATTTCCTTGATGATAATTGTAATATGGTCATCTCTTAGACTTTGATCTAAAATATGGCATTCCTTGCTATGCTCACTTATTGACTGAAATGCATCATTCTTCATTGCAGACAAAACATCTGACAAGATCTGAGCATTAGTTTCTTTGGACAAGGACGCCCATTTACACAATGCAAGGCGTGCTTTTCTGTCAACACAGTTAACAACCTTGTATACGGAGCTTGATGGTATCAGCAATTCAGCATACTTTTTGCATGATAGAAGTGAAAGATGACCATTATGAAAACTTTGTGCAGTTTCAGAGCTTACGTGTAATGCTGCAGCACAGTCAGGACAATCTATAAACTCAAGCAACTTCTTAACAATGTATCCAGAGATGTAATGTAAGACATCTGAGCGCCAAATGGTGGTTGATAACAAGAGATTTGATACTCTTGAGTCAACTTTACTCATCTCACTTTTATCATTAGTGGAGACATTAATGCAGTTCGCAGTAGAAGGAGACTCAATCTTATTTTTCAAGAGCAGTTGTCTGATTGCATATTTGAACTGCAATGCTGTTGGATTGTTGTTCCATCCAAACCGACTTCTGATTTTGGCAAAATACATCTCCAACTGATCTTGTGAAAAACGATAGGTCAAAACATATTCAAATGGTGTTTCAGCTCGTTGTAGTAGATTTTTGCTAATCCTCAATATGGATAGTGCTGATATGTAAAATCCGATCACAAACATTTTTCGTGGACCGGATATCAGTGTTAGACCATTGGCATCTTTCAAAAACTTTAACGTTTCAATGCCACTTTTCAGATAGCCCTCAACTTCAAGCATATTTTCAAGAGTAATTGGTTTTTTATAGTTCTTGCCAAACTTACTTTTACTGTTCAAGATATCAAACAAGTTATTCATAAGTAGAATAAAGTCACTTGTTGGTTTGCTATCTTTGAATTCTTTAAGTTTTAAATTCCTTAAGAATGTTAAAGCTGCATACACAGAATGGCTTAATGTCTGAGCAGCAACACTCACTTTCATTTTGTGATTTTGCCATTGAACATGCTTGGCTTTTAATTTGTTTCCAAGATGGAGGATGTCCTTTTGTTGGGCTTTGTGAAGCTCCCTTATGTATTCCCAAGATATTTTCTCTCCACCAGAGGTAACAAAGACTTGCATGTCAGCAAATGCATTTCTTGCAAGTTTTAGCATGTGGCAAATATCTAAGATGACATAAATTTTGCCTCCTGGCATTGCAGGGTGATCAAAAGATCCATCTAGGTTTTTTATGTCACATCCAAACTTAGTTGCCATGCCAAGATTTTTAGGGGCACCATCAAAAACAACAGCATGAACATCAGCCCCTTTTTCTGTTAATTTTTTTATAGCCTCAAAGACTAATTGTTTTAGAATTTCACCATTGAGACAGTTTGTTAAGAAATAAGCAATTGGAACAAACCATGGCTTCTGAAGACCACATGCCATGATAACAAGTGCATTTGTAGCCTCAGTGTCAACTTCTTCTGCTTTTATTCCTCCATAGTCTACTTGGCCAATGAATTTGGAGGTTTTCTGGTCCCATTGGACTTGCTTTTTTATGCTCATTTCGTCAAGTAAAATTATGGAATCTTTTTGGCCTTCTGTGACTTTCTGCTCAATGTAATCAAAAGGTTTTTCAAGGAAACCTGGCTCACAATTTATGTTAACACACCACGATCTTATAGTTGCAGGGTGTGGTAAATGAAGAGCTTTCCTCACAAATTTATATGCTCTTGGGCTGTAAAAATGGAGGGTTAAAGCAAATTCTTTGATTTCTTCCGAATATCTTGAACCAGCTGATTTCTCAACATTTTTGCATTCATTTCTAAAAAGGGCAGTCGCCATATGGCCAAAGTTTTCATTTAATGTTTGAGCTAAGTCTTCATTCAGTAATTTGCATGCTTGCAATTTTGAGATCAAGCCACAAATTTTTTTTTCGAGTCGTAGATTTTTCTTTTTTAAGTTTCTTAATTTGTCATTTTTTTGTTTTAGTTTTTTGCGATATTTTGCTTCCAATTTTCTAGGTGAGATTTTATAAGCATATGTATGATCATGAATTGATGTTTCTTTTGGATTTGGCTTCTTAATCTTTTGTAGTGGGAAAGCCGATGCAGATTGTGAATTTTGCCTTTTACAAGGGGAACGCCTTAATTTGGTTGTTTTTTTCAAATGATCAGGAAAATTAAAAACTGTTGGGACTGCTTCTTTTTTCAAGTACTTCTTGCCGATAGATTCAGATGGGTTCAGGGATGGGGGAAAATGATAGTCACTTGGGAGGAAGTGCTTCTCACAAATTCTTTCATTGCGTGTTGGCTGCCAATCTTTACGATGCATTGCAAGGACCCATTTCTTAAGCAATGCTGCATTATCGTGAGGAAACCTGAAATCAGACCAGCTTGAAATATTTCTTCGTTTTTTGGAAACAGTTGCATCCCAAAAACTTATTTGGGGATGGTGTCCAGTGTATTTGCCAGTAAGAAGTTGGGGATCTTACATGTTTACCCCAGAAGACATATCAGTCAGACACAACAGAATTATATTTAATGATTTGATAATGTCAACAGAGGTAAAATGGGTAGGCTGGGGGATAAAATAGGTGATGCTGATGGCAAGAGCAGTGGGTTATCAAACTGTTAAACAATATTTCCGAGAGTTAAGTTCTTGACATAGCTTATTTACGTTTGCTCCTTGCAGACTTTAACCCCAAGCTGGCCCACTCCCGGCCCACTTAAGCCCTGTTCACTGCAGATCTCCTGAAACTGAAAGGCTGCAAATCCCTTCTATCTGATCTAAACCATTTTAGAGCTCATAGATCACATTTCACCATATCAGCGAGAAGGAATGAAGAAATAATAATTATTCCAGGCCAGCAAATGCGACCGGCCTAAAATCTTACCGGTGAAAAGCGAGATTTTTCTCGCCAGGAGCAAGATCTTTCTTTAATCTCCATCTGTTTTCGCAGCCAAAAGCCGCGCAAGAAATAACCATCTTATTTTCAGTTTCAATCGAAGAAAAACCAAGGATTTTGACGAAAATAGCGCTGCAATAACTGTTCAGCCTGGTCTAACATCTGTTTACGCACTTAGGTTCACAACAAACGGCCCACGCTTTTGCCAACCAACGTCAGCCATATTGGTTCCGCATAGTTGTGCCGTGCCACGTGATCAACCACGCATTCTAGCCCTCCTATTTCTATGCCGGAAACATTGGTGATTGCAGCATTGCAGTTCGTTTGAAAGGACAAACAACGGCATATCCCCATTCCTTGTCTGCTTCTAGTTTAGTGAGGAAAGAACAATTCCAATCGAAGAGAAGAGATAATCTAACGAATAAAATATACGGTAAGAATTTGAATTTCTTTACTTTCTCTGACACATGTTTCATGCTGTGATGGCAGAGCTTAAAATAGGCCAAGGCTTATTATAACCAAAAAATTGCCCTCTTTTGGTTCCCAGCACTGGAAAAGATTGGTGAAAATGATAAACTTGAAAATGACATGACCCGTCAGAAGCGAGGGGGGCTGGGAAGGGGAGAGGCAATGATTTACACATATTTTTCTAAGAAACTGTGTGCAAGAAACTCAACTCTCAGATCACCAAAAAATTAGAGGCTCTAGTCTGGGAAGATATACTGTAACTTAAAGACAAATGACAGAGATATACAAGGCAACTTAGATCGGGCCATGTTGGAAAACATACATGATTTGGCCTACGCATAGCAGCAAGTCAAAAATATTTTAAGGTGCAACCTGCAAGTGGACTTTTAAATTTGGTGAGAGATGCAAAATTAATGATAGATCTTTTGCTATCTCATTTGAGAATCTTTTTTTAGCTACAAGTAGCCAGTTTGGCACAATTTCATAGTTTTGAGTAAATGCAAGTTTTCCAACTTGGAGATCAGGGGCCTGGGCAATCTAAATATAGTCTATTGTATTCCATTGTATTTGATTGTCTTGAGAGATTATCAAAACAATAGGACAAATGATGGCAGGATCTATCTTTTGCTCTATTTGTAAACTAGATGATATACATATGAATATATCCATCAATTGTTTTTAAGAAACTACTTATTTTGACAAAGGAATCCTTAAAATAGTTTTACATTATTTTTGTCTGTTTCCTTTATCATTTTACTTGTAAGGTTCTTGAATATAGTCTAAAAATTGTAAAAGCTTCGGAAAATCTTGTTTTGAAAAGTCCTTGATGTACCAGGTAGTGGACATGAAGATTGTTATGGAACCTTTAAGAAACTCGTAAGAAACTCTGAGTGATCAAGATCTGATGATTTAAGAAACTTGCATTACTGGCCGAAATTCTTCATTTCTTATCAAAAAAGATACATGTACACTTTTAGTAAATTGTTGTTAAACCTCAATATTCCTGGGAATTGGCACCTTTTAGTAAAAAAGAAGGGACAGAAAATACAGTACATCTTTCCTTTTGCTGGCATGATTATGAGTACCTTTAACATTTTATTTCATCAGTGGTGAAAATGGTTTTAACAGCAGAGCAGAAGAGCCTCTTTCTCTTTGATGAATTGATGAGTAGCTATGGTGTAGACCTTGAAAATGTTGAAAGTGAATCAAAAGGTAAATACTGCTTATTTCATTTCTATGTATGAATGTACTGTATGTATCATTTGTCACCCATATGAAAAAGTTCAGTGTGCAACAAGCTTGCGCAAGCTTGAAAGGAGCATGGTTTTGGCTTGAAGGAGCTTGAAATGAGTGTGTTGACACAATTTTGGCCAGTTTGCACATATGATTGATCAAGCATGACAATAATCACAAGCTGAAGTCCTTCTCAAACATACTACAATCAAGCTTTATTGAGTTTGCCTTCCAGTCAAAAGATAAACAGTGCAAGCTAACACAAGCGGTGCAAAATTCTTACTCGAATCAAGCGCTCAAACATACCCAAATCGCACTAAAAACAAGTTAGAATCAAGCTTGAAGCATGCTCCAAACATGCAAAATTTTTGCTAAGGGGACATGAAAATGTTTGGAAGTTACTATCTGATATATTAAATATATACAGTACAATATACTGTACGGCATGAGCCAGAAAAAAGTTCCCACTTTTGAACATTTGTGGCATCAAGAGTAGTTCACATATTTGAATGATTTGATTTCTAGCTAAAAGCCAATAAGGTCACAGTATTTTGTAATTTCTCTTGCTGTCTCACTATCACTAGAAATATAAAGTAAATTCAACTGTATTAAAACTGCATGGTTGTAGAATGGCTGAAAAAGGGCCCAACACATTGATCAAATCATAAAGAACACCTTGCACAGATCAATAAAGAAAATGCAGTTTCTCATGGATGAGAGCTAGCCTCTGCACATTTGTTGTCATGGCACTGAAATCTTCAGTATTTGTTTGAAAATTGATGGCTTACTGTATACCTCTTGAAAGAGGTGAAATGCCCATTGCCTTGTTCTGTGAAAGGAGAATCCCTCCAAGTTGATCAGCAATTTAGGTCACTTTTCAGTCAGTTCAAGGTAGTAAAAATTTATATAGTTGAAATTTACTGACACTTCTAGTGCTGGGAAGACAACAAGAAAATCACGAATATACAAAAATGGCCAATCTTTCTGCCTTACAGCAATTACTTCAGAGAGTATTTTGCATAAGAATGATGTTGCTATGTTTCAGGTGATGACATTTTCACCTTCCCAAAAGGGGCAGTTCAATCATGAGGCATGCAAAAGAACAAGGACATATTTTGTAATACAATAGCAACCATTGCTTTAATTCACACCTCAATTCAGAGCAATTAGTAGCTGCAGGCAAAGGAAATTCTCTCAACCAGTAAATCAAAACATACGTGGCTTGCCAATCTTATTGACCTGATATTGACATTTGGAACAGACTCACCTGGTACATTCGCAAGGAACATACCAGAACGTACCAGAATGTACCAGGTGAGTTGAAAAATGCCCGTCATTTTAAGGGCTACTGCTGCCTGAATAAATAAACAATCATGATAGTTTGCAAGATCTGATTGAATAGCTAACATATTGAATTACATTGAGAATTTTTCCTGGCTGAAATTGGTCACTCCTTTCTGATTCTGTAAGGGGTTTTCTATAATATTCTCTTTGGGAAACCTTTCATTTCTGGAAAATCAAGTGACAAGGATATATTGGTAGCTTTTCAGTTCTTTTAACCCATATTTTGTGGAGTCAACATGCAATTTTACGCTCAAATACATAGATTCAACACGGTTTTATCCCAAGCCACATTAAAATTAACATACAAGGTTGTGTAGCTAAATAATTGGAAAATACTTAGTAAATTCCAGAATATTGTATAAATGGGAGGCTTGATGTGTGACAGATGTAAAGAAGTGTCCTTTGATTCCATACACGTGATCGATGATAACGAAGAAAGAAGTCGAAATGTGTTTACTCATAATTATTCATATCAAAAAGTCTCCTCCAACTTAAAGGCAGTCTGTCCCCTATTGTTCTGACCTTAACAACGACTTTATTTACCTTATTTACGTTGGAGTGAAATTCATGCATCACTGCGTCTCCATGACCTTGATTTCTTTGGATAAAGCGAATTAGCACAAACTTGTGGAATGTACAATAGAAATCCTTATCGAGTTTATTTTCATTCTTCGAAGGGGACAGATTGCCTTTAAGATTCAAAGTGATATTTATACTTAATCTAAAACAATAGTTATATATGATACAAAAGGTGATTGACATCTAAACTACTACGCATGACTTAAGAAGGAAAAGTAAGACATTCAATCAATCAAATAAGCGTGATAGCGAGGCTAAAGGAAATGACATATTTGTAGGCAGTATTCCTGCAACAGATAGAGAGGGGGAGGCTTATTTCAAATTTTTACTCAGAGGGGAGGCGCTTATCAGAGCTTTTACGGTACCTTGATATAATCATCATATTTCCAACATTGATATTGCTAAAATATGATTCCTCCCAGTTCACCTGGTATGTTGATTCCTGCCAGAACCAATTTCTATTATCATGAGATCTGCTTCTTCTCAGTCATGTCAAGTTGTCCTGCAATGAAACAAGCACAATTTGATGGGAATGTCCAGTCTCAACAGCGACATGCTGCAAGCAGAGAACCAGCTGCATTGACAGGACAAAATGATGAGAGATTAAGAAATGAAAACAAAGAAGCTATCACAGCAGCAGCCAAAGGGCTTCAGAATGCTGGTGATATTTTGCAGAGTAAGCATGGTGAAAAGTTACAGGTAATCAGAAAAGAGCTATTCTGAGTGGGAGGGGGGCTAAATACCACTGCATTTGTATTTAGATCACACCAGAAGTTGTGTGACAGGTAAGTCAAAAAAGTTTAAAGTTGGAAAGTTTACAGTCAAAAAATTTGTTGCTCTCTCCTTCTTTTGATGTTCAACGTCAAGATCTACTCATTGGAATTGTTGAATTATTACAACTGCTTTTACAAATCACCAATCTGTCAAATGCTGTTTTGCTGCAGCTTTTACTATATGGTGATCAAGACCTTTCCTACGACTTAAACAGGAAAATACTCGAATTATCTTTACGTTATACCCACGAAACTGGTCGGTTTGATTAAATTCTTTTTAGGACTCAGCACTAGCAACGACCAACCCCGTTTTAGGTTCTTCTCCCTTGTAGATTCTTTTGCACATCAGATATCAATCATTTTCAAGCATTTTCTCTACTATAAACAAACAAGTTGCTGTTGTGACACAATCATCACAACCCTGACCTGACATCCGGTGTGGAACAGAATCTAGTACATTTTCCATTAGTCTTTAATCGTTTGTAGTGTAGTCGTAGTTAGTTGAGCGTTGCGTGTCTTTTTATATTGGCCATGGGGTAGTCATTGTCTTTCGCTCCCCGTGGTATTGTACCAGCAGTGTTGTATAGTTATTAGAATAGGTATAGTTGAATGTAAGATATTGTTAAATATTCATATTTGAATGTAAAAGAAAGTTTACGTGTTTGATGGGCTATGGAATCAAAGTATGTGGCTGATCTTCAGGGCTATAATGATAATCTTTTAGTCAAAGGCTAACTTAGCCTACTAATTTTTGTTTGGTAAAATCACACAAGTCTTTGAGACCCAATAATCAGAAGAATGTCTGTAAGAGGTTTGCATAGGAATCGAGAATTGCATGTTCTATTCTGATCCATAATTTCTGTAGCAGTGAATTTTTAATTCGATGCTATCGTCAGTTTCAGAAATAGAATTTTAATTTCAATAGCAAGTAGATCATGGAACAGTTTGGAATGTGGAATTCTTGTCCCCAAATATGTCCCTTACCAGCATTTTCCTAATTCCTGAGTCTGTAAGATGAGGGATACTACCAAACAAAATTTTCTCATCTAAGTTTACCTTTGACTGATAGTTGAACTTTTCAATTTTGAATATCGGTCACATACTTTTTATTCCACAGCCCTAAAAAGGCCTAAACCTTTTTTGACTCATTCGGTATTTTTCAAAGAAAGAGTTCCACCACTGAATTAAATATTTTCTGTATTTTTAAAAAGCTGATAGTGTTGTGTATCTATAAGACAATACTGTTAATCTTTTTGAAAGGGTAGAGAAATTTGACCGAAGCATGGGGCCAGTCTATGATCCTACAGTTTAAAACAATGCGATACATTCGAATGTTGATATGTTTTCTTTCCAAGACAGAGAAGAAACTGCGTATGCTTGCGCGAACCCTCGTAACTTTGAGCCTCCGTAGCTCCTTGCAACAGTTCCTAAAATTAGCCAACACTTGATATTTTCTTTCTTGGGCTTTAAACTCTCGATTTATCATTTCAAAAGGTTTATGCATCGAAACATTTCCTTATCTCAGATTGCTCGATGACGTCATTTTACACAGTTTCTACTCTGTCTTTCCAAAAGGGTGTATCACTCTTTCTGCAACAGCGTACGACAGGACAGTTTTGAAAACAATTGAATTTTCAGGAATTTTTTACGGATTTTACTTTAAAACAAAGGATTATGTCGAAGTTGTGCGGGATTTTTAGAATTATAAGATCGTCGTTTTTATCATTTTAGGTTCTCAACTCCGAGTTGGAGGATCTCTTTGTTAATTCTCCCGACATCGAATATGCTGCCTTCGCAACTTTCCTAAAGAAATTATTGGAACAAGAAAGTAGCAGCGAGGCCTCTGCTCTCGCACTAGTTGCCTGCAGCACCAAGGCATTAGCAAAAAGACTTGGAACAAAATTCGTTTGGCATTACATGAGACCATTTGCTGCTAAAGAGTTAGCTCCTGAAGCAGTGAGTATATTTCAGACCGTTTGGAGTCTAAAAATCATAAAATTCAGTTTAGTTCAGTTCGTCTTAAAGGACAAGTCCGGGGTTAGTAGGTATAATTGTTGATTATTCAAGAGATTACACTGCTTTGAATTGTATGTAGTACTTTTTTCAATATTTTTCTCTTTTTATCTGCGAAACTACATATTTCAATCTGCTGAGAAGTGCGAAATGACGTCGTTTTCCATGACGTCACTTCATGTTGACCTTAACTAGGCTGCCAAATGTGATGATATTATACCACTCACATTGCTAGCCTCCTTATCACTCCTTCGCACACTGGTACAAAATACAAAGTGGCGACGATATTTGGCCTAACTTACGAAAGATTCATAAACCAATTTATGAAAGTTGGAGCTATGGTTGGAGGCATCAACACTTAGAAAGAACTCACGATTGGTGTTCAGCAATTTGTAATATTGCTTTTTGACAATTATCTTATTAACCTCGCACTTGTCATGTAGCACTCCAGTACATTGCTAGCAATGAACATGATCATCTAACACAGTCTTCATGCCTACCAGGTGAATAAAAAAAATTCGCAAGCTAGATCTTAGAGATGCTTCTCTGAAGTCAAAAGTTATTGACGAATGCTTTGTATCCCTGTTTGACTGAAAGGCTTGGCAATATTTTTGAGACCGAAAAGCCAGTTCAAAGAAAATTTAGAAGTCCGCATTTCTTCTTTAGAACTAAGAATCACCTTTGAAATGGATTTGAAGTGGTCTGGGGCAAAACTATCGTTTTCAGACTGACCGAACTCTGCTGGGTTTTCAATTTTTGAGTTCCCAAGCAAATTTGGAATTCAGCCTTCTTCATATCTTCTAAAGCCGGTTTTCAACTAGAAGCATTTTTTGATCCTCAACTCAAATGCACGTACCTTGCATTTTAAAATCGTCCACCAAACACCGGGGATATGGGTTCACAAAGTAAAGAAAAATTGGAGTGCACTGTAAACTAGAGGATTTGAGAAAGGGCCTAGTCATGATTTGATATCGCAGGCATTTTGCAGAAGAATTTTCAGCTTTGACCTTTAGTTCTTACTTTTGAAAAAATTGCACCTTGAATTGCTTCAATTGTTCTTGAAATGACTTTTCTTGTGAAGAATTGATCCTTGCATTACATTCCATGGCCAGTGTTGTTTGTGTCAAAGAAGAGGAAAAGGAGCACATCACGCTTATCTTGGAGATATATGAGAGAGAAAAGGAGCACATCACGGTTATGGCACTACTTTATCATTCTTACCACATTTTTATTATATTCTTTCGATCAGGACGGTGTCCATTAGTCTGTAATTCTTTTCAAAAGCAAAGAACTGACAATTAAGGTTTACTGGTACTTTGGAATATGCCCATGATACAAATAATTGTTAGGCCCTTTTTTCAAACGTCTGGTTTTGGTTGCACTGTACTTTCTGACTTTGGGAACTTGTACCTCTGCTTTTGGTTGAAGATATTTAAATGTAATGCATATGCATCTCAGTTAAAGATTGATAAATCTTGTCGTGTACTCGGAGAGAAATGATGTCTTATCGTTTCGTTCCTACTGCCAGTCAAAATGGCGGTATTTTTTGGAGACGCCCGGTAAATATTAGAAGATCGTTTGCAACCTGTGGTATCTGATTCGAGTGGGAGATGAATATAGCAGGAGTTTATTCAAAATTCGTGCTTAGAAGGAAGTGGCTTAGTAGTTAGGGGGGCTTAGTGGAGAGGGGAGCTAAACAAGCTTTTCCCGTATTTTAAATCAGGACTTCTCGTTCTTTTAGGAAAGGTACTTTGACCCTGCAGCGAATGGTAACCATGTCTGACAAAGAACAATATGGCAAGAATTAGAATACGGGAATAAATCTAATCAGTCAAGAATATTTGGAAACAAATTTTCAGGTGAATTTGAAATGAAGTAGAGGCTGGAACGGAATCAATTTAAGTGATTCGTTGTAGTAGTGTAGACATTTTGTAGCTTAAAGATTTGTTTGATAATTCCTTAGCAACAGACATTTTCGCATGCCCGTTGATATCTTTACCGACAGGCTATATGGCCACAGCGTGCTGGCATGCTTGTCATATGAGCATGGTATGGAAGCATAAGAGCTTTGACTTTAGAGCCGAAATCTTGCCACACTGATTTTCCTTGCCTGACTGGACCTGCTCACCTTATATGAACTGTATGAATATTTAAAGACTTATGGCGTGAGTTCCATGTCTGCTTTGAAATTGCCCAGTCAAAAGCTGCCTGTGCTAAATTAGCATTGTCTTTCTGGGAACCCTATTTTGTTTGTTGTTAATTTGCAAGTTTAGACTAATTTCATACGATACCGGCAGTGCGGCACA
Source organism: Aurelia sp. 4 Dawson et al 2005 (assembly GCA_964019985.1). Classification (NCBI taxonomy): domain Eukaryota; kingdom Metazoa; phylum Cnidaria; class Scyphozoa; order Semaeostomeae; family Ulmaridae; genus Aurelia; species Aurelia sp. 4 Dawson et al 2005. The sequence continues at coordinate 7,100,813 of OZ026506.1, forward strand.
ATTTTTGACATGAAAAAATAACACGGCACTAAAATTATAGCTGGTCTCGGGGAAGCTACTTATTACATTGAGCATGCGGGGATGTGCCTCCCAGTAAGGTCCTATGTTGGTTCTGGGATAATATTATGCTTCTGTGTCTTTATTCGGTGCATGCATGTTAATTGAAGCTACTCTCGAGCACTGAATAAACGGGGGGGGGAGAAGAATCAGAAAGGGTTTGGAAATGGTTAGATGTAACAATAATCGAGGAGGGGGTGTTTGGAGAAATTGAAAATAGTCGTTTTCTTAGCTAAACACGTATCTTTTATATAGTTACGTGAGCAGTGATGTTGCTGATACATTTACTTATGAACTCAGGTTCTGCTGAATGCACTTCTTGAGATTTTTTATTGCGTTTATTCAGAAATTATGTTTTCTATCATTTCATTTTTCCAAAAATTGATAAAGGGGGGTTGGAATAAAAGCGGGGGTTGGAGAATTTTTCAAAAATTGTTTATTCCAGGACAAGGTCATAAATTTTTTGGTTTGCCGCATAGAAATAAAAAACTCGTCATTCTAAACCATAAATGCAACAAAAACACTTTACTCTATAGAAAGAAGAATGTCAGCTCCTGTGAAAGAACTACATCGTAAACCTGTATCTAGAGATAAAACTGTTGAAACCTGCAAGAGAAAAACGAATTAGTCATAATATCTGAAAGGAAACAAATAAGTTGGTATCTCTTCAGTAACTACAATAAAGAATAAAGTTGAATAGTTAAAACGCGTTTTGCCCCACACTCATAAGTTCGGTTCATGTGAAGGAAAATTAATGATACAAAGCTGCTTTATTATCAATCAAACGAGAGAAATTTGAAAATCACCAGTCCATCACACTGGAGCCATTCTTTGGCTAAACTCAATCAACAACTGCCAAAGATCAAAGCCTTTGACACCAACTCAAAACAACTGCAATGTCAAAACAAACTCCTGTCGGCAGAGGGAGGTATCTCGAAGCTTTATAAACACTGCTTCTACGACCTTGAGATGGAATCAAGAAATCTAATCTTCAAACAAACACTGAACGATTAGTTGATGTATCTTTCGTTTGCTTGCATGGCTTGAAAAGAACTTGAGGGATTTGGTTACAAGCGTTCATTGGCAATCTTTGATATCTTGGTTATCATCAGAGACAGCGTCTTCTTGGTCTTGGTTTCAGACAGCTTTCCGGTTGGGACGTCATCAAATTGCTAAATCGTTTTCCGCTAAATCTACATATTTCTGCTTACCGTCATATGATAGACTTTCACAAAATATGGTTTTCTTGAGGATTGTACCGTTTTTCCTCCATTGATTTAAGATTCACAACGATTTAGTTTTTTAAAACCTTTAGAGAATTCTTTCAGTAAAAAGGAAATGCAATGGTCGAGAAATATTCAAGATACCGAAGACTGCCAATTAATAATTGCAACGAAGTACCTAGAGTCTCTCTCAAGCTATTAAAGGGGCTGGGTCACGTATTCCAAACAAAATTCCTTCGAGAGGACGATTCAACCACTTTTATAATTGTTTCTTGCCTTAGGGCCGATGCTATATTCCTATTATTTTTACCGCATCAGATGTCTTCTTTCCCTTAGCCTGTGTTCCAGCCCATCAGGAGCTGAATAACAGCCTATCTCTCCCCGGGTTTCCTTATTCGTGGACTCGAACGCGCTGCCCAGTGTCTCTTGTTCGTTTTGCGACCTGTATCACTTTGATTCCCCTGCGCAAACCTTGCCTGTTGTCCTTTGAACTTTCGAATTCCGGTTCTGCATGACTTGGAAATGCAACTACATGTAAAGAGGCTGCTTTGGACAAGGCGTCGTTGAAAAACAAAAATATCAGCTAGCAACCGATAAAATTAGATGTCAGAGACAATTGAAGCCTGCCATTGAGGAACTGGAGCATGCTCATGTGCAAAAGTTACAGGTATCACTCTTTCATTCATTCATTCATTCATTCATTCATTCATTCATTCATTCATTCATTCATTTACAGATCCTAGAAAGATTGCTAGCTATTTAAAGCGATTATTTAAAGCAAAGTTAGCTGCTATGCATTTTGCAAGAGCTTCACTTACCAATGTTATGACGCTATTTAATCTTTTCTAGCAGTACTGATTTCTGAACTCAGACAAATTCACATTTCAAGTTAAAACTTCTTGTACTTTTTGTTGGGTGATGAGGAAATAAAGTAAGTCCTTTATTCAAGAAATGCAAATTTTCTGTGGCTTTGTTACTTGCAATTCAAAATGTTTTTTCCGTTGTTAACCCATTTCTTTATCCAAAGTGTTTACGAACGAAAAGTTGGCTAAGGTTTGTTTCTCGGGGGGGGGGGGGGTAACTTAGTACTTTTCACGGTACTTGAACGTGCCATTTTTTAGGGGTACTTTTTTGAAACCGTTACGGAATTATGGGTAGCATTTTCACAATTTTTGGACATTTAACGGAATTATGGGTGTCCTTTTCAGGAGACTTTTCGTAATTTCCGGAATTATGGCCCAGATTTTCATTCGATTTACGGAATGATGACCCTAAAATGCACCAGAATTTACGGAATTATGTGTACCAATTTTTCGGGCAAAATGGCACGTCCCCGTCAGAAAATAGGTCGAGATACCCCCCCCCCCCCCGAGGTTTATTTACATCCACTTCAAGTCAGGTGATCCGTCTCTTGATAAAACACCTTCTGAATTCTTTGACAAACTTTGCTCCGTGAAGGCTTGTGCCATCAATGAAAAAGAATTTTACAACTGAAATGTCCCAGGAGTATGGTCATATGGTTTGAGATGGGTTAAACAAACCTTAACCAATTTTGTCTGTTACTCGACCTATTAGAATTTGAAATATTTTTTTCTCATGAAACAACTGTCTTAAATGGTACCGAAATAGCCTTTGGTACCTGTTGCATTCAACCTGAAATTAAAAAGTCAGCCAAGCATGCAATATTTACTGATGCCATGTCAAATTGATGTCTTTATCCCTGGTTATAGGATAGTACCTTCAGTTGAGGTATCTTGAGTTCAGAGGAAGAAGAGATTTGCTTTTTGAATTCCGTAGCCAGGCCATTATGGGTATGATCATTTTCTTGGTTCTTTAAGTTTCCTTTTCTTTGTTTTAATTTGTTGCAACATGTTCATTACAACTTTCTTTATGATCCTTTGCATTTAAGGAATAAAAACAGCCAATTTTTGAAAGAAAGAGATGCAAGGATAATACAAATTTTGCGCCAAATCACATTACATATTTGCCATTGAAACATTTTAGTCCGAAAGTGCAGCTATTTGGAACTGGCAAAAGAGCTATTTTATGAAAATATTTTCAATGTTATCTTATCATCACATTTCACGTCTTCGAAACATCTGGGATGGCGATACCATGATTGGATATTATAGGATTTTCCAAAGGAATTCTCGAATTTAACTTCTGTTTTCTACTTTTTGAAAAAAGTATACGTTTGCACGTCCGTTTTTGTGAAGTGGCCTTATTCTATCATAAATTGACGCAATGAATAAGCGTCTTTTCAAGTGCAAGAAATAGAGATTGAAAGTTAATTTCCTTTGGAAAGTCTAGAAAATGTCGGAACATGGCAACGCCCTTTTTCAAAGCTAATCCTGTCAGATGCACCCTAATCCTGGTTTTCATATGTCGGGTTTTATCCAATTTCATCACATTTCATCGCAATTTATCGGATGCAAATAATTGCGGTTGTCAATTGATTAGAAATTCGAGAAATTTTGTTCATCGGAATTCATCCCATTTCATTGCACAAAACAAATTTTTTGATTCGCTAGGGTCAGTTTCGATGAAGCGGGATAATTTCGGCGTATAGGATGGATAAGGATACCCTGTTTTTGGTCGGTTTGGTCGGAAATAACCCTAATTGATCGTATACCCAGAATTGCGATGAAATACGATGAAATGCGTCGTATTAAAACCAGCCTTAAATGTCGACTTTACAAGCTTCTCTGGTGTTTGGAAACGAATCTTCGGTGTTGGGTGGATAATTTCAAATGCAAGGCAATTGCCTTTAAGTCGAAGATTAAGAAACTCCTTTGTGGCCTTAGAAAATCCAAAAATCTCATGATTTTGTTCCTTTTTCCAGTCAAAAGGGGTAATATTTGAGACAACCGATACAAATATCGAGCTCTTCATTTTCTGAATGTATTTTGTGTCGAATTTTGAAGTTTGAAATAAATTTGTCATGAAGCAATTTTTTGGATGGCATAAAAATGACCTTTGCCACCAGCTGATTCTAACTTGAAAATAAGAAGTCAATCAAGCATGACAAATTTACTGATGCTATGTCAAATCGAGTGCAATATCCCTGGTCATAGTACTTTCGTTATTGTTTGATGTTATTTTCAGTGATTCAAAAATATTAAAGTCGCATTGTCTTTTCCGGCTACAACTGCTAAGCTTTGGATATGAATCCGGTAATAGAATCTTTCCAGTAAAAACGGCAGGCGGGAGGTATAGCCTGATAAAAAAACTTGATGGTAGTAACTGAAACGACGGTCATTGTTAAAAAAGAGACAGTTCCATAAAAATCATTTATGACAATTTGGCATTCCAGTATAATATACTCCTGTAGATCAAGACGTAGACTGGAATGGCCCAGATTGATTATAAGATCATAAAGGACGTGCTGTAAATTATTAGAAAAGGCCACACCAGTCCTTTATCGCTAAACTAAATATATTTTGTTTAGTTGTTTCTTTTCGAATGCTACGCTGGATCTGAGTATCTTTTAGTATTTTTGAAAACTCATGTTGTCCCCATTTTTTTCAAATTCTGAAAAAATACTCTGGTCTAGGGTACCCAAAACATTTCATAATACTGTTTCATGCGTACACAAAATTTGGTTTGCTAAAAACCTTCTTGTTACCATCAGGTTTCTACTTTGGTTGCGTCCTTGTTAATATGATGCTAATCCTCCAGTACGGACATGCTGTGGATGAACCTCTGTCAACTAGTAAGTAAACTATCTATATCCTTCAGGGATGGCGTTTCCGGGGGTGCTTGGGGGCAGGAGCCCCTCAAAAATTCACTGAGCCCCCCGTCGGCATCTGAATTTTTTAAGTTTCCGTGCACTGTCGGCACTTTCGAAACTTGCTTGTTATGCTTTTAGAGAGTGTAGTCGCATTTAAAGCCAATCTGAAAGGTGTGGTCCGTACAAATTTTGCTCGCTTCGCTCGTTGTCGCCGCTCCGACAGTTTTTGCCCCCCCCCCAGTATTTCTTCCCTGGCGCCATCTCTGATAACAAATCGGTTCGTACACAAAATTGGTATTACAAATCATTCGAAAATCATAAGGTAACAGTTCATTTCGCATCTGTCCTGATGCATGCATGATTCAACTCCACCTTTCATTCCACTATCATTCAAAGTTCAGTATTCATTCAAGGCTCTCATTCAACCACTGATTCAGTATTCAAAAACTCAGCTCTCTTATTTTATCTTGACCATATAGTCATTGATTCAATGTACTTCGGTCACGTGATTTCCGAGGAAAACATGTCGTAAAAAAAAGGTCTGTTCAAATTCACATCACCCTCATCAATTCGGTGTTCTGAGGGGGGCTAATTTAGCCCCCTGACCCGGATGCTCAGAAAAGCCAGGTCCAGATAGGGTTAACTATAGATTTAGCGACCTTGCATGTCCAAATTGGCTTTGTAGTCGCAGTGCAATTCACCTAAACAGGCAAAGTTCACCTCAACAGGCAACAAACAAAGAAAAAGACCAATAGCATTTGCCTTTTTGTAAACTGAACCATTGCTAACTCACTATGTGCATTTTTAAAGATAGGAATCAAATGAGAAAGATAAAGAGCGTGTAAGTGTGTTTTTATTATGGTTATTTGGATCTCATAGTAGGTATGAAACTACCTAAATACAATTTATGCTATAACACACGGGATCTCATCAAATCATTGGCAGAAAACGCCAATGACCGAATGGCATCAAATGTTTTAGCCGATTTTTGCTCGTGGCCCATGGCCGGAAACCTTCAAAGCCTCATCTTCACGGACCAATCAGACGGCGAATATTCGAGGAAGGCACAAGAAATGTGTGAAAATTTGTCTCAACTTTACCAACCTTCATAAAACGCAACCAGGACAAAAAACTGCTGGAAATTTCCCGCATTTTTTTGAAGGAATCTATTCGCTAGATGCTTTTGTATCCAGATTTGGATGCCGGTTTGAATATCTCATGGTTTCTCGAAATTATGGCCTTTCCAAAACCGATGAGGCACTCAACCTTAAACAATAGAGACTCTCGGTTAGAAACAATGGCAAGAACAATAGTGATTGTTCTAACAACGATCCCAGAGCGGCAAATATTTACGTTTCCAATTGTTCTTGCTATTGTCCTTCCACCGCAGTTTCTTCCCTTCGATCTCTATGTGAACTGAGAACTGAAGAAATTTGCTTCAGTTAGTTCACACATTTCAAGTCATGTGACAATACTCTTGAGAAATTTCTGTATTATACTACCCTTTGCATTCATGGCATAAGTTTTCATGGTTCGAAATTATTAATGAAATTGAAAGGAAGTTTTCTCAAGAGATTTTATCACCTGACTTGAAGTGGCGTAAACAGGGCTTGGCAAGCCTCGGCCGATGCTGCCTATCGGAAAACGCTATATCTCCGCCAAACCGTGAGGAATTTAAACCGGCATCGAAATCTGGATACCCAAACATCTGGTGCATAGATATCTTCAAAAAAATTTGGGAAATTTCCAGCAGTTTTTTGTCCTGGTTGCGTTTTAAGAAGGTTGGTAAAGTTGAGAAAAATTTTCACACATTTCTTGTGTCTTCCTCGCTTATTCGACGTCTAATTGGTCCGTGAAAATGAGGCTTTGGAGGTTTCCGGCCATGGGCCACGAGCTAAAATCGGCCAAAACATTCGATTCCTATCTTTGCATATTTATCGATAACGACATGTCTAAAAGATGTTCTGAATTATGAAGCAGCACCTTGGCTTAGCTAGCAATGTTTGTATCGAGAACGTAGGTTATGCTTTTGTTTTCCTTTACAGCTTTTCAAGATTTGGACGCTCGATCCAGACCTCTTTTCCAGGGTGCATTTCATGCACTTAGGCCCGAAGATCTTCGGCGTAGAAGAGAAATTTTCTTGGCGTATTGGCGTGAGAATTGGTTTGAACAAATAAAAGATCACAGTAATTTCATTTAATTCAATAGATCTACTATTGTTCTCCTGGCGTACAGGACTTTTTGTTAGCGTAACCTTCGGCGTGGAATTTACATGAAATGCACCCTGGCCTCTTTTTAAAGAAGTAAAAAGGCATTTAAGTCCAAAGTAGAAGCTTAATACGCACGACGAAACTAATTTTGGCAGTATGCTTCAAAACAAGGCAGCACTAACAAGAGCAAAATTTACTGATTTCAAATCCAACCACGAGATCAGCTATGTTTAGGGAAGATATTTTGATCTTTGATCTAGTGACCAAAAAATGTATTCGAAGATAAGTCATTTGATCAAGTTTTGCTGATTTTTTTAACAGGAGTACTTCTGGATGGCCACTTTAAGCTGAAAAACCAGATTCGAAAGCGTTTCGAGTCCTACATTTCTCATTTAGAGTGAAATAATCACCACCCTTTCCCTGTGAATATTAAACTTAGAGATGAATTTGAAGTCGTCTGTGGAAGTTCAAATTTGTGGAAGTTCATCGTTTGTTTGCCAATGATTGACATCTGTCCCTTGAGTAAATTTCATGTTTCGACGCAAATTTAGAATTCAGCTTTTTTCGTATCTTCCAGTAACATGGGCTTGAAAAGGAAGGAGTTGTTCGAGAAATGAATGTATTACACCATTTTTTGAACTGTTTTCTTGGACGATAGGCATAGCTTAAGCTGCCCAAGTAACATCTCAAATAATAGCTAAGCCCTTTATAGCTACATACAGATACCTTTCCTTAGTTCATAAAATATTCCTACAGGAAGCTATGTGCGATCCAGCTCGAAACCTTTTTGAGTCACCTGGTCATAGATCGTATAGAGCTTTGGCCATAAAAATATTTATGACAGCTTTTTATCTTATTAGGGGCAAAGACTGCTTTGACAAAAGAGCAGAAAAGCCAGTTTATCTTTGAAGAACTCCTCTCCAGTTATGGCATAAAGGAATGTCCTGGAAACGAAGGTAAGATATTGTGTATAGTACTATAGGGCAGATCTTGCGCACATTAACATGACAAGAGTTTTTAATAATTGTTGAGGATTGTAAGAATTCTTTCCCATTGTCATAAGAATTCATCAGTAGTGACAGACTGTAAGAATTTTTCAACAAGAGTTCTTGAAAACTCAGAAAAAATTTGCAAGAATTTTTAAGAATTGCTAATAGTTCTTTGGAAGCAAAGGTTTTACAGCGTGCAAGGCTCGTGCTGTGTTTTTCTATTAACGATAGGACACTGGAAGAACCGCGATTGACAACAGATGAAGGCACTAAAGATGGTGGCGAGGAACCTTTTACCAAGATGCTGGACTTGAAGAGGAGAATATGTTGTTTGTGACAAAAAAAGTGAGACCAGTTGTAAGTCCACAAGATACTCTAAGTCCTGTAATCGAACCCCTATTAAATTTCCTTGTGATTGAGCCCCTATGGAAAACCCTTTGCAAAAAAGCTAATTTAAAACTTAATGCTCTTGCCAGAATATCCTGCCAGTAAATGGACACGGAAATGTTAAGGCAGGTAATGCAAGCGTTCGTCTTATCTCACTTTAGCTACTGCCCCCTTTTTTGGACATTCTGTGATAGAACTGTAAATCATAGAGATCATATCCACGAAAGAGCATTGCGTTTTGCGTACGAAGACTATCAAACACATTTTTTTTGAGTCTGTACTGGAGCAAGGAAACTTGGTATCGATCTACTTAAGGAATCTACAGTTGCTTATGACCGGACTTTATAAAACAGAGTCTGGCTTAAGTCTTCCTTTTATGAAAGATATTTTCGCTGAGTGGAATACTGGTTACAATCTAAAGCACAGTAACGACTCGCAGCTTCCAAAAGTGCATACAGCAACATACGGAATTGAGACTTTATCCTTCCTTGGAAATAGACATTGGTCAACTTTACTAATTATAGCCAAACAAGCAAACGCACTTCCTACCTTCAAAAACCGTATTTCATGTTGAAGGGACGAGAACTGCAACTGTAGACTTAATGTAGACTTTGCAAAACATGTATACCGCAGGTTGGGTACCTTACATGATATGTACCAATCAGATATAATTACACTTCTATACTATTGTAAATATATATACTTTTTAATTTATAAGCTAATTAGTAGGCCTGAATTAGCAGTAATCTTGCTATTTCAATTTTAGTTAGAGGCCTATTTAAATAAATAAATGCATAAAATAAATTAAAGAATGAATGGGAGTTCAAAGCATTTTGGCAAAATGTTCCTTGCTGCCATCTTTAGCGCAATTTTCTTTTGTGCTGAGAATAGAATTGGTAAGTTTGACCGTGATCATTTGCATCTTATCGTGGACCATCCAATCAAATGAATCAGTCTTTGCGCCGAGGGGCAAATCACTGATTTTTTTTGTACACCTCCCTCGAAATCACAAAAAAATCACATTCAAAAATCACAAAATCACAAAAAAATCACATACAGAAAGCACCAAAAATCACAAATCACTGAAAACTTACTGAAAAATTACACGAAAAATCACTAAAAAGCACTAAAATTGTAAAAAAATCACAGAAAAAAATCATGTGATTTCAAAATCACAAAAATCACGTACGCTTTTTGAGAAGTGATTTGCCCGAATCCTTGATAATCAAATGATTAATTGGTAAGAATTCCACAACGCTATCTTCAGCGAACTACAGGGTGAGCCAGGAAAAGTTCCCGATCTCGAGAATTTATACCACCAAGAGTAACCGACGGATTTGAATTACTCAAGCTCTAGATAAAAGTAAAAAAGTGAAGTATTTTTGTGATCTTCGTCGCGTTTTTTAAGTGCTCTGGGAATGTAGGTAAATCGACTTTACGAATATTCCTTGCTTACCAAATGTTTGAAAAAGCCACTTGATACAATCGTACGGAATCTCTTAACACAGAACAATACACAAGGGCGTTTCTTTTTAAGAAATATGTATTTCAGCTGATGGTGATGTTTTTCAGTCCCATAGAAAAAGATTTGCAGATAATATCGCTGAAATTGAACCCTAACAGAACCCCTAATAGCGAAAAGATAGGCAGACATGGTGCTAACCTGATTTCTTTCTATTGAAAACAACAGGAGAATGTGATTCTAAACTAGATAAAGCCAGCAGGGGCCTCAAGGACAAGTTTAAAGGAATAAGTGCCAAATTTCGACCAACTGTTGAATCACAGAAACTTAAAGCAGAACATCAAAAACCGATCGAATTAGGTGCCAAGGACTTAAAAGAAGACGTCGTAAAAGTGGAGCGTGACTTCGCTGGAAAGCTACAGGTAATGAAATATGTAAATTGCTTGTCAGCAAGGAGCGCGCCATAGCAACAATACGGTGGTGTTGTGTTCTAAGGCCCTGTCTGTATGAGGAAAAACACCTCACCTGCCAGACCCAAGGCTGGCAGGCAGGGAAATTTCAGCCACTGTTTATATGAGATTTTTTTACCTCACCTGTCAGCTACGGGGCTGAGAGGAGAGGTACAGCAATGTCTCTCTGCCATGAAATCAAAACGAATTAACCAATAAGAATGAGCAAATAGTTTCATTTCACCTCACCATCGTCATATGAACGTGAGATGAAAGCACGAAGGATTCTACCGGAAGGTGGAATCGCCCCTGTCAGCCCCTGGTCTGCCAGGTGATATGTTATTCCTCATATAAAAAGGCCCCAACAATGTGCTTCCTCTCACGTTGGCCTGTAGACCCAATACATGTCGCATTTTTGCTCTTTGACTGAGCTGACACGGTTACAATTACGACTCCTTTCCCTACCCTTGCAGAATTGGATTAGCCTCGTTCTGTTATCATAAATTTATGGCCAGAATCATCTGCAGTTTTTTTCTCAAAACCCTTGAGCCTTAAACGCCACAAAAGCATTTTGTCAGAGCTGATCTACCATAAAGCTAGCCATCAGTACTTACATGAATGTTTCTTCAAGCCATAAGTGTAAGAAACGCCATATTTATCTCTAAAGCCATATATTCTGATTTTGAACACAAAGGCGACAAATAATTAAACAAAAAGATAGAAGGATAAATCTAAAGATCTAAAGATCTGCCGGGCAGATTTTGTTTAGTTGTTTCATTTGAGCCCAAAATGCCCGCGAATTATAATGCCTTCTACTCAACTTCGAAATCAAATAAACAAAATCCACCCTGCAGACCTTTAGATTTACCCCTCATCTTTCGTTATTAGCAATAACTTTCTTTAAAAACACCTTTCGCTTGCACAAGGCGATTGTTTGCCTTACTGGTTTCGGGGCAATTTTAAGGGCTGTGTTTGTTTTGATTTACCGGTTGAGAGAATTTCCTTTGTCTGCAGTCCCTAATCGCTTTGAATTGAGTTGTCAGTTAAAGCAACTGTTCCTATTGTATTACGAAATCTGCCCTTGTTGATACTGCTTGTTTCAATTCAGGATCCTTGACATGTTTAATTACTTTAGGTTATCAACTCAGAATTGGAGGATCTCTTTGTCAATACTCCTGACATCGAATATGAGGACTTCGCAAAGTTCCTGAAGCAGCTTTTAAAAGAGGAAAGTAGTAGCGAGGCACCTGCTTTAGCACTAGTTGCAGCCAGCACGAAGACGTTAGCAAAAACAATTGGAACAAAAGTCGTTTGGCACTACATGCGGCCATTTGCTGCTAGAGAATTGACTGATGAAGGGGTGAGTATATTTTACAGCCTGGAGTGGTTTTTTGGTATTTTGGGACGTCAAGTATCCTGCCCCATGATTCAGACCATTGATATTGCGAACCAGGAGCCCTGACCAGGGAGCATCCACTGTGTGTTTAGCAATGGGGACTTTGGAGGGGGATCAGTGGCGGCAGCAATTGCTGTCGTTGTTCTGTCGTCCGTAGCTCCTATTGTTCAGCATCATTTAGTAATCAATGGTATTTGTTGTATTTCTTTATTTTAATGGCCATAGGGTTGTCATTATCTGTTGCTCCTTGTGGTCGCGTCTCTGTACTGTCGTATAGTTTTTATAGTAATTAGAAAGTATAGTAGGCTGTAGGTGTAAACATGTATTGTAAGATGGCATATGAATAGAATGAAAAGGAAAATGAAATTTACTTGATTCAAGTCTGTTGCCATATTCATGTTGATTAGTGGCTGCTGCAGCATTTCGCTGTACTCTCCTAGACGCTGATAATGAATGACACCCGACCAACGCGAATTCGGGCGCCATTGTCTTGCGATATCTCAAATATTAGCCACTACACAAACAACAGAAATAGCTTGCTCCGACATACTCGACAGTTCTACATAATACCCAACTCAACCCGGGCCCAATTTTTTGTCTCGCTTATCAACAAACAATAGACTGAAACGGCTATGGTTTGTTTTACCCATTTCAAGTCATGTGACCATATTCTTGGGAAGTGGTAGTATTGTGCTGCTATTTGCACTCATGGCACAACTTTCCATGGCAGCAGGGAATATATTACAAAATTCTAAAGGTGTTTATCAAGAGATTGATTCATGGCTTGAAATTGGTCTATACAAACCTTAGCCGATTTCGTTTATATTTCAGAAATAGAATGTAATGATGGAAGTTTAGGGCATGCTTAGGCCTGATTGCTAGTACAAAGTGTGCAAAGTGTGCTACACTGACAATTCAATTTTTTCCATTAAGTGTTCCATAGTACCCTAAACTACCCTACATGATCTAAATATCTTCGTGGTAAGGACCGACATGATCTGAGTATGTGTAGAAAATTGTACTGTTTAGGCCCCTTCTGTAAAGTGGATCCCAAATTGAGGGTATCCCACTGCAGCAAAATGAACCTTTGAAACAATGTGCCCCCCCCCCATTTTAATTCATACGTTACACAGTAAATTGAACCTTCTTGATAAATGTTTCAACAATCAAAAAGGCACCAATATCGACAAACAAGGTATTCATGTTCAAGTTAACTATTAAGAAACTTTATGAAAACGAGTAGTCATTAGCCTGCGCGTGCAGACTCGACTGGTTTACCGAAATCGAATTGAGAATTGAGTTGAATGGAAAATTGAAAATTATCAATTTTCCATTCAACTCAATTCTCAATTCGATTTCGGCAAACCAGTCGAGTCTGCACGCAGGCTAGTAGTCATGGATTAAAGCTCAATTTTTATCGTTAGGAAGGTCGGACCAAATCTGTTTACTTTTCTTGGGGGGACACACTTTTATATATTCCCAAAGATTTTGGAAACTTTGTGTCCCTCCTAGTAAGTGATCCTTAGCTTAGGACTACCCTCCAAGCTTATTTTATATCGGAAAGTATGTTCTTGTTCTGTTAGGTAAAGCACTTTGAAGATGGTAACAAGCCTTGAAAAAGCACAATATGGCAGAAATTCGAATTTGTGGGATGATGTTCATCAACGGAGAAGTTATCGGTAAAAACTGTTCAGGTGAATTTGAAGTGAATTAGAAGCTGAAATGGATTCATTTTACGTTGTTTCTGTAGTAGCATGGAATTCTTTTATCGTTTCATTCTTCGAAAAGTTGTTTACTCTTTCTTTGGTAGCAGATACGATACGAAACCAGTACAATTTGAACACGGCCAACAATTTGATGGTTTGAACTCTGTGATAATAAGGCTAGATTTTCACGCAAAAGAACTTTATCAAAACCTGGCCCGCATGCAGACTCTACAGTCAGTGCGGAGGAGCGAAAAGGAGAAGAAACCTCTCTGTGGAGTCTGCGCAACGGCGACAAATTCTGTGTTCTGAGCTCTCAGATTTTCAGATTTTGTGGAACTGTCTGGCATTGGCTGCACGATTTAAGTTTTCTACTTACTAGTGTTCTGCGTGTTCTGCTTGAAACAAATTTTGGAATAATGTTTGTTACACGCAAATACGCTGAACACGAGTAAGAACAATAGTTAAATCGTGCAGCCAATCCCAGACGGTTCCACAAAATCTGAGAACTCAAAACACAGAATTGGTCGCCGTTGCACAGACTCTACAGGGAGCCTTCTTCTCCTTTCTGCTCCTCCGCACTAACCGTAGAGTCTACACGCAGGCTATCAAAGCTCGAAGAATCAATCAGACCATTTTCGACTAGACTGCGTGCAGAAATTACTTTCCACTGCGAAGGAGGGCCAATAAGAATGGTCCTCGCCCCCCGGCGGGTGCACTTGTATATAAAAAGTGATACGCAAGCTTGTCTGTAAATTCACTGAGAAAGGGGTAAAAAAATTTTCAAATCCTAGGACCTAGGATTTATAAAAAAGGGGGGTTATTTTAGAATATAGTCAGCGAATTTTGAGAAAAGGCCTTCAATCAAAACCAAATATTTTCAAGTAATAAGACTGCTGTTTACTATTTTCTCATATGATGTATATAAGACTAGTCATGGGGTGCAATAAACTTGACTCTGAATTATTATGAAATTCATAATGTCATTATCATATATGCACTTCCTTTCTCTGCTTCTTGAGACCAAAACAGTCTGTGGTGTAAAAATGTCTGTGCTGCAAAAATCTTTCTTTGGACAAAGTCAATGCCACACTTGATGTGTATAAAATTCAGTCATAACTCTTTTGCTTATAGCAAACACTTAGGAAGCCACCGGCTAAATCTAAAAGCAGGTACAGAAGGGAGGGCAGAACCCAGCACCCTTGAGACACATTCAAACGCAAGAACAGCAAGACTTGTGCATTCTCCTTGTAGGGGTCATGTTTCCTATTCCAAGGTAACTGGTGATACATTGCAATTGAAAAAGCCATTTTACATCAGTAACTCCATTTTCTCTGATTGGAAGCCTGACACGGTTTGCTTTTTTGGCAGGATGATCAGCTTTTCCTCCATGCTGCATAGCTTCTTTACCAGAGAGCCTGATCTCAGGCTATTCAGTTCAACAATAGATTTATATTTTTCTGTCTTGGGAAATAAAAGCAAAAGCATCTCCATAGCAAAACATCTTACCACAGTCACTGTAACTTCATGGTAGTGGAGCATTCACTCAAAAATTCTACAGGCTCTGACAAACACACAGCCATCTTTCCTTTGAAACAATGCGGAAGAATGGGAGCCTCTTTTGCAATCCGAGGCATTCTAAAAACGCGGGAAAAGTTCAGAAGCGATGAGCCCAACAAACCTCAAATCGCACCAGTGTTGCCATACTTGGGATTTTATCCCAAGATCTTGGGAATTCTCAGGTGTGATGGGATTTTTCTTGGGATTTTTTCTTGGCAAAAATACCTTGGGAAAAATCTTGGGATTTTGGAAAAAACTCGAAAATTATCATTCAAATATCAACCTGATTATTGTCGTGGGGGATAAGAATGGGCCAGTGAGCCATGAGGACTGCCCCTCCCCCAAAGATTGCCCTGCAGTTGCGATTTACTTCAATTATATAATATGCAAATTAACTTGACCGTTGAGAACAACAAAAAGAAACAAAACGTTCCCACGTGTTCTGTGCAGTTGTTGGTTTTATTTTCGTTCGAATGACAAAGCATGTGACATTAAACAGGTCGGGATATGTGCCCATCACTGAATAAATTGCTTTAAATCATTTCAAACCTTCTGCGATTTCGAAGAAATGCCGAAAACCAAAGAGAAAGAGTGGTATTCACAAAAGTTTTGTGCTATGTGGCAAGGAGA
Organism: Aurelia sp. 4 Dawson et al 2005; assembly: GCA_964019985.1. Lineage (NCBI taxonomy): Eukaryota > Metazoa > Cnidaria > Scyphozoa > Semaeostomeae > Ulmaridae > Aurelia > Aurelia sp. 4 Dawson et al 2005. Next base: position 7,116,609 of record OZ026506.1, read on the forward strand.
TGCAGAATTCAAAGGTAAATATTTCTTTTTATTCTTGTTTTGCTTAAGATCACTTGCGAGCAGAATTTCGCTCTTCTTGATCATCAGAACTTCATATGTGATGCTTTTCAAATTGACTTGTTATGCTATCTTTTTTCCCTAAAAGACCATTCTCGTCTCTTTATAGGATGGCTTGCTCCAGTTGAAGGTGACAAGAACAAAGCATTCTGCAAGTTATGCAAATTAGAGTTGAAGACACATAAAAACGACTTGCGAAAACATGCAGCAACAGCAAAGCACAAGAATAAAATAAAGGAAAGTGAAAACTTGGCAACGATCAGGCCAATCAATCAAGCATTCAGACCAGCTGTGTCGGAATCTCGAAAAATTGCTGAAATTCGCACAGCTGTCTTTATAGCCAAACATACAGCTTTCCTTGCAGTTGATCACCTTATGCTTCTGTTGCCGTCAGTCTTTCCCGATTCAACCATCGCAGCCAATCTACGCATGCATCGCACCAAGTGCACTGGCCTCATCATCAATCTGATTTCTCCTTGCCTATTTAAAGAGCTCATTGAAGACGTTAGCACCAGTTTCTTCAGTCTTATTGTCGACGAGTCTACTGATGTTAGTCAGAAAAAGATGTTTGCCCTTTGCATCCGGTATTATAGTGTATCCACTCAGTCAATCAGGACAACTTTCCTTAAAATGATCAATCTTGGGCCTTCTGCAACATCAGACATCATTGGAGCTGCCATAGAAAGTGTCCTTGCAACATGTGGTTTCAGTCTAGAGAAGCTTATTGGTATTGGAGTTGATGGATGCAGCACAATGGTAGGGATACACCATAGCGTGTCTACGTATTTCAAAGATTTGATACCAGAAATCGTAATGTTTAAGTGTGTGTGCCACAGCCTACAATTGGCAGCCAGCAAAGCAGCAGAAGCTATGCCAGCACACATTGATTTCATGGTAAGAGAATCGTACAACTGGTTTTCACACAGCACAAAGCGACTCGTAGAATACAGGCAACTTCACAAAACCATCACCAACGAGGTCCCAACCAAACTCCTCCAATTAAGTACAACAAGATGGATTAGTAGATATGATTGTATCAGGAGGATAATCGATCAATGGGAGCCGCTCAAATTATGCTTTCAATTGGTAAGTTCTGGTCAGGAGAAGTGCTACACTGCTCGACAGCTTGCAAGCATGTACCAAGATCCAAAAAATTATGTTTTTTTGGTGTTCCTGGAAGGTACCCTGAAAGATTTTTCAAGAGTCAATAAGCTCTTTGAGCTTTCTGATGCAGATGTTGTTCGCCTTGGTGCTGATCTGCTTGACTTTTACCACTCGCTTTTGCAACGTATCGTCAACCCAAAGAAGCTGGAGAAGATAGCTCAGAAGGACTTGTTCAGTTATGAGTTCAAAAACGATTTGATGCCACCAAGCTGTATCAATTTTGGATATGCATTCTTAAGCAGCGCAGAGCGTTTCCAGATGTCAAACGATGATATTCTTGATGTCAAAGCAAGATGCTTAGAGTTTCTTATCAAAGCAACCGAAGAAGTTCAAAAGAGAGTTCCAGAAAATGCAGCATTATTTCAGGCAATGACCAGCATTTCACCAAAAGAAGTTCTGCAAGTTCAAGATCTGACGCCTTTGGCAGCACGCTTTCAAAACATATCTCCAGATGTTGATGCAGTAAACAAGGAGATAGGTCAGTTGAAGCTCATAAAGATACCTGCAGAAATCAAAGAGCATCCAGTGAAATTTTGGAGCCACCTGGATCAGTACAAAGACGCCGCTGGTGAGCCACGCTTTGCTAATTTGGCACGACTTGCCTTGGCATTGTATTCTCTTCCATACTCAAATGCAGAAGTAGAACGGATCTTTTCTAAGATGAATCACTATAAGAGCAAAGTGAGAAACAAAATGGGAAGCCCAGCAATTGATGCAGTGATTCGTGTGGACTGCGCCCTTCGTTGGAGGAATGAGACTTGTTATCAGTTCAGAGTTAGCAATGAAATGAAACAGAAGTTCAACGCTGCAACTGTCTACCAAGTCAATCCAGATGATGATTTTTTGCTGGATGAAGAAAAGATTTGAATGATTTGAACTTTTTTTTATATCGTGTTCAAGAACAGAAGGAAAAACCAGAGTCTGTTTCAATAGACTCTGGAAAACCTATGTTAATTTGATTCTTAGTTAAAAATGTTTGAGAAACACTTGAAATTTGAGTTGAATTCAACTATTTGTTGGTTTGTTTTGTTCCAGTGATACCTTCCTTACGCTGGGTACCAAACGCAGGGTGTACCTTCCTTCGAGTTGCAACTGATATCTCGAAAATATTTGACAAAAAGGATATTAGATTTTCAGAAACATGTTGCGAAATGTTAACTCCATTGGTAATCAGTGGTCTCAGAAAGGATTTTGGATGGAATTTAGTAAAACTTAGTGGATAAGAAAGGATGCACGGTAGATTTTACGTGAAAATAGAACCTTGGGATTTTTTCAGAAAAACCATTGTATTTTGGGATTTTTTGGGCCTCGTTTTGGGAAAATTTGAAATTTGCATCTGGCAACACTGATCGCACCGTGAGTGATGAAGAAGTTGAAAAAAATCATTTTACTGATGCTGTTTACATGGAATTTGGTAGTGGTAAGACAGTCATTTGGCCCCAGTTATTTTTCATTTCAATCACTATTTTCTTCAGGCTCAAAGAGGGTTAGGCTCACCAGGCCTAAAAAACTTAAATATTTTGTTTGCCATATATTTTCTCGGAAATTGTACGATCAAACAATAATAAGGGCACCCTAAGGGCAACATTTCCTTGAAGTTAAAATGAGTTTTAGTGCCGTAAAGGAGATGCAATTTATGTTTCTTCGAGACTGTTGTGCTTTGGTCAACATTGAACAAATCTCATGCATATACAGCCAGAAACCTAGACTGCACAAAACCAGTGTTAAAAGAATTTAGAAACCTGAGTTTGTAGGGTATATGACTGAGACCAAACCATGCAATATGGTTTCAACCATATTTTTGTTCAGTGAATTGATGTGTAGTGGAAAGGATATATGCAGTATTAGTGTTTATATTCTGTTGAACTGAGAAAAATATACAAATGTTCTGTTCCATTTTGAGTAGTTGGTAATTCACTGCTTACTTTAGTGAAGTCTAAAGGAAATAGTCTGCAGAGCATGTCAGTGATTCTCAAGAATAGGGGTATACATGTATAAAACATTGCGATGAAATGTCAGTGAATAGGGTCCAACTGCGGAGTCATTACTCAGTGAAAAGGGTATGTTTTGGAAAGCTTCAGACAAGCTTGTGTATCACTTTTTACATTGAAGTGCACCCGCTGGGCCTCGCCCTCGCTGTGGAGAAGAGCTAATGAGGATAGCTCTCTGTCGCAGTGGAAGGTAAACATTGCGCTCGGTGGGTGGTGTGGCAATTTATCTTTAAGATACTTATCTTAAAGTCTACCAATCGAGAAAACCTTCCTAACTCATTTCTAGAGCTGGTATGAATTGAGATCAAACCTGAAGCCTTTCATTTCGTGATTCTTCTTTCTTGGTAATGACTTGGTACCGACTTCCAAATGTAAATACTTTGCGTCATTTAGAGGAGTTTCCATAATTCCTTGATAGGGAAAATAAATAAAAGATTATTCTTCTACCGGGTGGCCCAAAAAACGTCACTAATGATCGCCAATGACAGTACATGGCAACGGGGGCATGTGACACTGTATCATGATATTTCACTCTTTCAGGTTAAGGAAATATGGTATCGAAATGTAGAGCTTACTTGTTTCGTGACCTGGTAATTTGCGACCTGGAAATAGTAAAGTTGATGGGCCCTCTTTCACCATGGCGTTTGCCAGGGTTCTTGCCTTGGCCCTCGCTTGTTTCTTGATAATGTTAATGGCCTTTCATTCTCTCTCCATAACCGGAGATGACGATGCATGCCGATGGTACCGATATTTTCTACTCTTAAAAAGAATAGAGGATATAAACAAAGCCCTAAATAGTCAACTCAGTCATTTGAAGCAGTGGGAGGTGGCGAAAACTGGAGAGGCTTATTTTTGTACCAAGGACAAAAGTTAGGTCAAGAATTTAACAACCCTCCTCCTTCCCTCCCCTGTGCAACAAGGCTGAATAGGAGATTCAAACAAACTAGGAGATAGCGCTGATACGTAAGATATCACTTCTAGTATTCGAAGATAGACATTGAATGTTTAACCCCAAATAGATCAATGTACATTAATTTCCAAAATTTTCGGACGTTTACTTTTCGGACATTCAATTTTCGGAAAAAAATTTTCGGACGAAATTATTATCGATTTCGGACAATTTCCGACAAAATTTCGGATATTTTCAAGCAGGTGGATAAAATTTCGGACATATACGATTTGATAATGAGTAGGCAAATCATACACCAGATATGGCAAAACTTTAATCAAGTGTAAACTACAAGCATTATAAGGATAATCATGAATTAAAGTTGGAGCAAAATACTTGTCCCTCATGTAACAACAACAACATCAATAATAATGACAGTAACAAAAGAACAATGATAGAGGTCAAATATATATCTTTTATTAGGAACGTAAAATTTGAGCCAGTGCTGAGAGTTTCCTTAATGATCAGAATATCAGCACTCCAGGATTTCAAATGAGTTTCATAAGATCTGTTTCATAAGAAGTTCAATAAAAATCATCATGTTTTTCTTTTATTGAGACATTGCCTGTCCTTCATTGAGATTTCCAACGTTCCTCCATTAGAACAATAGTAATCTTATAACAGAATTTCCTTTCTTATCCAAAGAAATTTTTATAATTGTGATTTGCCAGTCAATTAAATTTTCGGACCATTAAAAAATTCGGACACTTAAATTTTCGGACAATTATTTTTTGGGCTACTTATTTGTCCGAAAATTAAAACGTCCGAAAATTTGGAAATTAGTGTATTCTACGAAAAAAATAATCGAATACATGGAAACAAATGGTTTATAAATCATATCTAATCTCCCATGCAAAGCTCTTCTTCGAAACAGTCCTGACATCTTTTTTGACTAAGCGGCCTCGGTTCCATAGAGGTCGAAAATAACGGAATTGGACCACTAGTCTTAGGATCTCACCTACCAACCACGGTTAAGAAATTAGACTTTTCGAAAATGTGACCTATACGGTGCATGCGGAGAAGAGTGTTTTGTTACCGTTTCTTAAGTCTGGCTGTTATTTTGTGGAGGAAAATGTTTTTGCACAGCAGACACGGCGACGAACTATTGTTGTACTGCGTGTATGCAAGAAAACAGGAACAGGTGTAAAAAAGGTTGTTTTCTGAGCGTACAAAGCTTGAATTGCTTAGACTTCGAGAGCTTTAATAACACGTTATAGTTTTATGTTTTATTAAGGTTAAAGCCTTCAAGTTTCAACACAGCAAATTTCATCAAACAAGATATTCAACGTGTCGTGAAAAGAAACAGTTCGAGACAGCGGCTGCCTTCGTCTCCATTCTTTGGTCTGAATTTTTATACGCAGTGTTTTCAACTTCAGCTAAGCTTTGCTCAAGATTGCAGCGATAGGCTTTTGCATCTTTCCTGTCCTTAACGATCCTTCGATGTTCTGCAAATATGTCATGAAATGCTGCACAATAGAAATTAACAATTTCTAAACGAAAACTACGTAACTTCATCACTACCAAGAAACCCTCCCGTTTAAAACGTTCTATGCTTTGGTTTTTGCTTTGGAATTAAAAGTTGTCATATAACTACATGAAAGGCAGACCCTATTGTGGATCAAACATAAACTGCCTTGAATCCAAACTTCTGAACAAATACCCCAATCAAACTGCCAAGTTGAGTCGAATTCGTCTAAACCAGGTTATAAAATACTGCATTTTGATTAGCTAATTCAACAGATCAAGTGCATTGATTGGTTGAAATTTAACCTGGCTAGATAAAGCTTGTTTAACTGTGTCACTGTGTCAATGTGAATGGGGTGCAAGTTACCACAAATAAACAAGTTTTAAAATGTCCTTCTGTAGTTTTGCTTTGGGAAGTCTATGGTGTTTCTCCTGCAGCCAGCCTCCTGTTGATGTCATCAATAACTGGAGGCAAATCATTGATAGTATCAATAACGTAATGCGCCCCTGCATTGGCCAGAATATTGTAAGATCTTTGCAGTCGCCTTTCGTAGTCATCAGCTGACAATGAGGCAATCTCTTCTTCATTCAGAGCAACATAGTTCCCCTGAAACAAGGCAAGCATGTCAAATTGGAACTTGACTCACAACATAATTTGAACTGAGTGAAATTATAACAGCTAAAACAACAACAACAACAACAACAACAACAACAACAACAGCAACAGCAACAGCAACAAGCTAATCAGAGACACTCGTAATGAGACAACAAAAACAGGCAAGCAACAGTTCTAGTACCCAGGGTAAGTTGGGGCGTATTGTACACCCTGGTTTAACTGCCTCGGCACATTCTGCTCCGATGACTTCCCCAATGAAAAAAGTGAAGCAAAATCACGTGAATGTCCAATGGCAGATCCAGGGGTGTATGGGAGGGGGACAAAATACACCCCAACTTTCACCAAAATTCTCATTCAAAAATGTGAAAAGATGGCTGGGTATCCCTTTTTACACATCCAGTTGGAAACTGAGGACTTTTATCCTCTCATTATTTTGCCTCGCTTCGCCGCTGAATAACAGAGAGCCGTCAAAACAGCGAGTGTAAACTACTCAGTGAGTCAAGGAAAAGCCTTGGCGGGCCATGCTATAAAGAAAGTTCATTGCTGATGTTCTAAACTGAATTGTTAATCCATCAGTCACAAACTAGCTCAGATGAGAAATATTTTTTGTAAAATCGTTTTTTCAAGGACCCAACAGTCAGAAGAATGAGTGCAAGGGCTTTGCATTGTAATCGAGAATTCCACGTTCTGTTCTCGTCCTTGCTTTATTTTGCATCAATATTTCTTGTTAGTTTTAGATGTAGAATTTGATTCAGCACCAAGCAAATCAAGGACCAGAATGGAACGTGCAAGCCCATGCATGCCCCTTACAGACATTCTTCTAATTTTTGGGTCTGAAGGATGAGTTATCTTACCAAACAAAATCTTCGTTTCTAAATCACAGTAAAAACCTGCTTATAAGAACCTACAATTTGGAAGTCAGCCTGATAAGGTTCTTATGTAGTGGGTATTTAGTGGGAAATTAAGCTGTTCAGGTTCTTAAATAGGTTCTTATTTCATTCAGGGCTTTCAGGTATTTCTATTGTTCAGCTTGAAACTTCAAGACCATTATTTACTGTCAGTTCAGAGGCACCTGGGTTCATGAGGCCTCATTCATAACGGCAGTCCGTGGAAGAATCAGAAATTTTAGTTTTTACAGAATACAATGAAAAGCTTTAAAAGCATCTTCAGAGTTCTCTGCAATTTGCACATATCACAGTATAAGTCCACATAGGCTCGAAGACAAAGCAGCTGAAGTTTTTGTATCTAATTCAGTGATATCTACGAATAAGAACCTATTTCAATTTTCAGGCTGAATTGGTTCTTATGTATTGGGGGTCTAAATTTCAGAATTTCAGCCTGTAGGCTCGGGGGGGTATCTCGACCTATCATCTGACGGGGACGTGCCATTTTGCCTGAAAAATGGGTACCCATAATTCCGTAATTCTAGTTAATCTTAGGGTCATAGTTCCGTAAATCGAATGAAAGTATGGGCCATCATTCTGGAAATCATGAAATATCCCTCGAAAAGGACTCCCATAATTCCATGAAATCTTTACAACTTGTGAAAATGATACCCATAATTCCGTAACGGTTTGAAAAAAGTACCCCTAAAAAATGGCACGTCCCCGTACCATGAAAAGTACTAAGTCACCCCCCCAAGCCTGTAGGTTCTCAATCACTAGGTTCTCATAGGCGGGTTTTTACTGTAGCCTTTGATAGATAGATCATCATTTCTGTTTTGAATATCGGCAACATAACTTTTCATTCCACAGCCCAGCAAACGGGTAAATTTTTTGACTGACCCGGTCTAGTTTAAATATCTTCTACTTACAGTACGGGCCAGTCCGACACTCCAACATCCAGCAAGAATTCCCTCTCGGACACCGTCCGCAGTATCATCAACTTTAACAACAGCCTGGATTGGATTAACATCTAACTTGATCAAGTTTGACCATACCATATACGGGTACGGCCTCGCTTGGGGGACTTCATCAGCAGCAACAAAGGCGTCCGGGACATATCCAGCCTCCTTTGCAACGGATTTGAGGATATCAACTACTTCCGTGGAGAACCCAGTTGTTGAACCAATTTTCAATCCCAGATCCTTCTGAATGTGTTTGGCTGTTTCCACAGCACCATCGATCATTTTGGAGTAATCCCTCACACAGGCAAGCTGCAAAGTAAAGTTTCGTGAACGTCAGAATAGTAACAATACCTAGCCTTATCACAGATGCGGGAAGTGCGGGGCATCGGGGTATCGGACCGCCTTTCGTAGTCATCAGCTGACAGTGAGGAAATCTCTCCTTCATTCAGAGCAACCTAGTTTCCCTGAAACGCGGAAAAACTTGTCAAATTGGCACTACGCAGCACGAGTACCTTGGCCATCCAGTTTCGCAGAATCTTCAGCTTTGCCTTATCCAACGTAGAAATTCCTTTGTTTACAAGACCATTTTTACAAAGTCTGTCATCTAACTGTCCGCTCCTTTTCAAAGTCTGTCATCTAACTGTCCGCTCCTTTTCAAAGTCTGTCATCTAACTGTCCGCTCCTTTTATGGTCCACGGTTCAGCAATCAGAAGACGACATATGACTTCAAAACTAGCGAGAATTTTATGGATGCTGTAATTCTGAAAATAATGCGGATATTGAAGTACTCTCTCTGGGATTCTGGTAAATTACATCCCTTGGATCAATCCAGCTGAAAGAGCGGGCAATAACAACACAGGTTCCAAATCTTGAAAAAGATGAGTTTAAATTCAACGGCCTATTTCTCCGAACTAAACGACTTATTGAAAAAAAAACTTTATCTGTGTTGCTATAAATCTGCCGCCGGACTTTTCTGAAATCTTCAATATTTTCTGAACCATCGCGATTTCTAAGCTGTTTGACAAAACGTGAAATAATTCCCAAGAAAACCATAGTTCATGGATCCCTACAATATGATATCAAGCACAAGTCTTTCTGTTTTGTGGATTATCACTTAGAACTTTGATGACGTCACACCCTCAATGAGCTGAAACACAGAATACGCTGTAATTTTGACAGTACGTTTTTAAACATTAAACATGTTTTGACATTTGGGGCCAAAAAGATTTCGCATGCCAAAATCTTCGGATGTGTGTACTTTCTGAACGAAAATTAGCGTCTGAAATTTTGCGTTCTGAAGTTACCGCAACAACAACAACGACGAAAACAACAGCAGCATTTTTGCTCATGGTTTGAGCGTCCGTCAGTCTATCTGTAGAGTTGCAATAACTAACTATATGTAGCTAGTCAGCTAACCATAGTCAGTCAGTCATGTAGCTAACTATATGTATTTACCCATTTACCTGCATTGGGATAAAATTCTGGTACATCCTCTCGATATCATCTTCATCGGGATACTTTCCAAACTTTTCAAACCACCTTTTTCTGACAGCTTCAATTTGCGTAATTTTGCGAATGTGGACCTTTTTGTGCGTACCCATTGGTTCTCTGGCCTCTTCCATTGTGATTGGGACACCTTCATTTCGAAACACTTCAACAAAAACAACGGCAGGTGCATAAACTCCGCAATCCAAAACGGTGCCAGCCCAATCAAGTATAACTGCTTTTAGCTTCCCTTGATATTTGTGGACTGTTCTGAATTCCGTCCTTGGATTCGACAGCAAATGCCCTGTAACAAGAAAATGCAGCATATTCAAGCATATAGGCAAAGACTCTCGTTTACACTGAACTGGTGTGGGTTTTGGTTGTTACAAAGTTTTTACGGCTTGTTCAAGAGCGCTTACACTGCCCCGAAACAGAATAATTTCAGATAGAAAGAGCGAACCGTATAACTGACTAAGCAGCGGTATAAACAGGACGTTCTGGTCCAATATTGTAGTGCTTCTTGTAGTCTTATCTACACTTTAAACCGTCAAACAGTGCCTATCAGTACCCAACGTAGGCGCAAAGAAAGTTCCGCAGCGAAGGCACTTGCAAGCATGGGCAGAAGGGCATTGCAGATGAGAACAGTTGTACGATCTACATTCAATCATGCGCTGTAACCGTAAGCATAGGAGACAGGGGGCTAGGGGGCTGCAACTCACTCTAATCAGGGAAATTTTATCGCATTCGGACTCTTATTTTGGCAGTTTGACTGACTGAAGCAACCCGATTCAGTTAAACCTATGATAAGCTCCCAAAACCATGCCTCAACGTTGGGCATCCCCTACGCTCATGTTTGTAACCCATGACTACACCAGGTCTGAATTTATTTCAAAAAAGAATAGGAGAGACGTGCCGGCTTGGTGTGTAATACCACATGAAATGAAATGCTTGACACCATAAGCCATCCCAGAATTAAAGGTCACTATCAAATCCCAACGAGACTGTGCTTGCGCTATTTTGTGATTCTTTCTCCAAATAAAAGCCATTTTTAATCATTAAACTCTTCGTTCTGGACGGAAGGACGGAAGGATTCTTTTACCTGCGCGGTTCATTTTTGTTGCCAGGAGGAAACGAATAAGGAGCCTTTCAGACTGTAAATCTTCTGTCCTGTACGGTGCGTCGTTTGAGCATCTGTGACTGGCCCATGTTGCATGACATTGTCCATTCAACACACGAGAGACTGATTTACTGGGATAGCACTATCATATTCTCAATTAATTTCAGACGGTTTCCAAAACCACGTCTGAGAAGATAAATAGAGACGTTGGGACCAGGGTCATTGGGGGCAAGTGTCCCCTTGGTCTTGAAGTATTGTGCCCCTAAGAGACTTGAGGCATTGATCCTGTGCTAAAAGTTTCTTATTAGCTATCAGATTTTGAGTACTGAAAGTTTCTTAAAGGGGCAGGGTCACGTAATGTAAACAAACTTCTTTCGAAACGACAATTTTGCAGTATTTTTGATAGGCCGTATCACAGTGATTTTCCACTTCTTTTCTCAAAATGAAAGTGTTATTTTGAAGATGGACTCGTGTACTTTGTAGAGAAACAAACGAAACACTCATATGTTGTACAATTGAAGAGATATTGGTGGATTTAGTGTGGATTCACCCCATCCACCAAAATCTGTGTAGAACACAATGGCCACGTGTGGGCAGCAATAAAGATTTTAGAGATAAAACAGGTTTGCTTACAGCTGCGTGACCCTGCCCCTTTAACAGTTCCGTGCTGTCGTTAGAGATCATCAATCAAATTTTACCAATTAATAACATACAAATGAAAGTGCTCGAGACTCAATAAAGAGTTTCTTGAGTTTGAGTAATGTTTTTCTAGTCCTCGAGTTTCTTATCATTTTCTAGCCTGATTCACGGGAAGTTCCTCGTTTGGTCTGTGAATCAAGCTAATCATTTTCCTATTCCTAATACGAGAGTCGAGGTCCTTGTAAGAGTTTGTTTTGGCGGGTCAATATGACAATATGATCGAGGGGCAAATCACTGCTTAAAATCTCGTACGCTCTCAAAAATAATCACAATTTAATCACAAATTAGTCACATTAATCACATAAAAATCACACTAATCACCAAAAATCACCAGTCATATTAATCACAAACTTTGAATGTTTAACCAAGTTTATCTGCTTACTTTCATAAGAAATGAAATGATTAGATTGTCCCTGCCACCATTTTCCAAATTTATGTGAGCATATCATTAGATATGCAAATCACGAGCGCCAAAGCATGAACAGCACAAATGTGCAAGATTCTGAGTTCCCTGTGATGGAGCAAAAAGTAAAGCCTCGTTCTTGTGTTACAAACAACTCTGAAAAACCAAATTGGCATGACAGTCTATGACTTAATTTATGAAACAGTTTACCATCATATTTCGTCATTTGGTTTATCAATAATGCTCGGTCTTGCCCTATTCATACAATCTTTATAGTACAGGAGATTATTTGAGAACTTTTTGGAATGTTTGATTCATTCTTGGATAATCACAAATTTAATCACTTAAATCACCAAAAAATCAAATTAATCACAAAATAATCACTTGTGATTATCAATCTCGTACGCCACTTTCAGGAGTGATTTGCCCCTCGAATATGATCATAGAGATTTTCAAATATTTTCAGTTTCTGGTTGATCATTTGGGATATTATGGGCTTTTTGTCAAATTGGTCCGAAAATGAGAAAGGGCCCTGGGGACGAGGTTGGGTACGCTGGTCTTGGTGTTACCTTCACTTCAAGCTCAACTTTGACACTCTCCATGAAAGTGAATGGGGGGGGAGACTTTTTTGGTTCTGCTTTTGGTCACCAACATTCTCCTAAGATTAAACGTCATATCAACCGTTAAACATTCGCCAGTCAGGCTACCATCTTGTGACGAGATAAAGAACCAATTTTGTAATAGTGAAACATTAATCAAAATTGAAATTTTATCAACAAGACTAAAAGGAATGATCATATGATCTTTTAAGATTATCTACTGTACACACTATTCATCATATGATCAATTCAGTGAATACTAAAAGTTTTCAAGTGAAATAACTGGTCACATGACAAGATATCGCTGATCACGTGCTCAAGTAAAATCACTCTATTTTCACTGATCACATGAGCATCTGTAAAAGTACTTGGAGAATGTAAATTTCCCTACCGGAGATAATCGCATTATGAAGGTTGGAAGGTTGTAGGGAAGTAGGCCTAGCTTGTATTTTTACGCAATGTGATTGGCTCCATCGGTGGATTTTAACAGCTAATGCCGAGTTGATGCTATATTTGAAGCTCTTCCAACAAGACTTCACTCATTCGAAAATGCCTGCGAAAATCTTTTAGGAAAAAAGAACTTTTATGGATTTTTGAAGAATTTTTATTGAAAACTCAAGGATATTTGCCAAAGATGTAGGAAGTTTCTGGCTTGAATTGCCTTACACTTGACCACCAAGTGAAATTTACACCAATCAATGCGATCACGTGATTCACAGTATCACAAATATTTTATTGATCAATCGATCCATGAAAATGGGGGGAATCTTAGTGAATCTTAACAAACAGGCATAATATGAAAATATGAATGATCACATGCTACAAATTAACTGATCACATGATGATTGACGGTCTTTTTGAAAAGACAGATTTCACTCATCGCAGATTGCTTTATTGGAGGCAACTTACTGAATATGATATAGTGAAAGGGTAGCCAACAGACAATAAACAACGTTGATAAAGCTATTTTTCGCTGTCATCTGAATGCATGTGACCTGTTATTAAAACCATGACTGCGTTGAATCACGACAAACAACAATATCACGTGGACAGTTAAAGCATACTTGCAGCTGTCAAAGCAACTTTATCAAGTGTCTTGTGTTCACCAGGCCATGCATATCGTGACAAGTAAAGCCAGTTCTTGACGGCGGCCGGCGGGACGGAAAAGGGAGTCAGTTGTCTCAAAATTGCCAAATTCAAATTGAATACAGCATAATGAAATATTTTACCTTTCTCTGATAGCTCGATACTTTTTGCAGAGAATTATTTCATTCCTTCAAAAAACCCTAGACATTTTGCAAAACGACAAGATTTCTGAAGGTTTTTGATGGATTTTTCCGAAAACAAAAGTACTTTCACAAAGGACTACAAACTAGCAGAGCCAGTTGACCTTGATATGATACTCTGTGGCTGAAATGCCCCTTGGATTTACCAGCACCCGGTAAGGAAACTGTTTCCTGGAAACATCATCAATTTTAGCATAGGTCCATAAAGACCTGCCAGCCCCGTGCAGCCTCAATTTGACTCCTTTTCTCCTGACCCTCACCGCCCGCATCAAATGATAAAACAACAATCGCAGGCCAAGAAACGCACTCAGCAATTACCTTACGTTTATTTTTCAAAAACTAAAACGAACTAAAACATATCAATTAACAACAAGACAAGAATCTTCCTGGCATTCACCCTGTGGTCGACCTTTAGTTACAAGTCAAACCCTACCAACGGAGCCTTCGTTTTCACAAGCCAAGAGACTGTTTGATGAGTCTTTCATTTGGATTTGTCTTTAACCCTTGCGTGTTGCATGCATTAGATTAAGAAGCTTGTGTTTAGCGAAGAAACAAGGAACAATATCTTCATAGAACTGTTCAAACTACGAAAGAGTGAAGATTTTAGAACCAACCAGTTATCATTAATTTCAAGCTGATGTTTCCATGAAAATCAAGCTTCAATTTTGTAACAGATCGAAAGCCGGAAAGACCAGCTTGAAGATGGCTTGATGCCAAGAAACAAGAAGACAACAAAACGTTTCACCAAATCAACAACAAACTTCAATTTACCATGTCTTTTCTTCAGAGGTTGAGCAAGCGAATCAGTCTTTTTCAAGGTCAAATCCTCGGCTATTGATGCAGCTTCATTGCTGGCCAATCTTGTGATTGGAACAGTGATCCCTCGCAGGACTTGCTTGATAGTTGTTGGACGCATCAATCTCGCCATCTTTTCTGTTGAATTTTTCTTCAAATTGAGCACGAACTGACCTGTTATTTATTGCGTCGTTCTAAAAAGTCTATCAAGTACACACAATCAAAGCCAATCAGTTGCCTTGTTTCCTGATGGTATTGTCAAGGAAAACAATTCAATTCAAAAATCAACCAATCAACTTCCAGTTATATGTCTCTTTAAGTGCACATAGACCTCGCTAGACCAATCAAGATCGTTTTCATCAATAGCAAGCCATATTTGGGTAGACAGGTCTAGACCAAGCGCAGACCTCTGTTGTCGCCAAAAGGAAATGCGTCACTACTAGGAATTATATCATCACATGAAATTCACATGATCAACCTGCGGAAATGGTTGGAAATGGTTGGAAAGAGTGAAGACTATTTGACACGCAAAGCAGAAGTCTATGACTACATAGTGATCAGGACATCTGCTCGGAATTGATGGTGAACGCCTACGTGGATGTATCTCACAGAATACACCTTTTCAACTAAGCGACCTCGTTTTGAAATTTTTCAAAATTTCTATAGCTTGCGTCATATGAAATTTCAGACCCCATATTCAAATTCAGCATCCAAATTTTAGTCTAATAGCAAATTTTCATGATCTTAGTGCTAACGAATTTAATTTTATGAGGATAACAAATTTGAAAATTTATAAGGAATTTGACCGTGAATAATGACTGAGGGTGTAAAGTTTCACCTCGAACGATTTTGACCGTCAAATCCCTTATAAATTCTCAAGGTTATTATCGCCATAAAATCGAAATCGCATACTCCAGGACTATGAAAATTTGGAATTAAACTAAACTTGGGGTGCTGAATCAAAATCCATGGTCAGAAATTTCGTATCAAGAGATTTTCAAAAATTTCCCAAAACGAGGCCGTTAGTTGAAAAGGTGTATCGAAGATTTTATGTCTGAGGTCATAAAGTGGATTTCTTTATGGCACGCATTTACTGTGGATTTTAAAATTTATCGAAATCATGGGATGGTATTCGATGGTAGCCTGATAACCAGACCCGATTTCAAAGGAAATAGTGTTTCCTTTGAACTATTCCTTTTGAAATCGGGTCTGGCTCAGGCTAATTAGATGGGGTCTGGGCAAGTCTACCCTCGGTACCAGACCCTCTAAAGATCTGATTTTTAAAAAGAACAAAGTCATCAACCCTCTTAGTTATCAATCTTTATTAGTTTATCGGATTTGTCACACGGATTTGTCACATGCATTTGTCGTAATATACTTGGATTTGGAATGAAATAATAAAAATGGAGATGATTATCGTCGCAATTCTTGCTCTTCGTTTTCTAATCAAAGTCATCAACCCTCTTCAATATCTTGCTCCTTGCCCCTTTTAGAGGGTGCACTGGGTGCAAGTCTGAAATCTGAGCTACTGTTTAGGATTAGTCAAGGGTAGCGTGATTATTTATTCACGGCCATCTACAACACAAATCTACAATTTTGCAAACACAAATGGTTTGTGTTTGTCTTAAAAAGAAATGGAAAGATTTCATAAAAGGTATTTTGTACCATGTTTGTACACATTGCACCGGCGCTCAAAAGTGTGCTCTTTGGCTGTTCAGACACCGATGCCCATCCCCGCACTAGACTTGCCCCAACTCTATTTGGTCAATAAGAAAAATTGTGGGGAAAGTGAAACATAGACTTATTACAGATGATGAAATAGACCAGGGGCAAGTCTATCCTCGCATTCTCGCATCCGCCCCGCAACATTCATCTTTCCTCCGCAACCTAATTGGCCTCAGTTTGAGTAGGAGACTAACCTGCAGATGGTGTGGAATGTGGAAAAAATGGCGACGAGAGTTAGGTCAGGCACAATTTATTCTGTTTATTCCATGATAGGCAAAGCATGTTGTCGACCTGGGATTGAAACGAAAGTACAAAGCAATTTTTGTAAGTAAAGGCCTTTCCATTTTATCATAGTTGCAAAAGGCTTTAACTAATTTACGGCCGAGTTATAAAATTCCTGATTTCTTTTAGACTTGTTTTGAAGGCAGGCCTAAAAAACTTTAAAACGAAAAGTTGCTATATCTATGAACTTTATACTTGTAGGAGCCTGCAGCTCTTTATTTTTCAAAAACTGTGCCTGTTGTCAGGGCAACGAATCTTGAAAGTTGGCCTAATAACGTATTATGGATGAATCATCACAATGATGAAACTTGTCCAAAGACCGATACCGTTTACATCGTAGGAAAGGCAAGAAGATATTTTTTCCTTGGTTTAAAGATGTCATCCTGACTGCTCCATGTACGGTGGCCCACAAGTGTCAAGGCAAAACTCTTTTCCTCAAGGCAAAACTTTCTTTCTCAAGGCAAAACTTTTTTTCTCAAGACAAAACTTTCTTTCTCAAGACAAAACTTTCTTTCTCAAGGCAAAACCTTCTTCCCCGAGGCAAAACTTTCTTTCTCCAGGCAAAACTTTCTTTCTCAAGACAAAACTTTTTTCTCAAAGGAAAACTTTCTTTCTCAAGGCAAAGCTTTCCTTCTCAAGACAAAACTTTCTTTCCCAAGACAAGACTTTCTTTCCCAAGATAAAACTTTCTTTCCCAAGGCAAAACTTTCTTTCTCAAGACAAAACTTTCTTTCTCAAGGAAAAACCTTCTTCCCCGAGGTAAAACTTTCTTTCTCCAGGCAAAACTTTCATTCTCAAGACAAAACTTCTTTCTCAAGGCAAAACTTTCTTTCTCAAGGCAAAACTTTCCTTCTCAAGACAAAACTCTTTCAGAAGGGAGACAAAACGGGACCAATTCAATGTTAAGCAAGAGCTGCCATCATGGCGGTTGTTAAAAGCGCCCAAAGTACCCAAAGTTATCATTATTCTATCTGGCACACGCTAAGGATGGATGGCATGAGTCCCACAAAAGACCGTAGCAGACATCCTCGGGTGTTCTGGTAATCTTATGACTTGATGCCAGAACAGTCTGGCGGACAGGGTTCCTTGACCGCTGATAGCCTTGCCGCTTGACCGTCATGATGGATGGGTCACGGACGAGATTAAATCATCTCTACTTCTAAGATCCTTGTGCTTGTTGTTGAAAAGTGCATCCTCATTGATCTTCTTGATCCTGACTGTGTCAATCTGCAATCTACTATGACAATCTACAATTCCTGTGCGTAATAGCCATACGTATCTGTACAAAAATAGTATACAGTAGGTAGATATCTCAATGGTGCAATATGATTTGGCTGTTTGTTTCAGAGGACCATAACAACTATAAAATCTTTCTGCTTCACCCTTTGATGTGTCTGTAGATCGGGAAGCCGAACTTTTCGAGCTTGTAACACCCATCAGCGCCAAGTTCTGTTTGGCTCGCAATTCTGAAATGACCTCCAAGGGTGATGCGCTCTTCTTTGATTCACACCAATAAGATTTACCCAGAAGGTGAAGTTACGGTTCCTAGCGCCAAGCATAAGGATCTCAAAGGTGCAAATCATCTAGTCAAGCTCGCGACCCATCCATCATGGCACTCAAGTGGCGAGGCTTCCTTGGATCGAACCCTGTCCGCCTGACTGTTCTAGCATCACGTTACAAGATTAACCTGAATATCCGAGGACGTCTACTACGATCTGCTGTGGAACTCATGCCATGTATCTATTGCGTGTGCCAGATAAACTAATGATAACTTTGGGTATCTTGGGTCATTTTAACAACAGCCATGATGACAGCTCTTACTTAACACTGAACTGGTTCCTTTTTGGTTCCCGCCTGAAAGAGTTTTGTCTTGGAGAAAAATTTTTGCTTTGAGAAAGAAAGTTTTGTCTTGAGAAAGAAAGTTTTGCCTTGAGAAAGAAAGTTTTGCCTTGGGAAAGAAAGTTTTGTCTTGAGAAAGAAAGTTTGGTCTTAGAAAGAAAGTTTTGCCTTGAGAAAGAAAGTTTTGCCTTCAGAAAGAAAGTTTGGTCTTAGAAAGAAAAGGAAGTTTTGTCTTGAGAAAGAAAGTTTTGCCTTGAGGAAAAGAGTTTTGCCTTGACACTTGTGGGCCACCGTATCCATGTCATGATAGTCATGATGTTAATTGTTGTTTCAGTGAGGAATATCATAGTGTATCTGGGAAGGAGACCAGAATGTGCAAACAGGTCAGTAATACTCATACTGAGTGCTGTTAACTATTGAGTGCTATGTATTTATCAGACTGCTAACTATGTTGTCTATGCGTGGCATGCATCTTCCACATGAATTTTGCAAACTTATCAGTTTGGTGTACACATAAGTAAAGGCCAATCTCCAAGCAAATTCTAAAATGATTATCCTAAAACTTCTCAGCAAAAAAGCCATTTTGATCCAACTTGTCTTGCCTTTGTTGCAAAAACACTATTCAAAATTCCAAAATTTGAGTGAGGCTAGAGAAATCTTATGATTCTGTTGAGCAATAAGGGGCCAGTCATATATCGATTTTGTCCTTGCTTAGCATCATTTTGACTGCGTTCCCAGTGACATATATACCACGTTCCCAGTGAAAAAAATGGTGAAAATCAATACCATTCCTTGTACCAAAATCATGAACATTGATACTGTTCCTTGCACTAACATTATGAAAATTGAAACCCTTCTGGATGGCACATCCCTATACCTTTTCTTATCAAATAGAACATAGTGATACATTCAGCAAATACAACTACTGTGCCACTCATTGCAGGCAACGACACAAAGTGAGCAAGCTCCGACAATGAGTGATATCCCTGTACCTAAAATGTATACAGTGCACCCCCTGGGGGAAACCCTGTAAACATGCTGCATCAATTGTATTTTAGCAAAAAAACATGCCTCAGTTTGTAGCAGTCACAAGTGATGCATTGATTGTTTTTACAGGTCAAACATGGTTGCAAGGTTTAGGCATGCAACTGCAGTGAAAATTGCACAGACACAACAAGTTTCAAAAGTAGAGAATGATGAATCTAAAGTTGTCTGTGATGAAAAGAGAGGTAAAAAAGATTATTTGATCACTTTTTGTGTTAGCAGATGCTGGGCCATTAATGGTAGCCATCAAATATTCAATGATCATGTAATCAGATTCATCGGTAAAGATCTTTTTGCTGCAATGATCAAATGGATTTCGTCAATGATCAGTTGTTATGATAATCTTCATTGTCACTTTGAACACCATTATTTTAAATGTTTTGCTTCCAACTTGCAAACATTTTTAAAATTGTATATTTCCTTCTCAAGGTACTTTAGTTGAAAAAGTAAAGAAAGCAATGGCAGAAGATCAAGCATTTCAAAGGATTTTTGCTGTGATACATATAGGTACGGTACACTTAATAGAAACAGTTTGAGTATGTCTGACAAGTAGATGCTAAGTGATGGAACAAGAAAGTCAGAGTCACTGCTTGCCTCAAAATGGTGGATTGTGTTTGTACCTATCATCATCACCGCCACCATCATCATTATCATCTCCACCATCATCATCATCTCCAACTTGGCTCTTCTGACAAATGATAAACAAGCATACTTTTTACAGTACTTAACATTTTTTATCTGTTTGTCCATGTAACAACACATCACTGTTCATTTTATAGCTGGTAAGCAGTTCAAAGTCACTTCCAACGATATCATAATGATCGATAAATCAAAAGCCAAATGTGGTGAAAAACTGAAACTTCAAAAGGTAATTTATTATTATTCCAGTACCTTGCAGTTCAGTGAATTGAGATCTTTGAAGGCCATTCTCTTTTTCTTTATTGCTTTCATTCAATGCATAAAGGATCATGGTAAGTAACGGAAAATAGGAGGCACCTAAAACGAAGGGGCACAACATTTCAAAGCCAGTTCTTCATAAGAAGGTCGCTTTAGTGTACTTGGTGACCCAAAAAAGTGACCTAACGCAATCTGTTATAGAAAATAATTAATAGGCCAATTGGAATGTTGCAAACGTTGTTCTGTTGCTAAAAGACTCCCTACATTATGAGCATTCTTTGCAATTTTTTTCGGCACATTAAATTTCCCAAATTAAGGATGTTGAGGAAAAGGGAAATCCTCAAAATATCTTATACTTGAAATCCTCAAGTATCGTCAAAAAACAGGGGATCGATTTACAGCCATTTCAGATCTTCAGAACAATGAGGAGGGTGTATTATTTCAAGCTGGGAATAGGCAACTCAGTTGAAGGTTTTCAGGGCAATTTTATTGTCACTAGATACCTAAAATATTCTTGTCTAAAGGGACAAGGATACTCCTGCCTCTATGTAAGCTATTCTTGAAGATCTCGATTGGCCTGGAAAGTTGAATTCCTTTGAAATTCAACGAGTTTACAAGGAACATTTATGCCCAATTTCTAGGTACCTTGGGGACTATAAACTTTCTCTGGAAACTTTTGACTTGGTTTCCTATTCCCAGCTTAAAATAAAACACGCTCCTTATTTTGAAGATCTGAATTGGCTGTAAATCGATGCCCTGTTTTGACGAATTTTTGAGGACTTCTGGCATTCCCTTTTCCGCAAAATCCTTAATTTGCAGAACTTACCTTGCCCAAACAACCTGCAAAACATACTCATGTGCTGGATGGTCTTTTAGCAACAGAACAACGTTTGATCTATTTGCATCAACCTCTTACTTGTCTATAACAGATTGCATCAGGTCACTTTTTTGGGTCACCCGGTAAATAAAATTTTAACGGTGCGATAAGGATGTGAAATATATATCTGATTCCTTTCACAGCGAAATAATAGGAGAAGCAAGCATAAGCAAAGCATTATAGCAAAACCAAAGAAGATTCTGTCTGCGAGAAAACGGACGCAAAAAATCAGACAGATTTTTCAGCACACTGAGGCCTTTCAAACTCATGTTGTCATCAAAGTGTGGCTAACTAGAACCAGAGTATTTCTGCGATTTAATTGACTTAATTTTTCAATCTTCAATATGGGCAAATCTTGAAACAAAAATGGCGCGCACTTTTTTGGCTTGTTACAAAGTAACGGGCACGTGCCCAAATGCTCCCTGTGTTGTCTCGGGAGCACCTGTCCCAATGCTCGCTTGAGCACATGTTCCTACGCCTCTGGGTTAGCAATGGTTCTCTGAAGCAAACACAGTTTCAGTATATCAAGTATTTTCATTTTAGATTCTCATGGTTGGTGGAAGGGAATTTAGTATCATTGGAAAGCCGTTGTTGAGGTAGGTAAAACGTTTGCAAGTCCTTTGTCTGCTAGCTTCTTTCCAGATTCTTTAAAACTAATTATTATTGCCTGGGAGAGATATACATAGGTGTTAATTATGAATACCTCGTTTTCTTGTAGCATTGACCAAGTGAATATTGAAGCAACGGTTCTAGAAAAACCGCAAGGCCGAAATGTTATTGTTTTCAAGAAGAAACGAAGAAAGAACTACAAAAGATGGAAAGGTGATTTTCCTTGAAATGAAGAGGTTATGCTCCGGTTGAGTCAGAATTGCATGGTTTTTGAAAGGCTCCTTGTGTCCCCTATCACAGAAATGGCATTTGTCATTACCTTATTGAACAGCTGACATATTGAATGCATTTTTTAGGAATATTCCTGACTGAAATCGCCCACTTTCTTAAAAAGATGCGGGGGATTTCCCGAGAAACACCATTCGAAAATCTTCAAAAATGGCCTAAAGTAACAAGCAAATTCTTTCACGATTTCTGCCTTCTAGCAAAGTCTTGCCTGAGCTTGCATTTAGAAAGAAGAATAAGTCTTTATACGATTAGATGGGGATTCCATTCTCTCAGGAGGATAAGATGCGTTGATACCTGTAATTTTCATTGTCTTTTGGAACGAAAATTGATGAATTTTCCGCTGTTGTTGGTTTTGTATCTCGCCTTTACTTTGTATCTTGACAGAAACTCGTCCTGACCTGACAGTACTACGAATAAACAAGATACAAGTCAACCCTGATGCAATATAGACGGTCAGACTATTACAGAATTCTATTTTATTCTTAATGTCCTATTTGTAGTGTGTAATATCATTCTTTATGCATCCCTGTATAGTTATCAATGGTTTACTAGTAAATTCAAGAGCTGCGGGGTAATTGTTTGATTTAACCAATAAATACCCCAGAATTATAAGGCCTTCTGTGCGGCTCCTGCACCAAATATGCAAAATCCGCGAGACAGAACTTTAGATTTACCCTTCCTCGTTCGTTATCAGCACAAAAGTTTTCTGAACAACCACCTTTCGCTTGCACCTGGCGAGAGTTTGCCCTACTGATTTTGTGGCAGCTTTTCCGGCCATGCTTGTTTTGATTTACCGATTGAGAGAATTTCTTTTGTCAGCAGTCACTAATCGCTTTGAATTGAGGTGTCAATAAAGCAACTGTTGCTATTGTGTTACAAAATCTGTCCTCGTTGGTCGAGAGACTGATTTCCTTGTCATGCGTAATATTCTATTCAAATTCGAAATGACATTTTCTCACGTAAATAAAAGATTTCCAGTCCGCTCTGAAAATTTTACTGTGTGGCAATCAACCTTAAGATTTCTGCTGTGGAGAACATTACAACGCAAATTTATACTAGATACTGCTTGGGTCAGAATCGGATGCATTGTGGACTATCTGTCTGCTTGTTTTTGGCTGTTTCTATTTTCATGTGACGGGATGGCAATTTGAGAACCCTTTGGCCGATTTTGACAAATGGACTGCCTTTTCTAAACTTAATTTTAGGTGCACAATTATCATAAGTTTACAGGAATCTGGCTTGAGAGCTACAGTCCTTTAAACTTCTAAACAATTTCCCAACTCAACCGGTAGAACATAAAATTTTTCTTTAAGACGAGAAAGAAGACAAATTCGCAACAATTCCCTCTACCGCACCTTCCTTGGTCTTTCAAAGAGAAGGTACATATCCTGGCATTGGCTTTTCTCTACAATAGGTTCGTTTACTGAAGCAATTTCTCTGTACTTGTGGAATTGAAATTGGCGCCTAATGTGATCTATTGCACATTGAACAGTTGTGCTTTGACATTTGGAAGCACAGGATTCGGTGGCCAAGGCCCCATTCACACTGCTTCTGTTTTGTACAGAAACGGAGAGAAAAGCCTCCATTTTGATTTTGGTGAAAGTGTTTACACTGATCCGCAGAAAAACGCCACAAAAACGCAGGTTTTCGAAAGCTCTATCAAAAGTGGATATTTAAAGATATCGAGGTTTTGAAAATGCGCTTGATAAATGTAAACACACCAAAAATGAGGTTTTTGAAAACTTTCCTATATTTAGCCATGTTTTTTACAAAACGGAGCGATTTGAACACACAAAAATGGATATTTTTCTTTGCGTATTTTTCATATCAGAAGGATCAATGCGAACGGGCAAAAGCGGATGTTTTTCCCTCCGTTTTTGTGCAGAAACGGAGTAGTGTGAACAAGTAGGTGCAATGGAACAGAAACGGACACTAACAAAAGCGGAGCAGTGATAACCTGGCCTAAAGCTGTCCTTAGCAAGATTCTGTGAAACAAAGATACCAAGATAGCAAGGCGCCATAAAGATCACTAGAGGTATATTTAACGTTTTTCCTTTATTGCAATATATTATGGATGAAGACCTCATCGGATAAAGATTTGACTTGATAAGCAATAGTTCTCAAATATCTCTTGATGCACCGATGTTAGCTCGAAGCCGATAAATTTTCGTTGATTGTGCATCGAATTCTGAATTTTCGAAGCCTATGTGATTGGTCTCCTGTGTCCCAGAAAAGTTTCAAAGAATTATATGAAGACACAATATTCAGTAAAAGTAACATGTGACGTGAAGCTACTTTACGACGTTATTCCGTCAAATTTTGTGCTAATCGTCAGCCCCCAAAAAGAAAGTATGCACTCAAGCACCAGGAATGATTTTGTAAAAACGTTTGGAAAATTATGATTTCCCTTGCTCACATTCACATTTTTGTAAGGGTGTTGAAAATGTCAGAAAAGATCCTAACCTTCGTCTCCTCTTGTTCTTAAAATTTTTCCCTCCGTCAGAATTTCTTTCACTTAACATTGTGTGCCTTGAATGAAGGCAATGCTAATCTTTTGTACTGTTTACTTTTACGGGCCTAATACCTTCAGTACGGGACTAATATCTCCCATTGGCGATTTTAGTAAACAAATCCAATTGTTATCTTTGATCTATGACCAGTAGCGAACACTTTATGCCGTTGTATACAGCCTACACCCGTCAATTCAATTTCATTTGAAACCTGTATCGCTATCTGACAGGTATGAGCAAAAGCTCGCTGGCCTGTTTAGGCCTAACAATAACATGGACTTGGAGAATTAAGTAGAAATTCAGCGAACGCTTTCCCCTCAAGCTTGCAGTGATTTTAGATGTCATGTAAATGAGGAATGTTCTTCTTGATAGCGCTGATCTTTGTGCTGGTATTTTGTCATGATTTTGCAGCTTCTGGTAAGTGTTAAATATGATTTACTCAATTAAAATTTGCCCTGCGACATCATCTTTTCATGTTGATGTTTGATCATCTTTTTAGCTCAGAGCGGCAAGGCGTCTATC
This sequence comes from Aurelia sp. 4 Dawson et al 2005, assembly GCA_964019985.1. NCBI lineage: Eukaryota > Metazoa > Cnidaria > Scyphozoa > Semaeostomeae > Ulmaridae > Aurelia > Aurelia sp. 4 Dawson et al 2005. The sequence goes on from OZ026506.1 coordinate 7,141,673, forward strand.
AAATCTTTGCAAAACTTTAAAACTGAATATCAAAATGTTATTGCCCTGGTCTTTCATATAAATTTCTCAAGGGTACATTCCTCAAGGGTACTGCATGTGATTTTCCATAATCCCTGACAGCACATTATTAATATCAATATCACTTTTGGTATTACAGCTTTGATAAACAATCACCATGTACTCCAAATTAGCATACGGCTCAAATCTTTCAAATCTTTAAAAAGGTGGGTGTAAAATTGTAGCACATTTTTCTTTGAATTCATGTGCTTGAAAGAAACTTTGGGGAATTTGCTGTAAATCTACCGTGGCAATTTTTTGATATATTGATTATTTTCAAAATGGCGGCATTTTGACTTATTTTGCAAAAATTCATTGAAAATCTTGAAGAAATTGAAATCATCGTAAATCTTAAATCCATCGAGAGAAATTGATACAATCTTCAAGATAACCATAGTTGATGAAGGTCTACGACGTGGTTGCATGCAGAAATCTGTTGCTCTGCTGGTTAAGGATTTAGAAATTTGATGACGTCACAGCCTCAAAATTAATAAATGCCACCATTTTGAAAGCAGTCAAGGTATCAAGAAATTGCCACGGCAAATTTATTGAGAATTACCGGAAGTTCCTTTCAAGCACTTTAATTCAAAGAAAAATGTAATAGAATTTTACACCCACCTTTTTAAAAGATTTGAACTCCATGCTCTCCAAATTGATTGAGTAAACCTAAAATGATCTTTACAAGAAATGCTCATTTTTGAAGGTCTATGGTAGAAAGCAAAAGTTTGTTACTTTTATGGTCTACGATTTAGAAATGTATCCATATAAAGTATTACGACATGACCTACATTCTACTATACTTGCAAGACGATGCCATCGGAGCAAAATGACAGCACCACGGTCAAGACATAGAACCAGACTAACAACTACAGTACAGTTTATTGATTATGCTACTTACAAATTACTATGGAGTACTGCTACAATATGTAAGACAAAGACAAAAAATTAAAGTTGAAAGCAATGGTTAAAAAAGAGCGCTACGATTTGGTGGCTTTTGGAAGGGGGGCGTAGAACTTTAATCGAATCGACAGTTTTAAGGATAAGATTTAATGTAAGCTCAAGAATATGCCTATTCACGAAGTCAGGAAAATCTTTATCACCACACAATAACAGTTGTAACAAGAATTCATTTGCAAGATCTACATATCCAAGTGGTCGTGATAATGTATAGATTTCCAGCAAGGAGGTCCCGTCTATGTAAATCAAAGCTAGGGCAGAGCAACAAACACTGTTCCGTATCTTCAGTGTCATCATTTGTTGGACACATTGGGTTTCTGGTATCTCTAAAATTGTGTTTGAATTTGTGATGATTTGGTTTGCTGAAACCGACTCTTAGTTGATTTATATAGGATAGGCCGTCACAATCTCAAAACTAGCAGAAATTTTTTAATGCTGTAGTTCTGAAAATAATAATGATTATCGAAATTACTCGTTCTAGGATCATGGGAAATCTTCCAAAGCTCCTTTTTGAGCTATTCAATGAAAGAATTAAGCTTCAGCATTTTAACAGACCTTAGTACAGAAGTCAGAGGAAGGGTGTTAGGACACGGATGTTTTGATTGATTATTAATTTACCTTGTTTTGATCCTTGTGTCTTGGTTTGTTGTCTTGTTTTCTGTTCTGTTTCGTCTTCAACTGATGTGCACAACAGAGCGTGGTTAGGCCCAACCGCTCTCAAGTTGTTCGAATAGAGCTCCCTTGCATTTCTTTGTTTTTTGAAACCTTTCTCATGCGAAGGCGTACTAAGACACAGAAATACAAGGGGGCTCCATTCGAACAACTTGAGAGCGGTTGGGCCTATCCACACTCAGTTGTGTACATCAGTTGAGGATGAAACAGAACAGAAAACAAGACAACAAAACAAGACATAAGGATCAAACAAGGTAAATAAATGATCCATCAAAACATCCGTGTCCTAACACCCTTGGTCACAGCCAAGTTCCTTACAAGAAATATTTCTATTTGTACTTTTTATTGAAATGAATTTGTTTTTCTTGTAGATTGTGACAATGCATGTCGGCAACAATGTTTAGAGCTTCATAATAAATACAGGGCCAACCATCAAGTTCCACCGATGGTATTAGATGAGGCACTTTGCAAGCAAGCACAGCAATGGGCTGATAACAATACAACAATGAATTCTTCTGAATGGGTTCGAAATGGTGGAGGCGAGTGTTGGGCTTGGGGAACTTTGTACAGATCATGGACGGATGTTGTCAAGGTAAGGGCCTGTTCATATGGAGGCGAGCCAGCCCGCTTACCGGGCTAGCCCGGTAGGCGAGACAGTTTTCATCTTGCGTTCATATGGAGAAATTCCAGCCCGCTTGCCGAGACAGAAATTTGACACGTGTCAAAAATGAGACACGTGCCCATTGTTTAGAGACGCAGCGCATGAGCAATAGCGACATTTTCGTCTCGGTAGCCGGGATGGAGTGTTCATATGGGGAAATTTTGATCCCATCTACCGAGATCTGGCCACTACACCAGTGGGATCCCGCTAAGCGGGCCAGCCCGCCTAGTCATATGAACAGAAATCAAGTTTTGTATTGGAATTAAGGATGAGGTGAGATCTCGGCAAAGAGCTCCAGCCCGGTAAGCGGGCTGGCTCGCCTCCATATGAACAGGCCCTAAGACTTATTTAGGCCCCGTTCACACGGGAACGCAATCGTTCCGTTACATCTTCGTTCCAGTTTCTGGAACGCAAAAATAGACTGTTCACACGGGAACGGAACGATTGCGTATCGGTTTTTGTTTTTGTTCACACGGGAACGCAATCGTTCCGTTTCTGAGTTTTTTCTTCAGTCCTTGCCATTTTTCCCAGTAACAACTACATCCACGCATGCGCTTAGGGAAACAAATCTTATCGTTCCGTTTTTTGGACCAGTTTTGACCTCATTGCCTGTTCACACGGGAACGGAACGGAACGATTGCGTATCGTTTCACTTTTCGTATCACTTTTTTCATCGTTCCACTTTTTGGAACGGAACGATGATATTTCAAGTGTTCCCGTGTGAACGCAACCCCTGAGCGTTCCACTTTTCGGAACGGAACGATATGGAACGGAACGATTGCGTTCCCGAGTGAACGGGGCCTTAAAGGGACTTCAGAAGCAATTGACGATGTTATCAGATTATTTCTTCAAGGGGTCTGGTGATCTAAATTTTCTCGTGTGTTGTAAAGGACTCAAATCTTTAAAAAATCGTTTGAAATTCTATTTCCTGTCTTTGAATTGAATGACTTAATAGCAACTCGCAGTACTTTCTTCTACCGTAGAAATGTTTCTGTGAGGAATTCAGACAAAATTACCGAGAAAAATTCAACAACATTGATAGATCTTTGCAGTTTTACAGTTTTTACTGAATTTACCCATATTTCTAGTGCTCGCGAGACAGCTAGACAAATCACAAAAATACTTCCATATTTCTGCTTTTAACTAGAATTTGAATTTTTAGATCTGTGATGTACTCCTAATGCTATGAACTTTCTAAAGCGGGAACTTTTTTCTGGCTCTCCCAGTATATTCAAAGTCACACTCTGGTAAGAACGTATGTTCGAAAGGCCTCAGTTTACCAGAAAGTCTATTTCTTTGCGCTTGCCTCCTTCTTAATTGCAGCACAGCAGTCGCGAAGCTACTGCGAAGCAGCATTATATATTTGTCAAATTGAAAATTCTAGGATTCCTTTCACGGCCTCCGCAGCGAAATCGCAGACGTGGAGGAGCCGTTCGAGATACTTTAGGAACAGAAACTTTCGAGGGCAGGAAGTTTCACGACGCGCTGCAACAAATGATTTGCAGTGCAAAATTTTCACGACGCGCTGCAACAAATGATTTGCAGTGCAAAATTTTACAAGTTTATTATGCGTTCACGGGTTTATTATTTGTACCAGATTGGGTTGATAAGTTGCAAAATGTTGATTTAAATCAAGAACCACAGTTTGAAGAACCGGAGCAGCAACAAGGTGAAAGTCACCAGGAGGAACAATTCAAGACACAAGAACTGTGCTGCATCATTCGAAAAGCATTTTTTTCAGCTCCTATCTTTTTATAGGACTGGCATGACCAAGAAGTTCATATCGACTGGAAAACGAAGAAGTCAAAAGATGGTAATTCCGTCTACTGCTTCAGTCAAGTTGTTTGGAAGCGAGCCAAAAAGTTAGGCTGTGGCAGAGGAGCTCTAAAAGGGGCGCCATTTTATGTCGCACAGATTGAGATGGCTGCTGTTGTCACAGATCGACTGATTGGTTATGAAGGAGACAATATTCAGCCTCCTAAAGTGGTAAGAGATTTTCTTCAGTTTCTCCTAAAGCTTGGTTCACACTAGGCGCATAAAACTGCGTTTTAGAAATTAAAGCTGGCTGTGTTGTCAAAGAGATTGATCACTTGACTTGGAATTGGTGTACAAACCTTAGCCGATTAGGTTAGGTCTGTGGAAAGCAAGACGAATAGAACCTTGGCCAGAAACGACTTTTCTATCATGAAAGTCTACTTTAGTACCGTAAAGGATTGTGGTTAGCATGTGGTTAGCAATGGCTGTTTAATTACCATTTCATGGTACTGATTACAATTCGTCGTAAGTTTTGCTTGTGTTTTCTGTGTGTTTGATAATAACCTTTCCGCTCAATCTGTTTGAGCGAGCAACAAATTTCAATAGATAAGTGCGTAAAATAATTCAGTTCAATAGATCAGCAAAAACTTGGACGAATTGTAATCAGTCTATCATTTCATCATCATTTAAAACATGGATTCTATTATTGCCGATTCTGCTCTCTTTGAATATCGCACGAGCAAAAAGTAAGGTTGGTATGTTTGCAAGCGTGTAGATTGCTGCTTATTCATGCAGGGTAGAGACTGCGTAAAATGACGTCATCGAGCTATGTGAGATGAGGAAGTATTTGAATAGATAGGCACTTTGGAATAATAAATCAAGAGTTTAAGGCCCAAGGAAGTGTTGGTATCAAGTGTTGGCGAATTTTGGGATCTGTTGCTGGGAGCTAGGGGGGGGGGCTCAAAGTTACAATTTTTCGCGCAGGCGTGCGCAGTTTCTGCACCGTCACTTATTCATAGGATTCTTTAGGGTTGATTATCTTTGTGCAGGTATCCGGTCAACTTAAATGCAGAATTTCTGGTTTGTCAAAACTGATCGTACCGTTCTGTACAGGATGTCTCAAAAAAATTGTTCGATGTTTGAGTAAATACTAAAAAATAACGATACGCTGATTACACCCTTAGCCAAGCCACCCTTTTCCTGAGATTTTAAATTAATTTTTGACACGAGAATCTTGCAAAACCGCAAAAAATTCATGGAGTTACAAGCATTTGAAGTTCAAGTTTGTGCGAAAGCTGAAACCAGAGGCCTCGAAATGGCATTTTTGGTAAAAGCCCCATAGGCCATCGTTTCTGTTATTTCTCAATTGTCTCAGGGCGAACCAAGTGGGATTCAAACAGGTTTTCGATAACCTAACTGTCAAGCATATGGATGCTTTGAGGAAACAGATTCGGTCTCTCGCCGATTGTGTTTTAAACCATTGTTTTTGGACTTATGCAATGTTAAGGAAATTTAGAGAATGATCGCAAGAAATAATTTACTTTAGAAGTCCTATTTGGTTTGCTCTGATATCAATGAGAGGTATGACATTGGATAAGCTTCTCTTACCTCCTTCTTCGAGCGTTTTGCTATACCAGTAATCTGGGGGGTCTCTGGCTTTAGCTATCGCATATTTTTTATCTTCGAGGGCGCGTAACTCAGTGAATTCTCAACCGATTTGCACGATTTTAGTCTCTAAAACTATTTCATAATCTTAGGAACAGGGATATCTTTCCGTGAGCCTGTTCATGTTGTCCTTATTTTTCAATATTTTATCAAACGTCGAACAGTTTTTTTGAGACACCCTGTAGTTGCAGGTGATTTCTGAAACTGTTTTACCTCGGAATTCTTCAAACAAGTCTAAAATAATTAATAGCATTTGCTCACAATTCAATTTAACGATAGCAACTAGACGAGAAAGGTGTAATATGATAATGAATAAGTCTCTAAAACTACCTAAGCAAGTTCCTTGAATTTTGGTCGATGTAGGGCTTACATGAAAGCAATTTTGATCCAGAAGCTTTGAAATATTTGAGGGATTTCAAAAGGAAATGTTTTTATGATATCGCTTGTTGCAAAAGAACAATATGATCGACTTTGGCCAATTAATTTTACCATGGAATTAGCACTGTAGCCAGGGCCAAAGGCACAGATTAAATTTGAATGACGCACGGCACTTCGAAGACATTTTTCATTAAGCTAAATGGGCACTTCCTGAAACAAAAACGATGTTTTTTCGTTTATGGCAAGATATACTAAGGACCTCCATCCCCGATTCCTGCGTCTCAAATTTAAGCTGCACAAATAAATCGGTTTGAAGAAACCTGTTGAATAGACATTGCAAATGTTTTGACTTCTATTTGCTAACTAGCATAGTAAGAAGTATAGAATGTTCTTCTCTTTCAGAATGATCTACATTGGTTTAATAACATAACAATGACAGGAGCAAGTCCATGGGCGCCGAAACCTAAATTCCAATATAAGAAGATTGCAAGTAAAGAGGACGAAAATCAACCTGATTTCACATGGACCAGGGTTGGAGATAAAACGTGACGATGCTCCGTCTATGAGAATTTATTTTGAAAGATTACTGTGGCCCATTGTAAATAGTACTAAATGTCAATTTTGAAAATCAAAGATTTGATCTTTGTAGATATGATTGGTTACTATGAAAGGCTGTCGATAACTATTGAGGTCTCGGCGAATGTGCTGAGGACGATTCTTTGTGGTGCACTTTAAGCAAGTTCTTACTTACAATAAGTTATGCACAAGAAAAACTTCTTGACTCTTGTTTTGACGCATGGAATCAGGAAATCAATGTTAAAGGGGCCATGTCACGTAATTTGAACAAACTTCTTTTGAAACGAAGTTTTTGCAATAGTTTTGATAGGTCAAGTCACAGAGAATTTCCACTACTTTTCTCAAAATGAAAGTATCATTTTGAAGAGAGGCTTTGAGTTTTGTAGAGAAACAAACGAAATACTCATATGTTGTACGATCGCAGAGATATTGGTGGATTTTTAGGAGTTCAATGTGCTCATCTCATTAAATTGAATTTATGTTGTTGTTGTTGTTGCTTGGGTGAGGGCCTTATTTCCCAACTTTTGTCAGAACGGCAAAAAATTTCCTGCGGGGCACAGATCTGTCCCTCGACCAATCAGAATAGACCTTTTAGCTATTCAGCAAAAGAGCCTGGATCGAGCGTTATTTTTATACATTTTTATACACGAGATTCGATCGAGTGGCGTTAGAGCTTCTATCACAATTGTACACATTCGAAAATTCTACAAAATGTAGCAAAGTATCGTTCGACTGAGGTTCTTTTTCAGAATAGCTAAAAGGTCTATGGAAGATTTCAAATAACGTGGTCGGATCAGGCAGTTACCTGAACAATCATAAGTTTACAAGCTTAAAATCGTTAATTTTGTAAGACTTTTGTGTGTTATTTGTTGTACTTCTTCACGGCTGTGTTTTATCTTATTTACCTCTGCACTGCACTGCATAATTGTTCGAATGCGAGAGTTCGATATGAACTAACTTGCTGGTATTCTGATGTGGGTTACAAGGACTGAAAGTTATCTGCAAGCCAAATTCAATAAACTGTTTTGTCCTCGCTCCTAATCCGGCATCCATGCTCCATATTCGCAACACAACGCATCAATATGCGAGGGGCAAATCACTGCTTAAAATCTCGTACGCTCTCAAAAATAATCACACTTTAATCACAAATTAATCACGTTAATCACACAAAAATCACATTAATCACCAAAATCACCAGTCATATTAATCACAAATTTTGAATGTTTAACCAAGTTTATGTGTTTACTTTTATAAGAAGTGAAAAGATTAGATTGTCTCTGTCACCATTTTCCGAATTAATGTGAACACACTATTAGATATGCAAAACAGAAGCGCCAAAGCATGAACAGCACAAAATTGCAAGATTCTGGATCCCCTGTGATGGAGCAAAAAGGAAAGCCTCGTTCTTGCGTTACAAACAACTCTGCCAAATCAAATTGGCATGGTAGTCTCTGACTTCATCTATGGTGAAGAGTTTACTGTCATGTTTCATTAAATGGTTTATCAATCTTGCTCTGTCTTGCCTTATTCATACAATTGTTATAGTACAGGAGCTCATTTGAGAACATTTTGAAATGTGTGATTTATTCTAGAATAATCACAAATTAATCACTTAAATCACAATAAAATCAGATTAATCACAAAATTATCACTTGTGATTATTAATCTCGTACGCCATTTTCAGGAGTGATTTGCCCCTCGTCAATATGTTCCTCAATCATCGAACTATGCTTTCCGATAATTCGTTTCTTCATCTGCAATGTCTCAAATGCAACAATTTGGAACTTTTTGATGTACTTCTCGTCAAATCTCGATTCTCGCAGTGCTCGGGCCATCAAACTGTCCCAGAGCGATAGAATTTCGAATGTCTTCGTCTGCCTGCTTTGCTTGCTTTGCATAGGGTTCCCCCGTCCATCTGTTGATTGGTTCAAACAAAAAAATGCGCTTTGTGATATGTAAAGGGGTCCCTGTGTGCATTCTGTGTAACAGAGTTGATGCTAAAGTGATCGATATTGTTTTGATCCTTCAATAAATGATTAAATGAGATTCAGAACTATCTTCTAAAAGGGGCTTGAGAGAGCTCCTCCTGAAGAAATCCCCCTGCATGGATGCAACATCTTACACATTCTTTCTTTATAAGAAACTTGGATCAGGCCATAGAACTAAAAGTATCTTAATTTCACATGAAATTTTGTCCATTTTAGTACTAAAAGTTTCTTAATTGGTTTCTTATTTTTCTGAATGCAGAATGTCGCTGACACTGCGGCAGATATGTATCTTGATATTTAAAATACCATAAAGGAATAAACAGTGTTTTGTTATGCTGAAAACACAAATGGTTAGATAATATTGCTCAAGAATAAAGGTTCAACGATCTATCTGCTATAATATCCATGCCTTTAACATTTTGAAAGTTTCTTAGTAATTCTCAGACATACAGGGTGTCCCAGAAAATTGTGCCCCGTTTACCTGAAGACCACGACAAAGCAGCAAAAGGTCGTCACCATATTTTGGCATGATGTTGCTCGCAAGATCTTAAATTAAAGTTTGCTTCCATCCCCGTAAAAATCCGTTAAGAAATGATGGAGCTATGACGTTCAGAAGACCAAATTTATCTGATGACTGAAACCAGCGGTCGGCCATTTTGTATTTCTATTTTGCGACGATAAGCAGCTTCATGGATGAGCTGAAACAGTAGCCTCCAATCTCATAGCTCTCGCGAAAGTTTCAACAATCATCAGAGACTTCAGCTATTTCTTACCCTCGATCCTTTATTGAATGTCAAAACGAAAACAATCGAAAGGCAATGACAAAAATATAGTCACATTTTGTTTGCAGGTGTGGTGAGTGCAGCAATTATTTAGTTTATCTATCAGTTCAAAATGAGACAATACAGCTCCAAAAATCTTTTGCCCTTCTCGTTTCTTTTAGTTCATTGTCTTCAGTAGTAAATCAACAATTGCTTGTAACAAACGAAGAGAGAAATCTGAGTAGGGATACGCTAGGGATGGCAACAAATTAAATGTGAAATATAGCTATTTTTGTCGAAGCTTTTGATTTTTTATTACTTTGGGACTTCTGATCTTCACTTTTGCATTCTATCAAAGATCGTGGGGTAAAAAATAGTCTAACTCTCTGATGATTGTTGGAAGTTTGATGAGAGCTATGACATTAAAGGCTGCTATTTCAGTTCATCCATGAAGCTGTTCATCTTTGCAAAATAGTAAGATAAAATGGCCGACCACTGGTTTCAGTCAACAGGCAGATTTGGTCTTCTGAAAGTCATAGCTCCATCATTTTTCGACGGATTTTCACGGGAACGGTGGCAAACTTTAATTGAACATCTGAAGAGCAACGTCATGGAAAAGGTTAGTGATAATCTTTTGGTGTTTTCTCGCAATCTTCAGGCAAACGGGGCACAATTTTTCTGGGACACCCTGTAGTGCTAGAGTTTCTTAAAATTTTGACCATCTTAGTACTAGTTTCTTATAAACCAGTTTCTTATAAAAAAAAGTGTATGTGATTGCTATTTATTGTATGTTTTTATAAATATGTTTATATAATTCGTAGTCATTGTATGTAACCAGAGATTTTAATGAGCTACTGTATGTAGAGGAATTTTGAAATATGAAGTAAACTGAACATTCATACGACGTTTACACACTGTAGCCCGGTACAGTCTCGATCTGTTACAAAGTTGTTAACGGTTCAAGAGCATTTACACTTCTCCAAAACAGAATATTGTGACGTAGGTAGAGGGAGCCCCGTTATGCCAGCTCAAGGGGCCCAAGCGTAACCATCGTGTCTATGAAATCTCTGAGAAGGAGGGTAGTAGAACTGCCATTGGATCTAGGACAGAGAAGCTAAGAAAACAGTGATGATTTCTGGTTTGGGTCGATTTTTGGAAGCAAATGCAGAGAAAAGGGTCAACTTGAAAAGTTGCCAGACAAGGATTGTTACACTTGGACCCCAAGAGATAGCCCAACGGGCAGGGGAGGACGTGAAGAATGTTAAACGAACAGTGTAAACGGGTGGCCCGTTTATGGCCTAATAGGGGGTCCAGTCGGGTTGAGGCAGGGAGCGCCGGGTTGAGGCTCTTACTGAATGGCTACCAACTGGCCCTCTTTCCGAAGCACTTATTCTAAGATTCTGGACCAATTATAAGATTTCAGCTCGGTACCCTCCCTCACATGCCAACTTGGTCGTTGCAGGGAAAATCACAAATAAATTTTGAAGTTGTCTTGCTTCGTTCTAGCGTTTTTACAATGGAAGTTATGAAAAACTGCTGAAACCTTTAAACAAAGATGCTAAGCATTAATCTAAGCTAAGCTAAGCATCAAATCAATGCTTTTATGTCTGAGAGGCTCAAGAACTGTATTTTAATTTGGACTGTAGATATTATTACATTGTATTTAGGGGTTTGGTTTATTTTCATATGCTATTTTAATAAGGTACTAGGAGAAAACGGACGCAAAAAATCAGACAGATTTTTCAGCACACTGAGGCCTTTCAAGCTTATGCTATCATCAGAATGTGACTAACTGTGGAGCTGGAGTGTTTCTACGATTTATAAACTAAAAAGGGATTACCGACAGGACCTAGGGTTAGGGTTAGGGTTAGGGTTAGGGTTAGGGTTAGGGTTAGGGTTAGGGTTAGGGTTAGTTGCTATTTTAATATGTAACCTATTTGATTGAGAATGAAAAGAAAATTAAAAAAAACAAAGATGCTACCGCATGTTCCAATTTTAGGTCCATGAACTACCATTGAGGGTTTTTGTCAAAATTTTCTACAATTTGAGGGTATGTTTCAAAATTTTTGGCACTGTTCAGTGGACGGAATCTCGTGACGTCACCAGCCAAGTGTTGGAGCACAGTCACCCGGTCGAGCATGCGCAATTGCATGTTGGTTGCATACTTCTATGGGGAAACAAAACTTGCAAAGCTAACCAAAAAAACATCGATAACTTGAAATAGAAAACAGTGGCGAATTCCAATATGAAGCGATGAATACTATGTTGTAAACTGATCAAGGATCTGAGTAGGTTCATCTGGAAGTCAAGATAAAAGAGCAAGTCGAAAAGTTTTTAACGTGAAAGGGCTGGGTCCTTTTTGGGCCTAAGCAAAAAGAAGACAATTTTGCAAGATGAGTTGGGAAAGTTGGCTTAAAGATAAAATGGATAAACGAAAGGTATTATTCCTCATGACATATGATATTGTAGACATCCTGAATTCTTAGTAAGGTGGTTTGACGTTGAGATCAGATTTTGAGAATTAATTAGTAATGTCTAGTCTACTAGCCTGCCTAGATAGAAATCGTTGTGTGGCACTAAGTGTGGCTGAATCTTAAAACAACTTCTTAAAGTGAGTTTGATCCAACTCAGTGGAACAAAACAGTTTATGAGGCAGGATTTGACGAGCTTTATGTCATTGTTAAGCATTTTTGAGTAAATTTCATTCTTGCCCCCTTTACAGCTGATAATGGTGGGTGATGGGCCATCAGTGCTGGGACCTGTGAAGTACAGGCCTTGAAATGAGCAAACGTTTGGTACTTGGTCGATCAAGCTCCTCAATTCATTTAGGCGCTTGATCAAGCTCCTAGATCATTTTTGTCTTTGTGGGAAACCAGGAAAAGTTGTGGACAAATGAGCTGTTCTGCCTGAAAATTTTCAGTTAAAATCACTTAAATCATTGAAAAAGAATCAAACAAAATAAAGGATTGCCAGCATTGGCGTTTGAGCTGGGCTGCATGTTGAATAAGATCAAACAGCCTTGGAATGGCTCCTGCAACGTTTGCACCAAACTTTTGTAACCTGCTGCGCTTCGTTGATAACTTTAACTTCTGGCCAACCCCACTGCCCTTTCCCAAGAGTTTAACAGCAATAATTCTGCCATATAGTTGGCATGGTTTACAAGCAAAGCTTGCAACTATCTTTGCTTCATCATGTGCCCTGTGTAATTCGCAAATCACAGTCATAAATGATGGTGAACATAGAAGCGAGGCAGCTGGGTGATGGCGTAGACCAGCGTAAACAATATGGTGAACGCTACTTTGGAAGTGAGTGAAAATTTTACGAGTCAATGGAGTGAAGAAAAGACAATTTAGTGTAGTTTTACAGAGATAAAAGGAAGATTTGGGCTGAATATTCTATGCCAAATGCATTCACAAATCGTAATTATAGATCATTAAAAGGAACACTTTGGATCTGCAAGGCGCTTGAACAATCGAGCCGGTAGAATGTTTGAGGCGAGTGTGGAGGCGCTTGGGCTCGATCGAGCGCCTCTCATTTCAGGGCCTGGTGAAGTACACTCCTATTTTGGGTACAGGCGCCCCATCAGAAAGGGTATCAATTCTATAGATTTTCTGAATATTGGTTCAAGAAACGGTATTGATTTTCATAATTTTGTCATAAGGAAAAGTAACGATTTTCAAGAGGAGCGATTATAGAATGCAGGGCCTTGCAGGGCCCACTCATGAAATGAACGGCAAGTATCATGAAATAAACGGCTAATATCATTAAATGAACAAGCAAGTATCACAGTGGGACCTGCATTCTATAATCAGGAATTTCAAAATTTTGTTAAAAAAGATAAGGTCAGGTATACTTTTTCATAAAATTGGTATAAGATCAGTATAGCGTTTTGAAAATTGGTATAAGGAGTGGGTATGTTTTTCAAGCCTCGATGGCATGTTCTTGCCCAAATTGTGGTCAAGTGCACCCCATGGATGCTGGAGTTTTTCACCATCATCAGATCTCTACCCCTATGAACATTTCAAAACAGGGTGTTTTGAAGCCCTTTCAGAGTAATATGATACTAGAAACAAGTGAGGATGAAAGAAAAACATGCCAGAGTTTCTTATTGTGGTGATCTAAGAGTCTCGAGTTTCTCAGAAGTACTGTAGTTTCTTATACACTAAGTCGGAAATACCTCATAATGCTGTGCTAAGTCTTCTTTACGTTTTGCATCCAAACTCATTTACATTACTGTAACCCATCAGGCAATGATTCAGACTATAGTCAACTAAGTCATCAAAATCAATTAGAGAGTACCATCACCCTGGTTAGACCATTACAGATTCCAGCAATGTGCAATGGCCATGCATAAAACTTTGAGGTTGAAGGGACCTTGGTCCTAGCTTTTCCAAAAAGTGTACAAAACTTGTTTGCTGATGTCATGTCTTTGATATTTCTTTGTTTTCCTGTTTTGTATTGATTGGAAGAATTACAAAGCTTGAAGTTTGTTCACTTTCTCTTTGATGTTTCTACACACCATGTTTACTTTTCGTCATTCCCCAATGTTTCTTTCAGTTAAGATAGAATAGGTTTCAGGACCTGTTTTATGCAAAACACTTCTGGTTTAATATCCAAAGAAATTTCAAGATTCACACACCAATAGTCAGACCTACAACTCATTTTGGAAGACCACCATCTAACAGACATCATGTTCCCAGGTGTGTCCACTGCATGAAACTATTACATGTTGTGTTGTTGGAGGTGACTGAAGGGTGAAGAATGAGTGCTAACAGCAGGAGTGAAATTGACAAATTGTCAATTGAATGTTTTGAAATCATTTTTGATCAAATTGGAATTTATCATGTAACTTCTGGGAAAGGTAAAAATACTTTGGTGAATTGAAGAGGGCCTTGAAAAATTTGAGGGTGCTAGAATCATCATTTTCTGCCATGATCTGACCAGGGCATCACAACCTAATTTTAGGTGTTCCTGACCTGTCTGTATTTGTGCGGTGCCAGCATAAAAACAAGGAAACAGATGATGCAGATCTCACTGTGCAATTTCTCACACGTTGAGAAGCCTATTCAACATGAGTTCCCTTCCAAAATGTCTTTGGCCTCTCCAACAATCTTTGTTTTCTGAAAGCTGGTCTCATCAGGGTCATACTACTCTACATACAACTTAAAACTTTTTTCTTTGAAAACAATTACAGATCATAAAAGGTGCCCATTCAACCTCCGTCAAAAATTAGGTAGGTAAATTTTTCAAAGAATTTTCGAGATTTTTAAAAGACTTATCTAATCAGTTATTAATAGGGGGTGCTCTCTCCTCGATTAGCCTAGCTACTGAGAGAGCCCCTCCTTAAGAAATTCCCCCATGCAATTCCTTTGTCTCCATCATGTAATTACGTTTTATTTTAGATTTCTGCTGTAGTATCTGTCTTGTATTAATTATTTTTGCATGTTGTATTAATTGTATTTAATTTTGTCATTTGGAGTTGTATGTTGAGGAATTTTAAAATTATATGAAACTGAACTGAACATACAAATTTATGAAGCAAAGTTTGCAAAATTTCAAAACGCAAAGAAGTCAAGTTCAAGATGAAGGTGGAGTCACGGCTTTTAATGTCAAGTATTTGGATTCTCAGAAGTAGCTAAGCCTTGATCAAGTCTGTGACCCATTGTCATGACATTTGAGTGGTGGGACTCTCCAGGTACAGTGATGATGCCACAGGGGGGACTGGGGGGACTTTTCTCCCCAAATCCCAAAATACGGCAAAATTTGTCAAAGAAAAATGGCATAAAGTTAGTTGGGTATACCCTTAGATTGAAAATTACGTTGAAATCCCCCCCCACTATTTTGCAATTTTTCAGAGCTAGCGCCGCCACTGTCCAGGTATTGAATCTGTCTGCCTGACTGTTGTGGCTAAAATGTCAGGTGATCATACCACTGCGCCACAGCACCTTGCAATCTTAAATATGTAGTCTTCAAGTTCTTCATATGAGTTTACATTCTTATTTGCAGTACCGCCACAAAGCAGCAGCTATTAACGATATTGTTGCAGGTTTGCGACCCTTCCCTGAACTCCAACCAGAGGTTGATAAATTTGGTAAGCACATTGCATCACACACATAACATTACATATAGCATACATTGTGTAGTTTCTGTATGGCTTAAACTTACGTTGTAAAAGCTGTTTTAAAGTGGAGCATGTACCATCATCTCCAGCACTCATGTTGCTAGGAGCGTTGATGACTTCAATTGATCTCACTGATGCATATTTCTCAACCAATTGCAAAATGTCACACTAATATCTGCACTTTCAGTGGTGTGACATGCTCCTAGAAGTTCAGTGTCTGTATTATATTACCAAAGTAATGGAGCCAGTATTTTGTCAACTTTGCAAAGAAGGTATTTCTTGTATCTTCTATTTAGATGACTGGCTATCAGTATTTGAGTCATGCTTATGACAAGGCAAAGTTGCATGCAGAACAACCAAAGAAAAATTCAAGCATTCAAAAATTTGTAGCACCTATAGTGCTCAACTGAGCTGAATAACTCAGTTTATGCTTGATAGCAGAAGGGCTGAGTAAGAAGACTGAGAAAGTTTTTTGTTATTTCTCACAGGTTTTAATCAGGAAGGAAACTACAGGTAAATTCAACATTTGTCAACCCATTGGTTGCAGTGTGGTTGAAAAATGACCTGAAAACAATGGATAAAATCATAAGAAATGACAAAAACATACAGGAAACAAGCAAACCAATATTGCGAATCTATAGTAAAAAATATTAAGCTGTTTTGCAACAAGTATGATTCAATTTCTCATTCACTTTTTCAGCAATTTCTCAGCAAAGAAGCGAAGACATGATCTGCTGCAAAGGAACTATTCCAGTGAGATACAGAGGTAATATCTTCAATTGTTCATTAGTCCTTTGGCAATAAATGTTCCCTGAAAGGAAGCCCAACTATTTCCACATCTATTAGCACAGTGGGCACAAATAGGTGGTCATGAGGACATTTCAGATGTACTAAATATAGCTAGAGTTTTTAAGGCATCTAGTTGCAGAAACTGTTTCAATCATTTACATAAACATTTTATCAAAGATTGGCAACTGAAATAAGGATGTTTTATTCCGTTAAAAACAAGCAATTGTTTCTGAAAATTTTTTTGACATTACACCCTCTGCAACAATGAATTGCTCTTTTGGGAGTTGGGCAACCTCCGCATTTGAAAAAAATCAGAAGTTCACTACATGTCATCTGAGACACCAGTTCCTCCTAATTTCAAATCTGCAGTAATTTGTTCAGAAACATTTGCACCTTATGAACTATAACCCAAAGACTGGACCCTAGTTCTGGCTAAGATTTACAAAAAGTATGTCTCTCTGGTACAATGAATAGCTTATAGTAAAGAAATACAGGATATTCTATGAAGAAATGAAGTTTAAATTCAGAATCAGGGTGATTTGGTGGTTCAAATGACATATTGATTACCTTTTGTTAAAGTTTTTTTTGCTACAGGCGTTTTCAGAATTCCCAAGGGACTAATTTCTTGTTTTATTGAATTTCTTTTTTTCTAATTTCTTTTTTTCTCCGTCTGGTGGACGCGAGGACAGTCAGGAATTTCTCGAACCACCGATTATTTCACGTTTTATTGCTTTTCCTTACTTATCATGATGTAAATAGATTATAAATAGTGTATAAAGCAGCCATGGATCAAGCTGGTAAAATATCAAGAGCCACGGAAAAGTAAAAACCACAAATTTTGACTGGAATATATCGGCCACATGGCGCAGGCCAGTGGGCCTAGCGATCAGAGTTATGGTTCGACCTGTTCGACCAAATACGCATGAATCGAAGGACCTTCAGAAAATTCAGTCTGATCTCGACGCTAGTAAAGACGAATTACTCGAGGAGTTCTGCAGTGAAGTTGAAGATGACGACGAAGATACGATATCAAATGGCAGCACGGACAGCGATATCATTATCTCGGTTAAGGAGATTGAAGTCGGCCACGATCAACGAACACAAACCAACGATTTCGAAGAAAGCCTCGTAGCTGAAAACACACAGTTAAGATCCGAAATATCAGAAAACAGGACTGAAATTCATTCGTTAAAAACTTAAGATTGTAGGATTGAAAAAACATGTTCTTCACCTTCAAAAATATTTTGACGAAATGAAGGATCAATTAAAAATGAAACCCGCTGACTTTCAACTGGCAAAAAGTCTGAAGAATGAAGTCTGCCAAACAAAAAACGTTATTGAAAAACTACAATCCCAAACACTGGACAAAAAAACTACCGAGAAAAATTCTGATAAACTCCTCACGAAAAATCTTAATTCTATTACCTTTGAAATTGCTGACGTAGAGGCCCAAATTGAGAAAAACACAGAAAATCATGAAAATCTGATGAAATCATTAAATGATCTCTAGCGAAATTTAAAAGACAACACGAACAAACTGAAACAGATGACAGAGAATGAAATCGCATTCCCAATCAGCGCTGATTCAGGCAACCCCTCTGCAACAAGTATATCCTCCTCCCCTCCTACTAGTTCGCCTTCAGGATCCCCACATGAATCGGTGCGATTCAGGAACTTTGAAGAAAGGGGAGTCCATTCCCGAAACACGGGGAGTCCCAATGACGACCTTTTTGAAACCGAAAATTACATAATAAGCGACTCGATCTTGAAAGGCATATACCCACAGGGAATCCACTTCTAAGATTGCTCTCTGAAAGTAAAATCCGATCGTTTCCTTCGTAAATGATAGATTTAGATACGTTTTTCGTTTCTTTCATCAATGGCCAGATGATATGAGCGATTTTGAAAACTTTCTTTGTTTTTCCTCTGCGACGGCGCAGCGGTGTGGAACGGGAACTGCGGAGGCGCGTGACAGAATCAATAAGGAAAATGCAGAGGAGAAGGGAAGAGAAGAAAGAGAGCTTTTCTCTCTCTCTCCTCGTGTTTCTCCTCCGCAATCTCCGTACTTTCGCCTCCGCAGTTCCCGTTCCACACCGCTGCGCCGTCGCAGAGGAAAAACAAAGAAAGTTTTCAAAATCGCTCATATCATCTGGCCATTGATGAAAGAAACGAAAAACGTATCTAAATCTATCATTTACGAAGGAAACGATCGGATTTTACTTTCAGAGAGCAATCTTAGAAGTGGATTCCCTGTGGGTTAACTAACGTAAAAACCCTGCGCGGGAAACAACTCAAAGATGTCAATAGCTTTCTCACATCCCAAAACCTATCCCCTTTGAAAAATCTGGTTTTACACGTCGGTACAAACGATATCCCAAAGCACGCAGGAAGCGATATTGTTGGTCAGTTCCAGAGTACAATTCAGGAAACCAAAAGAAGATACCCAAATTTAACTATTTACGTCTCAACTATCTTACCAAGGGAGGATCTGCAAAATATAGGAATCGCAGAAAAAATTACTTACGTGAATGATAATCTTAAAACCATGTCAAGAAAACTAAATTTCCAAATAATTGACAACACAGCTAATCTTGGTGACCCGGAATTAAGATACGATGGCCTTCATTTGACTGAGAGGGGCACAGCCATCCTCTCTCGTTACTTCAAATCTGCAATTCTACCCTGGAAAACTTATCTCCCTCCTCGCTTTGCTAATGTCAACGGAAATTATCGAAGAGAAAACACTCAAGCTCAAGAAACTGTTCCAAGATCAAGTTCGACCTCTTTTCCGCAAATGACACACAGTATGCCAAAATATAATAACCAACATAGTGATGTCTCCAATGGTATGCAGATCAACCCAACACCCTTCGAACAATTTTCTCGGCAGTGGCCACAAGTTCCTACGCAAGTACTTAGAAACTCGTTCCAGCCGCAAAACGGAGCATTTGTGAACCCTTGGTATCAGCTTAATCCTTTTTCTTTTCAAGCGAGACAATTTGGTATGCCTATCTCAACTTTTTAATTCTTAACTGTTGATCATAGCCTAGTTTCCCATACTTAGTAAGACACCTTTAGGTCCGGGGTTGCACTAGCACTTTGTTTATTTTAGAGTTATTGAGTCATGGTCGGAAGTGCCCCTTCTTAGCGTGACAGTGATTTGGGATTTTCCAATACAAGTAAAAATCTTATTGATTTTATGGACCAGTTTGAGCAAGGTACTGAAAATGGTAGGTATTTAACAACTGATGATTTAAAACACGCTGGTATGGAAGCACCATCTTTTTCGATTTTCCACTTGAACATACGGAGCCTCAACAAACATGCCAACGAGCTAGTTAGTCTTTTAAGCTCCATTAATTCAGCTTTTGATTGCATATGCCTAACTGAGGTTCACAACACTAACTTGAATCATTACGCATCCCTTTTAAATGGATACAATTTCCACCCCGTTCCTTCACAAAGAGGCAACGTAGGGGGCGTCTGCATTTTCATAAAGAATGACATAAAATTCAACATCATCGATGAACTCACTTTTACTTGTGAAAGTCCATGTGAAAATCTATGGTTTACTTTGTCCAAAAATAACTCAGAAACCATTGTAGGCCTCATCTATAGGCATCCTGATGGAAGTATCAAGGAATTCTGCGAAAAACTCGAAACCACTCTCGAAAAAATTACTCAACATAAATACGACCAGAGTATCTTAATCGGAGACCTGAACATTGACTTGATTAAATACAACGATAGTAAGAACAAAAACGTCAAAACATATTTGGAGCTCCTTGTTTCGTATGGGCTCCTGCCTCAAACAATCCTACCTTCTAGAATAACAAGGCAAACTGCTTCACTCATTGACCATGTTCTCCTGTATCAACGTCGACCAAGCGATAAAATCATCGCAGGTAACCTTATAACCGACATCAGTGATCACTTTGCCTCGGTGTTGATACCAAACAAGTCCTTGCAAAGAAAATAGTAACGCCTAAAATCCGTTTCTTTAGTGACAAAAATCGCGCTAGATTCAAAGAAAAGCTAGGACAAATCAATTGGCAAAACGTATATAAATGTCGAAGTGCCAACTTTTGTGCTTAAATGTTTAGCGAAAATTTGACAAATTGTTTGATGATTGCTTTCCCCTGAAACAGCTGCCAAAGAAACGCCTCAGGGATAAACCATGGATGTCCAAAGGTCTGCGAAGGTGCATTCGCAAGAAAAATAAACTATATAAACTTTCACTTTCTCGTAAAGATACAGTGATGATCGACAAATACAAAAAGTACAAAAATATTTTAACAAAGTGTCTAAGAACAGCTGAAGAAAACTATTTCAGAAGTATCTTAAATGACAAAGCAAATGCTGTTTTCCGAATGTGGGCCACTCTGGGACCAATGCTGAATCCAAGTAAGAAAAGGACATCATGTAACATAGCAAAACTCATTGATAAATCCAAACGTACAATAACATCGAATGAAGACATTGCAAATACCCTCAATAACTATTTTTGCAGCGTTGGTAATATGATTAACAGTAAGGTGGACACTACCAACGTCCCCTTTTTCCCACTTCCTGAAAAATCAAAATGAAAACTCATTCTTCCTCACAAAAATTACCAAACAAGAAGTTCTCAACGAAATCAATCGCCTTAAACCAGACAAAGCTGCAGGTCATGATGGAATGAAACCTGACATCATTAAAGAATGCTATGAAAGCCTAGTCGACCCTCTCACTCACCTTTATAACCTCTCGTTTGAAACGGGTGTTTTTCCTGATATCTGGAAGATTGCTAAAGTCATTCCCGTCTTTAAAAAGGGAGATAGATCAGATGAAGATAACTATCGCCCCATCTCCCTTCTTTCGTGCTTTGAAAAAATTCTCGAGCGTCTAATGTGCAAACGAATGCTAGACTTCTTAAGAAAGCACAATATTTTATACAAGCTCCAGTTTGGCTTCAGAGAGAACCATTCTACAGCTTTAGCGCTAACTGAAGCCTTTAATGAAATATACACAAACCTAAACTAGGGAAATTTCGTCCTAAGAGTCTTCCTTGACCTTAAAAAAGCCTTTGACACTATTGATCATAGCATTTTGATAAAGAAGCTACAACACTATGGCTTTCGGGGTTTAGTAAGCAACTGGTTCTCTAGTTACCTTGTTGATCTAAAACAAAATACCGTATTGTTAACGGGCATACCTCGGAACTAGGCGTTGTAAAAACTGGCGTCCCACAGGGATCCGTTTTGGGACCTATACTCCTCACTATATATGTAAACGACATGCCCAATGCTACAGAACTGCTACCACGATTGTTCGTAGATGACACCAATATCTTCGCATCAGGAAAAGATATTGATAACCTCGTCGAGGACACAAATATTGAATTACAAAAGCTGCATACCTGGTTTAAGGCTAGTCGACTAAAATTAAGCATAGAAAAAACATCCTACTTTATTTACTCTCCTAAAAAGGAACCACTCCCATACACAATTAATGTCAAAATTGGATAAGACATTAAGCGATCTAGCCATGTAAAATACTTAGGTTTAACCATCGACGAAAATCTTACACGGGAAAAACACATAGAGGAATTGGGCACCAAGATAGCTCGGTATGCTTCAATTTTTCGAAAAGTTCGACATCTGCTTCCAAAGAACTGCTTGCAATCCCTATACAATGCTTTCATTCAATCTAGAATAGATTATGCAATTGAAATCTATGGCGATGCTTCGAAAAAACTAATTCAACGAACTCAGGTACATCAAAATAGAATACTAAAAATCCTACAGTACAAGAACCAACATGCTTCAACAAATGCTGCTCACAGAGACTTTGGTATGCTAAAAATTTCGGATTAGTATGAACTTAAAATTTTGAAACTGATGCATTTGTACACGTACAGCAAAGCAAAACTTCCGGACGTTTTTCAAGATTTATTTCAAACTAGGTCAAGACTTCATAACTATCCAACACGCCACAATGATAACTATGACATACCTAAAACGAAGAATCGACATGGAGACCGGGCTATTTGCGTTAAAGGTCCCAGACTTTGGAACTCTCAGCCTCCAGAAGTAAACAAGATAACCTCCTTGAAACGATTTCTTACCACTGTTACAGAAAATAAATTACATTCTTACCTATAACAAATGTTAGTAGATTGCAATTAACCTTACGAGATATTACCGTCTACTGCTTCCTACCATCGTTAATTTTTATCTTTGCTACTTGTAGTTTCGTCCATAATCTTTTGTTTCTATTGTATTTTATGATGATTTTTAGAATTTATTGTAGCTATATTCACCGTTTGTTACTGTTCTAGTTATTGTAAGCGCCCCAGACTCGATAAGCTTTGCTTCTTCTGGGGCGTATGGATTGCGTATGTATATTAGCATTAGTGCATATGTTTTCCATGAATCAACATCATCATCATCATCATCATCATTGAATTATTAAAAAGGCCCAAGCTGGACCCATATTTGGTTCAGCTCATCTGAAAGCTGATAACTCATAGATTCAGAATCATATATGGTTTATATGGGCCAAATTTGGGACTTTTGAGCTATTTACAAATATATGGAAAAATTTATCCCTAAAATGCGTACATTTTTCTCATGCATGTCTATACCTAAATTTGGCACAAAACAGAAAAAAATCCTGGCTGAAATCCTCTTCTAAAAGGATGTAAGCAATGATAACATTAAATTGAACACACAAATTAATTTTAAAATGATTTTCTTTAACTTTATGAATGAATATTCAAGAAATGGAGAATTACAACAAAGTGAACAAATTTCTACACTGTAGCAAATTCAAATTGCAATATCTATTGATTGAAAAAAGATAAATGCATTTTGTCTTTTCTATTCAGTGATACACTCATTGGGCTTGCAGGATATCATATGGATAATGTGGTTTCAAAAAATCATTTTTTGCAAAATGTCCCCATGCATGCCCACTGTGACTAGGTGAGGCAAAGAGATTTATTAAGAGGTTTTTAGGCTGTCAAGTTAAAAATATGTGATCAATATTATAAACTAATCAGTACGTCAAAGGCTTACAGCCAGAAATGAAACGCATACTGGTAAGGGGTTTGTAGTGGAATGAGATCCAAGTTGTGGTCCATAATTTACTTGCCATTGCAATTTAAATCCAGTGCAATTGTTGGTTTCAGAGGTAGAATTTAAATGTTAAAAAATGGAACAGAATTCCTGCTGTAATAGCAACCCCCAACCAGCATTTCCTTATTTCTTGATTTGAAAGACAAGTGATTTTATCAGACATTTTATTTTATCACCTTAAGTTAGCCGTTGACTAATGCATTACCACTTTAGTTTTGAATAGACTGTTTTGCAGTTTGGGGAAAGGGTCTGAGGAGGGCCTGGCCCATTCTTACACCCTTAGCAACAATAGGAAATCATAGGAATCCCTTGTGCTTCAGTGATGAGCATATGGCTTGCGGCTCTGTTTTTCTCTCTGTAAGCTCGAAGTTATTTTTATTTACTTGCACCTTTCAAGAGCCAAATGATACTTGTTTAGCATGATAAATACCTTCGCTAGGTTATTTAGGCATCTTACCATCCTGCGGCCCATGAGTGCATTTTGAGCCACCTATTTATTGCATGTATTCCCTCAAGTTTGAAGTTAGGTCTGTTGATCAGTTGGGCCTACACTGAGCTGCTGCAAAACCGAGGACATATATACCAGCAATAAAGTGGCTCAAAATAGACTCACTATTGGGTGAAAGGATGACAAGATAGCTAAATAAGCTAAAGAAAAAACTTACCAATCTATATAAAAAAAACATTGTACGATGGTACAGTTTGATCGGAGAATGAAATATGAATTATGAAATAGCAATGCTTTCCTCATTTTAGGTTCTGTGTACAATATTCCAATAAAAGTTTGGATCTTAGATAACCATCCATTTGTTCCTCCGTTGGTATTTGTGACACCTACTAGCACAATGGTTATCAAGCCTGGCCGACATGTGGATGATACAGGCAGAGTTTATTTGCCATACTTGACTGACTGGAAGAGTGTAAGTACTTTACTAGCGTCCCAGAAAAATGTATAAAGATTTAGTTGGGTCCTGCAATGTGAATTTAGCGCTGATCAGTGGCTTATCACTCTCAAAATGCTCCTAGATATTTAACCCTACTTGTACTTAGTTGCAACTTTTGCTGCCCCCCCCCCCCCACCAAACTTCTCTACACTGCACTAAAATGACAAGCAATATAACCAGCAATCTTTGTGACTTTTAGTCAAAGAAGAGTGGTCAAGAAAAATGCTTAAAACCTGTCATTGATCTCAAACAAGTGATCTCAGACATGCACTATTCGATATTGCTTTTGATGAATGCTTTCATTTCATAAATATATATATATATATTTCATATTTTTGGACAACAGCAAAACTTAATATATATATATCATTCACATTATGCTGTCATTGCTCCAACATTGCCACTCTGAAAGCACCAATACCAACAAACGAGGTATCTGTTTTCAATTCAACCATTAAGAAGCATTTTGAAACTGATAAAGGCTAAGTTTACTCACTTGACCCCGTCAAATCTGTATACGTATTTTGGGACACCTGGTATGTCAATACTTAGTTACTTAGAAAGATTCAACCAAGAAAAGTTTTTGAGTATGCGGGACGCATCAATAAAGAGGCCCGAATTTTCTCTTGACCTCTTTTTCAATGATCCAATCATGTTGTGAATGATAAAATGTTTTCTTTGGTACTTACAGAAACTGAGTCCACATAAATTCTTGAGCATTAACGCTGTCCTGAATTTTGCTGACGAACCGCTGATGGCCCTTTGTTATCGCACAATATGCTAAAGTCATTAGCAATGTGGACGAAAGAATTCTTAATCCTTGCATTGTCCGTAGGGATTTCTTTGGTCTATTTCCAATAGGGATTAAATGACAACTTTTGTTTTATAATTGAAAAGAAGCTGATATTGGTCATTAAGAAGGCTATTTATACGGACTCAATGCCTTTAAAAGAGACAAGTTTCAGAGCATTATTCTGAGCAATACTCTTTTAACACATTGCAGGTCTTGCCTAAGGGCCATTACTTTGAGTTTTTCATCAACCTTCAAATCAAGAATTGTTTGCCTTTTTTGTCACATTTATGACTAGGATAGGATCCGCTGGCTGCTTATTTCAAATGATTTCGAACTCCTTGACCATAAGGCTTACCTCCATGGGCTGCATTTGCTGCTCGAGCAGAACTTTGCACAATATAACGTCGCTCAGCCGTAAGCAATAAAATTTCCGCATGCTCGCAAAATGTTGCTCAGTGGAAATCAGCCTGAACACTAGTATAATTCGTTGAGAAGGACTCAACCTAACTGTCTCAAATAAGATGTCACGCAAAAATTTTTGCGAATAATAACATGTCAAGTCTTTTGCTTGAGTAATTTTTCGCTATCTCAAAATCTAACGTAACACCTACCTTGAGAAAAATGTTAGTTTTTTCTATATTGATTATGCTCTTGATTCCCGTTCAGCCGTCGTCAGATTTACATGGCCTGATTCAAGTACTTTGCCTCGTCTTCGGCGATGACCCTCCCGTCTTTTCACGTAGTTCACAGCCCCCAGGCCGGCCCCCGCCACCAAATTTTGGTTCTCAGCCCAACTACCCAGGAGCGCAGCATCAGTACACGCCGTACCCAACGTCACAGCCGAGCGGTATGCCGATGCCAAACCCTCAACCAGGGGGTTATCCCTCAAATCAAACACCATATCCAACAGGAGGTGGCCACATGCCGTATCCGACTGCAACGTCAGGAGTGACCCCATATCCAACATCCACTTCAATGCCAACGTCAAGCTATCAATCGCACCCCTCACAGCCTCCCCCTGCCCACCAGCCAGCCGCTCATCAGCCGCCACCATACCCAGCTATGTCATCAGCCTACACTCCGTATCCCGTCTCTACTGCTGCGCCTGTGTCCAGAGCGCCAGTAACACAGACGTTCCAGGAGAGAAATGCCCCAACACGGCAAGGCAGTGTCATTGATCCAAAGGTGTTGAAAATGTCAATGGTTTCATCTGTCGAAGAGAAACTCAGGAAGCGAGTTAATGAAGTTTTTGAGCAAGCCAAGGTAATCTTCTAAACTATTTTCCAAAAAGTTTGAAAATTTCCGTCTGAAAATTTTTGTCCGGAATGCATTTAAAGTGTAGAAAATTTTTGTTGGATCCATTTTTTTCTTTCGATATTGCAGTTTGAAACATTTGCAGATCATTGATTTATATTATGTTTATTCTATGTATTAATATGGTAAATTTAGAGTGAAAGACTTCATCAATTAGTTGCAAAAAAGAACTTGTTTCCTATATCTTAAAAATTTTGTAAAAATTTGTTCAAATATTTGTGTGAAATATTCGCATTTGAAACGATTAGATTTTGATACACATTTGCTATATGACGTACAGTAATCTTTAATGACTTTTATCACTTGAAGCAAATCCACTAGACAAATTCTGCAAGACTGTTTCGTAGCAATTTTGTTGATGAAAATGTTATCTGTTCGAAGAAGTGAAAGTGCTAGTATGCACATACTAACTGGTTTTGTGTTGTGCAGGGAAATATAAAGCCAGAGTTCTTAGAATTACAGACCACAGCTTCTAATCTTGACTCGCATCATTTAATTAGACATTTTGTCACTGGCATATTGTTTGAGTTCATTAAAAATCTCACAAGCCTAAAGCAGTTGCTGTGGTGGCAAAAACGCGTCTTAGTATCGTCTCATGCAAGGCTACGGAAAGCCTGCGGGAAAAATGCGAATAACCAATGGAAGTGGCGGGATTCTGTATTGCCTCGTTTTTGAAACTACAGTCAGGTGATAATGACTTTTTTATCATTTGAAACAAATCCACTAAACAAATGCTGTAAGACTTTCGTAGCAATTTTGTTGGTGAAAATTATATCTGTTCGAAGAAGTGAAAGTGTTAGAGGCCTGGAATGAGCTACGTTTGCTAGCACTCTTTTTGATGAACTTAATTTTAAATCTTTTCAGCGAGAGCTGGATGATCTTGGCAACACAAACAACGAATTAAAAGAACGTAGTCAGCAATTAGAGAAAATCATGGACAGATTACAACAAGAAGAGGTAGGCTGCTCGCTACCAGCCCCATTTTCAGTTCGTTTGTTCGGTATAGGGGTGCTGTGGGGTTACCAAACTGCAAACCTTACAAAAGTTGCAGAATCGAGCGATTAAAATTGCAACAAATAGTAGGTTTGATTCGCTTAATATGACACTATTCACAGTTCAAATTGGCCAACTTTAAGTGACTGATAATTGCCCAGAGGGCTGTATCTTTTCGTGGAGGACCTAAGCCTTGTAAGAGAAGAATCAAGAATAAACAATTATAAAAATTCTTATTTTGTTATGCTGTATTAATCTTTCTGAATTCATTGATGTTTTTTTGCCACGGCCTCCTGAAGAGCAGTTCTTATGAACTGACGGGACTACCGTGCCTAAATGAATGAAAATGAAATTAAATGAGCTCATAGATTCTTCTGACATTTACCTTAAAGGAAACAAACGAAACGAATACTTAAAGCCCAAAAAAAATGGAAATTTGAGAAACCCACAAAAATGTTGACCTAGCGATAGATGTATGATCAATGCTTTACATCGCAGGTGTAAAAGAGCGTTAAAAAGCTTTTCGTTTTCATAGAATAGGCATTCCAAGTCGTTTTGCTACCTGTAAGGCCCAAAATTGTTGGAACTGAAATTTCAAATCGTATTTCTTGGTGGTCAGCTTGCATTTGTTAGATCCTTGTTAGATCGAAATGTTGTATCTTTTAACGGGGGTGGCAAAACAATCGAACATTTGCCCATGAAAGGTTGAAATAAATGTTTGGTTAAATGTTTGTTCGTTTATCCAGTGTTTGATATACATATGTCTTTGCAGAATATGGCTACGAGTAACGTAGAGATATTAGAAAAGAAGAATAAAGAATTGGCGGAGTTGCTAGAGAAATTGGAAAATGATACAGCAAATATGAACATTGACGAGGCTGTTGTTACCACTGCTCCACTTTATAATCAGTAAGTATGGGGAGTCCAGTGTAACGTAGCCTACGCCTAGATCCATTATTCAAAAAAGAAAGGGTCTACGAAACAGTAAGCAAAAGCTTGCGACAATGAGTTCCAGATTTCTAGAACTTAATTTATGCAGCCTTTGTTGAGACGCGTTTCACACATTATTTGAATAGCGGATTAGGATAATTAAAGATAATTACTCGACTGGCCGTAGCAAGCTTTCACTCGTTGTTTCGTAGACCCTTTCTTCTTTTGAATAATGGGTCTACTTGTAGGCTAAGTGTGGCGGAGGGGACCTTCATCTTTTCTTACGCAGTTACTAAGGCTAGAGTTACACTATATCGGTTTGCTATCAAAGCGGAGCAGAGCGGAGTGATTTTCTCTCCGTAGTGATATTTAAGGCAGTGGTTACACTACGAAGCTTCTATTGCTCCCACGCCATATTCCTCCGCAGTTCTGGCCTAAAATGCAGCGTGTTTTTTGCAGTCTGGAGCCACATTTTATTGTTTGCTGATCTGAAATTTCATTGTTTCGAAGCGAAGCTTATCGGATTCGTGCTATTACACTACAACCCTTCACTATGGAGTGATTCCGCAGTGATTTTTGTATCACCTCCAGAGCGGAGTGATTTTCACTCCGCGAACCAGAGCGTTGTGTTTCGGATTGATACGGCGTAGTGTAACGCAAACCCGTATCCGATGCGAAAGTCACTCCGTTCCGATAGTAATTCTGTATAGTGTAACTGGGGCCTAACATAACGATTGTTTGCTTAGGCTGCATATGTTCTAGTGGTCAATTGAATACAGTGCTTCAAAAAAGGCTTCCATCATAACATAAAAACTGACGTCCCATCTGCTTTTAATTGTGTGCATGTGTGCATGTTTACTCCCTGCAAGAAAGCTTTTATGAAGTCTTTCGCATTCATTGGACTATACCAGACACGTGAACCCAAGAACACAAGCAAATACCCCTTATTATGATAATAATGTGGAAATAGGGAGGTTTGAAAGTGTATAAGTGATCTAAGGGATTTTGCCGAAGGCACGTCTGACATAGTAGGCTGTTTTAACTGCAAGATGCGGACGTCTTTGAAAACGCAACTACTTTTTTATGTTTTAGAGCATTATAATTTCCCAGCGTTTCCCCCCTAGAAGGCAGCTCACAGACAGACAAATTCCCTAGTAACAGTCTGGATTCTTGCATTTCTACCATTTGTGAGTGCGCTCATGCTGCATTTTGCTTCCCATCTCTACGTCCTATTTTTGCAGTGCGGCCTTCCAAAGTTTACTTTTCAGGTGTCAGAAAGTTTGAAGTTGATTTCACTTTGTAATTTAGATCCTGGAACAAAAGAATACAACACTTTAATGAACAGCCTCGTTATGAAAATTATTAAAAATTCTTACATATGAAATTTTACAAGCCAAATTCGGATTTAGCACCCAAACTTTAGTCTAACCACAAGTTTTCATGTTGCTAGTCGTTGCAGTGTTCATTTTATGGCGCTGCAAAGTTTGAAAATCTATAAGGGATTTGACCTTTCAAAATGACTTGGGGTGTAAATTTTCACCCCCAACGACTTTTCACGGTCAAATCCCTTATAAATCTTTGAACTTTACATTGTCATAAAATCAACATCACAATTGTCAGCAGTTCAAAAAGATATAACCAGACTAAAGTTTGGGTACCAAATCCGAATCTGGGCTCGAAATTTTCATATCAACAATAGGAAGAAATTTTTACAAATTTCCAAAACGAGGCTGCTTAATTAAAGTGGTGTATTATGCAGGCGTCTTCTTGACTCGCGTCTTCTTGCTAAAACAGCCTATTGTCTTTCATGTCTTGTTTGAATCATCAAGGTTTCACGTCATGATATTTTCCATTTTTTTATTTTTTCTATTTTTTAGAAGTCTTAATTCATTTGCCGAAGAGAATGCTGTTGAAGATACCATTTTCTATTTTTCTTTAGAATTCTTAATACATTTGCCGAAGAGAATGCTGTTGAAGATGCCATTTATTACCTTGGGGAGGCACTGAGAAGAGAAGTTATCGATTTAGAAGTTTTTCTCAAGGTAAGAATTTTGATTAAATTTTTCTTGCATGTCTGTTAGAGTTTTTCAAATAATGGTTTTTTGCTCAGTAAGTTGGATATTACTGATTTGGGCAAAATTATTTCGTTTAGAGAAATTGTGTCATTTTAGTAGCTAGAAATCCTAAGAAGCCCACTCAAAACAAATTGAGAAACAAAAACAAATCACTGATGTTAAGTAAGAATTGGCGTGTTTGCAAATCTCTGTAATGTTTCTAGGAACCCTGTCACATAAAAGCTTCAGTAAACGGAGGAAAGACATTTTATATTGGATAGAAATGGGATAAAATGTCTTTGCGAAATCAGTAAGGCTTCAAAGTAAATAGATAGCTTTTAGTATGTCGATAAGATGTTTCAAGCACAGCCCTTCATCTGTGTAAACAAAGCGGAGTAGTTAAGGTATTTGGAGTACAAATACAACTAAACAACTGAACAATAACAAATTCTTGCTCGGAGAGAAATAGCGAGATAATGGGAAAGGCAGATTTTTTTCGTTTTCGCCTGGGTTTTACCCAGTGCATAAAATATAGCGCTATGAAAGGGAGGACAAATTTTCGAACTTGTAACTTCTTCAACCAGGATCAAGCAACCAAGTGTGCCTCTGATTATTCTGGCTATTGGGCATGATTCGATGCTTAAGGTCGAGTATTACCAGTAAAGATATCCACTTTTTTGTGGTGATTTAAAGGCAAACTGTCGTGGTTGTGATTGGCAAGCTGTGATGTCTGAATCAAGAACAAAGCTCTGGCCTTTGAGTAATTACCAAGCCTTTTTTGTTCTTGGATCATCCTTTGTTTCGAGAATAAAAAAGGGAATCAGATCATTACCATCTTCGTGAATTTCACTATACAGCGAAATTACTGAACCTTGCCTAATTCTTTTCTTCTTGATTGTCTTGTTTACCCAACCAACGCCACGACAATGTGCCTTTAAGTATTTAGAAATTGGTTTGTTTTTATCTGCTGCATACGAGTTAGTTGGTTGATCATTTTCGATAGTTTGATGGGCCCAAAAATGTGCAAAAGTTTCGGAATCTAATTCTGGATTGTTGGAAAGGTTACAGGGAATCTCAGCATATGATGGTGCGGCACGTGCGAAGGCCCAATTCTATTTGTGCAGTTATTTTCATTGAAGGCTTATATTCTACTGATTACATGAGTCTCAGTTTTGGCATTGAATTGGATGTTGTATATGGAAACTGAGACTCGTGACAATACAGCTTCAAAACGGGGACTAATTTAGACCAAGTCCACCGCATTTACGGCGCGACCAATCAGATCGCTACTTTCTTAATATGCTCAACTCAAATGCCTATTCGTAGCATTTGATTGGCTTATTGGTTCAAAGCTCGACTTCCTTTCGAAGCAAAGCGACGTTCAAAATGACGCTCTAAGTGACGTTCGATTTTTCTTTCGACGTTCTAAGGACAGAAGACGTTCGATATTTCTTTAGATTTTTCGTAAGATTTTAGTCCCTGTTTAGAATCTGTTTTGATGTGAGCCCTTGAATGAATGAAAATAAAGATATCAGATTAAAAACGTTGAACGAATGCAAGGAGTCACGTCTTCAGTCTAATAGCGCATTCACACTGACACAGTTAAACCAGCTTTACTGATAATAGGTTAGATTTCAACCAATCAGATGCATGGGATTTGTTGGATTGCCCAATTAGAGGGCTCCATTCGATAACCTGGTTTAGTCTAAACTGGTTTAACTTGCAGTGTGAATACTTGTGAATAGGGTATAAGCTTATATGCTCAGTTTCCGTTCAAGCCATAAATCTTCAAAGTCTGTCCAGTGCACGATTTATCGTGGCCTATCAAAAATGAGTAGGTAAGTTGGCACACCTGGTCGTGAGATTTTTACAGCTTCTTTCTAACAACGATCCTTTCATTGTATTTCTTTTGTTTCTAGAATGTTCGTTCGTTGTCCCGAAAGCAGTTCTTTCTTCGTGCGCAGCTAAAGAAAGCAAGAAAAACAGCCGGCCTCAAAGAACTAAGTATTCATTGAATTTGTATCTGTTACAAATTATCCTTTGTAAGCAGTCTAGACAATATTTCATGTAATTATGCATTTGTTTGAAACACGTCTTTATATTCAAGACTAAAAATTGCCCTTTCTGTCACGAAATTCACCCAGTAAGATAGACTTGCCATTTTTTACACTTTGATGGTTATTTATCTCTATGAAATTAAAATGGATTTTGTAGCTCAGTT
The DNA here is from genome assembly GCA_964019985.1 of Aurelia sp. 4 Dawson et al 2005. NCBI lineage: Eukaryota > Metazoa > Cnidaria > Scyphozoa > Semaeostomeae > Ulmaridae > Aurelia > Aurelia sp. 4 Dawson et al 2005. The sequence continues at coordinate 7,174,420 of OZ026506.1, forward strand.
TTAAACACGTTGGATTTCTGAATGAAGATTTATTCATCAAAATCTGGTAGCGGCCAAAAAGTTGGTCTTGCTTGAGGCTTTGAATTTCATTTCCTTGTTCTGTAGTTAAATCTAAAACGGCAACAACTTGGCTCAAAGTATGTGATGAATTGTTGTGTAGCCATTATTGAACATACCAGGAAGCAAGCTGCTTACCCTTAACAGTCATTTAGATTAGCCGAAGATCTGCACATTTGTACTCCTCAAAGATGTTTTTCGCAGTGGTTCATAGCTAATTCGAGGACCAGAAATAGACACGTAGTGTACTACTCACACAATAATTCCCCCTCCCCCGTTCTGCAGAAAATTAGCAATCCCATCCTCAGAGTTCGTTACTCTGCCTCTGCTCTGGGATACAAGAGGCTGTTCTGTGATTTGATTGGCTGTAATTCCATTTTGCACTGGGTAAACGGACGCGGCATGTTGAAATTCGACTGAAAACCACGTTCTTTTCCCATCTCAACAGACTCTTTAACGAGGAATGGAAACCGTCAATGTCACCGTCTAAAGGAAACTACACAGGTCAATGAAATAGGAAAATCCACGATACCCTGATGATTTACAAGAATTCATAAAGAGTGGAAGTTTGCTACTGTGACTCTCCCCATTAGTTAAAATTCACATTAGATATTCCGAATTACTGTAGCCCTTTTTCTGCGAGCAGCCACATTAGTTTTTGGACATAAGAAACTCAAGAACACATGATATTGAAGGTGACCTATGCGCGCAAAGCATCGATGAGCAGCCATTTACACCACCTTTTCAGGGATTTGTAGTAGACCCATTCCACAAGTCTCTTCTTTCGCTCCCCCTGCAGACTTGTCACTACAACAAAATCGCCTCAACTGAAGCGATTACAACAACAGCAACAACCAGAAGTTAGCGGGACTTAATTCATTAGTCTAGTCTGTAGCCTATGTTGCTAACATCTACCTTGTTATTTTATGATATGTGGTTGATTAATTTTATCAAATGATACAAAACACAGACCCCTGCTCTTAAAATAGTGTGTCTTTCTTGCAGCTCAGATCTGATTCAGATGTGTTTTCTCGTAACCCCAAATGTTGTATTGGAGATCTCATTTAATATTGTGCCCAAGGGGAACTTCTATAAGTATGTGACGGCGGGTCAGACACAGTATAAATTTGAAAACCCAAAATTGTACTAAATTTAAGACCCCAAAAATATACCCATGCTCCATGGTACATTAAAGCTAAAGGTTTTATAGCATTTTCGGCAACTACCCTGCGATCCTTTGGTGAGACCTCAGCCTACCACCTTGTCAAATTTTCTCATCAGTAACCCCAAAAATATACCGATTATGCACCAAATAGCGTACCCAAGGGTATACTAGACAACGTTTTACAAACCCAAAAATTTCCGACCCTCTCCTTGACTAGGATATTGTGTTGATTAGGGAATATGCCCTATAAGCTGTAGTGCTGCAGGCCCACAATCAGTTGCATGCTGGCATTTGCCTGCATCGACGAAGCATGTTGCTTGCTTGCTTGCTGACTTGCATTCTCCTCAAGCGATGAAACGAAGAGTATCACAAATATGTCGTTGAACCTTCAAAACCAATATTGACTGGCTTTTTCTACCCTGGCTACCAGGGTCTCAAAGAAAAATAGATACACGTTTTTTTATAAGAAACTGGTTTATAAGAAACTAGTACTAAGATGGCCAAAATTTTAAGAAATTCTAGTACTGTGTCTAAGAAGTACTAAGAAACTTTTCAAAGTTAAAAGCATGGATATTATAGCAAAAAGATCGTTGAACCTTTATTCTTGAGCAATATTAGCTAAACTTTTGTGTTTTCGACATAGCAGAACACTGTTTATTCCTTTATGATGTTTTAAATGTCAAGAATCATATGTGCCGCAGCGTTAGCAACCACATTGATAATTCTGCATTCAAAAATAAGAAACCAATTAAGAAACTTTTAGTACTAAAATGGACAAAATTTCAGGTGAAATTAAGAAACTTTTAGTACTATGGCCTGATCCAAGTTTCTTATATAAAAAAAACGTGTAAGAGAAGAAAGAAATTAGGCTCATTTTTCTTTCTTCTTTCATTTATTTATTTACTTGAGGCTCGGGTACCCTACGTGGGGCGTCTCATTCAGTGTAAAAGACCACATAAGAATACATACATCCAAAAAGAAGAGGAAACAAGTCAAGTGACTTCTTATACAGTAAGGCCCCGCATTTAAGAAACCACCTAGAAGAAACTTTTAGGCTACTAAAAAATGATTAGGCCCCCTGCCTATAAGAAACTCTTGAGGCTCGCACCCAAAGTAAAGTTTCTTGTATTTTGAGTAACATTAATTGCTGGTCTGATAGAGTGAGAGCATTACACTTCATACATGATTCATTAAGAAGTTACTAGCCAGATATTTTGGATTTAACAGATTTTTGCCTAAATTTTAATTCATGCCCTTGACAATCATTGTTGACATACATGTATGGCTGAATATGGATGATATACCAATAGACCATCCCGTTTTGGTTTAACTTATTTGCCTAGGACTTCAAAGAAATTAAAGTAGCAATTTAAGAAACTTGAGCCTAAAACATGAGAAGTATCAGAAATACAAGAAACATTTTAGGCTACGGTGTGAAAAAGTAGTTTCTTAAATGCGGGGCCTTACTGTACTGCTTGTCTTCGATGCGAAAGTTTTCATGTTGAGATTAGAAGCTTTGCTAGCTGACCCTGGTTTCTTATGAACAAATGTGTAAGGACAGGTAATTTCTTTGTTCAATAGAATTGTTGATGAACTTTGTCCGACGATATGAGGAAGCAAAAGCTTTCATGTTCAAACATCAAATACATGTTTTCCCCCATTTTGAAATTGCGTCATTTCTAAAAAAAACCTCGTGGCCTCGCTTCCACACTGTGTGTGGAATCTTCTCTTCTATCTTTTCTTTCTTCTAAAAACATCATTTAGTGGAAAGGGAAGTCGCAGAAAAGAGAGAAGATGAACTCGATCCGCAACTACATCTTTGGAGGAGAGAAATCTCAAGTGGTTGCAAGTCCTGAAATACTTACAAGGGCACAGTTGAAGAAAACATTACGAGAAGTAAGTATAGCAGAGGGGAACAGGCGTGAGAACTGTTATTCTCTGACCATCTCAGGAATAAAATTAATTTAGGCCCTTTTTAGGCCAGTTTAACAACATGCCGGCCCTTCCCTCGGCAACAATTTATTTTCATCATTTGAGAATTCTAAGACATAAATTTTTCCTGTATCCACATACAAATAAAATGAATATTTTACTTGCAGGAACACTTTACAAAGTTGAAACATTGTCAATGATACTCTAGGCTAGACTAATTTCTACATCAAAAGTGCCATGAGTTGGTGTTTTCAGACAAAACTTTCCAAATTTTTGCATTCTCTGGACCAAAATTTAAAAAGATTTGGGTTTCTCTACAGGAATTACCAAAGCTTGACATTCCTTTTGACCAAAATTGCCAAAAGAATATCCTTAGCCTGAAATTGCTAAAAAACATCTTGCCCAGGCTAAAATCGACTAAAATTGACAATAAGTATACCCATGGCTAGACTAGAAGTTTGAAAATGTATACCCTGGCAGTGCCATATATATCCCAATGTTCCTTTACTACAGAAGAAACCACTTCCATGTCTGGAGAATCAGATCAGATTCAGATTCAGATTGCGGAATCAGATTCGAAAAACAGTCCTTGCACACAAAACAACATACAATAAAAACAAATGATTCTTATTACAACTATCTATGATGTTCAAATCATCAATGAAAACAAATTTCACCAAAATACCTCTTGTGGTTTTCTGGAAAAACGGGGTTTTTGAGTGTTGACTTACACAATACAGTAGTACCCTAAACTGAACTTTGCTTACCCCCGTCCAAAGGACAAAGGAGAATGAAAAACAATTCTTATTACAACTATCTACGACGTCCAAGTAATCGAATGCAACAAGTTTCACCAAAATATCTCTTCTGGTTTTTCTGGAAAAAACAGGGTTTTGAGTGTCGACTTACACAATACAGTAGTACCCTAAACTGACCTTTGCTTACCCCCATCCAAAGAACAAAGGAGAATGAAAAACAATTCTTATTACAACTATCTACGATGTCCAAGTAATCGAATGCAACAAGTTTCACCAAAATATCTCTTGCGCTTTTTCTGGAAAAACGGGGTCTTTGAGTGTCAACTTACACAATACAGTGGTAGCCTAAACTGACCTTAGATTACCCCCATCCAAAGGACGAAAAATTTGGTTACTTGGACCTCGTAGATAATTGTAATAAGAATCGTTTTTCATTCTCTTTTGTCCTTTGGACGGGGGTAAGCAATGGTCAGTTTAGGCTACTGCTGTATTGTGTAACTCAACACTCAAAAACCCCGTTTTTCCAGGAAAACCACAGGAGATATTTTGGTGAAACTTGTTGCATTTGATTACTTGGACTTCGTAGATAGTTGCAATAAGAATTGTTTTTCATTCACTTTTGTCCTTTGGACGGGGGTAAGCGAAGGTCAGTTTAGGGTACTGCTGTATTGTGTAAGTCGACACTCAAAAACCCCGTTTTTCCAGGAAAACTACAGGAGATATTTTTGTGAAACTTGTTGCATTTGATTACTTAGACGTTGCAGATAGTTGTAATAAGAATCATTTGTTTTTGTTGCATGTTGTTTTGCGTGCAAGGACTGTTTTTCAAATCTGATTCCGTAATCTGAATCTGATTTTGAATCTGATTCTCCAGACATGGAAGTGAAGAAACCACCCCCCCCCCTGTCTTTTCAGGTGACCTGGGAATTAAGACTGCAAATTAAATTTTGTAGCTTAGTACATTTGGGTACAAAGTTGCTTCTTAACTTCAATAAATTGAGCCTTCCATCTCCTACCAGCTGTTTCTGATAAGAAATATGTTGAATCTCATGTACCACTTTTTATGAATTGACTATTTCCGTGATCATCATTTTTATCCAATTTCACATTTAGTATGGTTATCAACATTCGTCAGAGGTAGAAAGAGATGTTTTGGAGGCAGTTGCAACTTTCAAAGAGCTTTGTATCATTGTTGATACCTATGGTGAGTTAGATTTTCAGAAAAGCAGTTGGGGAATTACCTACACCATTATCCTTGAAATTTTAGCAGTAGAGGACCTGAAGGTGTTGTGGCGCAGTGGTGTAATCCTCTGACTTGGAAGCCAGAACAGTCAGATGGAGTGGGTTCAAGACGCGGTAGGGCCTCACCACTTGAGCGTCATGACAAGGGGTCGCGGACTCGATTAGCGCTTAGCTACTTCTGCGATCCCAGCGCTTGGCGCTAAAAACCGCAACTTCACCTTCACCTTCACCTTGGGTTACAAAAGGCTCTTAACTCACCAACTGGTTTTTCACCCAGGGTCCTTGGCAGGCGCACTAGCATATTCAGACAGTCTCAAATGTAAATTTGGCCCATCTTGTTCAGTTACTACCCTGGCCACCCACAGTTCTCCGGGGTCAACAAAAGTTGCTTGCGAAAATGCACAGCTGGTAGGGGAATTTTTTGGCAGTGCCAGGGCACTGAGAACATGCCATATGCCATTAAAGTGTATAATGTGAAAGCTCCTCATGCTGTCAAGTGCCTGGGAGGGGAGGGTAGGTACTTTAGTACTCGTGATGGTACAGGACATGCCATTTTTAAGGGTACTTTTTCAAATTGTTATGGAATTATGGATATCATTTTCACTGTTTTTAGACTTTTCACGGAATTATGATTGTCCTTTTGAGGGAATTTTTCGTAATATCCAGAATTATGGCCCAGATATTCATTTGATTTGTGAAATTTATGGTCCTAAAATCCACCAGAATTCAAGGAATTTTGGGTACCAATTTTTTGGGCAAAACAGCACGTCTCCATCACATGATAGGCTGAGATCCCCCTCCTAAGGTCAAGTTCCCAGTGTTGAGGGAAATGCCAGGAGCAGGCAATTTATATAAATACCAAGAAGTGTCACAGGGGGATGGTCAGGGTAGGAATGAACAAGATTAATGCTCTCTACATACCATGTCTTGTTTAATGAATTTAAAGAATTTTTAATGCGTTTAAAAATGTAAAGGTTCTGTTCTCACTAAGATACTTTGAGTGATCTTTCCTAAACTCTCTGATTCTTTTGCAGTCTCAAACAATGGAAGAGAACATGAACTGGTATGTCTGAATGGAACTATTCCAGTCAATTACAAAGGTAAGCTCCAGTTTCTAATATATGTTGGTATCTATAATTTGGAGCAGAGCAGATACCAGCAAAGGGAATTGTCAAAAACTCCTCAGAACCTTCCAGAATCCCTGCAAAATTTTCAATAACCCCTATTTCAATAAGAGAGTTTGTAGAGCATTGTAAGACTTTAAAGACTGTAAAAACAAGAAGGGCTGGAAATTCCCATTCGTTGGGGCCTGTTTATGTGAGGTGGGCTGGCATGTTAGTGAGCCGCCTTCCAGTGAGATCCCACTGTTTAGTAACAGCTTTAAATGTGTTTACGGTATATATATGCAAGGCTGGCCAGCCTTGCTGAGATCCTGGTTAGATTTCAAGGGATAGGCTGGCTTGGGGCAGGCTTGGGGCTGGCTCACTATCACATCTCTCATATAAAGCCATGCTGGCTCGGAGATGAGTCAGCTTGCTAACTGGCCAGCATGCCTTATGCTAACTTTGATATTGATGATCATAAGGCATGTAACGTAATAGCACCAAGGGTACATCACAGATTTGAATGATTCAAATTATAGTTGAAAGCCGAAAGATGGAAGAATTTTTTTTTATTTTCCTAACTGTCTCATGAGCACTAGAAATATAGGTAGATTCAACTTTACAGAAATTCAATGGTCGCAAAATGACTGAAAACGGTCCTGAAATATTTATCAAATCATAAAGGTAGCCTCACTACCATAAGGACCCTCAAGTTACGCTCCTTGGTAAAAAATTCCTCGCCGCCATCTTTAGCACAATCCTCTATTGTTGTTTTTGTTATCGGTCCACTGAGGGCCTTATAGACATAGAGCTGTAAAAACGGCAAAAAATTTCAATCGGCGACAGGATTCTGTCGCCCCGTCGTCTACCGATCAGCATGTGCCTTAGAGCAAGGCGGTTTTTTCTTTTGTGGCAAGAATGATCCTTTACCGATGTACTGATACCTTATTTGATGGCACAGCAGTTCTAGAAAACTGACTTTTAAGGCATTTTAGACCCAGTGGTTTTGAGAAAAAGTAGCAGATGCTGTAGGCCCACAGCTATAATCTAAAAAAGAATGCGAATCGAACGACAGATTGATACATTTTGTAGAATGTTCGAATGTACACAATAGTGATAGAGACTCCAACACTGCTCAATCGAACTTTTTTCTGGAGCAGCGGAAAGGTTTCAAATAGAATCAATACGGAACTTTACTATCATAAAGGGCTCCTCACGCAGGCCAATAAAGAAGATGTAATTATTCATGGGTGAAGGATTTCCACTGCCAATTTATTGCCATAGGATTGCAACTCCTTAGTATTTGTTTGAAAATTGATGTTGTGTACCTCCCGAGATAGGTGAAGTGTCCATTGGGCATTGTTCTGTGTAAGGAGAATCCTTACTATGTGATGAGTGTTTTAGTCCTTTTTTAGTTATTTTGCAGCCATGAAATTCTCATAAAATTGAATTTATCGATACTTCTAGCGCTAGTAAACAGCAAGAAAAATTACAAAAATACTTCGATCTTTCGGATTTTAACTGGAATTTGAATCGTTAAAATCTGTGAAGTATTCTTAGTGGTATGAATTTCTAAAAGTGGGAACTTTTTCTGGCTCACACGGTATATACATTGTAAATAATGGTATTAACTTTATCTGCCTACACTTTGTTGCAGGTAATCTGTACCACATTCCAGTTTGTTTCTGGTTATCACAAGAACACCCTTATCTTGCACCACTGGTTCAGGTGAAACCAACTCAGACAATGAGCCTTAAAGTTGGGAATAACATTAATGATGCAGGGATGGTTACTTTGCCATATTTGAATGAATGGAATAAGGTATACAACAGAGCTGTAGATTTTCCAATTGACCTATTTCACAATCAAATTCAGTCCGAGGCAAATGATGAGATTCCCGGTACGGCAAGAAATCTACACTACACTACTATGTTGCAAATACATGTACAAAACTATTTCATGCGTTGCCGAGAGCAATGCACACTATTGGGCTTTAGATCCACATCAAATAAAGGCAAATGGTGTTTCAGGATGCATTTCAAAAGAACTGATGTCATTGTGAAAATGGCCTATTGAAAAACCTATATCTTATTTGGCTTCTTAAGGGTTCCTTAAATCTCCAGTGGCCCCCTTTCTTCTTAGTTTTCTATCTGATCATCCCCCTCCTGCAACGGAAAAGTTTCAACACATTACGAATTTTCTTCTGCTAAAAATACTGAATTCATTTAGTTTACTTGACCTAGATAAAAGGGAATCAACATAGTTAAAAGCTAACCTCGGCTAGACTTATAGCGATGAGTCCTTTGTATCCCTTCGGTAGTCCTTGCTCAATAGGGATTCATGATGAAACATTGAAAAAGCTGACCCTATTTTCTGCAATCATCAATGGAATTAAGATGGAGTCACGGCTTCAAATCTCAATCCTGTGGGAGCGTTTTCAATTCAATATTTTCTATAATCTATTTTCTACAATCTTTCAGAAAGCTTTCTCAAAATGTACAAGCGAGTAGGTAACTTAAGCAGAAATTTGTAGTTTCTAAACCAGCCATTTCACCGGATGAGGACAACCAAACAAGAATCAACTAAAATTTCATTTGTTGTTTTGACGGGTTTTTCAGCTTTTTGATGAGATTTGGTGATGAGATACCCTTTTATTGTTCTCAATTCAGGATAAATGTGATCTCGCAAGCTTGATTCAAATCTTATGCATCGCATTTGGTGAGGCATCTCCTGTGTATAGCCGCCCTGCATTGACAACAACAAAAGAGACTCAAGTTCCTGGAAGAGCATCGCCAAAGCGGTATGAACGAGCGTCACCTACCGGAAACCAGGATCGGTCTTCACCCAGAAAGCAAGACCGCAACACTCCAGTACAGGTCAAAGATGAGAGCGACTATGAAAATGTACCAATACCAAGGACATATTCAGTTAAAAAATGGAGAAACGAAAGTGTGAACTTGCTGAAAGATGAAGTGAAAAGTAGAAGAGCAGCGTTGTTGCTGCAGGTTGATAGCATGTTGACAAAAGCTCGAATTGTCTTCAGGCAAGCTGAGGTAATTGGTACTCTTTTAGACAATTTTGGTATGAAGTTCTACACTGCGAAATGGCTCGTTGCAACAGGAGAGCTTATAACTACAGAAATGTACAGGATGTCTCATTAAAGGTGTTGTGGCGCAGTGGTTTAATCCTCTGACTTTGAAGCCTTAACAGTCGGGCGGAGTGGGTTTGATACCCGTTAGGACCCCACCACTTGAGCGTCATGACAAGGGGTCGCGGACTCGATTAAGTCTGCTGCGATCCTAGTGCTTATCGATGAAAAACACAACTTCACCTTCACCTTCATTAAAACTTCCTAGTATTAAACTCGAATATCCCTCGACTTGCGCATCCTAGGAAAAAACTAATACATTTTAGTAATTGCATTACCACGCTTTTATTAGATGATTTATTTGTTTTGTTGGAATAAGCATGTCGGGAGATATTCGAGTTTAAGACTGGGAAGCTTTTATGAGACGCCTTGACTGTTTTTGGTAAACCTTGGTGTGGATGCAAGTTACGTTAAGTAGACAGTTAATAGAATGAAGCCCCCCCCCCCGGGGGGGATGGCTACTTGACTTCCGATTGTACGGTCAATATGCACTCCAAGAAATAATTTTTCCACTCGGATTTAGAATTTCCCCTTGAAATGAAAACGTAAAGATTTCATAGAAAAACAAAGAAATAAATTTATCTACAACTGGCTGTAGAAAAGTGGCCCTCTTTTGATAAACTAGTCTTTAAAAAAGAGGGGAGAACGGTAACCGATAAGGAGTGCACATTCCGTTCTCAAAATACACTGATTAACCCAACCGGGGGGATGAAGGCAATGATATTACAATTATCTTTGTTAACTGATGTTTTAATGAATAGCAGCAAGTTCGTTCAAATCAATCAATTACGTTGATTCAATCAAAGTTCGAAACCCTCTTTGTTTACCAAGACTGGTAGTCTGTGATTAGTAGCGCAGGTACCTGTGTGAAAGCCTAAGGCCCCGTCCACACGTATACGTTTACGTCTGTAAACGCATACATTCTTATACGTTTGCACCTTGCGTCCACACGTAAACGGCGTTTTAAGTTATCCTAAACGCATACATTCGAAAACGCTTTCCAAAGTGGATACTTTTGAAAACGCTGTTTTCACGTCTCCGTGTGGACGGTCGTAAACGCATACTTTCGTAAACGGTGACGTCACAGGCTTCATGCTCATCATTCATTTTCGATTGTTTTGGCATTTATCATCCATTCAAAGAAGAGGGGAAAAGAAGAGACTGTATTCATAGGCATAGAAACTGACTACTGTTTTATATAAACCTTGGTATGGATGCAAGTGACGTTAAGCAGACAGTTAATAGGATGAAGCCCCCCTCCCGAGGGGCGGGGCTTTTTGACATCAATGAAGCGTTTTATCAAAATTTCGAGAAAGTTTTAATCATAAGTTTATTGCGATATTTTTTTCTCGTAGGCAATGATCAGTGTTTTAGAGAACTCAAAATCAGAGTTGATACAAGGACCAGTGAATGAAGAGAGATTGGACAGTTTGGAGCTCGAAACTGTAAGTTTGAGGGGAACCTCTTATCGAAGAACTTAGCCAGTCATGTTTGCGTAAATTGAAAATTTTCACTAGGGACAAAATCAACCGAAATTCGATAAAGTTCTTTTGCATAACATATCTGAAAATGCAGACCATTTTGAAAATTTTTTGGAAATGAAGTAAGAAAGAGCGTTAATATCGGGACCACTACTAGCATCATTTGAGGGTTATCACAAAAGAACATAACTGACAGCTCCAGTATAAAGTGTTGATCGACATATCCTTTTGTGTAAGATGATTTCAGTTAGCTATTTACGTTCTTGTTTGGGACAAATAATAGACTAGGCCACAATTTGGACATTTCGAGACGAGCGCGTCTCTCCTTTAGTTACGTAAGATAAACAAGGGTGGGTAAGTACCCCATTAGGACTTTGTACTGAGTAAAAAGAGTGCCCATGAAGTAGCATGCCCCCGCCCCATGTTTAGGAAGCTTCCTATGGCCATATGGAAGCTTCCCAGCTTCCTATGGAAAGACAACTGAAATATACAGAATTAGAAAGTGTACTTAGATATTTCGTTAGGTCGTTAGATCAAAAAGTATACCAGCCTTACACCACAAGCTTTTACGCTTACCTCATCGAATTGAATTGATGTTGTTGTTGTTGTCTTGTTAGTGGGGTAGGAGATGTAATGGTATCAGTTCAGGCAAAGAGTGAAACTATGAAATACAGTAAATCGCCGCGTTTAAGAACCTACTTTTTCGAGAGCCAGGCTGAAATAGGTTTTTATTCTAAAGGTACTACTAATTTCTCGGTTCTTATTTGAAGTATGACTCATGTAGGCCCTACACAGATGGTCAGCCTTAACATTTGTCTTGGAAGCGTCCTTAAGGACCTAACAGGCTGTTTTAACAAGAAGACGCTAGTCAAGAAGACGCCAGCATAATTCTTTTGTTCGAGGCTGTAAATTACAAAGAGAAATCAACTTCAAAACTTTTGCAAGTCTCGGGAGACTTATTGTACGTTCTATTCTGAAACTGACAACCTGAAAAGAATATTTTTGAAGGCCGCATTGCAAAAATAGGACGTCGAAAAGGGAAACAAAATGCAATATGAACACGTTCACAAAGGATGGAAATGCGAGAATGCAAACTTTTCTTGGGGAATTTGCCTGTTGGTGAAAAGCTTTCCGGGAGGAAAAAGGCTGGAAAATTAGAATGCTCTAAAAACATTAAACAGTAGCTGCGTTTTGAAAGACGTCCGCGCCTTCGCATAGCAGCATATGTTGCTAAAAGAGCCTAATAACTAATTGATTAGGAGAATCAAACTTTAAAAGCCCACTGGGACCACAATGAACTTAATAACAGCAATCAAAAATCAACTTTGCTACCTTTGCAATAAGAACCTATGTTTCATCAAGCTGAAACAGGTTCTTAATTGCAAGGTACATAACTTAGGAAATCCTAAACCCTAACCTAAGGTTCTTATTTTGGTAGGTTCCTCTTATATGCGGGAATTTACTGTAAATTGAGTCTAAAACAATACAACGATATAGAACTGCCTCTTAGGTTGAGTGCAGGACGGTCCGGCAAGATTTAGAGTAATTTAGTCGGAAATGATATTACGATTGCAGCAATGTCCTTCAATTTTGTAATTTCTAGGAACAGACTGGTGATTGGTTGAACAATCTAGACACGAGATTTGAGGAGCAAGGCATCTTAACTGCGACTATTTGCGACCAAGTAGAAGACATTAAAGACCAACTGGCAGCAACAAGTGCAAGGTAATGTGCTAGAAATAGACCAGTCTGTAATTTTGAGTCTAACGTTTGAACATTAGCATAGATTTGAATTCAGCGCATTAACACTTCAAGAAACTGCTACAAAACTTCTGGTTAGTAAGGTTGCTTTTGAACAATAATTTTATCAACCCCGGACTTGTTTCTTGCGCAGGAGAAACATTTTGTATGCTTATTTCAAAGCTGAAGGTGTTATATGCGTGTCGAAACATGTGCCGTTCTTGGTGTAGGCCAGATGACTGTGTCTTCTTGCACCAAGAGCGGTACAGTATTAATGTATTTAGTTTATTTTCAGTTTAATTTATCATTTATGTAAAAAAGATGTCTAGCAAAATTGATGTTTCATTTCAAAAACTGTATAATCTGCTTTTAACAAGATATTATAGGCTATTAACTTTTCCATTCAATTGACAGGAATACTTGGAAAAGCAAGTCATACAAAGATTGGTCAAATGATGATGTATGTGACTGGTTTTATTCTATTGGAATGGGAGAATTTGTGCCATCCATCAAAGAGCACCGAATCAAAGGTACACATTTGCCAAATTTAAGTAAAGATGATTTAATTGATTTAGGAGTTTTAAAACTTGGAGACAGATTGACAATTGATGAGGAAATTTGCAAACTTTGTAGCCTTGCTTCAAACATAATTTGAAGTTGAAATATTAATGCTTTTTGTGAGATGTGAGTTGTTCATAAGTAGAATCATTCGCTTAGATTTTGACTTATTTTGATAGTAATTTTATGGGATAAAGGGCACTGTGTAACAGTTCAAGACATTCCATTTATGCTTTAAAAATATTGAAACATCGAAAGCCTGTATACAGTGGGCCAGCAGGCGCTTGTAATGAAAAGTTCACTTTTGAAAAATGAAATTATTAGTTTATACATTTGAAGAATGATGGTTCTCGAGCATTTTGCCACCAAGTTCGATGGAATATCTTAAGTGAGAACAAATTAGGCGATTTTCAAAGTTTTTTTAAATCATTATTTAGTAGGCTTACATTGTCTTGGTTGCAAAGTTAAAGTGTGTTTGATTGGTGCTAATTCTGAAAACGGTAGACTTGGAAGACTCGGAATTTGTGTTTGATTGACTACCAAATTCCGAAAACGGCAGGTTTGGCAGGTTTGGAAGGCTTGCCGAACCTTCTGCTCCAAAAGGCGGAAGGTTTGGCAGACTTTGGAGAAATTCTCGTTTTCATTTGCGAAACTTTGAAAACGAGGCGAATTTGCTCGTGCTGCCATGATAATTGAGTCAGTTCAGTTTTTGTTGCCAAGCAGCGGACTCACCTTCATGTTTTTCAATTGGAAACCTCGTCTTCGCCAGGATAAATCTGAAACCAGCTGCTTTCAAGAATTTTGTGTTTGATTGGGAACTGTGTTTCCGTCTCTGCGAAGTCTACGGTTTTCAGAATTTGGTAGGTTTGGAATTACCAATCAAACACACCCTTAGTCTTACCCACATTTGGCCAACGATACATGATATACATCATATATATCCTGCAACGTTTTTGCAATGTACCAAGAGGTTGATGACGACCTATAGTTGATATTGGTGTACAATAATGTTGCAAATTCTTCAGCGGTGATGGGAAATGTTGCAGTTTTCTTTTAAAGCCTCTTTCAAATCTTATCTATTCTGGACGCGGATTTTGAAGGGAATCTTGAAATAGCTAACAATATCACAAGCAGAACATATAAAACCTTCTACTTTTCTTGCACTGCAGACTCTGCTAAGTAACAAAAATGGGATCTGAAAAGATGAATTATTGTATATTCTATGCTATCTTTCAACGTACTGATGACTTTAAAGCCACGTAATTGGCCTACAAAATTGAAATTTCCCGGGAAGAATGCTTTGACCCAACACAATAATGTAAAGATTGAGCGTGATTTAGTCAAAAGAATCCTGTTTTAGAAGATCTGCGCACTTGACGAAATTGAAAGCCTTGTGTTAACTAGTATGTCACAGAACTGATTTCAAAATAAAGTAAAAAATATCTCTATTGCTAGAAGTCGCAATAGAGAGGCCTAAGAATACGCTAAAACAACGTTAGATTGCTATTAAGGGTGGTGTAAGCCAATTCATTCAATCATTCTAAAACAATAGATTTTTGGGTGCGAAATGCTCAGCGAGCGCCTACTCCTCTCATCTGGCCCACTGCGCTGTAGCTCTCAATCCATCTATCAGATGCCTGATTATGTTTGTGTAGTTAACATATCAATCAAGGTAAGAAATCGTAATTTGCGAAAATCGTTTTCTATTGTTCTCGAATACCAAGCGATAGCATAACAATTCTTCATCTCAAAGTCCTTCTAAGCAGGTCTAAGATCTTTCATGAAATCTGTTAGCAAGACCCTGCGCTGAAATGATGTAGAGAGAGTGGACAGGAATCTTTTACAGTGTTATCTATTGCATATAATGGGAATTTCCATGATTTTCATTGAATGTTTTGTCATTTTAACATAAAGGATCGAGCTAAAAATCCTGTCCACCATCTTTAGCTCGATCATCGATTAACTTAGTTTTTCTGATATGTATTGTTTGATTGCAAGCAAGATGATCACACCAGCGTGAAAAAGTATCAGGCCGGCAAATACTATCAATTCTACTACCTGCCACAACCCTATGTAGCGTGGAGGGTGCCTTGATTATCCCTTGAAATTTTCTGACCGGCAGCCATAATGAATATGCAAATTAAGCCTTTAGATTAGTGAATTTCGCTTGGGTTGGGATCCGTCAAATTCGTAATCAGCATGGTTGAAATATCCTAGATTAACTGGATCCCAACTTCTACTAAAAAACCCCTCTTGATCTCTTTTTAAGAACCGTTTTAGAGAAATGGAACCAGTCTATTATGAAAAGTACGCATAGAAACACTATATATGTTCACAGTGTGCATTAGCCTAATATTTTTCTTGTAAAAATTATCATCTGTTGTAGATATCAAGTTTCGTTTGTTTGAATTTCTTTCGATGAGTGCGTAAAAAATTGAGATATTCAGTTTATTTGCTTTTTCTGTTCTTTTCTGATTTTCAATAACAATTGATATTAAACTTGCTTTTTGTTACGCTGGAGTAAAGGTAGAGCAAGGGGGTCGAAGGGGAACGCCAGGGCACTCCAGACCTATGACGAGGGAAGCAAACCGAAAATTTGGTGGATCTGGGCTCCTGCCGCGGAAAAATTTTTGCGGCCACACCCATTAGATTGGCTTAAAATTCTATCAAAAATATTCTAACTGATGTAACTGATGTTCTCTTTCGCATATTTTGGTCTGACCAATGCGAGCTGCGATGATTATTCGATTTAAGGGTTAAATTCATGGGTTTCATACCATTGAATTGAAAGTTGTTAGAGAAATTCCTTTCAAAGGGCATTCTTGTCCCCTTTCCCCTCATAGAAAAGGGCAGGATGGGTGCTTGTCCCCCCGCGCCCCCTCTCCGGCTTTCCTGTTAACATCAGAGCAAAAGTTTAAGCCAACAAAAGCCCT
Organism: Aurelia sp. 4 Dawson et al 2005; assembly: GCA_964019985.1. Classification (NCBI taxonomy): domain Eukaryota; kingdom Metazoa; phylum Cnidaria; class Scyphozoa; order Semaeostomeae; family Ulmaridae; genus Aurelia; species Aurelia sp. 4 Dawson et al 2005. The sequence continues at coordinate 7,190,537 of OZ026506.1, forward strand.
TTTAGCTACTCAAGGAAAGAGTCTGAATCAAGCAACAATTTTGATACTTTTATACGAAAGGTTCCGTGAGTTGCATTGGATATTATTGTGCCCATTTATTACCCTTGTTACATGTTTTATATAAAAAAATTGGGTTATAAGAAACTAGTGCTAATATGGCCAAAATTTTAAGAAACTCCAGTACTATGCCTGAGAAGTACTAAGAAACTTTTCAAAGTTGAAAGCTTGGATATTATAGCAAATAGATCGTTGAAGAACCTTTGTTCTTGAGCAATATTATCTAACCATTTGTGTTTTCAACATAACAGAACACTGTTTATTTCTTTATGATGTTTTAAATGTCAAGAATCATATCTGCCGCAGTGTTTGCGACCACATTGATAATTCTGCGTTCAAAACCAATTAAGAAATTTTTAGTACTAAAATGGACAAATTTCATGTGAAATTAAGAAACTTTTAGCACTATGGCCTGATCCAAGTTTCTTATAAAAAACGTGTAGTTTTGCAAAATGTACCAAGGTGTCTTTCACCCCAGATTCTCTGTAGGACTGCCAAAAAGATTGCCTTATCGTTTTCCCAGCTCTTCTTGGGAACTTTCGTTGAGAATTCTTTTCGGAGAATGAGGAATTTCAATGAAATTCATCGATTTATAAATTTCAATCGAGCATTGAAGAACTTTGGGGGAAAAGCAAATGGGATGAAATTGTCTGTTGCATGCAAAACTTTAAGCATAGCAATTTACGCTCCTAACGAGATACACGATGCAATCATCACTATTTCAACGCAGAAAACTCGACGAAATTTAAAGTCTTTTGAAAAACAGCTGCCAAGCAAACCTTAAAGGAAACACTCCAGGATCCTTTTTTGGGTCACCTTGTAATTGATCAATGCCTTTCTTTCTGAGAAGCTGGACCATATTGTATTCGAAGTAGCTGGTAAGCACTCCAGCAAATGATTCCTCTTGCTAGTTTTGGGGTAGCGGGTGTTCTTTTCATCCTTGAGTTCTCTCTTTCCACTCCTTCCATGCGTAGCTCCGTTCAAGTTTTGACCTTGTAATCTTGCATTAAAGTTTAATTTCTGATTGCACCGAATCTTGTAAAAATTTTAGTTTAAATGGTTAATATGAAGTGAAAAGAAAGGAACTTTCGTTACTTTCTATTTGGTCATGCTCATGGATTCACAGCTTAAAGACGTACTTCTCTCCTTTCATATTACCATGTGGCTGCTCTTCCCAACTAGGAAGGGGTTATCTTGCTATGTTGATGATATGGGGATGAGCCATTGCAAATTTGGTTGAACCATAGAAATTACAGGAAATGCTTCGTGAATTATGGCCAGACTTTAATCAATGTTTTGGAATTATGAAACCAAATTCTTAAAACTTTACTAAATTATGCGTACTAATTTTTGGCAAAATGGCACTTCCTCCGTCAGATAATATATCAAGATACCCCCTGAGCTTTCCAAATGTCCCATGAAAATGAAATTACACAGTTCTCAAGAAGCTCTTTTTTTCAAAGTTTAAAGTACCAAAATACAAATTACCATTTTGTGGAGCTTGAGCCACAACAACAACGCAGCTCAAAATTGTGGTGGTTGTGTTCAACCTCGAACCCAGGGTAACAATGGGCGGCCAGTTGTTTCATCATTTGTGCTGAAGAGGTGAGGCTGATTGAGGCTGAGGCTGAAGACAATGATAGCCCTGGAATCGAGGTTGGGTTGTGTTGTTGTTGATGTTTCTTGTTGCAGAGAAGTGCGCACTAAAAATTCGTGTTGGAAAAACAAAGGAAGAAGAACAGGTACTTGCAACCAACATGAAGCCACATCAGGTCAAATGCGGCTTGTGAACTCAAAGAATTAACCAATTTATCAAGTAATAAATTCTTTCAAGAATCAGAAGAAGTTGGAGGTGATAAAAGTGGCTTCGTTGCGAAGACTTCTGAGCTCGTTTGCCGTATTTCGCCGTGCTTGCCGCTGCGGGTAGCCTGAAAGCAAGAGGTCGTTGGCTGTGTTGAGATAGCAAGTGAAGTGTTGCCAAACAAAGATGAATGCGAAAAAGTTGGCGGTATTCTGCTTATTTGGTAAGAAGATGCAGCTTTTATTGAATGCAGAACAAAATTTAGTTTTCAGCTGGGTATCTATCAGCCATCTTTTCTTGGTCTAAAAAGGCCTATCGTTTATTTGGTGTCACTCACACACACGGAATACTCACAAAATTGATGTAGCGAGAAATGAAAACAATGGATTTTGAAGTCTGTCTGTGTCGCATGTCACGTATAAATGTGTGGGAATAGAACTATCAAAATGTTTTGCATGAGGGATTTTGCATATGGGGTCAATCAGATGCCAATATGGTTTCCTGAGCGTCATTTCGATTCGGGAAGAAGAATCTAAGGGAATGCCCAACACAAAGCCCTATGTTTACTAACATTTTTGCTTAACTAACGACAAAAATTTTGGGCTTGTGGGGCTGATTTTCAAAAATCTTTCCAAAGTTGGGGGCTACTACCCCAGGCCCCCAGCCTCATAGACTTATGTGGGGTCAACAACTTTCAACAACAATAATGCTAAGAATGAATATTACTTAAATCAATAAACACATTTTTCCTAAATATTGCAAAGATTTGATAATTTATGATTTCATTTTGCACCACGAACCCATTTCTGTGTGATCTGCTTAGCCATAGAAGCACTGTTGGATTGCCAAAAGGTTTAGTCCAGTATGTTCCATACCATTCTTGTCAAGCCCGCCCTAACCTGATATTGGCCTTCAGTTAGTTTCGTATGGAGTGACACCAAGGGTGGGGGTCCGAACATTAGCATCAACATTACGCTAAGCAGGGAGGAAATAGGTATAAGACTGACCCCTTAACTCAAATCTCATGTGGCATCTAATTTGAGATGGACTTTTGCAGTTCAGGTAGGTATTCATGCTCAATCGAGTGCGTTTGTTGCTCTGCAGGATCTCTACTCTAGGAGACAAGAGGCTGTTTGGTAATTTGATTGGCTATTCTAAAAACAATAGCAGAATCAAATTATTATTAGCTGCCTTTATGCTCACAAGAAGAAAAATCTGTAAATGTTCAAACTTTTCTGCATTAAATTGGGTAATTTCACAAAATTAGTTAGGTTTTGGGGCAAATGAGGGGTCACAAGGGGTAATGGATCACAGTGCATCTGATTCTAGGGGTTTCAAGAGAATAAAGGGCCTTATGATGTTTCACATAAAAAGTTTCTTTTTAGTTTTTCAATTTATCTGCTGCAGAATTGGAGTTAGAGCAACAGACTTTTTCAGTCAATTAGTGTTGCTTAGCAAATGGTGAAATCCATAATGGCTGCTAATTCACCCATTTTTGGCTCATTTCACCATTGTACCAGGATCTTTGTGATCAGCCTTGCATATGACATAAGAACATGCTGGGAATAAGGTTGTTACATACTGTAGGAGGCAGATTAATGGCTGCAAAGCATGTATGTTACACCAGATATCCATTATGTGGGTCAGCATTATGAATGGTAAAAAAACATATGACCCTATTGCGCTCAGACGATTAGTGTGGCAAAAACTTTTGGCATAGCAAAAATGAACTTTCCAACCTGGAAGCACATTATATTTAAAAGATTTTAAAATCTAAAATTAGTGGTTTAATTAACAAGTTTTTTCCCATCAATGCTATGTACATCTAATGATTGATCTTTCTTATAGTTATCCTTGGAATGGTTTCTACAGTTCCATCTCAAGCAGATAGACAATGTCAGGGATTCAAGACCCTGAGTGACAGAGTTACAGAGATTGCCAAAAGATACAAAATTGAGGTTAAATGCCAGATATTTTCTAACTGTTCAGGTATATATATACTTGAGTTGTTCTTAATGCATCACAGGCCTTTACACATTAACACCGTTTTTCTGCCTAATGATTTCAGTGTAGCAAAATATGTGCCTTTGTGCAAAGCAACATCATATGAAATTCTTCCTTCCATTGTTTTATCAACGGTAACTGAATAAATGAATTGCAATGTTGTGTCCAGTATAGATGATAATCCACTAAAGTCTCAAATTAATCTTGATATCTTCTTTGCATCACACATTAATGAATGGAAAGAGCACAATCCAAATTTTGCCTTCCTCTTTCATTCATTCATTCATTCATTCCTTTATCCCATCCTTTCCTCTCTATATTTTCCATCCCTGTTTTCTCCTTCATTCTTCATTCCATTATTCGTTCTTCCTCTTCTTCTTTTTTCTTTGAAGGAACAAGAACTTCTGTCCACCCTTCATTAGGGACCTTCAGCAGCCAGGACGGCAATGCCAGCCAGAATATCATCTTCTATGATACAAACTGAATATAGTTTGCCATGTTACCTTCACATGTTCTAATGAGACAAAATCTCCTTCTTCATCTAATTACTTCCAAATGCTCTTTTTCTTTGATGATTAAAATTTAAAATGGCCAAGTTTCACTTTGAAGATCCAGATCTGAAGAACAGCATGTTAGAAATAGGATTTCCAAGTTTTGCAGATGAAAGGGACAACTTCATAGACTCTAAAAGGAATCAAATTCGAACCGAAAACAAGGAGTCTTTCAAGCCAAAGTTCAGAAGTAAAGGACACATTTGTCTTTCCGTTGTAATCACAGTTCTAGTTGCTAAAGGTCCATATTGTTTTTCTCTCTCGTTTCCTCTGTTCTGATTTCTTTCTAACCTTCCTTTATCTTCCATCTAGGCAAACATGCCTCCTGCGAAGATGCTTTGTCTTCACACATTTTTCCACATCTGAATAATTTCTTTCAACACATTTGCACAATATTTTTTGTCTTGCCAAACATTTAACCATGCACATGTGAAAATGATCCAACACCATAGGCTTATTTTAAGAATCACATATCTTGAGTTAGCTATCTTTGTCAACTAACTTCAAGGATTCTTGTGAAAATTTCCAATTTGTTGAGCTTTATTGTAAAATTTTACGGTTTCATACTACTCCAAATTCGTATCAGAATATGAAGAGTATATTTTTCAGGTGCCCTGAGAGTTCTTGCCTTGTTAATCTTAAGCTAAACTGTATACTAAATGATAATCTTCAATAGTATGTCATATGACAAAATCGTTTTTTCAAAATGAGTGGGGAGATACAGTGCAGGCTTTGCACAGATTAACAATTTTCAAGACTTCCTAGGAAGTTGCAAGAATTTTCTACATTCTTGTGATGAGAATTCTTGAGGCACATGAGAGAGTGTAAATTTTTCTAGCAAGCATTCTTTTGGCAAGAAACAGCATAATGTGCACAAGACCTTTGCAAGATTGTATTCATACAAAGATTGGCCATCATAACTGTAAGACAGGTTTGAAACAAAGGCACAAGGATTATTTTCAAAAAGGGGAAGGCTACTCACTAGCAGAGATTTCATCGTTGCATTACATGATAGTGGCAAGAAACTTTTTATCAAGGTGGACTATGTATTCTAATTACGATTCTTTGATTATGCAAAAGTAATTTGAATAAAGAGCACAGTGCAGTTGGGAAAAACTTCCTTGCTGCTATCTTTAGCATTGTTGCCAATTGGAACGCAATAAATCCATGTAAAACAATCCCTTCTGTTATTTTTGGCATAAACATTTGTTTGCAATACCTGACGATATCTGGCATACTTTTGGTATCACTGTAAATTTTGAGCTTGACCAACATTTTGAAAGATCTTTTTCCAAATGCCAAAAGCCAACTCATGATTTGATTATATTGAAGGTATAGTTATGTCCTTTTTATGTATTTATAGGTATTAATTGTCATGGCAAAGGTCTTGGAAATACATTCAATTTCTCACTTGCCATTGCCCATTGTGTTAAACCCATCCACTTTTGGATGCATCTTGTCATCCCAAATTATCGCATTGATGAAACAAGAATCCTGCAGGATGGCCAAAAGACTGATATCTTCAAAGATGAACCCATAACATACAGACTAACTGTGAAAGCTTCATTATCTGTTACACCCAGAATTGCAAAGAAGGATAACAATATTACACTTGGGGTAAGTCTTAGGGGTTGTTCATATGGAGAAATTTTACTGGGACCTCTCATTTTCCAGTTTCACCAGGAAAATCACTCTGCTGACATCTGGCCTCACTTAGCCTTACCACATACAGTACTTAAGATATCACACAAGCCGTCACATGAGCATCACATACAGTATGATGTCACACAAGCCACCGTTGCTTGAACTCTACTGGACTGGCTCATCCTTTTGTGCCAGAGACAGAATGCTATTGTTCTTTATCCCAGCTTGCCAGGGAAACTTTTCTAATATGAAAGGTCAAGGAACATACCTCTGCTGAGTGATTTTCCTTTTGAAGTGGCAGATGGAATTTTTCTCTATATGAACAGATTCTTAATCTACCAAGGTTTTTTCTCTATTTCAGTACAGGCTTTTGGCACCTCAACATTGCTTCTTGCCTAAGAATCCTTGGGAATATTGTCAATTTCTTCAGAATTCCTGTGTGAAAACCTCCACAAGTCCAAACACAAAATCGGCTAAGGTTTGTTTACACCCATTTCAAGTCATGTGATCAAGCTCTTGATAAAAAATCTTTTGATTTCTCTCACATATTTCATGCCATGAAGAGTCGTGCCATGAAGGCAAAAAGTAGAATAATACTTAAACTTCCTAAGAGAATGGTCACATGACTTGAAATGGGTAAAACAAACCTTAGCTGATTAGGTCTATGGCTCAAGAATTCTTGTAAAGAATTCTAGGAACAATTCCTCGTTGCAAGAGTATGCAGATTGCAAATTTCTAAGAAGTCTTTGGAATTTGGTTAATGTAAACTAGCCCTGCACTATAAGTGCATGTTTACTCTCTTCTGTCAGACATTTACAACCAAGTTATTAACTTTATAAGCTTTGTATACACAAAGAAACCTGATAACCATCTGTGCTTTTGCAGTCCTTAGGAAAAGGTTCAGCTTACAACAAGCTTGTGCAAGCTTGAAAGGAGCATGATTTTGGCTTGAAGGAGCTTGAAATGAGTATGTTGACACAATTTTGGCCAGTTTGCACGTATGATCAGAGCTTGATCAAGCTTGACAATAATCACATGCCAAGGTCATTATCATACATACTAAAATCAAGCTTGATTGAGTTTGCCTTCCAGTTCAAAAGATACATGCTGCAAGCGGCGCAAAATTTGTACTCAAATCAAGCTCTCAAACATACCCAAATGATACTCAAAACAAGTAAGTATCAAGCTCGAAGCATGCTTCAAACATACTAATTATTTTGCGAAGGGCTCCCACAACTTTTCCATCATGCCTACAAATTCTTAAGAGTTCCTTGGGGGATTTTAGAGAAGTTTTGTCATGTTTATGTGCACAAGGCCTGTAATATACTTTACGCTTCAAACCATAGTCCTAGAGACAAATGGGCCAAATTTGCTACGGTGAACTTCCATATGTATGCATGGTTGAAATAGTTTCATTCTTAGGTTATATCATTAGAAATCGGTTGAAAGTTAATAGACGGGCCAAGTAGAGCTCATCTTTGAATAGGACAAAGATGTCCTACACACCCGATTGCTCCGCTAGCTGAAGGAATTCCATGCACGTGTTGACCTTTTCTAATACAATAGAATGCAATAGGCTGAATTTAGGCATGAGCATGCAGTTCCTGAAATAGCTGTATATCTCTGTCAACAGGATGTTCTTCCAACCAACTCCTACGACCCCAGATCTTACGAACCCAGACCGCACGACCGTGCGACCCTGGAACCAAGCTTAATTAATATATTTACCTTAGCCAGGCTTTGTTGTGATTTATTTATATTTCATAATTCTGAATTATTTTGCTGTGATTCAGATATTTAGCAACTGAAACAGATTTCAGAATAAGACTGACCGGCAGATGATATCTGAAGGAAGGCAGTTTAAAGATGCGTAGTTTCAATGTAAATATAACTGTTCATCACTAACTGAGGATCTGGATGAGAATGAAGAAATGGTTTTATTCAAGATTTAGATTTCTTACTTCTTTCTATTGACTAAATTTGATTTTATGATTGGAATTAAGCAAAGAAGCATATATTTGTGGATGTTTGACATCGATATTGCTCGATTTCATTTTCATTCATCGAGGGGACATTATTGTTTACAACACTGGGTCTCTAATGTCTGGTGCTGTTCTGTGCTCAGTACAAATACATCAAATTGTGCCTGGCCAGGTAACTTTGACACGTACTGATGTCTTGCGTGTTCACCCATCTACCATTAGTGCTGATAAAGACTTGTCACCTAAAGATATGAACGTGGGTCCAGGGTCGGATGGTCGTAAGGTCCGGGGTCGCAGGGTTCAGTTAAAAGAATATCTCCCTGTCAACCAACTTTAATGATTGGCCTTCTTTATTTTACTTGGCAATGCTTTTACAAAATATTAACAGCTAAACAATTTTTTCTGCAATTCAAAGTTCTGTCCATTATATTGTAATTGTAAACTTCTGTTTTAGGCCAGCCTCTGTGCCAAATTTGATATTCCAGGAAGTCCAGTAGACAAATGCTCCAACCTACCGGCCATCCAAATTCCAACTTCTCCTGGTAGCTGCCCAAGTTCAGGTAAGGTACAGCGCAAAATTTATTATATTACATAACCGTTGGAGAGGAAAAATTGTTGCCAAAAAATCTGCTCTCCTTGTATGAAATTATTGTAAAAAAAATTCAACTGCCTAGTCACCTTTTCCTCAGAAAATGCATCTGACCCATATTCATGAACAACAGACGTTGTATGGTGTATAGTACCACCGATGAACTAGCCAAAAACCATAAGAAAAGCAGTTCATCTCTATAAGAGTCTTTGTCAATGACTGATGAATTTTCCTTGCAAGAAACTAACATGGAAATTTGGCATCATTTGTAAACATCTTTGCATGCATTGCTCAAGTTGCATGATTCACAAGTTTGTCCCCAAGGTGAGCCATTTTCTATTTGAAATTTCATAGTTACTGCCCCATTTATGCCCGTTCATATTTGCTTAATAGGAAGTGTTGACCCAGTTGTGTAAAAGCTCAAAAAGTAGTTGCCCCGTTTTGTTTTGCACCGGCCATGTTATAAAATAAACTTTGCATTATCCCTAAGGCTGTGATAGATACAGACTGCTATTAAAAATTGTTTAGGATATTTCAGATCACATACAGTACGGGAAAAAATTTTCACTCTTTCATGTGGCTCAAGAATTCTTGTCATAATGCAGATAATTCTTCCAAGTCCTTTAGAAGTCTTGAGAATTCTTGAAATAGTGCACAAGGGCTGTACTGTAAATCTTCTCATTGTTGTAAGGTCTGCCATTTTGCACATTTTGTAACGCATCAGAAATGAGGGTGATTGAATCTTTAGGCCGAAAGAAATTTCTCTTTCATCAAAATTTCAGCCTTTTTTTGCAAAAAGTACAAAGAGTACGATATCGTAAACTTTTTATCCCGTTTTCAAACTGTGTCGGCATTGTGTGGACGTAGACTATGAATACATTTTACCAATACAGCTCTTATTGCGTAAAAAGTTGTTACAGTTTAAGAGTGTTTACACTGCTCTTGAGCAAGATTTTTCTACAGTTGCGAGGAACAAAAGTTCAACTCATTAAAAATTACAGTGTAAACGAGAGGCAGATCAGTTAAATTTTTGTTACAGATCCATTGTTTTCTCCTTTTTATATCCCGATCACATTTCACAAGACAAGTTACTATCTACTCTACAAGTTAACGCTATACAACTGCAAAACACCAGTGGTAGATTGAGGGCAAATAGAGGTGACTGCCCTTCATTAACAATGAAAACTCAGCTTTGGCGCCCCCTTTTGGCAAGAACAGCGCCCTTCATCCTGACCCAAATGCACTCTTTTTTCAGAGTTCTTTCTGAATACAGGGAAACATATAAACTAAGGCGTTATTCAGTAGAAAAGCCAGAAAATTTTCTTGAAGAAAGCCCTAAAATTTTCGCGCATCTATATTTTTGGCGTCCCCTCTCCATGTTGCCCCCCTTCAACTTCGGGGTGGAACCGCCCCTACAAAACTCTACAGGGATAAGAAACCACGAGGAGCGAAGTAGAATGAATTCTCTATGGCCATCACATTTAGCAATGAAAGACAAGACGCTGACAGGACAACACATAAAAAAGCGGGAAAAGAATTGCTTGTAAAATTAAGTATGCGGTGAAAGTTAAATGGGACGGAAGTTAAAAGTTGCATGCGATGGAAGTATGCGGTAAAGACTAATGGGAGGAAATTCTGAATACAGAGCTCTGCATCGGATCAAACGGAATTTAAGCTGATTTTAAGCAAAATGTAAGCGATTTACCTGAACTGTACCATGGTTTTACTAAACTGGGTTCGTAAAATTGTTAAGGGTTGAAAATTTTTGCCCGTTGGTTTTAACTTCTTTATTTTTCTTACATAAATCAAAGGACTCACAACCAAGCCTCCAAGACCAGGCACAAGGAAAACTACACCAACAAAAGGCACACATCATAAAGGCATCCAGACAAAACCGAAAACAACAAAGAAGACTTTCGTGAAGATGACAAAAGGGAAGAAAGTCACGAAGATAAAGTTAGTAACACCACATACGAAAGTCAAAGGTGAGAAAACGACGCAGAAGAAAATGTCGGATTCGATTCCTACTAAGCATCCTTATACTGGAAAACCGAAGACAGGGTCAGCGGTTGACCCCACAAGAAAGTCGCCTCATTCAGGCGGTCATGGAAAACGCCGTATGAAAAGTCACAGTAAAGGTTGGTTGGCAATAAACATTTCAGCTTTAGTTGTTCTACAAGAGAGTGGGGATCGAGCGATGTTGTTATGTACTTTTGTATGCAGGGTTTGATTTAGACTTATGACGATGAGTACCTTGTATCTCTGCGGTAAACCTTGCTCAACAGGGACTCATTATGAAACAGTGAAAAAACTGGCCCTATTTTCTGCTTTCGATCGATCGGATCATGATCTAACGACTGCATTAGCTCTGTTCAACGGTCACTCCTCAGAAAGAAAGATGCGATAAAAGTCACATTAAGCAGTCACATTAAGCAAGAAAGCAGAGAAATCTTCAACTACCTGCCGCAGCAACTCAGATCAAAATCTAGTCAACTGCATCATTCGAATTGAGAAATCCACAGCATTGTTCTTTGCCAAATCTCTCAATCTGATTGGTACTCTAGGAATCGCGGAGTTTAAGTAATCTTATGAGTCTCTGTTGACCGAAGCGCCATCATCAAATCAAAGAGCACAGGGAAACAAGAGACTCGTCGTCACAAGTCTAGTTTGTTCGACTCGGATTCTTTTTTTGGAATAGCTGAAAGGTCCATGTTTTTGGACTAGATGCTATTGGGTATTCAGACAAGGGAAAGAGATTTGGTTGGGCCTGCCCTAGCCATAAGCGTACGATCCAGGAAGCTGAAGAGTGGTTGCCTTTTACTTTAAGATTGTAAAGGATCAGAAAGCATCTCAAACTTGGGGGCACGATACTCTAACAGTTTTTTTCTCCTCAAGAAAAAGGGCCACTTTCTAAAAATAAAGAGGGCACTTCTTTGTTCATTGCAAAATCTTAGGTGATTCATGCTCCCAGTGCACCCCCGGTTCCTGTGTCTATGGGGATTAGCCTTTTTCTAGCAAACCCTGACCGTTAATCCGGAAAAATGTTAGCAAATAGTGGATTTTTATCGGGCAGCCCCCCCCCCAGATTTTATCCCCGCTTACACCTATGGGCCTAACGATAAATATTTAGCTTTTAATCAGTGGTAAAGCATTTTTATGACTTATCACAATAGTCAATTTGAACGTGGATACTTGTTCGTTGATATTGATGCTATGAGTGTGAAAATACAAATCTTGATTAAAACTGCAAATTTGCCTCCACCTCCAGCTAGAGCTCTGAATTTTCGGCACAAGCAGAACCTGCGATTCACAAAAATTACACAAAGAAATTAAAGAAAATTTGAAAACTGCAAAATAGGAGAGCTCTTGCAAATAGTGGCTGAGTCAGAAAAACATCCGAGGAAAAACTTCTGTTGGTCACTCCGTTCAGATTTTACAAGGGACTTTTGCAAGAAGTTCTTTGAGAAGCTTTAAAAAGACGGAAAATCGCGAGCAAAGTTCCCAAATATTTTTACCTTACGGCAGTGACTTGCCTACGCTTCAACACGTGTTTTCCTCTTGGGTTGATGAAAGTCTTCCCCTAGTATGAATGACTTATTCAGCCGGATTCCATTCTCTTAATCAATGACTAATTGGGCCCCTTAATCATTCTATCATAGCCACAGTACCAGCCTCACAGTAGAATAACAAAGGAATTTTCGTTTCTGTGGGTCCCTTTGAGGCCCTTAGAGGTCCAGGGCCTTAGTATTTGAACTAAAAGTAACTTTAATCCGTTACGCCACTGCCAAGTCCAAACTGCATGAACATATGTGTCATTACTACCAGGAAGGATATCCAAGGATGTTTGCTCATTGTTTTCGCTCATTTTTAAAGGTCTTCGAAGGGGCTTACTGCAGGTAATCCTCCATATCGATGGGAAGGAATGGCTGATTAAAGCTGGGTAAATTTCTGAACCTAATTGGACATATTGGGAATAAAACAAAACAGCGTTAATTATTATCGCTTTAATATTCAGGGAGCGTAGCAACACTTTTCAAATACCGGTTCTTTTTGACTCACCTTATACAGGGTGAGTCAATAAAAAACGCCCGGCGTTTGAAAAAATCCTGCTCCCTGAATATTAAAGCAATGAAATTGAAGACTGTATTATTTTATCCCCGATATGTCAAACAGAGCAGCAAAAAGTATCGGAACCTGGGAACTAGGTTCCCAGAAAATTTTCAGCCTTGGCAGAAAATTTTTACGGAAAGGTTTGTTCACATAAGGAGAAAATGATCGTATTTGTACAATTTCTTAAAAAAGAAAACTTATTTGATTTGTCTACACTATAGATCACATTTACAATAAGAAATACAAATTTACAGGCTTTGTACACATCAGCATGGCAAGAATTCTCAAGAAGTCTTAAGAATTTTCAAGAATTATACGATTGTCCTTAAATTCCTCTCAAGAATTCTTGCCATGTTGATGTGTGCAAGGCCTGTAACCTTGCGTTTTTACTGGGGCATGTGATCTATAGCATAGAAAATTCAAATTTCAAATAATTGTTCGCTTTTTCAAGATGGTGTGAAAACAATCATTTTCTCCTTATGTAAGCAAGCGTTTCCTGAAAAATTTTCTGCCAACGATGAATCCATAATGGAAATTCTTGAAAAGTACTTGGAGGACCAAAATTTTCAACCAGGAATTCTTCAGAAATTCTAGATTTTGCAAGAATCCTTAAGAATTCCCGGAGGAGAAAACAATGTCATTGTACACAGGGTCTGTACTGTAACTGAACATTTGCAATGCAAAATGAGTACCTTAGTAGCAATGAAAGGGGATTTCTCATATATGTAAAGATTTTGTACTTTCTACATTTTTCCAAGGACTTTAAAGAACCCTTGCATTAAAGTGTGCGCCCTGCAATGGCTTTTTTTCTAAACCTAACATTCAGAAAATGTTATTGCTGGAAATTATTTTGCTCCTGCCATAATATTACGCAACACACCTCTTCCACAGAGATCTCAGTATAAATTATGGTCTCTGCCAAAAAAGTTTTATATCATTTAGAGCTCCTGTTTTAAATGCTCACAGTCTTCAGACCTCAGGAGAATATCAAATGGTTATTGCAGAAGTAATGTGCAAAGGGCTGGACTTTACAAAATCATAATTCTATAAATCTGAGTTGCAAAAAATTTGTTTTCATTTCAAAGTACAGCATAAAAAATTCAAAATGCATGGCAACAAAACTTGTTTCTTCATAAAAAGATGAGCAGCAGTTTCAGTAAACTTTGGCAAGATTGAATAGATCAACAGATAACTTACTTGTGCATTTTAATTTTTTTAGATTCTTCATGACTGAGGCTACAATTTTGGTAAAGTTGTCAAACAAAATTTTCCAATAAACATACAGTACTGTACATGTTTTACCACATGGCAAATAATTTACATGAAGATTTCTTAGTTTGAGATCTTATATAGCATTTTGTGGATTTTATGATTTTATACATCCAAAAACTCTAGCTTGGTTGTCCTTTGGACCTTTTCAGCACATTGTGGCCAGCAGAGATGTTTTGTATTTTGCACAACATAATTTGACTTTGCAGAAAATTTTTCCGCGTTTACCAGGTTCCCAGAAAGGAAAATATTTTTTGCAGCTCTGATGTCAAATTGGGTTCTGTAACTTGCCCGGCTGTAATCGGCCATTCCTTTCCGTTGAAATAGGAGATTTTCTGCAGCAAGCCCCTGTCGAAAACCTGCAAACATGAGTGAAAACAGCAAGCTAGATTTCCCTTTGTTCTCCTTCCTCGCAATAACTCTGGATTGTGTTCATGTATTTTGTCCTCATGGGAGAATGAAATCCCCTTGGATGAGTTATTCACACTAGGGGGAAGACTTTTCAACCCGTCAAATGGAAAGCACGTCCTAAAGCGTGCTGAAAGTCATCGCTGTGACGTTAACATATTAGGGAGTTTTGCTTTTAATTTTAGCATATTTTTTAAGGTTTGTCAAAGGGGTTCATTTTAGAAAATCGCTTACAGAATCTGAACGGTGTGACCGATTTTAGTAAGAAAAATTTCTAAAAATGATTGAACATGTTAGCTATTCAATCAGGTATTGCAACATATCATTGCTTATATACTCAGGGAGCAGTAGCCTCGCAAACTTGGGCGTTTTTTGACTCACCCGGTAGATCGTGAAGTTTTTTGGGTCATGAGGTAGCATGTAATATGACCTAATTTTTGTTCAAATTTTGAGGGTATTTTGTATTTCGCTGCGTTCTTCTCAGCTAATTTTGTTTCAATTTTTAGACAAGAGCCATGGATTATCAACTGGTGCTACTGTGGGTCTCATTTCTTCCATGATTCTGTTGCTGCTACTGGCAGTTGGCCTCTTTGCTTATTGGCGTAGGCTGAAAAAACGCACTCCAGCATATTACAATGACATCACAGTGAACCGATACGATGATGAGCCATTGGTAGATGACCACTTGGTGCTTTAAATCTATCAATGATACATTTAACGACAAGAGAGGTTTGTACGAACTTGCACCTTTTCGAATCGTTGAGTTTGTTGTATTTACCTGGTGAGTCAAACGAGAACACAGTTAGACTTATAACGATCAGTCCTTCGTAACCCTGCGATAAACCTGGCTCAACAGGGACTCATAATGAAACAGTGAAAAAGCTGCCCTTCTTTCTGCGTTTGATCAATCGAATCAGGAGTGTGCGACTACCATAGCTGTGTTTGTTTGTTTGTTTTTTTGTTTTCAATTTATTTTGAGTGGGCTTGTCAGGATTTCTAGCTACTGAAAGCTAATTTAGGCACACTGTGCATGCCGCATCCAGGCATGGGGCCCTAGTTTAACCTCCCTTCCGAAGGACGGCGAGGTGAGTTGCGAGGTCAGGCCTCAGAGGTCACCCATCCGAAATCTGACCTCACTCGACCAAGCTTAACTTCAGTCACCTGACGAAGACTGTATAAGCCACTCGGCCACTCACCCCGCAACTCACCTCGTGTGTTTAACGGCCACTTCTCGGAAAGAAACTGATGCGATAAAAACCATGTTAAGCAGACGTTTAATCAAAGAAACTTGGTATAAATCTGAAGAAGGAAATTCGCTTTACGTTGTGAGTGCAAAATGAGTCTCTCAATGCTACATTTTCCATGTTAAGACTTACCAGAGGAATCCCCAACTGCCTGCCGCAACAACTTCGTTCAAAATATAGTCAACAGCATCATTCGAATTGAAAATTCGACAGCATTGTTCTCTGCTAAATCTCGCAAACTGATTGGTACTCTAGGAATCGCAGAGTTTGGGCCTAAATTGAGCCAGGTTTTTCACAAAAATGTTATGAGTCTCTGTTGACTGAAGCGCCATCATTGATTCAAAGAGCACAGGGACTCATCGTCATAAGTCAAGAACACAATCTCCGTTTGAAGAAAGGCCACTGTCTCCCTAATGTAAGACGGTAATTGTGTCTTTTGATGGTAGGCAACGAGGACATATTTTGCAATACAATAGCGAAAGTTGCTTTCATTTATACCTCAATTCAAAGTGATTAATGACTGCAGACAAGGGAAATTCTCTCAACCAGTAAATCAAAACAAACATTGCCGCAACAAAAGTTGCCACGAAACACGTAGGGCAAAGTTGCCTTGTGCAAGCGAAAGGTGGTTGTCAAGAGCAATTATATGCTCATAGCGAAAGAAGTAGGGCAGTTGTAAAGTTCTGCCTCACTGGTTTCGATTTTTTTATTCAGGAGCTGTGTGGTAATTGTTTTATTTAACCCCAAATTACCCGAGAATTATAATACCTTCTGCTCGACTTCTGAACCAAATAAAACAAATTCCATTGCGTAGAACTTCAGATTGACCCATCTTCTTTCGTTGTTAGCACAAAACTTCTCTTAGACACCGCCTTTTGCTTGCACAAGGTGAGAGTTTGCCCTACTAGTTTCCGGGCAACTTCGCAGCCGTGCATGTTTTGATTTAGCGACTGAGAGAATTTTCTTTGTCTCCAATCGCTAATCGCTTTGAGTTGATGTGCCAATCAAAAGCAGTTGATGCTATTGTATTGCAAGTTCTGCCCTGGTTATGGTAGGCATGTTCAAATCCGTTCTGAAATTTACGTGACTGAAATCGGCTTCTCTGTTCTGAAATAATGAGGGATCTCATCCAGCAAGTCCTTTCCAGCCTCGTCATCTCAGATGTTTTGTAACGTTCAAGGGAATAGCAATGGTAAGTAGATTTGTCTGCAAATAGAACGAGAACTATGATTTTCATGGGGTATTTTTAGATCTTTTTGCTCCTTGCAAATGCAAGTCTATAACCTTGCACGAACCCTTTAGAATTCAACCCTAGTTAGCCTTTTCTATTGCTTACAGTGCATCCTAACGTCATAATCTTGCCTCTAAATCGTGGCTAGCCTCATTGTCCTGCAATCATAAAAAATGACGCCAAGATTTGGCCAGTTATGGCCAGGGAGATAGAGTATATATCTCCCTGGTTATGGCTAATTCATTCGAAGCTTATCGAAGGGTAATAGCTGTAACATGCATGGAAAAATGGATATCAGGAAGCAAGCTTGCTTTTAGACTTACTTGAACCCATCCCGGATTTATCCTTTAAAGTGTTGACAGTGAATTTCATAGCAAATAATTGAGTAATTGTAGATACTTTTGTGTTGTTAACGGTAGAATTTCTTCACCATTGAGGAGTGTGGTTATTTATCTGTAATGTATTCCTTAACTTGGACATTATTTAACGTTGAAAGTACCGGCTGAGTCAAAAAGGACCCTGCGTTTGAAAATCAACTGCTTTCTGAGTACACAAGCAATGATATTTTGCAATGTTTGGTTGAATAGCTGTCATCTTCAATTATTTCTATAATTTTTCCAAGATGAAATCAGTCATTACGTTCAGATTGTGCAAGGAATTTTCTTAAAGAATTTCCTTCCAGAAACCTTAAAACTCGTGCTAAAATTAGTGGCAAGTTTCCGTAATCTGTTTACGCCATAGCGATGACTTCAGCACGCTTTTGCTTGTGCTATCCTCTTAGGGGAATGAAAAGCCTTCCCTGGTTTGTTTAACCTAGTCAGGGGGGTTCCATTCTTCCAAGAGGACCAAATACATAAGTTTCATCATCGGTAGGAAGGTGGAGAAAGGGAAATCATGCTAGCTGTTTTCTCTCAATTTTGCAGATTCTCAAAACGGGCTTCTGCCAAAATCTCTCATTTCAACGGGACGGAACGGTCGATTATCCGAGTAAATTACTGAACCCAACTGGACTTATCGTTAATGAAACAAGACAGTTGGCACTATAATTACTTTGATATTCTGGTAACAGCATTTTTCCAAACGCCGGGCCCTTTTTTATTGACTCGCTCGGTAAACTAGAATTTTTGAATACTTATCCTGTATGCATTGAGTAATATTTAAATAATAATTTGATATAGTCGATTTAACATTGCTAACACATGTAAATAATTCATATGGCTCTAGAGCATGTAAAACTTCTAGATGACTTCAACCTCTCTATCGCTTTATTAGAGGACAGGGAGGCTACTTGTAAAGTAGCAGAAGCCCCAGGGGGTAATGCCATTGGTATGTGACGGGGGGGTCAGAAAGTATAATTTTGAAAAACCCAAAAAATGTACTAAATTTAGGACATTTTAGAACCCAAAAATATACTCATAGCTTCATCGTACATGAAATCTGAAGGTTTTATAGCATTTTCGGCAACTGCCCTGCAATAATTTGGTGAAAAACGCTGC
Source organism: Aurelia sp. 4 Dawson et al 2005 (assembly GCA_964019985.1). NCBI lineage: Eukaryota > Metazoa > Cnidaria > Scyphozoa > Semaeostomeae > Ulmaridae > Aurelia > Aurelia sp. 4 Dawson et al 2005. Next base: position 7,208,923 of record OZ026506.1, read on the forward strand.
CTAGCACTCACCTTGTCACATTTTCTCATCAGCAACCCCAAAAATATACCGATTATGCACCAAATAGCGTACTCAAAGGTATACTAAACAGCGTTTGGCAAACCCAAATTGTTTCTTACCCCTCGTCATTTACAAATAGGGAGTCCCCCTGGAGCAGAAGCTAGACGAAAAAACATGGACAAAATTCGGCTCCTAGTAAAGAGCAGGTTTTTCAAGTAGAAATCTCCTTCACGTTTTGAGAGAGAGAAATGATACCGCCCAAATATGGAATTGTTACTGATCTATTAGTAATATAGTTTATCAGATCAGTTTATCAGAATCAGTCATACTATTGAAAGCGATTAATGTGTTCAAGATTATTTCTGGAAAAGTCAGAAATTGGAACAAAAGTTTATACACATTTCATTACTCTCGAGTACCGAATAATCGCCTCCCCCCCTTGTTAATTTTGGAAAAATTTTCCAATCCTCCCCCCGCTCTTATTCCAGCCCCCCTTTTATTGATTTTGGAAAAGCGAAATGATAGTAAACATAATTTCTGAATAAACGCAAGAAAAAGTCTCAAACGTGCATTCAACAGAACCAGAGTTCAAAAATAAATGTATCAGTAGGCCTAACATCACTGTTCATATGAATATATGAAAGATACGTGTTTACCTAAGAACACGACTATTTTCAATTTCTCCAGACACTTTCTTCAATTTCTCCGATTATTCCAACCCCCCTGATAATTGTTATATCGAACCATGTCCAACCCCCCCCCCCCCGATTATTCTCACCTCCCCGTTATTCGGTACTCGAGAGTACGTAAGCAAGTCCTAACCATAAATCTACTCCTAGTACGTTACGTTTAAATATCTGCGTTATCTAAATTTACGATTAATAAATAAATGCATAAATATCTAGCATGTTAAGACTGCACTAAGTCAAGTGAAGCTAAAAAATCAACTTGGCCGTCACATAAGTACTAAAAATTCTGCTCTGTCGTAAGATCTGCTAAAGCTGATTCCCAAAGTCTAAGTTACAGCCCTCCATATTCACAGTTTACAGAAGAAATGAAAATTGAATGATATTAAACACAATTAATGTAGAAGAAGAGTTGGAACTTTTTCTGGAACGCCGTGCCTCTGTATATATTCGTTTGAAGGGACCTTTGCAACCAGCATCCCTGTCACATGCTATGTCTTGTTGGTGGTCATTTTGATGGACCATGGAATTGACAACAAGGAGCTCACAACAACACGCTCTGAGCTAAAGTGCCTATAAAATGACGGTAAAGAAAATACCTTGCCACCAAGTTTCAAACTACGCCATGAATAATGCATTCTGTACCGGAGCCCCCTCTCCTAACGAGATAGTTGCTGTGTTTTTTGATCCAATTTAAACAGCCATTGGGCGTCTAACATAAACAAACAATCTATGACCACGGGCGTTCTGATTATTATGATACCCCGTGAGAGTCCAGGAAATCTCTCTCTTTTTGCTTCTAATCTACTGTTTTGGAAAACAATACTTTCCCCAGGTTTTCGAGATTTTAGATCCCGTGTCGTTGCGTCATGTAGATTTTAATCTTTTTGGAAGGCTAGCGCTTGGTTCCACTGATCTGTGCTTGGTTCACACAAGGAAATGAACAAGAAGTGTGATTGAAAAAGCTTCGAAATTATTTTGCCCTCGGTTTGACATTTGATAAGCAATAATTCGTTGTTTAAATTGGTGTAAAAAGGCGGGTGTAAAATTCAATGACCTCTTTCTATAAATTGAGTGACTTAAAAGAAACTTTAGCCATTTTTCTATGATTCTACCGTTGGACTTTTCAGAAATCTTGACTATTTGACGGAATTACAGCCTTTTTATATTTCAGCTCATTTAATGATTTGACGTCATCAAATTTCTAAATCACAAACCAGAAGAGTGAAAGAGTTTTGCTCAATACCATATTGTAGGCATCCACAATCTATGGATTTCTTGGAAATCATTTGATCTTTTGTCAACAGGTTTAGAAATTACGATTAGCTATTTTTCAGTTTTTTTCGAAAATTTTCCTGAATTCTTAAGAAAGAAGAAAAACACTGCAATTCTGAAAATATTGAAGATTTCAGAAGAGTCGAACGGCAGAATTACTGTAAAATAGTTCAGTTTCTTTGAAGTCGTTCAGTTCAAAGAAATAGGTCATAGAATTTTACACCCACACCCAGCTTTTTAAAGTTCAATCATGTTTGGAAACAAGGATTCCTCATTCCATTTTGGTCTATGATTTACTTGCTATTGAAATTAAGATTCTGTTTCTGAAACATACAATATGAAGTTCAATGTCACATAAAGCATGGACCAGAATGGATAGAATGTGGAATATCCTATACCCATACAAACCCCTTACAGGCGTTTCTCTAGGGTCTTAGAGAATGTGATGTTACCAAGCAGAATTTCTATTCTAATTTAGCCCTTGACTAATAGATGAGCATTTTAGTTTTGAAGATCGGCCTCGTACTTTTTATTTCACAGCCCGCCAAACACGTTAACTTCTTTTTTTTACTCACTCGGTATTAGTTCAACTCTTGCAATTTGGAACCTTACATTCCAAATTGAATTAACACAGCCTGAAATAGCAGCTTGCTCGCAAAGGATCCTGAGTGGCAATAGCGCTTTAAGACATTGTTCAATAATAGTATTTCCCGCTCCCGGTATGTCAACTCAAGGTGTCCAAGTGTAACAATGCTTGTCTATCAAATCCCTGAGAAAGGGGGTAGAATTCCCAGCAAATCTTGGACAGGGAAGCCAAGAACAAAGGGTAATGTATTCTGCTTTTAAAACCCCAAAAAGTTTTGTTCGTACCTCAGAAAAGGAGTGGGATTGATAGGTAATAACATTATTTATGTCTTGTTCTGTTCACCAAGGTATTTTTCGCCCTACTTAATTCCTTAATAAGCTGCATCGTATATACTTCAAAGAGAAGTCCTTGAAAAGGGGAGCATTATGCTCCAAATTTGTCTGAGAAAAGCCCTTAAAGAGGGTTGATTTTTTTAGAAAGATCAGAGATAAGGTGAAGGTGAAGTTGCGTTTTTCAGCGCCAAGCGCTGGGATCGCAGAAATAGAGCAGACCTAATCAAGTCCGCGACCCCTTGCCATGACGCTCAAGTGGTGGGGCTCTACCGGGACTCGCACCCACTCCGCCTGACTATTCTGGCTGCAATGTCAGTGGATTAGACCACGGCGCCACAACACCTTCAAATAAGGGTCAACGTGGAAAGTTGCTAGACAAGCATGGTTACACTTAGGCCCATAAAGTTGACCCACCGGGGTCCTGCTTCGTTTTAAGTCTAAAAAGCATTACCAAATAGTCATTGAAGTCTTCAACATTTGCACAAATCCAAAATATACAAAGTCGCTTTTGAAATTTTGTAGACCAACAGCAGTAACCTCGTTGCGATGACGAGAATCACAGCCAACATAGCAAGACATGGAAATGACAACTGCATTCCAAGGACGATGACTTGTAGCGATGAAAGTATTGCAGGCAATGGTCCCTCTATCGCGATGCCCTGAACATAGATATAGGCGTAAAGAGAATTCAGTAGGCCGTTTGCAAAGAGAAAGAAGAAACAGACACAGTTGAGCATGTTTAATAGTGTATTATGAAAGGGCTTGATTATCATATTGAGGTTGGCGAAGAGAAAGATAGCGCAAAGCAAAGAGAGGGACTTCGTCACTGGATTGACTAAAATGTGTGTAATGTCAGGAGAAGTAGCCTTTGAAAGATAAGCATCGGCTCCCACGGCAGCTTTGACGATTTGTTCTCCATACGGCGGAATGGTCCTCGTAGAATATGCAGTAATCTTTCTCTTAACAGGTCAGGGTCCGGCATTGATTTATTTTGAAGCAGTGGTGCCATTGCATCGAAGTTGTGATAAACATGGTCGTGATCTTCCTCCGTGGATATCTGTCCTTGGTTTACGTTTTGATACGCATTTGGGCCACTCTCCTCCGCAGGAGAAGAAAGAACCTCTGCGAAAGGATTCTCTCTCGAACCTCGTAGCTTTACAAGTGAATAGATAGCGAAGGGTAGAGGAAGGAACATTGCAGCATAAAATCTCCATACAGCTAGTGAACCATCTTTCAATGATTTTGATGCAGCGTATAGCGAGTAAATAAATGGTATCAGCCAGCAAATGACGAACAATAGCAAAGCATACTGCCATGACTGAAAGCAAGAAACATTGCCATCAACAAAAAGGATCTGTTTGTCATCAGCCAGCGAAACACAGGTCAGAAGTTGGAGACTGTGAGATGTTAAAGTTGAATACCCGAGCAGTATGACTTGCAAACTTCCAGCGAGAACTGAAGACCTGAAGTTATGTACTGCGTCTAAAATCGACGTTGTCCGTGTTGCGTTCGATAGTATGTGTCCTAGCGCATACATTATTGCTGCTGCACAGAGCATGAGCAATGGGAATGATGCTTTTAAAAGGATCTTAATCACTGTGTTGAAGTTCGTCACAGGGTAGCCAAAGTTGAATCCGATGAAAGCACTCGGCTCAAAATTGAAGAAACTACGTAGGAATGACTTTGCAACGTCAATAGCTTTATACTGAGATTCTGAGTCATACACCAAGAGCAGAGTGTTCATTTGGTAGTAAAAGAAAAGGATCTTGATAATGCCTGCCATATTAGGGTTCCGACCAGGTTGTTTCGCAGTGTCAGTCACACTCAGTGTTGCTTCCTCTCGCCCTATCTGGGTGTCTGTGCAATGTTGTGTTTCCTGGGGTGTAATCAAAGTGTCACTGCAGTTTGTTGCATCACTTTCATCCTGGCTGTTTTCTCCGACATCATCGTGGTCCCGCCATGGTTTATTGTCAGGTTTAGCTTTTTCAGCGCATCCACTGCTTTTCTGTTTGGATTTCGTCAATCGAGTTGTCAGATTTCGTATTGCACTACCAGCAACCAAGCGAAGAGCCAAGTCAAATATTTCCTGCATGTAAGCAATTAGCAGAAACAACACAAATGCGGCTGCTGTGAGATAGAACCAAAACGTTAGAGTACTGTCGTGTTTCCTCTCGACACAATGGTTTCCAAAAAAGCTAGGGTAACGACCAGCAACACACTCCCCACAAAGCACACCAGTTCGATGCTTATGGCAAGCGGCGATGTTCTTACATTCTGTTGGGTTTTGGCAACAATAACCAGGCGGGCAAGCAATCATATGAACCTTACTTTCAGACACATATCCCCAAAAATTTTTCTTGGGCATGATTGTAGTGTCACACCGGGCGCCAAATGGACACGTTTGACACTTTGCATAATGTATCTCTTGGCTTGTGGAGGTGAAATTCACAACAGTTGCATAGGAGAATGCTTCAGTGTATGTCTTATCTGGGCATGCTTTGCACTCGACTGCCACCGTCTCTCTATCACCTGATTGAGAAAGGACCTTATATTTTCTGTCACCTGTTCGAACTTTGGCGTTATTCTTCGTATTACCCGTTTGGAAATTGTCCTCAATCTTTGTGTCATCCGTTAGAAAACTGTCCTTATTCTCTGTGGCACCCTTTTGGAAGTCATAACGAATGTTTGAACCAAGGGGGCACTCGAAATAGGTTTTGTGCCGAACATGTTGCATGCCTTCCATTGCATCGGCAAAGAATATTGTCGTTGATTTCCAGACCGCACCAGTAGATCGAAACTTTGTGCCTCCAATCGATAGCTTTACACTTTTCGAGTACCAAATTGAGCCTGGTGTCAATTTACAATCACGTGCAGAACTTTCAAATAACGAATCCTTCAAACGTATGTGAAGGCAGTTGATTGCACACACTGCATCTCCAAAGCAGGATGCCCTGTTATTTCGAAATGTAACGTTAGTGAAAATGGTGGTTGATTTTCTGGAATGACCATACACCAGTACTGCTCCCCCATTTCCAGTCAAGTCAACGCCTCCGCAGATTGTGTGCTCAACTGCGCGGTTCCCTTCAAATCTACTATGCTTTATCCATCGTTTTTTTGTTGTGTACAGTGCAATAGCGCCTCCAAGGCGTCCTGTATTTTTCAAAAATTCCGATGTTTCAATAAGTACTCTCGTATCACCGAAAGCATGCAATATGGATGGGATTGGGTATCTCGTATCTATCGTGCGATTTTGAAACGAGCTTCCCTTTATTGAAACATCTACTTTCAATGCATAATGTTTTCCTTTTATCTTTGGATCTCCGTGGATTGAAATTAGAGTGTGTTTATGGATGGTCTCTATGTTAGAAATAAAGTTACTGTCCAAGATTTCAAATTTTACGTAACTGCGGACGACAGATTGATTCCTGCTAAGATGGCCGCCACTGAAAACAAAAGCAACGTCGTAAAAATAGGACTGCTCAACTCTCAATTTCTGTTTTATGTGTTATGTAAGAATCTTTCTACTTTGAAGACTCCATCATTTGACGACCCATAGATACTACAGTCTTTCATCTCTAACAGAAACGTTGGAATCTTCTCTTGAATCTGGATATGAGAGTAGCCCATTCCACCTTTAGTACCTCCAAAATCCAACTTGCAGTTTTGTACAAAAAATCTCATCGAGGCTACATCGAAATGAGACTGTCTCATGTTCAGTAAATGGACCTTTTGGAAACTGAGATTTTGTATTGTTATTTGATATGCTGTTTTGCACACAATCTTGCCTTTAAATGATAAAAACTCGTTTCGCTTTCTGTCGTTTGTTGTGATGGTCGGCACTCCCCAAACTGAAGTGATAGTGATATTACAGAATTTCGCTTTTGATACTTGTATCCTTTTTTGTATCACCATGCTTCCAGATCTTCCATCAATCTTTATGATGTCATTTGTTCTTGCCTGCTCCTCCACAGCGTGATTAATGGTCTTGCAAGGGTTTTGTAAGTCTCCGCATTTGGGTAAATCTTTCCCGTCGGGAGACACGAAGATTTCTTTGGATTGCGAATCTGTGGTGAAAAATATGAGTCGAACAAGACAAAATCAGCATGCTGTAAAAGCTCTATTAATCCCCCGGGGGGGCTTATTCAATTTCGGACACTCCAGAGGGGGCTTAATAGAAAGGGGGGCTTATTTACAAAATCAAATGACTTCGATACGAATGATGGTTTTTCAGTGTCTTTACTTCATATTTTGCGATATCAACATACAATTGTACGAGTCAAATGCCTAAATTCGGCACAGCATTTATCCCATACCACATCAAAATAAAGATACAAGCTTATTTAGCAAAGTAATGGAAAATCTTTGGTAATGTCTGGAATTTTATGTAAATGGGGAGCTTAATAGAGGGGGGAGCTTATTTGAAATTTTGGCTCAGAGGGGAGGGGCTTATTAGAGAAGGGGGCTAAATAGAAAAGGGGGCTAAATAGAGCTTTTATTGTAATCTTGTTTTGCATAATAAACAGGTTTGAGACTATGAGGAAGTCTGTCTCAACTCAGATGTCACGTGAAATTCCGCGAATAAAAGCAATTCAATTATTTTACATGATTTATTTTACATTATCGCAGATCTCGCTTCTCATTTAATATGGGATAGACGTTAGAGTTTTCGCATATTCAGTGTTCATCCTGAAAAACAGAGCATGGGTTTCAAGTCTTCAAAAACCTGGGTTTGGAATTCTATGACCTATTTCTTCGTACTGAACAACTTCAAAGACGCTTGAACTATTTTACAGAAAATCTGCCGTTAGACTTTTCTGAAATCTTCAATAGTTTCAGAATGATAGTGTTCTTCTTCTTTTTTAAGAATTCAAGAAAATTTTCGAAAAAAAACTTAAAACTATCGTAATTTCTAGACCTGTTGACAAAAGATCAAATTACTTTCAAGAAAACCATAGTTTATGGATGCCTACAATATGGTATCAAGCAAAACTCTTTCAATCTTCTGGTTTGTGATTTAGAAATTTGATGACGTCACATCATAAAATGAGTTGAAGTATAAAATAGTCTGTAATTTCGACAAATATTCAAGATTTCTGAAAAGTCCAACCGTAGAATCATAGAAAAGTGGCTAAAGTTACTTGTAGTTTATAGAAACGGGTCATTGAATTTTACACCCGCCTTTTTACACCTTACGCCTTATTCAAAAATTTTGAACATATGCTGAAAAACAGTGATTGTATTTCGTCACCGGTGCTGTCGCTGTGGAGGAATACGGAAGAAAGCATTTCTTAGTTCAAGCAAACCAGCTGTGTGGTTATGCCAAGCCAGTCACGAATTTTTACGGGTCTTTTGGGTGCGTCTTCAGGTATTCCACGGGTATTCCATCTCAAAAAGGAAACATTTTCTGTCCCGTCCGTCTTTGGTTTCCTCAAAGCCATAATTTTGTACAACGATGCAACGTGACGCTGCCACGGTTTTAGGAACAAGGAAGTAAAGTCTTCGCCAAGAGTTTATTTTTGCAAAGATGACGCTGCGTCGGTCTCTCGCAGCAACACAGTACTGGCCTACAATCTTGGTCAAAATGCTTAGGACAAGTCGCAAAATAGCACTACTTAAGTCTTTGATTACGTGCCCCCCGCTCCCCCCGTTTCAATGTTGCTTGAATCAAACGCCATTCGACCGTCTAAACATTGAATTAGGGGGAAGGGGGACTAGAAGGTCCTAAACATGAGTTTGTGCGTCGATATTTTAGAAAACATCATGAAAACACCGAAATTTGCCTGTGTCCCAGCTTATTTTGACCAGGATTGTAGCCTTACTTACGTCCTACAATTCAAAAACCTTCTGTATTCAATGTCTTGGCTAAATGTGGTCAGGATACTGACCTTTTGAAACCCATAAATTCAAAGCCAATCCTTTTTTCAACCTTTAGGCTGGGCGTTTGAACGCAATGATAGGAGTTTCTTTGAAGAGGTGAAAGCAGTCCATACACCTTTAGGATTAAAGCCTGGGATTGAGATAGCATGAGCCTGAGCTGATCGCACTACTGTTCTGAAATTGGAGCCCTAGAATCATGAAAATTGATGACGTTCATTTATTAGGTTGAGCTCAAAAGATCAAGAGGAAGCTTATTTGGTTCTCGTAGTAAAGCTGAAATCTATGACGTTAACGTACCCTTCCAGATGATCGCCAGGATAAAAACAAATGTTTCCAATCGTTTTTTGCTAGCCATATTTCCAACGATCTCTCGCTCTCTCTTTCTCTCTTCTGGTGGTTCACTACTAGGTCCTCCGTTTTGTTAACAGTCATACGGGACTTTCCCTGACAAGTCAATTATGCATGGGTCAGCCAAATTCAAAGTGGAAGTGTATTAGGAAAGCATGATCGGATAACAAAAACAAAGGAACTTTCTCAAGCAATTATTTAGAGAAACTAGGCATAGAGCTCAGATCAAAAGATGGGTGTAAAATTCTATTGCATTTTTCTTTGAATTAAAGTGCTGGAAAGGAACTTCAGGTAATTCGCAATAAATTTGTCGTGGCAATTTCTTGATGCCTTGACTACTTTAAAAATGGTGGCATTTATTAATTTTGAGGCTGTGACGTCATCGAATTTCTAAATCCTTAACAAGAAGAGCAACAGATTTCTGCTTGCAACCATGTTGTAGACCTTCATAAACTATGGTTATCTTGAAGATTGTATCAATTTCTCTCGATTGATTTAAGATTTACGATGATTTTAATTTCTTCAAAATTTTCGATGAATTTTTGCAATTTTGAAAATAATCAATATATAAAAAAATTGCCACGGTAGATTTACAGCAAAGTACCCAAAGTTTCTTTCAAGCACATGAATTCAAAGAAAAATGTGATACAATTTTACACCCACCTTTTTAAAGATTTGAAAGATCTGAGAAACTGTTTCTGTCCGCAACAGTTTCTGACAATTAGATGGAAGCTGTTTTCTGCATAAAACATTGTCTCTTGAAGAATCCATAAAACAACCCGCTAGCTTGACGTCTGCTGCCTGCAGAACTGCAAGAATTACGCAGTAAGTCTATAGCCAAGAAAATTGCACCAAGACAAGAATTTCAAAGGAAAAGAAAACTCCCTAAAGAACCCTCCGGAAGAGTTTCAGAGTGAGGAGTCTTTGATCCATTTGCCACAGGGAAGCCAGTATTCTTCATTCTTTTTATTGCTTTCATTTGGGCGCTGCGTAGCTCCGCCGCTGTGCCAAAGAAGCTATGCAGCGTCCAATTTATAAAAGCAATAAACAGAAAGGAGAACATAGGTGTCCCTGAACTTCAATACTTAGATAATCGGAATCGAATCCGTAGCCATCCCAAATCTTGAGATAGAGTTCTTTTTCATTCACCAGTTGCTTAGCAACTTTTTGGCAACTTCTTGTTTTTGGGAAACTCGCAGATGACAGCATCTGCAATATTGAGAAGCATACCATTGAGAAGCATACTGTCATTTTTAGGGGAAGAATTTTTGGAGGGGTACCAAATTGTTTGGTCTTGTTTTATTGGGGTATCAAATATTTTGGAAAAAATTATAAAATATCTGATGGGCTGTGAAATTTTGGAATATATTTTAGACTGAAGTAAAAATTATGTTTTCTTTCACAACAAAAGTTTTATCTGTTTCTGCTATGTTCACTAGGTAAGAAAGAAGTTATTTGAAATAATGATGATGATTCTATGTTTTGATGATTCTTCCAATTGTTCCAATTTGATTCATTTTATGTCTAGACTGTGTTTCTTAGTGTGTAAGTTTTTGTAACATATCCAAGCTAAATAGCTCAATAGTGGGGTATAAAATTTTTTGTTATGTTGAAATGGGGTGTCGAATTTCATTGAACTTTGTGAATGGGGTAAGATAATTTTGCTATTTGTGTAAAAATTTCTTCCACCCCTGTACCCAGCATTTAAAATGACAGTTCCCTTATTATACCATTACTACTCGTTGACAACGGCACAAAAATGTTACTGATAGGCCAAGGGCACCTTCCTTTTATTCATATTTGGTGACATAGGACACAAAGTAATTGATGTCCTTTGTTCTGGTCATTCATACAAGGGAGGCGCCCTTGGGCTCTTATGGAAAAGCCTTCAAGCCCTTCATTCACTCGAAAATTGGAACATTCTTTGATTTCATAACCTGAAAACGGAACCCTAATCGGCACGATATGAAAACTGCACCGTGAAGAATGAACCCTAATCGGCACGATATGAAAACTGCATCGTGAGAACACTCGGAAAGTGAAAATGGAGCGGAAATTTTCGACACTTTCGGAACGAGGCTTATCACGTAGATGCATTTTTGTGGCACCAAATTCTATCACGTAGATGCGTTTTTGTGGCACCAAATTCTAGTCTCGCTGTCGAGGAGATAGCAGGGACTCCTTGGAATGGGTTTTTTTGCTGTTTTGCCGCTATCACAGGCAGTGGGAAACACTGATAAAAATAACAAGAACCTCTCCTTTTACTTTGAGTGTTTGCCAGATTCGCCTACTTTGTCTAGTACTGCATTCACACTGACACAGCCAAGCCAGCTTTATCTAAACCAGTTTAAATTTCAACCAATCAAATGACTGGATTTTTTAGATTGACCAATCAGAGGGCCTTATTTGAAAACCTGGTTTATTTTAAGCTGGTGAATTGGGCATAGATAAGTCCAAGAATGACAATTTTTGAGATCCAAACAGTTCACAAACATCGTTGTTGTTTGGCTAATGTAGACAAGGTTAGCGAATTTGTTTGGCAAACACTAAAGTAAAGAAGGAGGTACTTCTGATTCACATATCGAAGAAGAATTAGAATTGTAAAACAAGTCCTTTTCATGTCATGGCAAGTTTTCCTTTTATATTGATGATGTGATGGTAAGCGTATTTTATAAGATCTCAGACCGCCAAAGAATTAAGAAACTACAGTACATGGTTTTTTATATAAGAAACTGGTTTATAAGAAACTAGTACTAAGATGGTCAAAATTTTAAGAAACTCTAGTACTATGGCCGAGAAGTACTAAGAAACTTTTCAATGTTAAAAGCATGGATATTATAGCAAACAGATCGTTGAACCTTTATTCTTGAGCAATATTATCGAACCATTTCTGTTTTCAACATAACAGAACACTGTTTATCCCTTTATGATATTTTAAATGTCAAGAAACATATCTACCGCAATGATAGCGACCACATTGATAATTCTGCATTCAAAAAATAAGAAACTAATTAAAAAGATTTTAGTACTAAAATGGACAAAATTTCATGTGAAATTAAGAAACTTTCAGTGCTATGGCCTGATCCAAGTTTCTTATATAAAAAAACGTGTATTGCAAAAATCCAAAATATCAATGAAGAGAACTGTTCATTTTGATTGCAAGAGTATTCATCGTATTTTTACTTCATTTCCACGTTTTGCCTGCATCATGTTACTTCGAGAAGGTCCTTGAGTATAAATGTCTACTCGAGTTGACCCTACAATACATCCACGCAACTGGTCGATTCAATTAATATCACAGTAGAGTTTGTAAACCTTCACTTAACCACCAACCGTCACTTAGTCCATTTTCGTAAAGTCTTTTTCGTAAAGTCTCGTTCCTGTTTTCTTTTGTATGCCTGTTTCACACTTGATGTTAGGCTTACGTAGTTTAAACGATTATCGATCTTGACTACAAAAAGTATCTGCAAAATCAACGTCTAATTCGTCCTCTAACATCACCTATGTTGGCCTGACGTCCAGTGTGAAACCGGCTCAAGTAATTATTAGTAAAAAGTTTTCATGTTTAGTACTTGTATTTAAGAGTTTATTTAGTTGTAGTTGTATGAGTTGTATTTCTTAGATTTATGTTAAATGCCAGGGGGTAGTCATGATATATTGCTCCTCCTGGTACCGTATTCGTAGTGTCGTACAGTAGTTCGTAAGTAGTGTCGTCGGTAATCTCATTATTGTAAACTTTTATATTGAATATATAGAAAAAAAAAATGTCTAAACTTTTTGGAAAGGCTTGTAAGATTTTGTCTTGAAAATGTTCACTCACGAGGGCACTAGAAGTGAACATGAAGACTGTTATGGAACCTTTAAGAAACTCCGAGTAAACGTTTTTTATAAGAAACTTGGACCAGGCCATAGTACCAAAAGTTTCTCAATTTAACATGAAATTTTGTCCATTTTAGTACCAAAAGTTTCTTAATTGGTATCTGGTACCCAGGGTACTTAATTGGTTTCTTATTTTTTGAATGCATGAATTGTCAAGGTGGTCGCTAACACTGCTGCAGACTTGTTTCTTGACATTTAAAACATCATATAGGAATAAACAGTGTTCTGTCATGATGAAAACAAGTGGTCAAAATCCATGCTTTCAACTTTGAAAAGTTTCTTAATACTTCTCAGACATAGTACTAGAGTTTCTTAAAATTTCGGCCATCTTAGTACTAGTTTCTTGTAAACCAAAACGTGTATTCATAATCTGCTGGTTTTAAGAAACTTTCAGTTCTGCCTCAAATCCTTAGCTTTTCTTGTGAAGAACTGTTCACCTATTTATGTTGTTGTTGTCGTCATCGTTGCTGTTGTTGTTTTGTAAGCAATTCATTTTCCGACGAACCCCTTTCCTGGATATCTTTTCATAGTAGAGGCCCCTTGTTTACCTTCTTCCTGCCAGCAAAAGTAAATTTGTAATCAAAATGTTTTTATAGGTGAGTGGGCACAAGTGATCCATTGATTTGAAACCAATTGAGATCTGAAACCGAACAGGACTTTTTTACAATAAAGCGTGTAAGTTTCATCATTCCTTGCAGGGACCGGTAGACGGTAAAAACCAGACCAGAAGCAGTAATATCGAAACGTTGGAAAAGCTTCAAACAATCTTATTTTGAGCGTGTTGTACGATGTAGATTTAAATAAAACATTCAAGAATAAAATTAATCGTACCTTGAGCAGAGTTGTTCTGAAACACGACGCTTCGAGCTGAGCCCGTTATCAAGAGGGGCTCAGCTGAACTTGATAACGGGCTCAGCTCGAAACGTCGTGTTTCAGAACAACTCTGCTCAAGGTACGATTAATTTTATTCTTGAATGTTTTATTTGTTGGAAAAGCTTGTTTTGAAACTCATAAGAAACTCTATAAGTACTCAAAATCTGATGATTCTAAGAAAGTCTCGGTGATGGCTCAAACAGAACATTTTCACAATGACGTCAGCTCTTCTGAAATACTTCCAAGAACATCGCTTGCCTCTTGGATCTAAATCTCGAAGTCTTGTACCCTGGGTACCAGACTAAGCTTGCAAGCTTGCATTGCTCTCGGCAACGCATGTAATAGCTTTGTGTGTGTATTTGCAACATAATACACGTTTTTTTTCTTATAAGAAACTGGTTTATAAGAAACTAGTACTAAGATGGCCAAAATTTTAAGAAACTCTAGTGCTATGTCTGAGAAGTACTAAGAAACTTTCCAAGTTAAAAGCATAAATATCACAGCAAATAGATCGTTGAACCCTTATTCTTGAGCAATATTAAAACCATTTGTGTTTTCAACATAACAGAACACTGTTTATTCCTTTATGATGTTTTAAATGTCAAGAAACATATCTGCCGCAGTGTTAGCGACCACATTGCTAATTCTGCATTCAAAAAATAAGAAACCAATTAAGAAACTTTTAGTGCTAAAATGGACAAAATTTCATGCGAAATTAAGAAACTTTTAGTACTATGGCCTGATCCTAGTTTCTTATAAAAAAAAACGTGTAGATATGGTGTAGATATAGAATTAGCTTTCTTGCTGTACAGGGAATCGCATCACTTGCTTCGAACTGGATTTAATCGTGAAATAAGCCCGGGGGTTACTTGAGTTATGGGATGACGGGGACGTACCGCCCCTACATTTTAGGAGAAGACCCATATTTAGAACTTTTCGATCACTTTTCATACCCATTTCAAAGGATTTTAAGGGGGAAAGCCTATTCAAATTCCCAAAGGTTACCACAAACCAATTTTCACAACTAAGACCAAGAAAATCCAACGATAAAAATTAATATCTCGAATGGTTGTTGTTAAGATTCAAAAAGTTACCCAACTCTAGCAGAACAGTTACATTTTGAGATCCATGTTTAGGGATTTTTGATTCAAAATCCATCACCACCCTCGTGGGGAGTACTTAGTATATTTTTCCGACAGGCATGATCTCTATGCATGTGCCGTTTTTCAGGATATCGTTTCCGCTTCTTTTTCTAGGATGGGGTATCAAAAGAAGGCAATTTTTCTGGAGCCGATTTTCAAAACATGTCAAAAGGGGGAATTTTGTTAGATCGAGTTATCATTTAGTCCAGTTTTTGTGTTTTGGATTTTTTTCACCGATTTTTGCTAGAATCGGGTATCATGTGAAGGTAAAATTCTGGAGCAGGAGAGAAAAATTTTTTCATGAGCACATCCCCGTAAACATTTAGTTCAAGTACTCCGCAGGGGGCGGGGCGGCACTTACCTTATGCTCTACATATGGAAGTCACCATCCTTGGTTTTTCCATGTTGATCCGAGAACTCCTTGGTCTGGATTTTACCATAGGTCTAGTGATTGGCCGCCATTGTTTTTTGCCAATGTTTTGACGCGGCTTCGTGCACGTGATTTCGAGATGAATGAATAATGAACCGTACCTCGAAGGTGTAACACAGGAGCGAAAGAATTGCGTAGAAGCTTGAGGCTGTTAAACTCATCCGGACGAGCCAGACATAACACAGGACTAGTCGAGCATCTTTCAACGCCTATTGAAGAGGAAACACAAGGCCCGATCGCTTCGCAGCTTCAGTTTATCTAATCCTTCCACTCGGGAGTCCGTCAGGCATTTGGGCCTACCTATCTACGTTTATTAATAGAGTCGATTACGGCGTCAGTAGCCTAACAAAACATTGTACGAGCCTCTGTCGTGATAAGAACACGTGTTGGTTAGTCGGAGCATGAAAAGATGTCGTTCTATGCTTTTGCGTTCATTTTGTATGTGTCTGGAACTTTTAGAGGTGAGTTTTGTTTTTGACTCATGCAATTATTTCTTATATTCAATTTGGGAATTTGAACCACACTACAAATTGGTGATAGATCTGAACACCACTTATTTACGTGACATGGCAACAAAAACCACATAGAAGAGGGAGACTTCACCTCTACCGAGTTTTATAAGTTCGAAGAATTCCATAAGTTAATATGTATGGGCAGTTTTTATTGGTACAGCATCTACCCTATTTAGCTAGCGAACTTAGAGATGTGATCAATTTTGCCCCCATTTTTTACGTGCGTGGCACAGTATGCATTATAATGTTTTGCCATATCAAATTAAAAGTTTAAAATATTGTAAAATATATACAGGACGAATGATGTTTTCCTGTGTCAGGTAATGTTCCTATTTGCTAGGAATCTTCAAAACTTCCTTTCCCATCTGAATGAAAGCATGAACGCGTGGGGAGGCTTGCCAAGTTTCTACATCACAAAGTCTTAATATTGTAGTTTCTACCCATATCGGATTCAGGTCATTTTCATTAGGTGTATAGCCCTCGAATAAGATTCGAATAACAAGCTTCCAAGGGAAAAATACAGAGCTTTAAATTCCTCTACCACTAAACACCAACACAGCGGCTCCAAATATTCAAGATCCATTTTTACAAGTAAAATTTGCGGTTTTATTGGACAGGCCTAAAGCTCATTGCTTGGACCAGTAAAGAGCGTACTACAAAGTACCAGTAGTGCAATGCATGCACATTGCTGGCATTACTCCAATTCATTTAGGGAAATCCCTCATCCCTGTACTTTCCAGTCAAGTAACTCAGCGCCAACTTTTAACCGAACAAAAGTACCAGCCGTCTTTCAGATTATAATCCAGTAAATATTTCGAATTCTCTCCAAGTCTCCATTCACTGTCTAACCAGCAGGGGGTACGGCGTTGCCTGCGATTTGAAGGGATTTGTTTATTAATGTCTAGCTTTCAGACACGATTTCTTGCCCTAACAAATTTCAGCAATAAATTAGACTCCAATGTTTTTGGGATGACTTTTTGCATTGCCAGACGTTGTTTGGTGGGGCTGCTCAGCTATCCCGCCCAACGAGAGAGGGCAAAGTACAACTGCCGTGAAGCTATCATTTCATGGAGCTTAACAGTTAGAAGAAGCTGTTTCATTGTTTACATTTCGTAAAGGAACCACTTCATGCACGGTTAAAATTTCCATTCATACTCGGTATGAATCATTTCCCACGCGTTGTTTATTCGTGGTTAAAAACGGCCTAAGTCACCGGCACTTGATCTGAATGAAGCAAGGTCAACACGAGAAATTGAGGTATGGTATGGTACCTGTTGAGTGACGAAGCACGAAATTTTCGATTTTTGCCGCGACTACTCGTGAAAATTTTTGAAATTTTAATTATTCAAGAGGCAAATGCTAGGATGGGGACAGGAGGGGAGTTAGTTATAAAATTTTCTCCACTTCATAATCCATTTTAGCCTGATGAAATCCCTGGAAATTCCCTCAATCCTTAAAATCCTCAAAACTCTCGAATCATCTTTGTATAAGGGATTTACCCTTGATGAAAATTAATTGGATTCTGGTTTTCATTTCATTGAATCAAATGTTCATTATTATGCTTTGATCTAGTGGAGCCTCCAGAATTTCTAAAAATGTTATCAAGATTCATGTGACATGTCACAATATTCAGCAATTGCAGACACCTTGAAAACAGCCAGGTAAATAATGCTTATCAACCCAAACAATTGTCCCCTTCCCCTCACTAAGCAAAGTGCCCACCACTGAGTGTGGGCCTCTTTTAGGGACCAGGTCTCAGGGGCAATCCCTTGTTCCTTGGCTGACAGGGATGAAGGCCAGAAAAGGAAGAGAAGAGACTAGAGGACCATTGCCCACTCAGCTATTATATCAAAAATGGTCCTGGTAAAACTTTGAATCAAATTATAAATATCTATTGACTTTATTACTTATAATTTTGGTGCCCTCTTACCCATTGCAATGTTCATGATCAACTTAAAGCTTTGAACTGTTCCTTAAGGAAACATGTGGTTTTTATCCAATCATGGTTTGATTTGGTCTTATCATGGAGGGATCATTAGTCCTGCTTACTGGTACCCTTTAATACTGGTCCTTAATAAGATAACATTTTTCCAGATTATTTGCATGATTGCTTGCAGACTGCCATGCATTGTGCATATTTGTGAAATTGTCAAGCATGATAGAATAATAAACAGCATTGTTGTCACTTGGTTTGACAAAATGCACTTCTTCCTCATTTTTGAAGAATAATTTACCCTACAGTTTGCTGCATGTTTGCTTTGAGAATCTTCCATAACAGATCCCAAAACTGAGCTGAAGATTTTTTCAAACAGAAGAATTTGAAAAATGAGTTATAATTTCTGTTGAAAGTGTAGAAGTTAATGAGAAAAGTATGCAAGGAAGGCAAGGAATCAATGCTTTCATTTTAATCCGTATAAAAGCAAGCTGAATTCTGTAAAGATAAAGCATGAAACCTTGCAATAGAATCAATAGCTTGTTTTGAAATTTGGTGAATTTTACACCCATTACAAACATGAGAATGTTAAAGATTTTAAAGTTTGTAGAAGATTTATTATGAATTTAGAATGTTTTCTGTCTTGGAAATCCTTGCTTGCCTTGGGCAACATGAACATTGTTTCCTGCTTGAGAATTCTTGTTTGGGCAAGTTTACAGTCTTTTTTATGTCTTGCAATGGGTTTTGTATATAGCTCAAATTTACAGTTTTTAGGAAATGGTAATTTGGAAACATGATTTATTTTCCTTCCCCTTTCTGAGGATATTGTGTAGAAGGAATTCCTGATTTTTTTGTTTTTTTCTTGGAATATTGATTAAAATGACCAGAAAATCCTGTCAAATTATCATTTACAAGGGCCTAATGATCAAATGATTTTCCTTCCTTGGGACATCATGACATCATGAAACTAATGATGAATGCCACAGAGGGGGACATTTTGCTAAATTTAGGGTTTATCTTCTTATATATACCCACAGACAGGATGTTGCAAGAAAATTGGCTTTTATGATTTGGGTAATTAGGTCAAAGACATACTTAAGTCATTATGAGGAATTTATTTTGTTCTTAGGGAAAGGGAACTTATTTGAATTTGGAAGTGGTGTAACATTGTGATTTAGTTTAGAGGCAGATGATTTTTACAATGAAGGGTAGTTAAGAGTTAGGAACATTCCCCAAGGGCACCCCTTAGCTCCAGCCTTACCCTTTATGGTAAACTGTTTGGCATGGCAGATGGGAATCAGTCATATAATTTAAAAGTTCGTAGCATCAAATTGGTAGGGCTTGATATAGAAGGGATAGCTCATCCGTGCGCCTCCCCCCTCCCTCCCCCTTCTCGCAGACATTGCCATTGAAATCGGTTCAGGTGACTTGTCTGGATTTCAAATTCCAGTGAATAAAGAGACCGCAGATAGAGATGAAAAATCTGCTCCATGGGATTTCTGATGACATAATACGTTACTAATACCAGATAATCAAAAAAAATTTTCTTTCAAAGCCCAGCCATTCAGAAGAGATCACGTGGAGAAAGTGCGGGAAAATTTGCAGAGCTTGCTGTTTGTATTCATACTACGCCTTCAGTTATTAATAATCTTCAAATAGGGGATTGTGCGATTTGCTTTCAGATTGTTTCGCACCGCGCTAAAAAGAATTTGCGTTTATTTGGGAGTTGCCATGGATGGAAAAATAGCGATGGAAATAGGCCCCGTCCACACGTATACGTTTACGTTTTGTAAACGCATAGAATGTTTCCCGTCCACACTGATCCACTGAGCGTTTTAGCCTGTCCACACGTAAACGCCAAAACAATGGGAAATGAATGATGAGCATGAAATCTATGACGTCATCGTTTACAAAAGTATGCGTTTACGACCGTCCACATGAAAACGCAAAAACAGTGTTTAAAAAAAACTGCATATGATTGGTGAATATGAAGTCTGTGACGTCACCGTTTACGAAAGTGCGTTTTCGAATGTATGCGTTTAGGATAACTTGAAACGCCGTTTACGTGTGGACAGAAGGTGTAAACGTATAAGAATGTATGCGTTTACAGACGTAAACGTATACGTGTGGACGGGACCATAGTATGTACTTTCATAGCCACCCTGGGCACCGTGGGGCTGTTACTTCAGGAGTAATCTGCTTTGCACATGTAAGATTCCAGACACGGGTCAAGAGGTGAGCCCGAGAGTTACTTGACCGGGAGGTGAAATTATGACAGCAAGGTCCAAAAATAGAAAAAATGGGCTTCTTGTGAGTATGACCCGTGAACGAACAGAAGAAGAGAAGTTGTAAAACCTGTCGCCGTTGCAGTTGCAGTAAGTTGAAGAAAGAGCATTCTGGTCAAGTCATACCAACCTTAGGAAATTTAGGTAGTAGTTTTTGAACATAAATCAGTTTGTGACATGAATAGGAGACAGCACTCACCAAGTCCCCCCCCCAAATGACCATATGCGGCAATGAAGAAAGAAACGGGAGAGTGGTTTGTTCTGGTAAATGGCGGATGCAGATATGGTACCGGCACTGGGGGCACGTTCCCCCAAGATGTTGCAAAACACAACACAAAGAAGTACCCCTTTGGTTTAATGATAGAGTGCCCATGAAGTGTCGTGCCCCCTCCCCCATGTCTTAGATTCTTCCCAGGGCCCTGTCGGTATTTGGCTCCAATGGGGCTTGCTCAATTTTAGCATTACTTCTGTTGGTAAGTCCCACAGTTTCTGTTAGTTTGACGAGTCCCACAATTTCCGTTGGTGGTCGATACATTCTCTCTTTTCTATTTGTTGGACCCTCTGGTTAAATAGAGTTATAAGTCAGGGTTTGGTTTGGATGTTTGTGGAGATGAGCCGACCAAAGCTGACGTACAATCCCGCAATAGACACAGTATCCAATGACTGATGGTGAGACTGCATTTTCGTTGTTTTGAAAATGGACCCTTTCAGTTGGTCAAAAGGTTACCCAAACTGACGCAAATGTGTAGGGAGGAAGCAAAAGCTGAACGCACAAGCGGATCAATGAATGGTGTGATTATCCCGGGGGTTGCTTGACCAGAGGGAAGTAGCGGGGGTTAGTGGCAAGTCTCTCCACACCCTGTACCCTGTCTCTTTAAGCGATACCCTTAGTGCATACCCTGTTGCATAAAAATTTTGGTAAAAGTATCTCTAAAAGTTGTCCTTCCACATGATACCATGTCGCATAATTGTCTTATCAAGTGTGGTACCCTGTCGCATAATTTTATCTGAAAAGGACACCCAGTCACATAATTTTTACCGTAAAACGACACACTGTTTAGCGTCACATCCCGTCTAGTAAAGTATGGGAGTACCCCCCCCCCGGGGGATGAAAATAGACCAAATTGCGTGAAACTTGGACTGGTTGCTTCAACGGAATCGACGAGGTTCAATCTCATCCCCAGAGTGAGTTCGTTGCTCTGTTCATTCGGCTTCGTGATAAGCGTATGACGTAAGAACACCCTAGGAACGAGGCTGCGAGGTTAACAGCTGGCCCAGGCCAAGTTAAGAAATTGGGCCAAATTGCCCTCACTTTCAAAATTAAGGCAAAAATTGTAATTGAAAAATGCAATTAAGATGTCTAGGTATACCTTAATACCCCTCAGTCTGAAAATGCTTGACTTTTACCCCCCCCCCCACTATTTTTCTCTTAGCCCGCGACTGACTTTCGATGAACCTGGTTTTTGATAGCAACATCACCAAGGATGTGTCTCGCAACTCCGGAGCTCAAAACATCCGGCCCAATTGTGCCAAATAATGGCCCAATTTCATTACCTATTGGTATGGCAAACGTGAACAGCCTACTCCCGCTCCGTTTTGATTGGTATCTGATATTTCTTGTTCCAGTTTGTATGATTCGAGACAGATGGCTCAATCTCAAGAGGAAGTTGCAATGTAATAAATCTAACTAAATCAGACTTTATTGTTGTCAGAACTACCTTGCAAATTAGATTGGCGTAAGGGATGGGATGCTGTTACATTCATGCTCAGTCTGATTGAGAATTATCTAGAAATTTGTTATTTTGATGGTAAATTTAGCGATAATTACATTCTTGATATATTGTACATTGGGTACTTTTACGTAACGTAGGATGCATAATGACTTGCAGCATATTCCGTATGAAGGAGACGAGTTGGTTTATATTTTGGTTTGATGGTAGTCTTTTTTTACAAGTAATGATGGAATCAGTTGATCGTTCTTGCTGGCACCCGCTTGCGCAATCCAGCAATGAGCAATTTAGCGATGGACCTTTTCAACTAAGCCGTCTCGTTTCAGAATTTTTCAAAATTTCTTTGGCTTGCGTCATACGAAATTTCTGACCCCAGATTCACATTAAGTACCCAAATCACAACGTCGTTATGACGAAAGACCCTGGGGACGATGTTGCCCAAGTTATAGTGTAATTTCAAATTTTCATCATCTTACTGTTAGCTATGTTGATTTTGTGAGGGTAACAAATTAGAAAATTGTTAAGGGATTTGAGCATAAATAATGACTCGGGGTGTACAGTTACACCCCATTCTTCATATTTACTACCTGTGCCCTAATGGACATTTCAAAACACGGTTTTTTGAAGTCTTTTAACGTTAGTACTTTGCGAGTAAAATGATACAGGAAACAAATGAAAATAGTGAAAGCTATGCACAGGAAGCCCATATTACAGATTATTAGAAAAATATTTTGTTCAAGAAATTATTTTCCCGTTCTTTCACATATCACTGTGTTGTTCTCCTTTCGTCCTTTCGTTTACATTCACATCCAAATCCGTGTTATTATCCGTGAAATAAAAACTTTTGCAAAGAGCACAAGGAAACAAGGGAGCGAAAAGTAACTATCTCCTCGCTTTTCGCTTTACTTTTCGCTCCCTTGTTAAGACGATAAGTCGATAATGTAACGATAATGTAATAAGACGATAAATACACTGTCACATGATCAATCGAATATGTGGGATTTGAAAATAGCAGTCTTGTGATTCGATTCAGATGGATTTTATGAATGAAATTCGCATTAAACATTTATTTGCACGTTTTAAATGCATACTTGAATGGTGAATGATGCAGTCGAAAGTTATTTTACGCCATCGGTATAACTAAGCAACGGTTTCTTGCCGCAAGAATTAAAGATATTTCAAAGTTAGACTTCTTCGTGTTAAATTTATTTGTGTTGTACAGCTAATACAACCTATCAACGTTTGCCATCCTCAGAAAGGAAGTTCATCTGACGTAGGCCTTTTTTGCATGAGATTGCATCAGCCATGATGATTAAAAAGGCGGAGATGAGGGCGGGAATGCTTGTAATTAACTACCTGAAGCTGTTTTTTCTTGTGTTGCCCTTTCATGTAAGCAAAGGGAAGTGCTACGTATCCAATATAGATTTTAAGCATGAGTATTCCAAAGTAAACTAAAATCATTTCGTTTTGACCAGTGGAGTGCAAATATGAAGTGAAGTCTACTGGATGGAGGGTAAATGTCGGGTTCTTTTCCCACTTGCCGTGTGGTTTAATTGGGCAAAGTTTTTGCGAACTTTCTACTGTTTTGGAAAACCTTGGTCGAGCGCAACTCACCAAAAGGTTCCATTTGATTTGGAAATTTGGATTTCTGGCATGCCAGTTGTCCACCATAATCTATCTCGTATTAGCTGTCACGTGAGAACTCTCGAATGAAGAACTTTACGCGAGCAATTTTGCGCTACTGCAAATCTACTTGTTTAGAAGCTGTCATGGAATCTTGCACATAAGTGTTTAGATTGATTGTTGAGTTGAATTTCCTTTTGATAAATAGCTTGATTGTGGTGGTTTAAGAGAATGAAGCGTGACAATCATAGGCGTAGTAGACAGGGGGCTGGGGACTGCAGCCCTCTCAACTTTGGGAAATTGGCAAAAATCAGCCATAATCGGGCAGAAAATCGGCTTAAAGTCGGGCAAAATTTTCGTAAACGATTGACCTTTTATCGGGCAGTCCCCCCAAAATTTTATTCCCTCTACGCTTATGCTGACAGTGAGTCCTTTGCTAGCCAATCCTACTTATCCACTTTGAATGGGGCGAGGGGATGGATGATCAGGCTACATCGTTTTGCGTCACGTCGCTGCTATCACAGATACCTCCCAAGAACCCCGAAAGTTGAAAATTTACTGAAAAGTGACCTTACACAACTTTTGAGGATTAGAGAAATGATTGACCTTTTTCCTTTGTAAAACAAATATTGTCGGATCCATGTCTGTGTTACTGCTTCATTGACTGAAGAAATTGTAACGGCTCTGGAACAGTGAATTAGGTCATGTTTATGTTTTCATTATCATTAGACAGAGGATGGTGACACAGGGAATGTGGTAAATTTGGAGGTTTTATCACTGTATAAGTTTCTTGACAACTCTCAACTGAATAATCGGACTTCCGTGTTTCCCTGATAGGACAGAAATGCGTTCTAGTCATTTATACTCGATTGCAGTCCTTTTTGCTTTATATCAGTTCAGTTCAGTTCAGTTCATTTCATTTTAAAATTCCACTACATACAAATGCCATCAAAATAATTACAACATACTACAAAGCAACAAATTACAATAAGAAATACAAACTAACAAAATAACAAAAATTTATAAGGGAATTTGTATGCAGGGAATTTCTTAAACGGAGGAGCTCTCTCAATAGGTAAACTAATCGAGGAGAGAGCACCCCCTTGGCTAAAAACAAAATTTTTGAGTTTGATTGATTATAAATAAAGATTCTATTAATTCAACAATGTCATATTTTGAAATGAGACTGTTACAACTTTACTTGAATCATTGAACTGACTGATCCTTTTATTAAATCTACATCTTTGAGAGTGTTTATGACTTTCTATCCCAAACTGTAAGCAAAAAAGTAGCGGAGCACGTTTGTCCACGTCCATACACTCCGCCATTCGGTTTTTTTGTCTGTGAATTTTTTTGTTTTTGTCTGTTTTGTCTGTCTGTGAAGAACAGCAATCTCTTCCAAGTTTCATATCAATGAAACTTGGAAGAGATTGCTGTTCTAGAACATATGCAACGTATTCAAACATTCGGAATGCATTTTTTCAAAAGAAAGCTTCATCAATCTCTCATCAATGAAATTCTTATTTCCATTTATTAATTTTTAATCACTTTAGACCAGGTTCTTGCCCTATACCTGCAAAGACTCGGGTATTCGCTGATGAAAAGTACTCGTGGGAAATTTTAGCGAGATGGCTTTATCTGCAGGATATCAAACATGCGCTGATGCGAAGGAGAATCTCACTTTCACAAGGAAAAGTACCCTGGGTACCAGAACCTGTACCCAGAGTAAAGGAGAAGAAGAATTTTCGTGACCATTTAAAGACCCGTTGCTAACCATGATCCTTTGTGCACTGACTGAAATACCAGACAAAGGAAACTTAGGCCAAAAATGACTTTCAAATAACACAAAAGTCGACTTTGGCACCACAAAGGATCATGGTTAGCAATGGGTCTTTAACGTTGGATGCATACATAACCTAGCTTATTCATTAATGCAATCGGCTAATTAATACCAACTAACAGAACAGCAACAGCTAACAACAGTGTACAGGGTGTCCCAAAATGATTATACCCTGTTTCAGTCTGGTTCCCTGACGTCATTTTCGACTGGGGAAGTAGGCTCCACGGAAGCGGTCCAAAATAACGTCTGGACAAAAGCCGTAACCACGCACCGTAACTAAGGCCCGGGCTTCTGTTGTCATCGTGGCATGCTTTAAATCAAGCATGCTTTAAATCTTGCCCGCCAACAGAACGACGCTCAACTACTACTAGCCTGCTTGCAGTCTTTCTTTTGTAAATTGAAAGAAGGTAAAGTTCTTTCAATTTACACAAAACAATTCGATTTACACAAAACAATTCGATTTACACAAAACAATTCAATTTACACAAAACAATTCGATTTACACAAAACAATTCAATTTACACAAAACAATTCGATTTACACAAAAGGAAGGCTGCGCGCAGGCTACGCTTAACCGGTTTTCCAAATAAGGATTGAGAAGTTTGAGAAGTTTCGCCGGTTTTTGTCCTGGCTTCAACAAATCGTTTCCCTGTCCCACGGTACCCTCAAACGAACGCGGTTGAGTTGACGCAGGGAACCAGGCTGACCCCGTTTGTGTGGTACTGTGGAGGAGCTGTAGACTCGATTATCTCGGTTTTTGCAAAGTTGCTTTGGATAGGTCTTGGATAGGTTCAAATAAACCTGGTTCTTCGTTGTTGATTTATGGTAGTGAAAAGGCAAAATAAGCGGTTGCTTCAAAAACGGCATGTCAAAATCAGGTCAGTTTTCAAGGAAAGGACAGTGGCATCGTATTACGCTTTTCACTTCTCTTTTTAAAAGGCGGAAAGTGCTCTCTTATGAATAGACAACACTGCTCACCCTTTAAAATAACTAGCAAAAATTTTAATCCGACGCTTGAACCATTTCTTTGGAAAATTACTTGATTTTGACATTGCTGGAGAACAATACAAGTGCTGTTTTTGCAGCAACCACTTATTGTATTTTCTCTACCATAAATCAACAACGAAGTGCCATATTCACTTAACAAGCTCTCAAACTCTAAGCTGAAGCTTGATCTATCCAACTGTGAAAAACCGAGATGATAAAATGTACAGCTTCTCCACAGTAGCCATTCAAACGGGGCACCATTATTTTGGGACACCTTGTATATATATTACAATGTGTTCTTGGACTGAGATGGGAAATACAATTTTAATCTATGTGATGTATCTCTTATACAGTAAAACCCGCGTATAAGAACCTAGTGATTAAGAACCTACAGGCTGAAATTTGAAAATTTAGACCCCTCAATATTTAAGAACCCATTTAGCCTGAAATTTGAAATAGGTTCTTATTCATAGATTTCATCAAATTTGATCAAAACTCCAGTTGCTTTGTCATTGAACCTATACGGACTGATACTGCCATATGTGTATCTTGCAAAGAAATATAAAGATGCTTTGAGAGCTTTTCATTGTATTCCGCAAAATGTCTGATTCTTTCACGCACTGCTGTTGTGAATAAAGCGTCGTGAACTCAGGTGCCTCTGAACTGGCAGTAAACGATGAGCTTGAAGTTTCAATCTGAGCAAAAGAAATACCTGAAAGTCCTGAATGAGATAAGAACAATTTAAGAACCTGAAAAGCCTAATTTCCCAATTGATACTCAATTTTTTAGGACCTAGTCAGGCTGACTTACAAAATTGTAGGTTCTTATACGCGGGCTTTTACTGTATCGTTGGTGCATAATTTGCAGGAGCATCGGATCGTTATTTGTTTTATTTATCTTTTGAAGTCTTTGAAGATTTCTAGAATGATTCCATTTCTTACTTCGGCAGGTAGGATATTCCAGAATAGACTTTTTAGCTATTCAGCAAGAGAGCGTGGGTCGAGCTTTATTTTTATACATTTTTATACGCGAAGTTAGCAAAGCATCGTTCGATTGAGATTCTTTTTCAAAATAGCTAAAAGGTCTTTTGGCTATATCTCCAAGAAACTGTTTCAGTTCCATAAGTAACAGTGTCTGGCTTTTGGAACAAAATGCTTCATTTCTGAGGTCATGAGAAGATTGATGAAACCTTAAAATATCATTCAAAAAAGTCTGGATTTTCATTAATCTTCGTTTTATACATTTCAGCACGAAATTCCCGGTTTTCACGATTTTCAAGGAAAGTGGAATCCGTGGATCGACACTGTGGTAGTGCGCCTGTAGTTGAGTTCTCCTACCGCGTGTTCCAAAAAAAGTACTCTCGTAGGAAAAATCACCAAAGTTCTGTCATGAGGCTAATCTTAATATTTCTTATTTTGACAAATAGATCAAAGACCAGATTATTTTTTAGACATAGCTGATGCTTTGATTTGTATCTGAATTAATGCATTTAGCTCTTTTTAATGCTGCCTGGTTTTGATGCATACTATTGATACTTAACCAAACGCCTGAACAATTTCTTATGATCTATTGGACTGCTCGTTTTTGTTATAGATGTCAGAATTAAACACAAACTACTATTGTAGACCTGAAGGATGATGAAAAATTTCAATGTCATAGCTGTTCGGGGCAAGATCAACGTTGTTGCTCAAAGAATATGGCTCAGAATGAGGTTGTTCGAACCGTTATACCCTTTGCGCAATGAAACAAACATGTTATCATCTTCAGATATATTGACATAATTGAAAACAGAGATTAAAGGGAAAATTTTACGATAGCTTTCATAATCGAATTTTGGCGATTTTTTAAAACGGGAGTAATTTTTTGGCACACGCGGCATCTGTTCCACTATTGCACATTAAAGTGTGCCCGCAAAGGACCCTGGTTCACAAAAGCTGTTAAAGTTCATTTCCTCATCCCAATACCCCCTGCGCCAACCACTTCAAATTGTGTAACTTTTGCGGGCTGCCCACGGTACCAGTTTCCAAAACTAGCAACGAATGCAACTTGAATTCTACACACGACAGGAATTTGATTGGCGCTCTTGGAGATCGACGGCGGCCCCGGTCCTCAGCGCCATGGCCTTCAGCCCCCATTTGTGCAGGGATTTACATGTTTGAACACTGTGCCCTTGCCCTCAAATTTTTTTTTTTTTTTAATTCAATATAAAAATTTACAATATACGAATTTACCTAAGACTACGAACGAGCTACCATACAATACTACGAAACGATACCAAGAGGAGCAAGAGATCATGACTACCCCAGGGCCATTCACATGAAGAATATTAATCTAAAATACAACTAAACATACAATTACGAAAAGCTACGTATGAACAAAGGAACAGAGAAACGAGACTCAACAACATGGGACTTTGCAAAAATGAAACTTGGTATGGTGGCTGAGTTACAGTTGGCTTAATTGAATCGACCGGTTGTGTGGATGTATTGTAGAGTCCACTCGAGTATACTTCTGTTTACATCATTTGGGAGGTCTTTATCACCAAATAATAAAAGTTGCGTCAAAACTTCATTTGGAAGATCGATATATCCAAATGGTCGTAGTAGTGCAAAAACCCCAGCGAGAAGGTTTCGACGTTGAACCTCAAACGAGGGGCAAAGCAACAAAAAGTGCTCTGTACTCTCAATACCATCGTTAGTGGGGCACATTGAGTTTATGGTATCCCGGAAATTATGCTTGAATTTGTGAAGGTTTAATTTGCTTAGGCCCACTCTAAGTTGGGTGAGATAGGATAAGCCTATTGGGTCATGAATTCCAAAGACAGACTTAGCAGGGGGACGAATTTTCAAGAGCAACTTTTTCTTGAAGGTAGCAACTGATGGTGCAGTTCTAATTTCCGGACATAATTCATTCCATTCAGACAGGCAATTTGGATAGAAACTGGATTTGAATTTTTCTGTCCTCGTCCTTATTCGCCCTATGACATCCTGATTGCGAAGAGAGTATTGTGATTGCTGAAGTTGTGGGATTGGATCCATTGTATATTCAGGCAACAGGTTATTCAACATTTTGTAAAACAAGGTAAGGCGTCTACTCCATCTTCGGGAACTCAATGACTCCCAACCAAGCTCAGCGTACAGCTTCTCCCGTGATGTTCCCCTCCATGTTCCCGTAACAGCAAGGGCAGCAGAGTACTGAACGGACTCCAGCTTTTCCATCAAGCTTGACAAGATGGTATTGCCGCTAAACTCACACACTTTAGCCGGAATATGATAGATGACGTCTCCGTAATCCAAGTGGGGTCGTACATAGAGCTTAAATAATTCGTTTAGGGTATGCCTGGGTAGGTACTTGGAGAGATATTTCAGCAAACCGACTCCTTTTCTTGCTTTAGAGATAGCTGCCTTAATGTGAGACGAAAATGACAGTTTTGAATCCAGGATAATCCCTAAATGTTTGTGTTCATCTACTTCCATCACTGGTATGTTATTAAAACGAATTTCTGGATGATTCATTTCAATTCTTTTTGTAGAAAATACCAATTCAACAGCTTGCTTTTGCGGATCTGGATTAAATGACATTTTCCAATCATGAGCCCACTGTCTTATCAACTCAAGGTCATGGTTCATATCATTGGCAGCTGAGTTTAAGTCTTCTACTACCGTAAACAACGATGTATCATCAGCAAAAAGCTTAACTTTACACTTAACCTCAGCAGCTAGGTCGTTGATATAGACGAGGAAAAACAAGGGTCCTAGAATAGAACCCTGGGGCACTCCTGCCGAAATATCTCCCCAATTAGAATTCTGTCCATTTAGAACTGTTCGCTGCTTTCGATCCTTAAGAAAACTTTGGATAAGTGGAAGAAGCTCTCCTGAGACGCCACAACGTTTTAGTTTATAAATCAGACCGTCATGCCATACCCTGTCGAATGCTTTAGAAATATCGAGATAAACAGAACGTACATCCAGGGGAGGATTACAGTCAAATGCTTCGAAGATCGTGTGTGTGATGGAAATTAACTGATTAATAGTTGAGTCACCGGGACGAAAACCTGATTGATTCGGATTGAGCAAATTGCATGAAACGAGATGTGAATATAAAGAATCGTACATAAGTTTCTCAAGTATTTTCCCAAAAATTGGTAAGAGAGAAATTGGTCGATAGTTCCCCTTCAGATTTTTCTCATTCTTCTTATGGACCGGTACTACATTCGCGTATTTCCATATCTTGGGAAATAGACCACACCTCAAGCAATTTTCGAATATTATTTTTAGTGGAATAACTAATGCAGCATCGCTTAATTTGATCATTCTAACAGATATTCCGTCCCAACCATGTGCTTTGTTAGGATTTAAGGACCTTATAATGTTCAATATCTTTTCATCAGTAATAGGGAAATCATTTATCAGGGCCCTCAAATTCATGCTGATCTGCACTGCACTGATCGAAACACATGAACAGCCACTCATCCATCACCATGAGAGAGGACCCTACTGCCTGGAGTACACCCCCGTCTGATTGCCCCGGCGAGAGGTCAGATGTTCACCGGGATGCTTGTAGTCGAGAAGATATTTCACCGGGGAGCTCCACTTAAGTACCGAGGACGCATGATTATTGGAACTGTCTTCGTAAATTTCTCTCCGGGATTTGTCAGTGTGAAGTCGGGTTTCATTTGCAAGGCATTTCCTACTGGGGAGATTCACAGCTTGTCCGGGGCCTAATTTCGCTTGATTTTTTCACCGGGGAAATCACTGGGTTAGAATATACCTGGGCACTCAGCCAGGGGCGTTAGAGTCAGGATCGGGGCCAGGGCCAGGGCCGGCAATCGCAGATAACCTTTCATTGGCGACCACATGTACACCACGTTTCACCACAAATATTACCATGCATTCGAGATTAATGATCAAATAGATTCAGTAATTGTATCCTTTTGTTTTGGGAAAAGATAAAATTGTTTGGACATGTAAATCTTTCATCTTTTCACAATCAAAGACACCTGCGATAAATGGCTACAAGGCTACAGTCATTTCTTTTCTTTTGTTCATTATCTCGATAGTCCGCCTTCTCCTGATATACATGCCAAACTGTCCGAAACTGCCCGAAACTGCAAAATTTAAAGAAGCTCTAGTACTATGTCTAATCATTTGTATTTTCGACATAACAGAACACTGTTTATTCCTTTATGATGTTTTAGATAGAAACATGTCTGCCGCGGTTGTAGCGACCACGTTGATAATTGTGCATTCAAAAAATAAGAAGCCAATTAAGAAACGTTTAGTACTAAAATGGATAATATTTCTTGTTGAATTAAGAAACTGTTAGTACTATGGCCTGATCCGAGGTTCTTGTAAAAAAAAAACGTGTATTTGGAAGCAGTGATCTCCCAATTCCCGAATTCATACTCTAGGGCTTGGGGGGGGGGACTTAATACTTTTCATGGTACGGGGACGTGCCATTTTTAGGGGTACTTTTTTCAAACCGTTACGGAATTATGGGTATCATTCTCACCATTTTTAGACACTTAACGGAATTAAATTCACCCGCTTCGGCATGGCGCGGAGCGACTTGTAGAACGGGCCTTAGAAACTCGCTCAGACATGAATGAATGAATGCGGTTTAACGGGATTCCCGCTTCACCAATAAAAGCCGGGGGAACTGCTAATTATTCTAATCATTGCTTATTTTCATAATGGTTACCGTAAAGGGGCAGGGTCAAGTAACCGTAAACAACCTGTTATCTCTAGAATCTATATTGTTGCCCACACGTGGCCATTGTGTTCTGCACAGATTTTGGTGGATGGGGTGAATCCACACTAAAAGTTACTTCTAAAAATCCACCAATATCTCTGCTATCGTACAAAATAGAGTGTTTGGTTTGTTTCTCTACGAGGTAAAAGAGTCCATCTTCGAAACATCACTTTCATTTTGAGAAAAGTAGTGGAAAATCACTGTGATAATGGCCTATCAAAAATAGTGCGAAATCGTCGTTTTCATAGAAGTTTGTTTACATTACGTGACTCTGCCCCTTTAAGAGGTTGCTGCTTAGAAATACAAATAAATGCCTTTGTTGCTTATCTATTCTTCTTAAATTTCAGGATGCCAGAGCACCAACACAACTGCTAGTCATTTTAGATGCGCAACAGGGCAATTTAAATGTGCGACAGAGAAATGCATACCAGTAGGATGGAAATGCGATAATGACGACGATTGTGGAGATGGATCAGATGAAAGAGGATGTCGTAAGTATTCCCTTTGGCAAAATTACCAGTTTTAGTTGGAGACCTTCGATGCAACCTTTTTTTTGACGAGCGAAAAGTCTACATACAAACTCGGCAAAGGTTTGTTTACCTCCATTCAAGTTATACAACCAGTCTCTTGATTTTTCTTATAATTCAATAAAATGTTACAAATTCATATCACGGTCTACACTACTTACAAGGAATTACTTTACAATGTTAATGGGACAAATACCCCCGGGGAGCAAAAGGCTGTGACTATCCCAAGGGAATTAACATAGATAGATACAGAGAAAGAAAAACTACTTAAACTTAAACAACACAACTAAAAACAACACATACGGATGATAAGAACAATTTGGTACCCAAGTTTGCTGCATATTAGACGTAAGATCAAAGCGATGGTGAGGAAACGTAACTGGGGGAGAAAAACTTATCTTGGAGTTTTTTTAGTGTGGAAAAAACCCCTTGATAAAACGTCTTTTGATTTCTTTAACATGTTTTGTGCCATGAAAACTTATCCTATGAACGAAGAATAAGAATGTATTATAGTACTGAAAATCCCCAGAAATATGGCCACATGACTTGAAATGATTAAAAATGTGAAGGTTTCCAAAATGGTTTAGTGACCGTCAGAGTGGATCATTTGAATGACTTGTGAATGGACGGGAGTCTACCACCCGGTTTTTCAGAAATTTACCGTCTTGTAATTTTCAAGGTTAGCCTTTTTTTCGCATTTATGATGAATTTCCGTTTTTAACTGCCGGCATACATTTACGGAAAATCTGCCGTAAAGGACTTTTGTTTAAATAGCTGTGGCCTCTAAAACCCACCCATACCCATATGGATGGAATATACTCTCGACATCAATTACACCCCCCCCCACCCCTGGTTGATCGGTCTACTTACGGGATATTGAAATCCCTTAAATGGCAGCATTTTGTGAAAAACCAGCTGATAAAACCACTTAGATAACGGCACTTGGATGATTAGATACTTCGTGCCAATTATATGCCAAAATATGAAATGCCAGATCTTGCAGTTGAATATCCAGAAAATCGCATCTTTTTAGCCGATAGTCAGCTATTTCATCGCTGACCAGCTGAGCTCCCTTGCTAAATAACCGATTTCCAAGACAGACCTTTTCGCAATTTGGAGAAAGGAACGGAGGAGAGCACAGACCATTCTGACAGCCGTGGCAACATCAGGAAATAAGGGGAATCCCTTCCGCTTCGTTGATAAGGGTATGGCTTGCGTCTCGTTCCGATCTTTCTGCAAACTTAGTTATTTTCGATTCATTTGCACCTTTCAAGAGTTCTATAGTACTTGTTTTGTATGGTAAGTGTGCTTTCTGAATTATTTAGGCGTTTTGCCATTCTTCCACCCATTTTTAAGTATAATTGAGTCTCTTTATTGCATGTGTTGACTCTAATTGGAATTAGGCCTGTTTATCGGTTGGGCCTAAACTGAGCTGCTTCAAAGCCGAGAACAAGTGCCTGCAATAAAATGGCTCAAAATACACTCACTGGTGGGTGAAAGGATTACCAGATAGCTAAATAATCCAGAGAAAACACTTACCAGTCCAAAAAGCATCGTATGACTCTTGAAAGGTGCAAATAAATCGAAAAAAACTCAAGTTTACAGGGAAGTGCAAACGAGCCAACCGAGCCGCAAGGAACAGATTCCCCTGATTTCCATCCATTACCAAGGGTGTCGGGATTGGCTGCGCTCTCCTCATTCCTTTCTCCAAGTTGTGAGAACTTCTATTACAGCATCCGAATTATTGATTTGCAGACAGAATTTAGTTTCGGTAAAGTTAGTCTAAACACAGCCGATCAATTTAGATGATCTGTTAAGCAAAGTATAGCCTTTTTGCTGCATAAAGCGAATGTTTTCATAAAACTACTCTTCATAGAACAGGAGTGTTTCAATGGAATGAAACAGCATTCGTTCGTCTAAATATTTCGTAAAGCATCCAAAATTTCACAGGAAGGGATCCAGAATTCTTTTGACTCGGATATTTCATCTGAAATTTGTTACTCGAAATTTTGTATTGTTGATGTAACT
This sequence comes from Aurelia sp. 4 Dawson et al 2005, assembly GCA_964019985.1. Taxonomy (NCBI): domain Eukaryota; kingdom Metazoa; phylum Cnidaria; class Scyphozoa; order Semaeostomeae; family Ulmaridae; genus Aurelia; species Aurelia sp. 4 Dawson et al 2005. The sequence goes on from OZ026506.1 coordinate 7,243,567, forward strand.
GGGCCTCGTTCTTGTTATCACTTTCATTTCTTTTGTAGCGGCAACACAGTGCAATGCAATGACGGACTTTCAGTGTGCAAATAAAAAATGTATTCCAAAGAAATGGGCATGCGATGGTGATAATGATTGTGGTGATCGATCTGATGAAAATATGTGCAGTAAGTATCCACTTTTATTGATCTTATTTTGAGTTACTTTCTGATCAGACAAACACAAAGTTCTGTAATGGTTAAAAAAATGCTAGCAATAAGTTCTAAGATAAACATATCAGGCATAACCCTCATCAGTGATGATGAGAAAGAGAACACGTAGGCCCCTCTCTCAGATCATTTAAAGATTAACCAGCTTTAGAGGGAGGGTAAGTCAAAGAGGAAGCATTTTTCTCTCTCCTTCGTCTCATATCTCCATTCCTAACCGTGCATCCTTTTGTTTCTTCAAGCTTTTGCGTTGTGCTTTTGAAACCCTACGGTTTTCAGGCTGTGTTCTTTATTCGCATTGCCTACATTTCGACCCTCCCATTGATTAACATTCAAAATTTGTCAACCTGTCTTCATTGTCTAAGTCCCCCGTTTATTTTCTGCCTAAGAGTGCACCTTTCATTTCATTTTTCATTTTCAATTTTTTAGGCATGGTAGCCCCTCAGTTAAAGAGGAACTGTTTTACAGGGGACCTGGAAGTGTTTTTTTCCATGAAGAAGCATAAGTCTGTGTATCTTTTTTCTGCAGATTCGACGGTAGCTCCAACTTGTGCACCAAATTATTTCCGATGTAACAACACAAGATGTCTCCCACAAAGATGGAAGTGTGATAAAACGAACGACTGTGGGGATGGTAGCGACGAAGAAAATTGTGGTAAGCTCAATTCTAATGTGTTTCTTCGTTTCTGCCAGGTGACCCAAAAACTTCACAAGCTAGATCGAGCATAGTTTCTTGAAAGCAAATGTTATGAACGCAAATAGGGTATCAGCAGGTAGCTGAAATGCTCGGCTATCTTTTGGGATGTTGCCTGGTAAATTTAGGGTACGTCTACTGTCTGAACAGTTTAAAAAATATGGAAATGTCATTGATTTCTCAGACTATTTCCTTTTGATTTTTTGGAAGATGAAGATGTGAAAACGCTGAATTCCACATTTGCTTTGGAGCATAAAATTTGAATGAGAAGCAAGGTCAATAATTTTGCAAACAAATTCCCAGAAAACAAGTGGACAGCCTCTTTTTCGTTTGAGCGATATGACGTCATTTTGCTCAAATCGCTTATTGGAGTGCGTAATTTCACAAAGAGAAGTTAAGAGATAGTGGAAAAAAGTATGGTACACCTTTCATAGTAGTATTATCTTTTCTTCCATCATCAGTCATATCCACACGGACTTGTCCTCTAACAAACCTTCAAAATGGCATGCAGTCACAATCAGATTTCTCTAAATTTCTCCAAATTTCTGCCTTACCGCAATGGCTGGTACATGCTTCATAGTACGTGTTTTGATTGAGGCTAGAAGTGATTGAGAGGCAGGAAACAATAGGGTGGCCTCGTTTTCGTTGAGTGTAGCGTCAGAAAAGCACAGATTCTTTGCTTTTATGACGTCTCTTTCCTCTGGTCGCTTATCTGAGTGCGGTATTTTAGAAAGAAATGATGAAAAATGGTGGGGAGGAGTACGAAGCACCATTCATATCAGAATAATCTCATGTTCTATCATCAAGTGTACTGTAGTGCATCTATCGTGCGGCCCATGAACACACCCAAACAAAATCAGACAAATGTATCGTTTCCTTAAAATGCAATGTATATAATTATCAAAAATATCAAATACTTTTAAAGTCACTCATTGCTGTACAGAATTTCCGGTTCCTCTACTCTCTTTCACTGTGGCAACAAACAATAAGGAAAATATACGCTCACCAAACATGCCAACATCGAGTTGGGTTAAGGTCATCGGTGTTCTTGAGGCCTGGCGTATGTTACGTCGCTGGTGGTAGAACGCATTCTATCTAAGCTCTGTTGCGTCTTGCACTCTCATCGAGGAGCCTCAAGGAGAAGGCAACTCTCCCCAACACTGTCTCACCATGATATTTAGTGAGCTCCTCAGAAGACTGAGCAAGGGACACGCAGCCAAAACACAGAGAAGCGCACTTAGGCAACTGAAAAGCCGACGAACAGTCTCAAGGGACATAGCGGGCAGGGGTCTTCTGAGTCTTGTCGCCCTCTTTTAACTTTGTGAACACATACCCGCGCCGGATTTACTCTTTAAAGTACTTTTAACTGAATTAATATCCCTGTCTTTTAGGAACGAGAAAGTGTAAAACTGATGAATTCCTGTGTGCTAATGGCAACTGCATCACAAAACGATGGATGTGTGATGGGGATAATGATTGCGGAGATGGCAGTGATGAAAGAGCCAGTTGCGGTAAGATCCCATACACTTTCTATATAGGCAACAATAGGTAGGAGAAAGGGGATTGATGCTTGTGTGGGTCTGAAGACAACTCACTCGTTATGATACAGATTATTCAATATCTACAGGGTATCCCAAAAAATTGTGCCCTTTTTGTATGGCTGCTGTGGAGGAGCAATAGATTTGATTATATCAGTTTTTGCAAAGTTCCTTATTTCTTCAGGCCTCCATAGTTTGAGACCTTGTATGAGTCAGTTTGACAAATCGTTGTTGGTTTATGGCAAAAAAAGGCAAAATATGAATGAAGTTAGCAGTATTTCTATTCAGAAGAGAGCACTTTCTACATTTTAAAAAATGCAGTGAAAATTTTTATAAGATGCCAAAGCCATTCTTTGAAACTTACTTATTTTGACATTGCTGGAGAACAACAGAAATGCTGTTTTGAAGTAACCATTAATTTTGCCTTTCCTCTGCCATAAATCTGCAACCACTTGTCAGATCGACTCGTACAAGGTTGAAGTCTGGTCTACGCAACCGTGTAAAACCGAGATGATATAATCTACAGCTCTCAGCTACTTCACAGTAGCCACAAAGACGGGACACAATATATGGGACGCCCTGTACGACAGCCGGATGAGCCGGAAAAAAGTTCCCGTTTTTGAAAACTCATTGCATCATGGGTACGTAGCGGATTTCAACGATCAAAATTTTGATCAAAATCCAAAGGCCGAGGAATTTTTTGCGATTTTCTTCCCATGTTTTATGAGCATTGAAAAGATATGTAAATTCAACTTTGTGAAACTTTAGTGGTTGTGAAATGCCTGAAAAAGCTTTAAAACACTCAATCAAGTCATGAAGAATCTCGTAATGCAGAGCACTAAAGAAATTACAATATTTCACGAGTAAGAGATACCTTCTGCCCATTTGTTGTCACTGGAATAAAAAACGTCGGTATTTGTTTGAAAATCTGTTACATATGATCATATAGGGCTGTTACATATCGATATATAACAGCCCTCCAGATCAGGGACCTTAAACCAGGGATCCCATCATCACCGTCAGGCCAAATTAAAAAAGAGCTAAGTTACAGCTTCTTTATAGGTGATTTGAAGCAAGAAGTTCTATTGATGCAATGAACAGCACCGTTGAATGATATAGACTTCTGCTTAGAGTTTTTGTATCTTGTTTCTTCTTCGAGTTATCCACTATTTCGTGTGATGGGCTGATGACGTAAATTTGTTTGCAAAAGGTAAAGAAATTATACAGAGTTGATTTTGTTCCCAAAGAGAAATTTAATCAGGAAAAGTTTCCTCCAATTAACATGTCTTTCGAAACATCATATCATGCTACATGTTACAATAAATGTTACATTTATTTAGCTGAGCTGAATGTTTCGTACAACTGTGACCTTTGAAAAATAGGCCACAGCGATATTTCTGTATGTCATCCCATCCTAGTAATGTGCAAACTAAATGACGTCATCAGCTAGCTTATACTTGAAATCGTTGGATAATTTGAAAGCGAAGTGAGATATCCAAGAAATTTAACGATGAAATGAATGCATGAATTTCTAAAGAAACAACATGTGAAGCATAGCATGATGATCCCCTTTTCCAATTTAGCTCCAACAACATGTTCAGTGACGGAATTCAAATGCGCAGATGGCATTCAATGTATTCCCAATAAATGGCGGTGTGACGGAGACGCCGACTGCAAGGATAAATCAGATGAAGCCTCTTGTGCTAATATGACAACAAAGGCGCCAGTGACATGTCCATCGGAGTTCTGGAGATGCTTAAATTCGCATTGTATTCTGAATTCTTGGAAATGTGATGGGGATAAAGATTGCCTTGATAATTCAGATGAAGAAGGATGTGGTAAGTAACCTGCTGTCATATACCGGGTGAGTCAAAAAAAGCGCCTGACGTTTGAAAGGCTACTGCTCCCTGAGTATACAAGGAGTGATATTTTGCAGTATCTGATTGAATAGCTAACACGTTCAATTGTTTTTAGAAATTTTCCTGGCCAAAATCGATCACTCCGTTCAGATGTTGTAAGCAATTTTCCAAGAAGAATCCTTAGAGAAACGTTGAAAACGTACTAAAATTACAAGAAAGTTTCCAAAATGTGTTTACCTCACAGAAATGACTTTCAGCACGCTTTAGCACGTGCTTCTCTCTTGCCAGGTTGGAAAGTTTTCCCCCTAGTATGAAGAACATATTAAGGGGGATTCAATTCTCCCAACAGGACAAAATACATGAACTCATCTAAGTGTCATTAGTGCTAGGAAAGAGAACAAAGGGAAATCTTGTTTGGTGTTTTCGCTCTTTTTTGCAGGTTTTTGAAAGAGGCTTTCTGCAGAAAATGTCCTATTTCGATGGGAAGGAATGATTGATTAAGCCGGGTAAATTACTGAACCTAATTTGACATGTCGGAAATAAGACAATTTTCACTATCATTGCTTTGATATTCAGGGAGCAGGATTTTTCAAACGTCGGGCGTTTTTATTGACTCACCCGGTATGATTATACAAGGTTTTTTATATCCATATAAAAAATTACAATACATGCTACATCTACGTTCTACTATACTTTCTAATTACTCTACAAGAATACAACACTACAGGGACAAGACCACAAAGAGCAAGAGACAATGACTACCCTGTGGCCATTAACATAAAGACATGAAAACACAGTTAGTAAATTAAGATTAGATACTAACACATAGTGGAATCTGTTCCACATTGGATGTCACGCCAGCAAAGACGCGTGATCGCAAACGCATGCTGTTAGGTCAGGGTTGAGTTAACGATATCATTGGTCAGAAATGATAGCGATTTGGAAAAGAATTTCGTGGTTATCATTATGCAAGGTGTCCCAATAGAAAGTGAAACTGTTTGAAAATTCATCAATATCTGTTTCTATCATCGATTTTAACATTTTTCTGTTTACTCTTGGGTGCCTAGCACAAGAGGAGACGCTTATTGATTTTCAAAATTTCCCCACCCTTTGCCCTTATTGAGACTCCCCTTATTAAGTGGCTTTGTTTATTAATTTTGCCAAAACAGTGTCCAAGGCTCAGTATGATTTTATATGAAATTTTGTTCGAAAGATGAGAAGCCATTGCAGTGTACTCGTCAACTAGTTGGAATGTTTCCTTGTAGAAAAACAGTTAAAGAAAGAGTTTTGTCAAAAGCATTAAGTGGTGCATATTCTTGTTTATTAACCCCGCCCCCATTTTTGTTATATCCATATAAAATATTACTACAAAGGCTACATTCTACTATACTTTAAATAGTTATGCGACACTACAGGACGATGCCATGGGAGGAAAATAAATGACAGCACCACGGCCATAACATTACATAATCATTATGCCCACATTTATTATGACCCCCGTTTATCAATTTCTTTGAAAGATGCACCCCGTTTATTAAGATCCCGCCTTGTATTTGGTACCCGAGAGTATTTGTGTTAAGGACCAAATGAATGTAACAGGTTTGGAATTTGGAATTATTTGGGATTTTGTTCCTTCGAAAGGGAGACTTTGAAATTACGGCGTCAAACCAAATTTTGAGCAATATCGGTTGAGCCAGAAGACTTACGACTTGATTCCTTGTATTCGTTAAACGTTTTTAATCTAATGTTTTTATTTTCACTGATATGAGGACTCACAACCAAACGCAACTATACAGGGACTCAAATCTTACGAAAAATGTGAAGAAACAGCGAACGTCTTCTATCATGTAAACATCGACAGGAAAGTCGAACGTCGCTTTGAACGTCTCTTCGAACTTTGCTTCCCTTCGAAAAGTCGAATTTTGAACTGAACAGCCAATCAAGCGCTTAGAACAGGCACGTGGGTTGACCATATCAAGAAAGTAGCAATCTGATAGGTTGCGCCGTAAACATCGCGAACTTGGCCTGAATTAATCCCCTTTTTGAAGCTGTAATGTCATTAGTCTCGATTTGAAGCTATAAACAGCATCCAATTCAGTGCGAAAAACTGAGGCTTCTGTTATCAGTCTAGTGAGACAGAAAAATTTCAGACGTTTGGAAATTGATAGCATTAAGAGTGCTTGATAGATTGTAATGAATCGAATCCTATTTGGCAGCCATAGAATCTAAGTATTTAGTCACTTTTCTCGCGTTCTTATTAGAGCTGGATCTAGGTCTATAAATTTAAAAAATGCCAGGATTTAAACACTAAATGGATGGAGGGGTACGGGTAACCCTTCATGAGTAATGATGAGATGATAAGAGCATGGTGAAATTTTGGTCACAACTGATGGGTTATTCCCGATAAGGTTAGTGTATTTAAATTCGGGCATTTTGGTTTTAATTGATACATAAGTTTATGTATATTTACCGAATATCTTCCTGTACGTCTTTGTCAAGATTTTGATACTGATGTAAATCTCGACATAACAAAATTTCAAATTTGTGAAATGCCGGAATAGACATAAAACACTTCATCGAATCTTGAAGAAACGTCCAGTACAGAACGATAAAGAGAATACATTATATTTTTACGCGTATGAGAGGTTGTTTCGTCTGCACATTCATTGCCGTGGGATTAAAAAGCTTCAGTATTCGTATGAAAATCTATTCCTTATAACTCCTGAAAGAGGTGGAACGCACTTACATAGTGTTCTGTCTGGGGGAGTTCCTTATGATTTTATCGTGTGTTTTAAGTCGTTTTTCAGGCATTTCACAACCAGAAAAATTTTTTGTAAAGTTGAATTCACCCATATTTTTGCTGCTCATAAAGACGCCAGAATGATTGCAAAAGTACTGAGGACTATCTGTTTTTAACCAGCAACAGCCCATTCACCTAAGCACATAAAATTTTAAAGGATAATTCCGAAATATACTACGACTTTGTAAACGTTTCGACTTTCATCTTCTTCAGTAACTCTTTTAAGTTTTTAACTAGAATTTGAATCATTCAAATCTGTCAGTTACTGTTAAAGATATAAATCGTGTAAAGCTGGAACCTTTTTCTGTCGCACCTGGTATTATTTTCTTATTTAGCAAGAAATTTGTTGACAAATAATTTATGGTACAAAATTTTTAAATTGCCTTAAAAGCTGACTCATTATAAGCCAATAGACGCAACAAGGCACCGTAATCTGTCGAAAGAAGAGTGCTAACTCCCATAAAAGAACAACAACCACTAATGAACTTGTAACAAGAGAGGAAACTTTTAAAGTTTGCAAGAGAGAAACGAATTAATCATATCTGAAAGGAAGGAAAAAAGTTAGTAACTCACCAGTACCAAAGAACATCGTTGATTACCCGATACGCGTTTCTTCATACACTCATCTGCTTGGTTCATGCGAAGAACAAATTAATGATAAAAACAGGCCGCTTCATTTGAAAGAATTTTGTTTTTTGCCATTTCAATTGAAAGTTTGAATTCGATTTGAATACTTGTCTTTGCAGTTTTTGATCACTTTTCTTCTTTGCTTAGATCGAGTAACCTGTCCATCAACGAGACTTATGTGTGCAAGTGGAAGACAATGCTATGACAAAACTCAAAGATGTAATAAAGTGCAAGATTGCAGGGATGGATCTGATGAAGTCAACTGTCGTATGTTACCATTGATCATTATTAACTACATGCTGTTGTTACGGGAATTGACAGAGCTATATCGAGTGCAGACTTGCCCCGTTTGAACTGAATTGAACCGTGCCCCGTTTTTGTGGCTGCTGTGGAGGAGCTGTAGATTCAATAATCTTGGATTTTACACAGTTGCATGGGTTAGGCTTCAACTTATAGAGTTTGAGATCGACCTTGTATGAGTCGATTGACAAGCGGTTGCTGATTTATGGCAGAAAAAAGGCAAAATAAGTGGTTGCTTCAAGAATAGCACTTCTATTGTTTTCCAGCAATGCCAAAATAAAGAAAGTTTTCAGAGAAAGGGTTCTAGCATCGTGTTAAAATTTTCACCACATGTTGTAAAAGGTAGAAAGTGCTCTCTTATGAATAGACAACACTGCAAGCCCTTTAAAAAGATTTAGCAAACCTTTTCATGATATGCCAGAACTCTTTCTTTGAAAGTTTACTTCATTTTGACTTTGTTTGAGAACGACAGAAGTGCTGCTTTTTGAAGCAACCACTTATTTTGCCTTTTCTCTGCCATTAATCAGCAACCGCTTATCAGATTGACTCAAACAAGGTCTCAAACTCTAAGCTGAAGCTAAGCCTACGTAACTGCGTAAAAACCGAGATAATTGAATGCTTTCGATTTAGCACCGGAAGTTGTCAGATATAAAATGTATATGCTTAAGCTGGCTCGGGTCAGCTTTGACCATCTCAGTTCCCTTTAATCTTTCAAAGATATATGTTTTTCGCTGTTACATATGTCAATTTTTTAATTGGCGTAATAAATTTTAGTAAAGGTCGCAAAATATAGGTTTAATGTCTTTTGAACTGATGACACAACGATAGTTCAAATTTGCCGCGGGCATGTTGTGCCTCCCTTGTTATAAGTTCTGTTTGGTCTCTGCCAGTGAAATAGAATAATAGATAGTCTATAATAAGGTTTGAAATCGACCCTTCATTGCACAACCAAAGTATGTTCTCTTTATCATTCATTTTTCTTCTCTACGCAGCAACTCCAACTGTTGTTTGCACTTCGGCACATTTCAACTGCTCCAAAACCATGTGTATTGATATGTCAAGAGTTTGTGACAAAAACAAAGATTGTCCTGGTGAAGAAGATGAACCTGCAAATTGCTGTAAGTGTCCTTGAGCCCATTCTTTTTCCTATGTTTTTCTGGAAGATGAATCAAATAACTCTTGAGATTTAGGCCGTGATATTCTTGAGATTTTTTCTTGTGACATGCAGCAAGTGTAAAATGCAATGTGCAGGTTGGTAAAACGCGGGCTTGCTGGTTGGTAAACACACATTTCTGGTTAATGGAGTGTGGGTAAGAGGCGAGGTGTTGCTATCGGGGTTCCTCAAAACCCTGAGACTGACTTGCGATTGAGAGCAGTTGATGTACAGCAGTCTTTCGGGTGTCGTGGAGCCTAATTTTAGAGTGATCTTGATTTTTAAGCACAGTTTGTATCCTCTATTCAGGGCTTCGAATCGAGTATGAAAACTTCCGGTGGTCTCAAACGCTGACAATTCCGTTTTGCTTTCCGTTTCATTTCTTTAATCAGTCAAGCATTTGTAGATTGTATTTATATACGTAGTTCTAGCAAGTTTATATTATAAGTGGGTTTTTCTCAAGGCCAAATGTAAAGCAAGGGGTTTCACTCTAAATTGTAGCTCTGTTTAGATAAGTTTAGAATGAACAAAATTAAAATTCCAAAACCAATCATTTCTAGCCCTGAAGCTTGCGTTTTGACTACCTGCAAACCTCTTGCCAACCTGCCTGTTTTAGATATTGCTGTTAGAGTTTAAGATATTGCTGCTATCATACAAAGCGCTGAATAACATGGCCCCATCTTACATAACGAGTATGTTCACTATGCAAGGACAAGAAAGATATTCCCTCAGGTCAAATGCATCTTTACAGTTGAAGATTCCGAGAACAAAATACGAAACGTGCGGAGACAGAGCATTTCCAGTCGCTGCTGCTACATTATGGAACCGCTTACCTTATAACATTCGTAACTCGCAGAGCATTGATACTTTTAAATCTAGATTAAAAACATTCTTATTTTCTATTGCTTTTGAACTGTAATCGATTCTGGATCCTTTTTCATGTAAATATGGACATTTTTTAACTTAGCTATTATTAAGCGCTAAAGAATATATATTTTATAGATTTTGGCGCTACATAAAAGTTATAATTATTATTATTATTATTATTATTATTATTATTATTATTATTATTATTATTATTATTATTATTATTATTATTATTATTATTATTATTATTGTTTTACCGACCTGCCAACCCACCAACCTGTTTTACCAATCTGCATCCTGCGTTTCACATTTGCTGTATAACTTTTTTCATCTTTTCATATTTTGCCTTTCAGTCATCAACGAATGTTTAGATCACAATGGTCACTGCATGCAAGAATGTGTCGATTTACAGATAGGCTATGAATGCAGATGCAAACTTGGATTCAAATTGGGTGCTGATCGTCATAGCTGTGAAGGTATTGAAATTATGCAAGCTGTTTAGCATTTTCACTTGGGTTGATAATATTTTCTATCTGATTATTGCTGTTTATCTGTAAGACAACATTAGTGACCCTCTTAAGAAAAGCAAAAAATGAGATTCAACACAAGAATCCGAGCCCTTTCTTTCAAATCATATTTGATCCTGACATTGCTGGACAACAATAAAAGTGCTGTTTTTGACACAGTCACTTAGTTTGGGTGTGTTTGATTGGTGCCGATTCTGAAAAGACTTTATAGACTCGGAATTTATGTTTGATTGACTCCCACATTCCGACAACGGCAGGTTTAAAAGATCTGCAGAGCCTTTTGCGCCAAGAAGGGAAGGTTTGGCAGACCTTAAAGAGATTCTCTTTTTCATTTGCGAAGCTCTGAAGAAGAAGGGAATTTGCTCGCGTTGCTACGGTAATTGGTAATGTTGCTCTTGATTTCCGCGCACCATACTCGTAACCGTATTTTTCATCTGGAGGCCTTGTTTCGTCCGGATGCATCTGAAACCTGCCATTTTGAAGTATTTTGTGTTTGACTGGGAAATCTGTTTCCATCTCTGCCATGTCTACCGTTTTCAGAACTTGGTAGGTTTGGAATTGCCAATCAGACGCACCCGTTGCCTTTCCATCGTCATAAATAAGCAACCACTTGTCAATTTGACTCAAGCAAGGTCTCAGACTCTAAGTGAAAGCCTTTCCTATGCAACTTTGCAAAAAAACAACACAATGGAAGTTATAGCTCCTCCACAGCAACCACATTGTATCCAATAATCAAGATATAAAACATTCATGAACGCAATCTCGTCCCCAGAGTGAGTACGTTGCTCTACCTCTACTCTGGGATACAAGAGGCCATTTGGCAATCTGATTGGCTGCTCGAAATTTGGGGCAGCGACCTCGGCATGTTAAAATTCAGCGTAAAACGATATTCTTTACCTATATCGACCATCATTTGCAATTTATTTGCGAAATTCGAAGAATAACAAGCCATTTCATTTTCGAAGCTGCGGTGAAAGTTTCTCGAATTTACAACTTAGGCCCATTTTTGCTCCAAACAAATCGAGCTTATTTTCACATTAAACATACTTACCAACCCCAGATTATTGCTCAAATACCTTCAAAAAGGTTGAAGTAAGGTACTCAAAGTGTTTGTTTTAGTTTCTTAATTTATTTTCACCAGAATCAGTGCTAGAGCAACGGCCATTTTTCGCCGCTTACTGTTGCCTAGCCAACGGTTAAATCCATAATGGCTTCCAAATGCACCCAGATTGTGGGTGCATTTCATCGAAGTGTGCCAGGGTGTTCATTCGGCTTCGTGATCAGCTATGACGTAAGAACACCCTGGAAACGAGGTTGTCATGAACGATAATGGAAAAGTGCCTTCAGTTCAAGTTCCTATGAAACCATTAAATCAAAAGGAGCTTGTGCAATCTTTTTGTAAGAGTTGACTCCAATGCTGCAATCCCTATATAACGAGCCGTAATAGGAACCAGAACAAACTTAGTTACATCGAATCGTCAGCAAGAATTCTCTCCTTTTTTGTCATTCAAAGACTTTAAGCTTTTCATTTTTATTTGCAGATGAAAACGAATGCGCAGAGTATGGCAAATGTCACCAAGTATGCACTAATGAGAAGGGAAGTTACAAATGCTCTTGCGGAAATGGCTATATTCTTGAATCTAATCGCAAGTCTTGCAAAGCTGGCGGTAAGTTGTTCAGGGGTGAAACAATTTTTTTCATTTCTGCGACCAAACTAAATCTTGAAAGAAATTTCGGCGATAATCGTTTCCAAGAAAGTGCCCTCCTTTTACAGGTCTTGAACTGGACAGAATTGAAGACTGACCTTCAATCCTTAATCACAATCGTAAATTATATTTGTTGGGCAGATCTTGTTGATTTTTCGGCTGACCACTTTCAGACTTATTAAGAGCACTTTTTTATGAAATTAATTCGTTTGTTAACATTCTATATTTTGTTTGATAACGGCTATCAATGACAAGAACCTTCAGGATTTTGACGGAAGATTGACTTTCATTTTTCAGCTTTTTATCCCTTCTCCTTTCTTCTTTTCATTCTTTCTGGATACCGGAGAAGATTTCTGTAGCTATTCGTGCCGTGGTCCGCTTTTTTTCCACCCCTGAAGTTTTTATGTATGTTGTCATTAGCCTCCCCCCCCCCCAGGAAGAATGAATGGACTTATGATGAACTTTATGTGGTAAGACAAAATTATTAAGTAAAGTCTTTAGCAAGGCTGGTTTACTTCAAAATTTGATACCTCATAGTCGTCCTTTGACTTCACTATGTTGCCTTCGAAAAAAGCGGGAAGAGAACTATCCCGCGGGGGGTAAGGGGGTAACTACCATATGTAGCTACTTTATGTATACATATATATGTTACTTCTTTATATATATATAAATACTACAACTACTTTACTATATACATGTTACTACTTTATATATACATATATATGTATATATATATATATATATGTATATATATATATATATATATATATATATATATATATATTATAACTATATGTTACTACTTCATAAAACTACCATATATGCTGTTACGGGGTGCCTTTTTGGGGTGCCTTTCATCGAGCAGAAAATTAATTTGGGGTATCATTTTTGGTAAAATCACAAGTAGTTATAAACTTTGCGGTGTCATTTTAGGAATATAACTCTTTAGGGTATTGATTTTGATCAAATTTTACTTATTTAGTTTGAATTTTGGATCATTATCACAATTTTAAGGGTACATATTTTCAATGGCCTGTAAATTTTGGGGTATTATTGTGGCAAAAATTTATAACTTTTAGGGTGTGATTTCAGACGTATATTCAGTTAATTGCCAGATGAGGGTTGCTATCTCATGAAAATATTAGGATTATATGTTACAACTTGGACCAAGTGAAGATCTGTTCAAGCACTGTTCTTTGCTCAAAAGAGAATCTGCTTTTAGGTGGTTATTTTTGGGCTAAAGAGGGCACTGAAAATGTTCCGAAATTAATTTTCAAGAACTGGGTAATTTAATATAGAAGTTCAAAGGAATATGGATCGTACAGGTTCTAAGGGTAGCAAGAAACAGCGAGACCAAATAGACAGGGGACATTGGAGGCATTTTAAGGGAAAAGAGTAAAGGCGGATTTCCATTCAGTGATTTTTGTAGCGCGCGTGACAGTTACCTATCGACTTTTAGCGATCGCACAACTTCCTTTCAGTTCCCATAAGTAATGCGGAAACATCTCCGAGTTCTCCAGACTCAAATAATGACGTGATCAAAGATGGCTGCTATTAATAGACGATTAAAGCTATGGCTACACCTACGAATGAGAGGATGAAAATGAGAAGAATAATAGGAATCAGGGCGAATGCTCACGTCGTCTGGACTAACTTTCCCTTTTGGGTCTGTTACAACGCTGGCGATCGACTGCAAAAGTAGGATGAGCTTCTACTTGTTTTTTGAGATCGCGCGCTCTGATCGTGCCATCAATTTACGCAAAGTACAGTACGCATGCCCAGACTGCAGATCAATCTCAAATTGTCGCGCGCGCGACAAAATGCACTCAACAGAAATCCACCTTAACAAGAAAGCCCCCTGGAAACCCCAACTCTAATTATCGCCAAAGAAGTTTTGCAGTCACATCGTCTCCAAACCGTACTGGTATGTGATGCTATTTTACCAGCCTCTCACTTGTTTTAATTTCAGGAAACTTTGCACCTCGAATCATCTTTGCCAACCGTTACGACATCAGAAGTTTTCAAATCAACGGCTCAGACTATAGGTTGGTAGCTGGTGGTATGAAAGGAATCGTTGGCCTCGATTTCGATATTGCTAATGACTATGTTTACTGGACTGATGTCTCTCATGAAACTCTACTTCGTGCAAGAATGAGCAGATACAATAGTACTGAGTTGTTGGTGCGCAATTTGCATACGCCAGATGGATTAACGATTGACTGGATTGGAAAGAAGATTTATTGGTCAGATACTGGATTGAAAAAGATCGAGGTTTCAGAATTGGATGGATCTAATAATGTAGATTTAGTCAGTGTAGCGGATCATGGCCAACCAAGGGCTATTGTATGTGATCCTCGTGAGGGGTAAGCTATTACCTAATTACAAATACTACTATACTCTATCGGGTGAATTGGAGAAGATATTAAGTGTTTGCCAACATTCCTTTAAAATTCATTCCATAAGAAAAAGGTTTACTTGGATATGAAAACTTATTTGGTCGAACTCTGTCTTTTAGTTCCAAAATAGACCTTTTAGCTATTCTAGGAAAGAATTTGAATCGAAGGATATTTTTGTACATTTTGAAGAATTTTCGGATGTGCACAATAGCGATAGAGGCTCTAACGCCACTGATCGAACCTAGTGTATAAAATTGTATGAAAATGACGCTCGATCGACAGAGCAGAAACTGCGCACGCATGCGCGAAAACTCGTAACTTTGAGCCCCCTTGGCTCCCTGCAACAGATCCCAAAAATTAGGCAACAATCGATATTTCCTTCCTAGGGTATGGAACTCTTAATTTATCATTTCAAAAAGCTTATCTGTCGAAACACTTTCTTATCTCAGATTGGTCGATGACGTCATATTACGCAGTTTCTGCTCTGTTCGCTCGATCCAGTCTCTTTCGTAGAATAGCTAAAAGGCCTATTACGATCGATTTGGGTGAAACTGTGTTTGCAATGTTGTAGAAGCAGGACTGTGGCATCGTATCAAACTTTTCACTCCATTTTTAAAAGGTAGAAAATGTTTCCTGATGCATAGAAAACACTGCTAAACCTTTGAAATGATTAGCATGGATTCAATATGACGCCAGAACCATTTCTTTGGAAACTTACTTGATTTTGACTTTGCCGGAGAGTAAAAGAAGTGTTGTTTTTTAAGCAAAAACTTATTTTGCATTTTCTCTGCCATGAATCAGCAACCACAAGTCAGATTGACTCAAACAAGGTCTCAAAGTCTATGTTGAAGCAGGACCTATGCAACTGTGTAAAATGCGGGCACTATGACACCCTGTAGTTGTATAACAACATTGTTGACAAATCTCGGGGGGGGGTAACTTAGTACTTTTCATGGCACGGGGACGTGTCATTTTTTAAGGGTACTTTTTTGAAACCGTTACGGAATTATGGGTAGCATTTTCACAATTTTTGGACATTTAACGGAATTATGGGTGTCCTTTTCAGGAGATTTTGTGTAATTTCCGGAATTATGGCCCAGATTTTCATTCGATTTACGGAATTATGACCCTAAAATGCACCAGAATTTACGCAATTATGGGTACCAACTTTTCGGGCAAAATGACACGTCCCCGTCAGAAAATAGGTCGAGATACCCCCCCCCCAGAGTGACAAATATGAAAAGAAATGACCGACTTTTTAGCAAACTAAGTTTGTATACCCCATCGAGCCTCTGTTCTACAATGTTAGACTTGAAATCGAAGTAACACAATCCGAGTTGCCTTCCTTCACCAAATTTGGCTTGTTCAACCCTCCATGATTATCTCGCTCACCCGGTACTTTTAACTGTTCAACTGTTCAACCGCTAAGAATGATAATATTTACTGATCGAAGTTTTTTGCTGTTGAAAAGAGGAATGCTTTGCCACCAACAATTTTTCGTAAAAGGACAGTGTGGAAAGCGCTAGAAAGTTAAAAAACAACATGTCTGCCGTACTGTTTATTTACAGCTGGCTGCAAAATGAATACATATTCACAATTTATATGATTTACATCTTAACAAAAGAAAGTTTAAGGGCCTATTTACATAGAAGTTCTCAGCTCGGGCTGAAATTTGTGCCCCTTTAAAACCCCGAGGTAAAATTTCATCCCTCCTTTACGGTCAAATGCTTGTAAATATTAGTTTCCCATTACATAGAAAATTCACTCCCCCCCTCCCCTGGGTAGAGTTTCACCCCGGGCTGAAAATTCAGCTGGCCTTGAGCTAGCCGAGATAAAACGTTAATCCCTTTATTGATATGCTAATCCCCATTGTTTTACATGACACGCGCCCTTGTAATGTCAAATACGTTTTCAGCCCGGGCCTTTGATCGTCAGAGAGACTTTCAGCCCGGGCTGAAACTCTCCATGAAATGGCAAAATGTTTTGACCTCAGTTAGCAGGGCGGAAGTTTCAACCCGGGCTGGAAACTTCCATGTAAACAGACCCTGAAGATGGAAAATGTATATAATTATAGGATAGATTCAAGGCAAGGGATTCAAGGCATCTTGCTGCTAGATGCGTTTCATGTGTGGCAAGTTTCAATCAATTTTCTCCTCTGCTTCTTTCAGATATCTTTACTGGAGTGATTGGGGTCGAAAACCTGGAATCGAGCGAATCGCCATGGATGGTAACCCAACAACTCGACAAGAACTGATCACAACAAATATTGTATGGCCTAATGGCCTCACTTTAGACTTTGCTCAAAATAAACTATATTGGATTGATGCGAAACTAAAGAGACTAGAAGTTGCTAGTATGGATGGTTCGGCAAGAAAATTACTCTTACACTCAAAAATCAGTTTCCCATTTGCCCTGACGAACTTTGGAGATTTCCTTTA
Organism: Aurelia sp. 4 Dawson et al 2005; assembly: GCA_964019985.1. Classification (NCBI taxonomy): domain Eukaryota; kingdom Metazoa; phylum Cnidaria; class Scyphozoa; order Semaeostomeae; family Ulmaridae; genus Aurelia; species Aurelia sp. 4 Dawson et al 2005. Next base: position 7,260,668 of record OZ026506.1, read on the forward strand.
TTGGACCGATTGGAAATCAAATGGGATTAAGAGATTCAACAAATTTTCCGGTTCAGATCAGATTCATCCGTTGAGTTTGAATCATTTGGCACCCATGGGAATTCAAGTTTTGCATCCACTGAGGCAGCCTTCTGGTAAGTAACAGATTGTATGCATAATTCGCTAGGTAAGACAAATTGCAGTGGGGCAATGGGGAAAATTTCGATGATGAATGTAGGAAATGGAATTCTAATAATCTTCAATTGACCTTGGTATAGTTTGCTCTCTGAGTAAGTAGGAGTAAAATTCCTCATAACACACACACGTAAAGATCTCATTGTTTGTTTTCACGAGGGAAGAATTCCATATGTGTGAGCGTCATGCTGTTTTGGTTCGAGCACCGTAGAATTTGGATGAGAAAGAAATACCTTTAGATTTTACGACCTTTGCTCTGTTCTGTAGCAAGAAATTTAGAGTGAATGATATAGTTTCATATGGTCTTTTCATATTTGTTGAAATGCAGTTATTTCATTTCACTTCTGATTTGTCGCCGGGTTTTCCCAGAACAGTTTCTGTGCTATCTGAGTAGAAGACTTCCTTATGCGCCTGCCATGCCTATAACCACCTCTTTAAGACCCCGTTTACACTGCCCTGGTACAAATATGGATCCGTTGCCAAAGCATTACGAATCAGCCTCACGTGTACGCTGCTCTTCTTGCTAACTTACGGCAAATGCGACGACAAAAAGCATCATGTTGATTGGCTCATATTTCATTTAGTTTCATAGTTACATTAAGTTGACAAATCCATGTTATGATGTATTCGTAACCAGTCCATAAATCAGAGAGTTGACAAGGCCATGTTATGATTGATAGTGATATAAGTTGAGTGACAGAAATCGAGTGGCTAAGCCATAGTAGATTAATACGTTTCGAGCCTTCCTAGGTCCATCCTCAGTAAGTTGACTTGTTAGAATTACGATTAAATGGCAAATAAGATACACACTGGTGGGAACTGAGATTAGTCCTAAAAAGGGCAAAATTGCCACATCTAGATGAACCTACGAGCAAAAGGAGAGACATGCAACTGGGGAAACCGGTACTCTCGAGTACCGAATAATCGTCCCCCCCCTCCCTTCTTATTAATTTTTGAAAAATTTTCCAATCTCTCCGCTATTATCCCCCTTTTTATCAATTTTTGGAAAAATGAGATGATATTAGACTTAATTTCTGTATGAACGCAAGAAAGAGTCTCGAGAAGTGCGTTCAACAGAACCAGAGTTCAAAAGTAAATGTATCAGTAATATCACTGTTCACGTAAATATATAACAGATACGTGTTTACCTAAGAAAAGGGCTATTTTCTATTTCTCCAAGCACCCCCTCCCGATTATTCCAACCCCCTCGACTATTGTTATATCGAACCATCTCAACCCCCCCCCCGTTTATTCGGTACTCGAGAGTATAACAAGTAATACAAGTAGAGAAACGGAGAAAAACAAATCAGAACAGTACCTGGGAGATTGATGATTTCTTAGAAAACAAAGGCAGGTTATGAAATAGAATAGCATCAGTTGCTTTGGTTTACACCTCGAGTCAAAGCGATTAGCGAATGTAGACAGAAAGGATCCTCTCAACCGGTAAGTCAAAATAAACATAGCCGCAAAGTTGCCCTGAAACCAGTGCGGCAAACTCTCACTTGGTGCGGGCGAAGGGAGGTTTTTTTCTATTCAGTTTAAAATGTTACACGAAAACGAGGTACTAAAAACTACACTTACAAACTACTGGACTACATAACAAAGATGATGACCCGGGAAGCAAGAACCCATGACTGTCCCAAGGGTCACTACATAAAACACTAAACTAGATTACTGACAAATACAAAACAAACGAAAAAGGGAAGTTTTTAAGAGAAGTTACGTGCTTATAGCGAATGAAGTAGGGTAAGTCTAAAGATCTGTTTCGCGGATTTTGTTTAGTTGATTTAGGAGCTGATGGGGTAACTGCTAACATTTAAGTGCTACATATGCAAGAATTGTAACGCCTTCTGCTTGGCTCCTGAATCACGGAAACAAAATCTGCCAGACACAACTTTAGATTTACCCTTCTTCGTCCCAGTTTTCAATATGAAAGTACATTAGTCGTAGTTTCAGCAGCATCTATCGGTCTGTCAATAGCGATATGAACATGCAATCAGTCTAAACACGGTCTTGTATGCTTTGAACCTTTTCGTCACCAGGTGTCAACCCTTGTGGAACAAATAATGGTGGCTGCAGCCAGTTGTGTCTAATTGCCCTCGGGAAGAAGTTTTCATGTAAGTGCAAACGAGGAATGTTCATCCAGAAAGATGGCAAATCCTGTGGTGGTACTCCTGTCACAAGAAAACCACGTCCAACCCAAGAACCTGTAACGTTCCCGGCAGTGAAAACCAATACAGCTCCTAAACCGAAAACAACTGGAGCTCCTGAGCAAACTACAAAATCAAAGATGACTGATAAGCCAGTTACGAACCCACCACAGACGAACAAACCACAAGTTCCAACTAAGGTGGGTATATACGCGTTTTAGCTACTCTGCAAAATAGCCTGGATCAGGTGATGTTTCGTACATATTTATACGCGAAGTTCGATCAAGTGGCGTCAGAGCCTCTATCGCTATTGTTTGTGCGTTTGTTTTCAATTTGTTTTGAGTGGGCTTGTCAGGATTGCTAACCACTTAAAGCTAATTTAGGTCCACTATGCATGCTACTGGTAGGCATGGGACCCCCAGTTAAACGTCCCTTCAGAAGGACGGCAAGGTGAGTTACGAGGTCAGGCCTCCGAGGTCACCCATCCGAAGTTTGACCTCATTCGACTGAGCTTAACTTCAATTACCTGACGAAAACTGGAAAAACAAAAGTACACATGTCGAGGAGGTAAGAGTATGTGTTTCCTAGATTGACGGGTTTGTGTTATAAGAATTCCATAGACTGAAGAAATGGAACATCCAGCATGTACTTAGGCACTAATATAGATTTTGACAATATTAGAAGTGGGTATCGCTCTGAACACTGGACGGCCTTCATGGCTTGGCGTGCTACGTGCTTTGGCCTTCAAACTATATTGTTTCTTGATTGTAGATTATAGAATGCACGTCACATTGAAGTAAAAACAGTCAGATATCCTCTCCGGTTTAGGAGAAATGAAAGAAGGAATGCAACCGCAGAAGATGCGGTCCTTTCGTGGCTTAGACTGGGTTATTGGGCGGCTAGTTACATTGTAACTCTACACTGAAAAAGAGGAACTGTAAATTTGTAAAATCTGTATATTTATTTGTAGCTACTCATTTTGTATTGTATTTTGCTGTCAATTTTGATTTTGCTTTCATAGATACTAGGCTTGAAGTAGCTTTTTGTAGCTATCTTGTAGCTATACTAGTCCTATACTCATGACAATGATTCCTTTTACAGCCCTGCGGTAAGCCTTGCACAGTAGGGACTTGTAAGGAATCAATGAAAAAGCTGACCCTATTTACTTCATTCTATCAGTCGAATTATTATGGAATCACAGCCTCAAATCTCGAATCACAGTCTCGAATCTCGTCTAAATTTTTTCAGTTCTTCATTCGAATCAAAGATTCTATCATATTTGCCGTAACCATGGTAATTCACAAATCTCGCAATCTGATTTGGTGCTCTAGGAACTCAGAGTGGGGCCTAAATAGGGTCACGTATTTCAGAGCAAGGTTATGAGTCTGTTGACGGAATCTCCACCATCAAGGCAAAGAGCACAAGGAAACTAGGGCTCTAAGCCATCAGTCTGTGGAGATGCCTAGTTTTGATATATTAATAATGATAAAATCATTTCTTCCTTTTACAGAAACCAGAAACAAAGAGGCCTGTAAAGCCTGTCGCTACTGACAAACCAGTCGTAAATCCTGAAGAAGCTTCGCAACAAATTGATAGTAAGTTTTTATCTTTTCTAAACCTAAAGTAGTGATTAGTTGTTTTGATTTGATGTCTCCACCTTCTGGTTTGAATGATCTTTCTGGGCGTCTATGGCAAGATCAGCGTTATTTTTGTACTTTTCTTGCATTTTTCTGAGCGTAGTAAATGTACCTAAAGTCTATTCATAGAATCCTCAAAATATAGGGTAAAAGAGTTTAGAAGCTATCTTTTTCATTTAATTTTGTGAATAATTATAATTATTTGTAGTTCTTGTTATTTATTAAGGTCCTCAACTATAGTATATAAAGTAATCTAGGGACTGTACAAGAGTAAAAAAGTTCACAAGTTATAAACTTATCTAAGAAAATATGTTTTTATCAACGATTTTATACAGCTTATGTCGTTTGCACCCTTTATTTCCAACGCTAAGTCATTCCATAAAGTGGGTCCTGCATATCCAAAAGACCGAGTACCAAGACTTACATTTGCAACGACCAACTTCTAGCAGCAATAGACCTAATCGGCTAAGGTTTGTGTGGCCCGGTTCGGCACGAAATAAACTTACGTCTCGAGTGAAACCAAATCAAATCAAACCAAACGAGGAATGAATCCAAAAACGAGAAACAATTCCCAAATAACGCATTACTTTTTCCAAAAACGTCCTACCAACTTCTTACAAGATCTCTTTTTTACAACCACTCCAACTAAAGTCAATCTCTCTCTTCCACAAAAGTGTCCTCCTCGGGGGGTTAGTTGCTAGTTCCGCTTTTGAAAAATAGGGGCCTCCGGAGTGTCCTCACACTCTCCCCCACAAAAATGAATGTCTTCTTGACATTTCAGTCTCCGAGATACTAAAGTCCTTGGGGGAGACACTTTGGTAACTTAGTTCATAATCTCTGATGCTCTGACATATGATATGAAAGTCAATCAAACATTTCGACGTCTCGATATGTGTCAACTCAATAAAATATGTGTTCTTTGAGCTCAACAATCTTACTTGAATCCACTTTTATCATCGTTCGACTGGATATAAAACTTTCGGCTGCGCAGCGTAACGTAAGTCTCTCATGTCTTGTTTGAACTATCGTAGCGATTTCATAAATCGATTTAGGTGCAATGTCCTTCTTCTTAACGCATTCAGGAATTTTTTTGTTTTGTTCTTATGTTCTTGAAGTCTTTTTTCTTAACTCAACGATGTTCCGATTATATTCGAATTGTTCTTGTAACGATAAATACTAAAATTAAAATTGTAAAAATGACTGTTCGAGCGAATTCGACAGAAGTCTTAACGGTAGTAAACAATAGGTCCTCTCGGCGTGAAACACTGGACTGGCTGAATCGAATTTGGTCCTTGTGGGGATGCAAGCACTGGATACTGTCCAATGAATAACGGATTCTGGAATGTCATCTGTGGCAACGTCCTCTGTGGGTACATAGATGGTATGGGGTTATTCTGCGGTAAGTTATGCCGATGTGCAGATAACGGATGTAACGCGGATATTCCTGCCTGAGAGTCAACTGGTGCTCCTAAGCCGTAATACGACAATTTCGTTGGCGGGTTTCTAATTCTTCTTGGACGTTCTCGTATGGGCGGTTCACTCTGAGGTTCAATATCCGGTTCTTGTTCTTGTCCAATACGATTGTCATCGTTGAAGATAGCAGGTTGTTGTTCTGCATCATCTTGGTTATCCTCATCGTGAATCTGTCCTGTATCTCCATTATCGTTGACTGTAGAATCCTCGATGTCGGCCTGCTCCGTAAAATAGTGTCTCGCTTGTTCCAACTGGATTGGTGAGAATGTTGGGAATATTTCTTCATCATCTTCTTGAACATCAGCTTCCGTAACTGCCGTTTCCGGGTGCTCAGGTACGTGTTCGATTTCTGCAGCACGATTTGTTGTCTTCTTAGTGGGACGTTTCCCTGTGGCCTTTTGTCTTTCCGCGTAAGGAAGAAATGGGCACGGCAATAAAAGATTTCTGTGCAAAACTCTTGTCCTTCCATCTTGATTTTCTGGGCCAACCTCGTAAACTGCTGAATTAGGATCTTTCCTGTTTAGGACAACATAAATCTTCTCTTCCCAAAATGAACGCAATTTTCCGGGACCTCCCCGTTCAACTACATTCTTTACCAGTACGCGATCTCCAGGCTTAAGCTCAGAACTTCTTGCTTTCCTGTTGTACTCTTCGCGACCATTAGCTGCACACTGTTCTGCTTTTTCTGCAGCGATACGATAAGCATCTGTCATAGCGTTCTTCCACTGTTTTAGGTACTCTGGGTATCCTTTCACTGTTGTAACTTTAGAATTTCCGAAGATAATGTCAATGGGTAATCGTGGCTTTCTCCCAAACAAGAGCTCAAATGGCGAAAAACCGGTGCTATCATGACGTGTACAATTGTATGCGAATGTCATTTTGTTCACGTGGTCCTTCCAACGTATTTTCTTATTTTCACTCATTGACCTCAGCATGGCTAAAAGAGTCTGGTTGAATCTTTCGCATTGTGCATTTCCCATTGGATGGTACGGAGAAGTTCTAGAGCGGGCGATTCCTGTTAATTGCTCTAAGTGATGGAATAGATCGTTTTCGAACTCACGGCCTTGATCGTGGTGGATTCGCTTGGGGAACCCGAATCTAAGAATGAAATCATTGAATATTTTGTCAGCAGCAGTCTTTCCAGATTTATTAGTGGTTGGGTAACCTTGAGCGTAACGAGTGAAATGATCTACGACCACTAAGATATATTCGTAACCTCCTATACTTCTCTCCAAGTGCACAAAGTCAATTGATATCAGTTCAAATGGCTGACTTGTGACAATGCTTTGAGCAGGGGCACGTGGTGGTATTGAAGGTTTTTTCCGTTGTAAGCACGTACAAACTTTCGTTACATAATGTTCGATGTCTCTGGCCATATGTGGCCAATAGAAACGATCTCGCACCAGCTCCGTAACTCTATCTACGCCCAAATGTCCCATGTCATCATGAAGATGGCGAAGTACTAGTGGATGATATCTCTTTGGTAAAACCAACTGCAACTTACTGGCTGTCTTTCGATACAACGCTCCATCTTTCCCTATCAGCAGCTTGCTCCATTCGTGCATAAGGGCTTTTACTTCGGCTGATTCACCATTTCTATCTTGAAGTGGGGGCCTAATTGGCTGTTCTTTATAAGCTAAGACACGAGCAATATCAGGATCTTTCTTTTGAGATTGTACGATATTATGAAGAGGCATGGGTGTGTACTTTCCCATGGTGTTTGCATCTAGTAACTGAACTGCATCTTTGTTGAGTGAAACTGCATGGATCCAGTTCACGTTACCTTGATGTCTTGCAGTCAACGCACTGACAGTTGCAGCAAACTCATTCTGTGATGTTTCTTGCGTGCATTCCTTCATATACGTCTCGATGTTTGTTGGCATCCTCGAAAGAAAATCTGCGTCAATGTTCGCTTTTCCTGGACGGTACTTGATCGTGAACTCAAAATCTGCTAATGAAGCTATCCAGCGATACCCCGTAGAATTCAACTTTGCTGTACTCATAACATAGGTTAAGGGGTTGTTATCAGTATATATGGTGAATTTCGGAGCATAAAACAGGTAGTCACGGAATTGTTCTGTCACTGCCCATTTTAACGCCAAAAACTCGAGCTTTCCCGAATGTAGATGGTACTTCTTTTCTGCAGGCGATAACGTACGTGAGGCATACCCGATCACTCTCATTTTCCCTTGCTGTTTTTGGTACAAAACTGCACCAAGACCCTCTTGCGATGCGTCTGTGTGAAGTACGAATGGGATACTGAAATCTGGATATGCCATAACTGGGGGGTTAGATAGACAGCTAATCAGGTAATCTAAGGCCTTTTGATGTGTCTCCTGCCAGATGATGGGTGTACGTGATGATACTTGATTGCCTTTGCCACGTGTGTCCTTTTTCTTTCCTTTAAGGCTACCAGGTTGCTCTACTTTGAGTAAGTCGTAGATAGGTTTTGCTATCCTAGAAAAGTTTTCTATATACCTACGATAGTATCCTAGCAAGCCTGTCAAATGGCGTACTTCACCAACTGTCTTCGGCACGTAACCACGTAACTTGAGTAGTGCTTTTGTGCTCTCTGGATCCACACGATAACCATCTTCAGACACAATACGACCAAGATAAACGACTTCTCTTTTGAACATGTCACATTTTTCCGCTTTGAGCTTGATACCATTTTCTTTCAAGCGCCTCAAAACTTTCCTCACGTGCTCCACGTGTTCGTCGAATGTCTTCGAATATACGATGACGTCATCTAGATATGGTGCACAAAATTCATCCCGAAAGTCCCCTAAGCAGCTCTCCATATAACGCTGAAATTCCGCTGGAGCATTTTTCAAGCCCATTGGAAGCCTGATCCATTCATAGAGACCCCATGGGGTCACGAAAGCAGTCAAAGGGCGACTTTCGGGATCCATAAAGCCTTGATGGTAGGCCTTTCCTTGATCGATAGTAGAGAACCATTTGTGTCCGGACAAACTATCCAAAGTGTCCTGGATTCTGGGAATGGGATGACGGTCGGCTGTTGTTTTGTCATTTAGTTCTCTATAATCGATACAGAGTCTCATTGAGCCATCTTTCTTCCGGACAATCACACAACAGCTGCTATACGGCGATTTCGACCTCTGGATGAACCCACGATTCAGGAGATCCTCGATATATCTCTTTAATTCGGGATACAACGGTTTTGGGACGGCAACGTAATGTTTCTGCACTGGGGTAGGGTCTGACAGGATAATCTTATGTTTAAGACCCTCAGCACAACCTACATCTTGACTACTTGTGCAAAAAGCATCCCGTTCTTCATAGAGCATTTGCTGTGCACTCTGTATTTGTTCTTCGCTTAAGTTGCTCCCTAATGTAACTTTTGGTATCAAATTCTTATCGATATACCCTTCAGCCTCCTCTTGTCTTCGAACGGTCTGGACTTCAACATTCTCTATCGTACTGCTTGTTTTCGGTCTCCTTTCTTCTTCCATTTCTTGACGATCTTTAAATTTCAATTCAACCGGTGTAACTGATCTCACGAGCTGCAAAACGCCTATTTCTGTGCGTCCTTTCAAATTGATGTCATGTGCACTGGTATTCATGACGTATATTCCTATCTTTTCGCAGTTTTCTCTTTTCAGCGTAATCAAAGACTCGTGTACTTCCAAGCCAGGGGGGAGGTTCATTTCATGGTCTGGTTCAAACAACATGGGCGTTGGTCGGTCAATTAATCCAACTTTACTGCGACAGGAAACTTTAACCGTACTCCCCTTAGGGACAATTATGTCCTTCTTGCTTGTCTTAACAGTTGAATATGTTGATATTGTTTTGCTCCCTATAAAGTTCACAAAAGCATTTAAATTTGATTGTGAAATCTGGAAGAAACTTGCTGATAGCAGTGATATCAGGTTAGCCTCATCTGAAACTTGTTCTTGACTTTTGATAAGCTCTTCAATTACATTATACCCAATAATAGGCTGATCAAGTTCGAATTCAGTCACTAGCATTGGTACTTCTACAGAATCTCCAGTTAAGTTTAAAAGCTGGAAATTCATCTGGACCCAACCATTGTACGGCAATTTTGAACCATTGGCTGTTGTTAGTTCTAATTCAACATTTTGATCGAAAAGATCCTTGATATCTTGAGTCTTTAACTGTGGAAAATGTTCTTTCAGTTGTTTTGAACTGACAATTGACACTTGTGCCCCTGTGTCGAATAGCACGGGTAGTTCGACACCATTCATCTTGCACTTGATCAAACATTTTCTACCCACTAGTTTGGACAGTTTCTCTTGCCCCTGAGGTGTGAGATGGCTTACAAAAACCCTACTGTCTTCACCATCACCTCGTCCAGGTTCAGCCTTTTCAAATTTTTCCGAAAGTTCATGAATTGCTAGGCAAATTTGTTTATGATTAGCCCAGTCCTTTACTTGACATACCTTGCTACAATATTTTGATGTTTTGCACCCAGCACAAATGAAAAGAGTTTTGTGCAGTTTCTTGCAGCCTATACAATGGAGGGACTCTACATCATTTTCCTCAGCTACTGGCTGTCCCGTGACAGCAGCTGGGGGCAGTTTCCCTGACCCTGTCCTTTTCTTTGGGGGCAATTGTACGCAAAATGATTACTGTCCCCACATTTCCAGCAGTGCGTACACTGATCTCCTAGGCCGTTCTTGTAACACTCCTTGCAGCCCCGACGATTTTCGCGAAGGGGTCTTCCCTTTCCTTGCGGTGGCACTTTGCTCTCCTCCCCGGGAGACTGGGCACGATTGAGCTTTACATCCTGTTTTAAAGAGGCAACTTCAGCTTTTATGGCTTGAATTTCCGAGAGCAATTTTTCAACAAATGGAGCTTCAGCCTCTTTGCCTTTTTTGGGGGTCTCTGCTTTAATTTTTGGATTTTCTTCCACAGAAACTTGCATAGCTTTTGTTTTCCCTCTTTGGCCTATCCCTAATTTGGCATTTCTCTCTGATTCCTCAGCGCCAGCCAGGTTTAGTTGGGCGATCAATTCGGCATCAGTGACATCTGGTCGTTGAAGGTGGGGTCGCATCCTCGTTCTCAGGGTGTTGCTCAAAAGTCCAGTTTCAATAGCGTGTAAAAACATGGACTGGCACTGGCTGGTGTCATATTTTAACTTGCTTCCCTCCTGCTTTGATGCAAAAATGATCTTTTCCCGCAAATTTAGGGCGCGTAATAAGAAATTCTGTGGCTCCTCTGTTGGTGACTGGGCCAAATTCGCGAGGCTAGCGTATAATTCGCTCGCGTTCTTTTCTTGGTAATGGGCGCGAATTATTTTCATTATAGTTTCCAACCCCATTTCACGCATGGCTTCTAAATAATCTTTCAGGGGTAGTCCTGGTACAATGCATTTGATAAGACCATCGACTAATTCCTTTTCCGAATATCCTCTCTCTTTACCACTTTGTACTTGTCTACTTAGGCTTAGATAGGACAATTGATCTTTCTGACCCTGGGCCCCCACTGTCCCGACAATTCGGAAATCCCTCTTAAAAATGGACTGCAAGCCCTGGTAGTTTACTTCAGAAGTCGCCGCTCCAGCCCCTGTTTGCACGTTGTCCCCCGCCGTTAGTTTGATCGCACTCAATTGATCATTTAATGCTTCCATTTCTCTTTGTTGTTTTTCTTTCAACAAAGCGATTTCCTTTTCCAATTTTTGTCTAACGGAATCCTGTGTCTGTTGTTCGTCTCCAACGCTAGCTGCGCTTTTTGTTTCAGTAATTTGCTTCAAAACATCCCTAACAAATGCAGCCTTCTCGGTTTCTTTACATTTTGAAATCTGCTTTTCAATTTCATCGACAATCACTTTCACGGTTGCGAGACGGCTTTTGTTTGAATAACTTGATTCAGGGATCGTTCCTAACTTGAGACAAATTTCATAAAGTTTCTCCTTGCCAATCCCTGTAAGTAGACTATGAGTTTCTAACAATAACTCATCGATTTCTTCCTCGTTTTGTGCCATTTCAAAACAACCCAAAACACATACGTACAGTCTCGGCTATACTTTCGACACAATTTACGCGGGCCTAACGTAAACAAAACCGACTGAGAGATGCAGACAAACACAAGAAAATCAGACACAAGCCTGTCAATCCATGATACTCAAAATTAATTGCAAGAGAAAAACATCAACAAATTTTTGACACGACATTGCCAGACGATGTAGCTTCTCAACTCCTTCTTCAGGTCACTTCTTGAAGACATTAAAGTTCAACACAGCAAAATAGAAAGATTCTGTACTTACAGTCACGTTGATTGAACCAAAATTGTCACGTCGAGGTCACCAGAAATGTGGCCCGGTTCGGCACGAAATAAACTTACGTCTCGAGTGAAACCAAATCAAATCAAACCAAACGAGGAATGAATCCAAAAACGAGAAACAATTCCCAAATAACGCATTACTTTTTCCAAAAACGTCCTACCAACTTCTTACAAGATCTCTTTTTTACAACCACTCCAACTAAAGTCAATCTCTCTCTTCCACAAAAGTGTCCTCCTCGGGGGGTTAGTTGCTAGTTCCGCTTTTGAAAAATAGGGGCCTCCGGAGTGTCCTCACATTTGTTTTACCCATTTCAAGTCATATGACCATGCCCTTGGGAAGTTTTGGTATTATGCTACTTTTTGCGTTCATGGCACAACTTTGCATGGCATGAAATTTGTCGGAGAAATCAAAGATGTTTTATCAAGAGATTGATCACATGACTTGAAATGGGTACAAACAAACCTTAGCCGATTTTGGCTATGCACTGCTAGAAGTCAGTGTTCTCCTAGGTATATGCCATCTAATCATCTCTTGCAAATAGGTTGTTGAAATAACCCCCCCACCCTTTCTTACATATAAGCCCTCTTTCAAATCCTCCCTCTGGAGTGTCGGAAGTTAATTTAGTCCCCCGGGGGCTTAATAAGAGCTTCAACGGTATTTTCGTAGTGTTGACACACATGTTTTTTACATTTCAGGAAGTACAAGTGCATCGGTTGGCCTGGTAATTGGAATTACACTATCGCTGCTCGTTATCTGCCTTGGAATTGGTGCCGGCATTTGGTATTATAGAACTAAGCAGCGAGGGAGACATAGCATAATGTATTACAAAGATATGTCAACCGCACCATTAGAGGAGGATTTTGATGGAGAAAATGATGATGAAAAATCCAAGATTCATGTGGATTATGAAGGTGTGTAGGGGGCGTAGTTACTTTAGAATTTCCTAGCTTTAATTTAAAAATGCTTTAAGTGAAAGGGTCAAGATAAGAGGTGCTTAGTTAATACTAGACCTCGGCCCTTGATGGCTATCAACAAGCTTAGTCTGTTCGATTATGTGTCCAGCTAAAAGATTTGACTGCAAAGGGTCTCGTAGAGTATTAGGTGTTTGGCTGGCGCCTGCTATGCCACTAGTGGGTACCGATGGATACCAGAAGCCAGCTTCGTGATGCTTCCAGCAAACTGCACCTGCATTGATAGCTCAATAGCAGTTTCGTTCTTCGCCTTAACAAACATACCGTACATGTCAGTCAAGCTATTGTAGTATACCATACCGCAGCCATAGATAACACTGTTAGGTGAACTCGGTAACGAGCGTTTGCCGACTGGCTTCGGTACTAATGCGCCATTCATACTGACACTTAAGGCGGCTTAATATGGACGAACTTCAAGCAGTGAAAATGAAGTCTTTTTGTAAGATTGACCAATTAGAACTCAACATTTGATAACCTGATGTAACTCGCATTGTGTGCGTGGATGGAAGCCTTCTCTTCTATCAGGCATACTTATCTAAGACCCAGTCCAAAAGAATTGATTGAATCAAACGACTTCAGTAAATCAATAAAACACTCGTTAATTGCCATAGTTTGAATTAGCGAATCGATGACAAGATTCCTCATCAAAAACAGCTGAATAACATATTATAAGTCGTGTGCAATGTTTGCAGTCTTGCCGAATCATTGGACATATTTCGGTTGCAAATGCATTGGAGATACATGCGCAAAATTGCGTAATCGGACAAGAAGAATTTTCGACAATCCGCCACTGGACACATATCGACAGCTTAGCAGACGATTAGAATTTCTAAATTATTGTTATCATTATCATTGTTACGAACTAATAAAATTGCATCATGATGCGTATTTATTAAACGAATAATACAAACAAATGATGTGACGCAAAATAGAAACAATTTGCTCCCTAAACCCCCCTAAATTCCATCATGCTATAGGCTTCTTTTCTCGATCCGTATCTTGACCTACCTGGTGCTGATTCGAGAGAGATGGAATTTTTGTAATTTCTTGGTAATTTCTGACGAAAAAATGCAGATCCTGATAAGGTACGGTTAATAATTGTGTAACTCCTGGAACACATCCCGTAATAGGCGTTTCAATAGTCACAGTGTCGATTTGCAAGAGCGTTGGAGAGCATCTTAACCTGTTTCTCTGTTTCTTTATCCCATCGGCCATGGTTGTCCTAGAAATGCTCAATTTGTCTTTGACAACTTCGACATTCCTTTCTTTGGTTTCACGTGTCAGAACAGGTCGAACTTGTGCTCATTTTGATAAATAAAGTTGGGGAAGGTCTATTCGATCACGGAAAACGAGTGGGGGATTGACAGTAACCGGCGAATATGTGGATAAAATTGAGGGAGGGTATAGCTTCTCATTTGGAGGAGGATACTGTAAGCAGAGGACTTTGCGGGCGCCCCAGAACAGATTAAAAGTCCTGTGGTACTTTGAACATTTGTTTTGACGAGCAAATTTGTGATAAGTTATAACACTGAAAGCCGTTGTGTCTGAAAAAATTTTGTTTCCTGCATTTATTGTATTTTTATTCCCAAAGGTCTACATTTTTGGATACTGACAAATAGTTTCGAGAAGGGAGCCTATAGCGATGGATAGACTTGTAGAATTAGATCTCCCCAAAATACCATCCTTCATTATTCCTTGTACTGTTTGTCTTGATTTCATATTTTTAGTACAAAAAAAACTAAAAATTTAGTAATTAGTCTAACCGAATGCTGATAACTTTTTATTTTCTTGTTTTTAACTTGTAACTTTCCTAACTTTCTTTATCGCAGCTTTGTGCAACGCTTATTGGTTTCGAAACTATTTCGCTGAATAGCGGGAAATGTCGTGTATGAACGTGATGCAATAGTCGATCTCAAAAGTAGTTTCGCAAAGATTTTATCGTAAACTCAAAATTTTGCATGCACTTATTCGCAAGGGTTTGTTAATTTCATCTACTCACCCATCCCTTTGAGGACGTTTTCCGTCGTAAGCTGGGTCCCAAAAATCGCGGGCACCTTACTTTTCTGATATGCAGCAACGAAGGATTTTAATTTTTGATTGACGTAGACTTAGGGGTAACGAATCAAATCACTTGGAAATATGTTGCGCTTGAAATTTTTGCTTCTGGGGGAAGTGGCGCTTCAGAGCCAATATGAATCAAAGTTTGATCGGACTGTTGTTAGTGGAACTCATTCAAAAGTCGTGGGAAACGTGACGCTATGAAAATAGATGGCTTTTTCACCCACCCGTCAGGAAAATGCTGCTTAAGACATTTCTCGAACAACTGGGGGAGTTGACCTATCTTTTCATGAGTTTAGTAGAGTTTAGTTTGACAAATAAATGAAATATTTTCTCAAGAGATAAAGCGACCACAAGGCTGTTCCCAGAACAAAATTACAGCTCATTTTGTGGTTGAAATTTCATTTCCGGATTTTCGCGACTTGTGCCCGAAATGTGATGTGTTTCTTGTGCGAAAATGCCTTTGAGATCGATGTGGTTGGTTTTCGTAATGATCATTGAAGATTTATCTGTCCAGAAAGTGAGATGAAAAACCATAAAAGGTGTGTTATTTTCCCATTAGAATGCGCCACAAGTTCACAGCAGTCTTATGACTCTAATTTTGTAGTATGAAGCTCTGATTGGAGGTTCAGCTTCATAAAATCGAGAATTCATTGAAGATTCTTGGGAAAACCAATCATGCAGTGATCTGAGATAATCAGGTTATTCATTTTAAACTGCAATTTAAAACAATTCCCTGCAAATTGTTTGACGAAACTTCAATCTACAGTTGTTTCGCTTTATTAAGAAAGTGTTCTGGCGCACGATAGGCAAGCTAGGAAACAACAGTCCTAGTTTCTGTCGAAAACGTTTGAAATTTGAAATCTATTTTTGTAATTCGCAGAGTCTATTTAGCTGTTTTTGAGACTATAGCTTCCCATTTCTGGCATCTTTAAATTTGATCATGAACGTTGTACAAGGAAACTTTGCCTTGATGTGAATACTTGTTTTATATATTGATCCCAAATTTTCTTATGCAGTCTGGAAAAAACTGCATGCATTGCTCTACGGATCACTTGTAGTCAATGAAAGTGTTTGACGGCGATCAAAACGGATGTTATGTATAAAATACGATAAGTTGTGATTCGCTGACTCAGACGCAAATGTGGCCAATTGCAGTGCATGAAGAACGAAAACATACACACATTTTAGGTCTATTTTGCCCGTTTTTTGCACCCTTTGCAATAGGCTTTTTCTTGACATGGAAGTTCAGGTCTCAAGTCTTCAAAACCATAAGACATTTTATCGCCGTTTGGACGATTGCGCTCAAGACAATGTGTAAGAGTTTTGTTGAGAGCATTTTGGTACTTAAGGGGCAGAAACTTTCGCGGGCAGAAACTTTCGCGATTATCGCGTTTTTCGGCATTTTTCGCGAAAATTTCTGCCACCCAAGGCACAATCTAAATTCAAAATTCTTGAAAGTTTTTGCTCGCGAAAGTTCACAAAATTCTTGACTCGCGAAAGCTTTTGTGCCCAAGTTTTTTGGTTTCTTCAAGTTTTTGCGTTGGTGTTCCTTAATCATCCCGATCTTTAGCCTCTTGGGCTATAAAACCTTGTAAATTGTCACCATGACTGTGGATGGTACTGGAAACGAATAGAAAATTGTATTTTCCCCTCACGTTTCTTCAGTCGCGAAAGTTTTTTCACGCGAACATGCATCTTTATTTCTCGATCGCGAAAGTTTTTTGTCGCGAAATTTGCTGGAAAAACGTCATTCGCGAAAGTTTATACCCTTAATTTCGCGATTTTTTTTCTCGCGGAACTTTCTGCCCGCAAAAGTTTTTGCCCCTAAAGTAATCTAAATTCTCTAAGCCTGAAATTGTTAGTGCAGAATAAGGTCAAAAGGCAAGATGGGTCTTTCTTTGCTATTCTCGTTTTTGCCCATCACAACTGGCCTAATAGATGCCTGTCTAATTATCAGCCAATCAGAATTTCAGTTTCTATGCTAGTTAGGTGGTGTAGTTGTGTATAGAGTCTGACATTTAGCAGCGAAATTTATGTTAGCATGTCATACCCGATGATTGTGATTAGAATAATCAGTAGTGTTGGTTAAAGACCCTTTCCTAACCATGTTCCTTTTCATGCTGAATGGCAAGCAAAACAAAGAGACTTCTCAATTTTCGGGCCGCAGAGGATCATAGTTAGCTATGGGTCTTTAATTAGGTGTTAGTATGGACTATGTATTGTTTGATGCAGTTTGAAAGTATTTATCTTATTCAGCCTATATCTACGTTCAGTTGTGGGAAATGTTTTTGCTAGTTATGTATTTATTCAGCAATTTATCGTGTTATTTAAGGTTGTTCTTTCGATCAAATATGCGTAATGATGAAGTTGCTTTGAATGACAGAGCAGAAACTGCGTAAAGTGACGTCATCGACCAATCTGAGGTAAGGAAGTGTGTGCACAGATGGGGCTCAAAGTTACGAGTTTTCGCGCATGCGTGCGCAGTTTCTGCTCTGTCGCTTTGAATAGATTTTTGTGCTCACTTTTGCTTTCAATTTGCAATTTGCTACAATTTCATTAAAGAATAGGCCGGTTTTTTAGTACGAGCGAGAATCTTAGTTACAAATTTTGATTGCTTCTTTCTTTGCTCTACGTAGGACCATGTAGGACCATGGTTTTTGTTTGTTTTGTTCGTTTTCAATTTGTTTTGAGTGGGCTTGCCAGGATTTCTAGCAACTGAAAGCTAATTTAGGCGCACTGTGCATGCCGCATCCATGCATGGAACCCCTTGTTTAACGTCCCTTCCGAAGGACGACGAGGTGAGTTGTGAGGTCAGGCCTCCGAGGTCACCCATCCGGAGTTTGACCTCACTCGTCTGAGCTTAACTTCAGTTACCTTACGAAAACTGTTTAAGCCACTCGGCCACTCATCACGTATCACTAGCTTATATCGTCCAGGTAGGACCAGCTTACATCGTCCAATAACCCTATTTTAAGCACTGCTTTGTACCGGGTGAGTAAAAAAAACGCCCGGGGTTTGAAAGGCTACTGCTTGGGTATATAAGCAATGATGTTTTGCAATACCTGATTGAATAGTTGCTGTAACATGTTCAAGTATTTTTAGAAATTTTCCTGACTAAAATCGGTCACTTCTTTCAGATTCTGTAAGTGGTAGTACTCACCCGGTGGTATGTTATAAAACAACGTCAGTATTTTCTGAAGAAGGTTTGAAGGCTGCCTTTTTATGGAGAAATTGGTTTTGTCGTATATATCAAATGAAAAAAGGTTCTACCCATTACACACTTGATCCATTGATGATCAATATTTTAAGAATGTAATCCGAACCACTGCAGCTTCATTCTCCTGAATTTCTCTCCGAATTTTACCATACTTTTCCACTGGATTTTCTCCATGGCAGTCTCTCCATGGCAGTGCCCCTGTTATATGGTTGCTGTGAAGGGGATGTAGATTAAATAATCTCGGTTTTTACACAGTGGCATAGATCAGGCTTCAACTTAGAGTTTGAGACCTTGTATGAGTCAGTCTGACTATTGGTTGCTGATTTATGGGAGAGAAAAGTCAAAATGAGTGGTTGCTTAAAAAACGGCACCTCTATTGTTCTCCAGCAATGCCAAAATAAAGTAAGTTTTCAAAGAAAGGGTTTTAACATCGTATTGAAACTTTCATTGCATGTTTTAAAAGGTAGAAAGTGCTCTCTTATGAACAGACAACAGTGTTAAGCCTTTAAAGGATTTAGCAAAACTTTTAATACGATGCCAGAACTCTTCCTTTGAAAATGTACTTTATTTTAACATTGGCGGAGAACAATAGAAGTGCTGCTTTTGATGCAACCACTAGTTTTGCCTTTCTCCGCCATATATCAGCAACCGCTTATCAGATTGACTCAAACAAGGTCTCAAACTCTCAGTTGAAGCCTGGCCTATGCAACTGTGTAAATACCATGATAATTGAATCTACAGCTCCTCCACAGTAGCCACACGAACGGGGCACAATTTTTTTGGGACACTCTGTAGTATGAAGATTTTGAAGAATGTTTTTGCTTCCACCGTAATTTGCGCCCCCCCCCCTCCCCAGCCAGGAATCCACGAAGGAAGTTCTCCTGCTTCTTTAATTCTTTGCATACTGCTTCATCATTTTGCATGTTTGGGTACTTTCTCATTGTTACATTGGTGCTTCTCAACGAATTTCAGATTATAGTATTATGTATGTAAGTGGACTAATTAACGTATTTCTTTTAGAAAACTAAAAAAACTCGTTATTATACTTTGCTCTTTCTGTCTTTCGACACCTGTGGACTTGCATATGAAGGACATTTGCCATCTTGGCATTGTGCATTTGTTCATTAGTTTTCCAACAGTCATTGATTACCGTATCACTGTTGTAACTCTATCCAATATATCAGGCTGGTTTTCATATGCCACATTTCATCGCATTTCATCGCAATTCATCGGTGGTAGATAATTGCGATTGTTGAATGACATGAAAATCGAGAATCGTAATTCATTGGAATACGTTCCATTCATCGTAGAAAACAAGATTTTTTTATTCGCTCGGATCAGTTGCGACGATTTACGATGAATTGTGACGAATTAATATTAATTAGCATTCTATATTTTGGTTGGTTTTCTTATGTCTGAAATCATCGTAATAGACCTTTTATCTATTCTGAAACAGAATGTCGATCGAACGATATTTCATTATATTTTATAGAATTTTCGAATGTGCAAAATTGCCATCGAAGCTCTAATGCCATTCAATCGAATCTTGCGCGTAAGAATGTATAAAAATATCGCTCAATCCATGCTCTTTTGTAGCATAGCTAAAACGTCTGTTGATAATCGACCCAGAATTCCGATGAAATGCGATGAAATACGATGAAATGCGACACATGAAAGAGCCACGCTGAAATTTCGGACCGTCTGTAAACAAATTTGGTCTAAGCGAAACCCAAGGATGCACACTAGAGTTGCCGAATAGACTGATTGCATTTCGTAGTTTTCGGTATTGATAGACTGTTGGACACTCAAACTACGACTCGTGGACTTTCACATTGAAAATTTGGAGGAAGCTTTCCCCTATCGATTTCATTGATTTCATAACTAGATGTGGAAACCATAGCAACACCGTACGACCTCCAGACAACTGCGGGTGGGCCTAACTTGCCGGCTCCAATTTTCAATGCATCAGCAAATTGTTAACAAGTTTGCATTAGCCTGTGCAAATTGTTGTGGAAACTTGGAGATTGTTTATTAACTTCAAAGTGGGGGTGATCTTTGTTTGAAAATTTCCCCGCGAACTTTCTTTGAAAACAAATGTTTTTTACAAGAGACCAAGGAAATTTTCGTGCTGCAGTCAGCAGGTTTTGCGCGAAGAGGATGAAATGATCTGCAAACAAACTTATTAATGCAATTACTATTTGCTTAGAAAACTATAAGAAATTCCACCTAATTGCTTGAATTAAAAACGAATGACGACGGACTGTTCAAAGATGGAAGAACCATCAACGAAAATTGTGCTGACGACATTGACTAGTTCCTAGTCTCCTATTCTTTGGCAACCTCTGGCTCAATACGAGGCATTATCAAAGGGAGAAAAGAAAATGGCGGCCGAGGACTTGAAATTTTGAGAAGAAAATCGATGAAAAAGCAGCTGAAAATATGACGGACAGAAGTAAAGGATCGGGTAAGTTTTGAGGACTGATTGCATGGCATACTCCATATGCATGCAATTTTGATCCAAACAGATTTTGTGCTCGACTGGAAACCATGCTATGATCATGATGGCCACCAATATGCAATGATATGTTTGGGTCACAAAATAACATAAAAAATAAATCATAAACAAGGCCAAAGAAATGCATGCTAATCAAATAGGCCATATAAAGCCGATTAGTTGATTCTAACAGCACCTGTCACTGTGTCATATTTTGATGCCTCCTCAGTTTTTTTATTTTATCATTTTTCATACAATAAAACCTCCTCCTCCAAAACGGCTGTCTTGGTAGCATCGATGTTGATATAGGGTATTGGCGGGATTTATCAGGCACTTAAGGTTTGTAAACTTACCAATCAAAATCAATTCATCCAAAGTGATAAAAGATAGTTAATAAACATATTTCAAACATTCCGTACAAAGTTTATGCAGCTCGTTGGTTCATCATTTCACAAACCAAAGTGTTTGTTGCGAAGTATTTTGACCACTCCTGGAGGTTAATTTCGTGGGCTGTCGAGATTTATCAGGCAGCTATCATTTTCATTTATTTGAATAAATATAGCCACTAGAAGCACTTAAAAACATGAATTCCAAAGACGTAACATCTTTTCTGTGCCATGTCACTAGCTATAATGCTCTTTAATTGACTTCAACATGCTGGATGCTAAGGGAGTTTCCCGCAACTTTTCAAAAGTTCGAACGTTGGCCTAAGCGTAGAAAAGATGGACGCGCGAAGTTTTGGCCTGACCCTGAGATACTCCGCTGAGCCTGGTGAGATGAAACAAACAGTAATTGGAATGATAATCACATAGAATGATAGAACAATGATCCAGGAAAGTTCACAAAAATTTATTTTTGATTTTGAAATGTTTAAGTCGTGTCTCTGACTATTGAAAGCTGCGCGTGCCTGATATATCCCGCTGCCTGATAAATCCCGCCAGTACCCTATATCAATTTTGTTCTTGGTTATAGCACCAGGTTGAAAAACTTGCATTCACTCACAACGATGAAATTGTGTCAAAGTCGCTACTCACAGCTAAAATAATATGTTCTCGCATGAGATAACAATAAACTTATATATTGTTAATTTTGCATCTCACTGCTTTTTAAAGTCTACTTGCAGCTTGCAGCTTCAAATTTTTTCCACTTGCTACTACATGTAGGCCATGTTATGCATGTTTTCCACTTGCAGGCTTAGCATCATTCCGATGTTAATGAGTGGAGGGGAGGGGGCAATAGCCTTCTGCAACAATTATGCTTAAGAACCAAAATTGTTTACATTGATTTTCATACATTTCTGTAACATGTGATAGTTTATGATTCATTTTGGCGTAGCTTAACTGGAATGCCGAATTAGTTACGCCCACTACTTCTTGGCCTTTCTTGTGCAGTCTACCACAGCTCTTTTGTCAATTTGAATGGACTAATACTGAAAAGATGGAGCTGGGATGGTCTGAAAAGTGAGCATCAAAATGACCCTAAGGAGGGACAAAATCAATATATGACTGGCCCCTTAAATTTAGAGAATGTCAAACAAATGTATACATATATAGTATATTGGCTAATTTAAGAGAATTAAGTAGTGCTCCCTTCGCTAGTGTGTTTTTGCAACATACAACAATATGCAAGGCAATATTCTCCTTTCAGGGAGGAGAAGAAAGTTTCTTCACCACCATGAGAGGTTCGAGCTCACAATGATTCCAAAACAAGCTTGCAATACTATCCCTGCTATACTTTGTTCAAAGATGGTGGAGAGAAAAATGATTGCCAATTGCCTTTTTTGTGTTTTAAAGCCACAACAGAAAACAGGAGGAGAGAACAGCTATTTAGGGCCATATATGTACAAGTTGAAAGACTTTAGGCCCATTTACAGTATAAAATATAACACCACTGCCCATCTGATCTTTCTGTGCAGTTCTGATGAGAATCAACTATGAATCTTATATGGCCTCATGCAGAGTTAAGATGTGTTTTATGTTCTTTTTATAGGACCCATTCCAAGAAGTGTATGAAATGGCTCAGTTAATGCATTTTTGTTTTCAGAACATAGACATATTTTGACAAATAAATTAGCTGCAATCTACTGTATAATGTGATCAAATACTGCAAAGTGGATTTCATTTTTCAGGTAGCAGCACAACAACCTAGCTTTTTATATTGTGAACAAGTAATAACCAGGTAACAATATACAACCAAAAATCTGCATTTGTTGCTATTGAGTCTGCTAAATTATGTGGCAGATGTGCCACCTCGCCATTGCAAGTTACACACCAAATTTTCTTGTGTGCCAATGTGTCACTATATGGGCCCAAAATAACAATACTCCACCTCTATGAAAAGATGCTCTCAGAGGTGTACCTTGGAGTGACATACTGGCACATAGGCTTTAGTGGCTTGCAGGTACACAGGCCTTTTCGTTTTACGCGAGTGATCGCTTGCGAGCGCGTCAACACTCACGCAAACATGATCACAGGAGTGTTTTATTGCTGTTGCAAAATTGCCAATGTCAGGGGAAATCGCTTTCAACAATTTCTCGTGAATTGCAATAGGATAAAATCTTCCTTGATCAATGAGCAAATCTTCTATTAAGTTGTAACAAATAGAATTGATGCATGTGACCTCAGGTGGAAATGATCATACTTCAAGAAAACATCTTTTTCGGGAAAGTGAAATATAAACATGTGATAGAAGCCAATTATTTGAATAACTGCATCATAAGCCCAAATTTAAAACTGGAAAGTATCTTACTAGGATCGGTAGGGGGAGATGATTTAATTAAAGATTGGTTCTAAGAGCAATGGAAATAAAATTTAGAGAATTTCTACATCGTGAATAGGGCCTGAAACGCTAAAAGAAGGGAATGAATTTTCAAAGATTTTGTTTGGTGTAAATTTTAAGTTTTTCAAGAAGACAAGGAATCATCCTCGCAGAAACCACAAATGGGGAGTCAACATAGACTGATGATGATGAGTCTCTTGTTGCCCTGTGCTCTTTGACTTGATGATGGCGCTTCAGGCAATAGAGACTCGTAGTATTACTCTGAAAAACTTGGCCCTATTTTGGCCCCAACATCGCAATTCCTCCAGTACAAATCAGAGAGTGAGATTTAACAGAGAACAATGATGTCGAATTCTCGATTCGAATGATGACTAGATTTTGTGCAAAGTTGCTCCGGCAGGTGGCTGAAGTTTTCTCTGTTTTGTTTTGGTCTTAAAAACATGGAAAATGTTGCGTTGAAAGACTCATTTTGGACTTACCAGGTGAAGAGAACTTCCTTCTTCAGATTTATACCAAGTCTCTTTGATGAAATGCCTACTTAGCATGGTTTTTATCACATTTTCTCTCCGAGGAATGACCATTCAACAGAGCTACAGCAGTCATTCGATCCTGATTTGATCAATCAAATCATGATCGAATGCAGGAGACAGGGCTGGGTTTTTCACTGTTTCATTATGAGTCCCTCTTGAGCAAGGTTTACTGCAGGGATACAAGGGACTCATCATCATAAGTCTAGAGTCAACATTGTAGCAGAAGGTTCATGGATGTTACAAATGTGATTGCGAGACATCAGATTCATCATTTCATCAATCAACGTGCATCAATCCTTTATTTCATCATTGAGCGCAAAACCTTTCTTCCCATTTAAAGTCCTTCAATATGAGAGCATCATACTGTTCACCGCATCTTAACAAAATTACTTCTTAAGGTGAATTAAATTGTGGTCTAAATTAAAGAAGGAGCAATAAAATTATCTGCTCGATGTTCAGAGTTGATAAGTAGTAAGAACAAACACACTTCCAGAAACAGATGATAGAAAGTAAAGATTCACCGCTTTCAACGAGGCAAGACAAAAAAACAATGGTTGCTTACCATATCCGTGCTTACCATACGATTGAAAATGACTAACATTTTAGCATTCCGATGATTCATTCTCATTTGGCAATAATAGTATCGAGACTCATTGTAACTTGCTTTTCCAAGGGATGAAAGGTGCTTGCGAATCTTTACCTGAGCGACCGCTCACGCAAATGAAATTACGTGAGCGTTTTGGCACTCTTGTGCAACTTTCCACAAGAAAAGGCCTGGGTACGTAAGAAATGGCATGTTGGCACATGAAAAATTTGGCACACAGGCATGTTGGCACATAATTTAGCAGACTTGTTATAGTTCTTACTAATGTTCACTCCCTGCCAGAGTTTGCAGATTGTTTAGTGTTCTGTGCCTATTCTTTGCAATATTAATTTGTGAAAGACCAAGCTTAATAGTATCTTTTAATTCTCAGCTAGGGTCAAGGACCAGAACGCAAGAAGAGTTCTTGATTTAGAGACAAGATTGAAAAGGCAGAAGAGGCAATTGGATTCCCTGGAGAAAGATAACTTCCATGATGACCCACATGCTCACTTGAATAATTCATTGTTTGCAAAGGCAAAAATACCAGCTTTTGAAGATAGCATGGAAGGTACCGTATAACTTTATCCCTTGCTTTTCTGTTGTATATTGCTATCAAAGTGAAGACAAAACATTTCCTCAAAACTGAAGGGACAGTTTAAAGGAGGGTTATAAGAAACTTTTGACTGAGTTACCTATCCCCAGTTTGAAAAAAGAAATGCTCTCATTGTTTTCAAGATTCGGAATGGCTTTGAATTGGTCCCCTGTTTTGACAACTTTTTCAAGATCTCATGCCTGCCCTTTTCCTCAAAATCATTAATTCAGGAAATTTGCTGTGCCAAAAAATTTTGAAAAAGTACTGAAAATGCAGGGTAATCTTTTAATGACAAAGCAACATTTGAAGGATTTCAATCAGCCTCTTACTTATTTTTCCATAACAGATTGTGTGGGGTTTCTCTTTTTTGGATGACCAGGTATGTAAATTGGACTTGATAGCCAGCTTCCAGATTGCAAACCCTTTTTGAAGTGTCTTTGTTATTGTTCTTTCCATTTATCATATAGTGAAGAAGAAGAAGAAAGCAAGAGTTGGGGATATATTCAAACAGGTAAACATACTGTATTATAAATTGATTCTCTGTTTGTTTGATTCTTTATTAGAAGTATGCATACAGTAGTTCAGGCTTTTAGATCATAAGGTTCACAGAGTGTAGCAACTAAATCCATTTCAAAGGCAAATATGCTGTCAATAGTGAATAACTATATTTTGTAAGAAAAGTGTGGTATTATGAGATTTATCATAATCATAGTACCAGGTGAGTAAAAAAAGGCTTGGCATTTGAAAGGCTACTGCTCCCTGAGTGTATATATATATAAGCAATAACATCTTGCAATGCCTGATTGAACAGCCAACATGTTCAATTGTTTTCAGAAATTTTTCTGATTAAAATTGGTCACTCCATTCAGATTCTGTAAGCCTTAAAAACATTCTAAAATTACAGGCAAAAATCCCTAATGTGTTAACCTCACAGGGATGACTTTCAGCACGCTTTAGCATTTGCTTTCCCTTTGATGGGTTAAGAAGTCTTCCCCCTAGTCTACTTCACATAATTGTAGATTCTTGCAGGACTTGACCATATCTGATATTGGTGCTTTGAAACATTCAGTACCATGGGATGCAGATTCCCCAGTGTTTATCTCTATTGATGTTTGAGATGTGGCAGCCTATGTAGCATGAAGGTTGCTCGTTATAGAAGCAATGAATTTTTTAAACCATAATTCATTTAGCAATGCTGTAGCTGCTGCTGGACCATGACTATCATTATGACTTCGCATGATAAAGAAATAGAATATGTTTATCAAGGTGTATATGAATTAATAGTTTAAACTTCATTGGACCTATTAAAGAATGTTAAGAGAGACACAAAGTACATTTTTCACAGAGTGTGGCATGATACCTTGGTTACCATGGAGACAAGGCTAAAAATATAATTTTGAAATTGTTACAGTTTTATTGCTATATGATACAAAGTTAAACTTGCAAATCACTGAGGCCTTCTGCATACTTGGGAAAACATGTAACAAAAATGTCTAAGGAGTGGGAATGTGCCCCCCTCGGGTCAGATAGGGGTAAGCAACATTCATTAAACATGAGATTTTAACAATCATCCTCCTTATTTCAGAAAGCCAAACGGTCATTTGCAGCACTTTTAGAAGAAGCAGTGAGTATTTTCTTTTTTTCTATGAAGCACCGGTTTAGTAAAAAACAGGTTTACGCATTTGACGAGCTGTAGAATAAAAAGTTCAAGGCCAACACTCAGAAATGAAATGTGAATTTGTAAGTCAAAGTCTAACTTAGATGAGAAAATTCAGTTTGGTAAGGTCACTCATCTTTAAGACACCCAAAATTAGCAAAAATGTTTGTAAGGGCCTTGCATTGGAATTGAGAATTCAATGCTTGATACTGGTCCGTGATTTTTATGGCATTGTGATTCGAATTCAATGCAATTGTCAGTTTCAGAAATTAATTTTAATTTTGATAGCAAGTAAATTATCGACCAGAATGGAATGTGGAATCTTAGTTCCCATACAAACCCCTTGTCCTGCAGTTTCCCAATTTCTGGATCTAGGAGATGGGTGATTTTACCAAACAAAATTTCCAAATCTAAGCTCACCTTTGGCTGATAGTTTACCATTTTTGTTTTGAACATTGGCCGCATACTTTTATTCCACAGCCCGCCAAACGGGTAAGTTTTTTTACTCACCTAATAGAATTTCATTACAGTCTAGCTAATTAACGTCAGCATAGGTTTCAAATGTTTGAAAAAGTTGTTTAAAATTCTAAGGCCCATTTCTTTGAACTGAGTTGCTTACATGAAAGCAACTAGCATTAGACTTTTCAGAAAATCTTCAATATATTTTTAAATTTTGCAGTTTATTTTACATTTCAGCTCATTAATGTGCAGTCATCAACGTTCTAAAGCGTAAACCAGCGGGTTAAAAGATTTTTGATCGACACCATATTTATTGTCATGTATAAACTGGGGCTTTACATTGGAAATTATCCTAGTATATTTCTTCAAGAAGTTCAGCAATTGTAATGGTTTCAAGTTTTCTCAATTTATCTTGAATTCTTAAAGAAATAAAAACAAATTTCTAATTCTGAAGATATCAAATGATTCTAAAGAGTCTAAACGGTAGATTTGTGAGAGAAAAAGTAGACTGTTTCCAAGCCATTAGTTCAAAGAAATACCGTAAAGGCTCTATTAAGCCATCAGGGGGCTTATTTGATCTCGGACGCACCAGATAGTTGGCTTATTCACGAACACAAGGCTATATATGATAGCTTTCCACATCTTTTACGCCATAGTTTGCTCTTTCAACATACAATTTAACCACAGGGAGCCCAGGAATAATTGGCAAACTCAAAACATAAATTGTCTAGAATAGGAGCTCCGTAGGAAACTGCGAAGGATTTGCGAAACCTTGAAATGAATGCTGCGAAGGACTCGTAGTGCGTTGAGCTGCGAATGCGCTACGAGTCCTTCGCAGCATTCATTTCAAGGCTTCGCAAATCCTTCGCATTTTCCTACGGAGCTCCTTCTCTAGACAATTTATGTTTTGAGTTTGCCAATTATTCCTGGGCTACCTGTGGTCAAGTACGTAATTTCGACTCATTTTCCATCCCAAACACTATCAAAACTAACATGCAAGCTTGTCTTGGGAAATATATGGAAAATCTTTCATAATTTCTGGAATTTGATATAAGTTAACGGGGGGAGGGGGCTTAATAGAGAGGGGGACTTAACAGAGCTTTTACGGTAAATCATAGAATTTTACACTAACCTCCTTAAAGATTTACTTGGAACTGACGCCATTACCGTTGTTTAACATGGGCTTGATTTCAAATTTGGCCATTCTTTTTTGCAGCAACAAGAACATGAAGATGGTGTTCCTGACTACTTCAGTGCCGTCGTTCCACCTTCTCGTTTTCCTGAAAGACATTTCTGCGCAGTTTGCGGGTATCCCTTTGTCTTTGATATACATTTATTCTTTTCTATCAAATTTGATGAATCATTTTGGCAAAAAAGTCTGAGGGGATGTTTCACTTCCTTAAAAAGTATGATAAAATTTCTACGAGAACAACTTTCTGCTGGATTTCGGAAACCTTTCCGGAAAACAAAAAGGCTTCTGTCGAAAGAATTTGATGATATTTCTAGAGATCTATTTGCCCATAGGAAAATTCAACGGATTTAATCGTTACTGGACAAGGTTTTTATATCAATACCCAATAAGCCATATTTGAAGTTGTGCTGGCAAAGAAGACAACAAGACAACTATTCACATTCAAAACCTTCGTGTTCTCATGATTGAAATTTACAAGACATTTAACTGTTGTACTAATCCGTCATTCATACAAGAGTGTTTATCAGAAAGAATACCAAATATGACCTTAGGACGAAAGATTTATTGCAGATTCCTGCAACGAAAAGCATTATGTTTGGCATTAATTCTGTTGAGTTTCGAGGCAGCCTCTTGTGCAACAGCATGCCTGATTCAATAAAGAGTGCATCAACAGTTGCCATATCCAAAAGAAACGTAATAAATAGGAGTGGAGTCAAATATAAGTGCAAGATTTCTACTCTCGAATACCGAATAATCGTCCCCCCCCCGCTTATCAATTTTTGAAAAATTTTGCAACCCTCCCCCACTCTTATTCCAGCCCCCCTTTTATTAATTTTTGGCAAAATGAAATGATAGTAAACATAATTTCTGAATAAATGCAAGAAAAGTCTGAAGAGGTGCATTCAACTGAACCAGAGTTCAAAAGTAATTTTTCTACTTCTCCAAGCACACCCCCATTATTCCAACCCCCCGATCATTGTTATATCAAACCACTTCCAACCCCCCCCCCCCCGATAATTCTCACCCCCCCCCGTATATTCGGTACTCGAGAGGTCCGAGAGTAGGTAATGATTACCAGCATCTTTTTATTGTATTATGTTATAGGTTCTTTTTCTTATTTGTGTCCATTAGTTCCCATTAGCTTAATGCAGAACTAGAGCTGTAACCAACTTAAAAAATTGATTTATTATAATTATTATTTCTATTTTTATTGCCTTGAGTAAATTTGAATCTTGGTATATTTAATGCGCTCCGTTGGCAGTGCTTTATTTAAAGGGGCTGGATCACGTAACCATAAACAAACTTGCAATCTCCATCCATTGTGCTCTGCACAAATTTTAGTGGATGGTGTGAACAATAAAGTATCTACGAATTCGCCGATGTTTCTGTATTCTTACAACAGATGAATGTTTTATTTGTCTCTCTGCGAAATTGTAAAATCCATCTTCCCAAAAACACTTTCATTATGAGCAGAATAGTGAAAAATCTGTGTCACATCTCCTACCAAAGTGCTGCAAGTCAAGATCGTCGTTCCAAAAGAAGTTTGTTTACTTTACCTGACCCAGCCCCTTTTTAAGGGTCAACAATAGTCGTTCGTCTTAGTTTGGGGCAATTCTTTAGTAATTCCTGTCATTTAGTTTGAAATTCTTGACGAATCGCTTAGATATTCTTCAAACTACACTTGTGTCACGTGTGGTGCTAGGTACTGCTGTGTTCGATGTCTTAAAACTCATCAAGATACAAGGTAAGTTTTTCCTCGGCGTATCGAGGCTTACTGTGCTTGCACAGTTTATTACTTTCTGACAGCAAATCGCCTCTGATGACATGATCCAACCGTTCTGTGCAAGCACAGTGATCTCGATGCTACGAGGAGGCTCGAAGATCTCCCATTGGAGATCGCCGAGGTTCCTCCAATTTTTCCTTCCTTTGATGTCTTATTCTACTTGAGATTATTTTAGAAATCTTGCAAGGTTATGCCCTTATCTGCTAATTGATTTTGAAATATTTAAGACACCATTGTTAATATTTCTGTCTAAAGAGGCATAGCATCTGTTGCACCTTGCGTCTGTAACACTTGTAACAACGACTCTGTAACACCAACGAAAAACATTTTCATCACCATTTAATGAACAAAGCATGAGTTGGAGTTGCCTAATTTCATGGGTCATTTTGGGAAATCATCAATGTTAACTTCAAAATGCTTCTTATATAGGGCGATGAATCTTATTATGGGTTTTAAGCTGGTATAAGCGAAAGGTGCTTCAATTCCATTTAATTTCGCAGTTTTTAAAAATTCCACAGAATGCAATTTGAAATTTGATGATACAATAAAAAAGAGGGAAATTGCCTTATAATACTAAATTAAATTGATGTAAGCAACCTGAAATGTAGATAAAACTTCAGAATTATGTGCAAGGGAATTTCTTAGAAGGAGCGCTCTCAGCAGATGGTGATAGATATACATATAAGCAGATCTAAACTTGTAAAAGGAGGCCGCAACCATGAATCTTGTTTGTATCGTCCACAACTCGCATTTATTTTAACCGTGGCTACATTCTCTTTTTAGATGCTTGAAATGGACTGCTTAAAAGAGACTGATATTTGTTTGCTCCATTGGTAAGGCAAGGACATGTCAAACATGGTAGACGTCGCGGTACAGAAAACGGAGAGATGCCCTAGAGGGAGGGATTGCACTTTTAGACACAGTAAGGTGCATCATTACGAAAAGAACTATCGAGCAGATTGATGTATGGAAGAGAACAGATTGCATCATGTATGTTTTTAAGAAACTGAATTTCATAAGGAAAGTGTACGTCACGTTATAAAGGAAGAAACTTCCGCGATTTCCTCGTTTCTAGGCAATTGCTCGAAGGCTTATTCCCACCAGAAATGCGTTGGAATATGTTATCCATGTGTTAATGAAAGCTTGCTCCGGAGAACCTTATTCAATTCAACCCGTTTGTCAGTCCTGAATAGGTTTCTGTTTACATAAAGATTTAGGAAAACAACTGTTTCGATGTGTATTCGTTATTTTTCTAAGATTCTTGATATTTTTGATCAAGTCATGAATGCTCATTCCAAACTATGGCGGTCAATTTAGCCGCGAAATTCTCTGTCAAAAAAGTCAAATCCTGGTTGGATTGTAAGAAACTTGCATTAAATATCGAGAAAGCTAATTTTGTACTGAATTCAATTCAATTTCATTCGTAAAATACAAGCTACTACAAAATGAAAACTTGTTCAGATGGTTGTATTCTACGCGACCCAAGAAAAGCAAAGCTTATCTAGCTTGGGGCCGCTAAAGTAAAGTTTTAGAATACACCATATGCTATACAACTACAATCAATAAACTATAAGATTACTAAGGAACAGCTACATGGAATACATATAGATCAACTGTAAAACTACTGTAATACTACGAAAATCAACTGTAAAGCTCGTTTTCCTTTATTTTGTTTATCAACTAGCCAAGCTCAAATTACTATTGATCAATAATGCTTTTCTTTTTAGAAGTTTTAGAATACACTATATGCTATACAACTACAATCAATAAACTATAAGATTACTAAGGAACAGCTACATGGAATACATATAGATCAACTGTAAAACTAATGTAATACTACGAAAATCAACTGTAAAGCTCGTTTTCCTTTATTTTGTTTATCAACTAGCCAAGCTCAAATTACTATTGATCAATAATGCTTTTCTTTTCAGAAGTTTTAGAATACACTATATGCTATACAACTACAATCAATAAACTAAAAGATTACTAAGGAACAGCTACATGGAATACGTATAGATCAACTGTAAAACTACTGTAATAGTACGAAAATCAACTGTAAAGCTCGTTTTCCTTTATTTTGTTTATCAACTAGCCAAGCTCAAATTACTATTGATCAATAATGCTTTTCTTTAGTTTGATAGCGAACTTTTTTGGGTTTTGAATGCTGTTGAGTGAGGAAGGTAAATCATTCCACAAACGGGCCCCAGCCAGGAAGAAACTTGCCTTCAAACTTAATAGATCTCAAGTTTGGCAAAAGTAGTATCAAAGAAACAAAGTATGTAAAATTCCTAGGTGTTCTTGTTGATGAGCTTCTTTCCTGGAAATACCATATCAATGAACTCTATAAAAATTATCTAGAACAATATGATATGATGTGAACCAATGAGATCTTTTTCAAAATCAGACACTACATCCCCATTGAAACTCTCATCTGTCTCTACAATTCACTCTGCTTTTCTCAGCTATGGTATTATTGTATGGGTCTTACCTATACCTCACACTTAAACTCATTATTCCTATTACAGAAGGAAATCCTCAGATGTATAAACTTCCAGCCATTTACTGCTCCATCTGCACCTTTATTTCATTCATTAAAGATTATGAAACTTGGGGACATCCTTCACTGAATATCTTCACATTTGTTTTTAAAGCCATCAATAAACTCTCTCATATCTACTTTAATAACTACTTAACTCCTTACCTGCTTTTCTCAGCTATGGTATTATTGTATGGGTCTTACCTATACCTCACACTTAAACTCATTATTCCTATTACAGAAGGAAATCCTCAGATGTATAAACTTCCAGCCATTTACTGCTCCATCTACACCTTTATTTCATTCATTAAAGATTATGAAACTTGGGGACATCCTTCACTGAATATCTTCACATTTGTTTTTAAAGCCATCAATAAACTCTCTCATATCTACTTTAATAACTACTTAACTCCTTGCTCTTCAGTTATAAGATTTGGAACTCGTTAAGCCACTAGAGGTGATCTATTCGATACCTTGAAAAATACCACTCTACGGACAAAAAACAGTCCAATACTTTGGCTCAAAATTGTGGAAATACTTTTCCAATTGAAAGCTTATTTCATTGATTCCTATTTTTAATCTGTTACATTCCCCTTAAATTCCCTAGAATTATCATTCTGAGGTTCGTCTGGTTTATGTTTTAATCAAATATTTATTAGTTTCTTTGTTTTATGGGAGGCTCTCCCTCGATTAGTTAACCTATTTGGAGAGCTCATCCTAAATTAATCTCTCCTAAATACAATCATGTAATGTGCTCTTTTCTTTTTTAGTTTAGTTTGTTGTAGTACTGTAGTTTTTTAGTTAATCTATCGTAATTGTAATGTATCTAATTGTATCGTAATTTATTTAGAATTGTATTTAAGATGGATTGATAATTCAATTAAACTGGAACTGAAAAGAGGAACTCTCTTCGTGAAAGTTCTTCCAAACGTCTAGAAACATCACGTATTCTTTAATAAGAAACTTCTTGTAAGAAACTTAACTCTCACATCGCCAACAAGTTAAGAAATTCCAGAACGGCTTCAAAAACTTTGTTTCGAAATGTTCAGGATGTGTCAGTGTTTGGAAGTAAACATGAAGACTGTTACAGACCCTTAAGAAACACGTAAGAAACTCTGCTCTGAGTGAGTACTCAAAATAAAATATGATTTTAAGAAGCTTTCAGTACTGGCCCAGATTCTGAAGGCTGGTTTTCATATGTCGCATTTCGGGCGCATTTCGTCGTATTTCATTCCATCATAGTTTATAGAACAAAATTAAACTATGGTTGCATTTCATCGGAATTCTCGGTCCACAATCAATAAGGGAAAACCAACCAAAACAAAGTATCTTAATTCATCCTAATTCGTCGCAGTTCATCGCAGTTTGCTGCAACGGTACCCTGGGTACCAGACTCTGCAACGGATCCCAGCGAATCAAAAGAGTTTGTTTTCTTCGATGAAATAGGAAGTATAGGATGAACCCCGTCATGCGATGAAATGGGACGAAGTGCGACATACGAAAACCATACTTTACGTCCGTAAAAAAATATACGTGATTTTATTTGTTTCATCTTAAATCTTCTTCGTCCTCGTTCTAATTTAGGAATTGTCCGGATTAATTGCTGAACTTTTCACGCAGAATGGAACTATAACTTTTGATTGTAAAATTCGAAAAATAGAAGAATAGAAGAAGGGAGGCAGAACATCAAAGAGAGGCTATGGCCTATGGCCTAGGCAAACCTGAACGAACAACCTGACTGAGCCTATAAACAAGAGGAAAGAAAGGGAGGACAGGAAACAGTCATTTGGTGCAATTGTTTTGGGTAAGCCCCCGGCCAGCATCATCATGGATTCGAGTGAACCAATCGTTGAAATTGCTGTCGATGATATGACCAAGGTATGTATTGACAAACTGACGTGACAGAGAAACGACATGTGCATGTGTGAATGAAAGTCATGTGATTCGACATGCACACGGAATCGAAAATAAGAACCTATGAGAATTTCAATGCAATGCAATACCTAGTATAACTGTGCTTTCTTACCTCCTCCGATGATGATATTCGCTATTAGTGTTTGTGCAAGTGTTTGTGCATTACAATATCAGCTCACAGCTGCAGATTATTGGCAACCCTCTGTAAGGTGGGGGTCGTCAAGGGGGTAGAAATCCGCCGTTCCGCGCGATTTTTAGTTAAAATCCGCCGTTCCGGTCATTTTTAGCCAAAATTCCGCGTCCCGCCACTTCGTTATCAATGATGGCACAAATTAGTATTGTTAGATAGACATTTTCATCCATCCAGGTGGAAAGAGGAGGAGAGCGGCAGTTAAAATTCTTGTGCAAAGCTTGGAAGTTATTCTCATAAAGCTGACTAGAAAAACAGAAATGTGACCAAGACATTTTTCTACCAGACAACAGATGAAAGATTCACAAATCCATAAAATTTCATAACAATTCCGCATTCCGCTTATCATTTTCAAGAAAATCTGCGTCTGATGGGGATTGAGAATTCCGTCGCTCCGCCGACAAACTGCTAAAATTCCGTATTCCGTGACGAATTTTCTTCAAATTCCGCTGTTCCGCAAACCCTGATGACTCCCACTGTAAGAGAATCAAAAATAAAGATTAGCCGTAAGTCCTCCCACAGGTAGCGGGGAAAACTAGTGTATAAGGGAATTTGTGTAAAATCGACACAAATACCTCTCATTCTTGATTCAATTTATTCTTTTGGAGACTGGAACCAGTTGGTTGGCCTTGTTGTGTGTGATGGCAGACGAACTTAGCAGAAATTGAATCAAGAATGAGAGGTATTTGTGTCGATTTTACACTAATTCCCTTATACACTAATTTTCCCCACTACCTGTGGTCCTCCAATAAACGCTTGCGGATGGCTTATTTCTTAAAAAAACATTTTTGGGTGGGGGCTCTTTTCTCCACTATGGAAAGTTAAATTTTTGTCTGCTGAAAAGTTTGCCAATAAAACAATGGAAACACCAGAATCGAATGTGGGATTTTTGTGCACAGCACAGCAGAACTGAAGGTTTCGGTTGTGCACCTGGCGAGCAGAGTGAGCCACTAAATATAATGGAATATCTTATGTGCACCTAAACAAAAATTAAAGATTGTGCACCTACTTGTGCACTTGAGGGAGACTTTGTGCACGGCACATGTGCAGTGTACATCGCCTACATTCCATACTGGTGGAAACAGTAGAAATTAAGTGCTCTATGCACGGTATGCACCGGAGACATGTCTGGCGTACGGACAGCCCTTTCTTTCCATAGGGGCTTATTAGAGGGTGGAGGCTTAAAGGGTTAAGGGTCGTCCAAAAATCTACTTGTGATCACGTAACAGTATTGGGCTGCTAGGTAAGAGGGGTTCCATCATTGGTGGAACTTAAGGAATTCTGATCCAGAAAATTTACAGTGAATTGGTTCTTAATTTCATACACCCTTTACAATGATTTAATCTAATGAGCGGTAAATTTATGCCCATAGTAAGAGGGGATCACTGCAAACTTGCATCATCAGAATGACAGAAAGAGACTCCAAAATTCTGCTAAGGAGAGGGAAGGAGGGGGTTGAGAAGTTGGCGGGTAAATGCTGCTAAGCCATCACAAATGGATTTTGGAAGACCCCTTTGCAGTAGACAAATTACCATGACTAATTTTCTTCTTTTACTTGAAGCTGGTCAGTATGCTTAAACCAGCAGATTTATTGGGACAGATTGTGTTTGAGGCAACATCTAGGCCTGAATACATTTAAAAACACACAAGGATAATCAGCCTAGAAAGAGAATCAAAAGTATTCACTAAACTAACAAAACAGTTTGTTATCAAGAGTTATCAAAAATCCAAATAAATCCTCTGTATTTTCATTTCATTCAAGGGTAGCCCTTCAACAGAGTTGATTTACAAGGGGCCCTCTATAAAAAAATTAAGTACAAAATACCTACGCTTAAGTATAAAAAAGGAACTAATTAAAACTATCAAAAACCATAATGTTAAAAACCTAATTACAATAAAATATTTACAATAAAAGAAACCCCCATTGGGGCTTATCTGAGGGTAGGGGCTAATTTTGCAAAAAAATATTTTTGGGTTTGGGCTTTTGTTAAGGGGGACTCTTTGAAATACTATGACTGAAAAACAACCAGATTTAGATGCAAACTTGAAAAAGACCAATAGATGACTACACCATTAAGATGGCAGTGAGGAACTTTCTACCAAGATCATAGACCTTTTTACTTCTAAAAAAGGAGGTTGGGATCAAGCGTCCCTATCTGGTAAATTTTTGAAGGAAAGCAAACACCTCACCCCTGTTCTTGGGATAAATACTGCTAGCTGTGGTGAGAAGTTTCTTCAGACTTCAGGACACTTTCTGGGAGATTATTAAAGACAACATGCACAAAATCAGTTTGCAATCATAAGCAAATGTTATATATTGGTCTTTTGCTTTGTTTTCTCATTATTTTTATTAATTTTAGCAGACTTTTCTTTCAACTGAGTAAAATGGTTTAAGATAGCAAACTTCAGTTACAGTAAATAAATTACAGACTGAAACTCTTGCATGCTCAAACTTTTGAGCTATAACTATTACACAACAAGATCTGCTAACATTGAATGAAAAGATCCATGAACAAGGCCAGAAGGCCGATAAAACTTCACCTGTATGAACAAAATCATTCATAACTCTTTTTGAGTAAAATTATCCCTGATTAACTCTCTGAAAAGTGTTGTGAAATGTGAAGTAACTTCTCACCACAGTGAGCATCATTGTGCCAAGAATAGGGGTCATGTTTTTGTTTTTGTGGACAATTTTACCAGATTTTAGCACTCAATCCAGATGTCTTTTTAAGAATTGAAAAGGTATATTGGTGAAGAGCTAACGGTAGAGCTGCTGCAGTGCCAGAAGATTTGATCTGCAATGCTTTAAATAGTTATTGTGTGCACAGATATCATTTTATGCATGATGAATGATAAATCCATACCATCTTTATTTCAGGTCCCCGCAATGCCATACAAAGAATTTTCTGCATACTTCAATCCTTTTGTCAGTCATACTGTCAAGTTCCTCAACAGATTTGCATGTGTCTGTGAAGAGGTATATAAACTAATTCTTTCTGGAATTTAGATTTGACTAAGGTCTCATCGGTCAGTATGATATGCCGTTTTGAAAACCTGTTGCAGAACTTGTTAGGTATTTTTGGCTTTGATCATAAGGATTTTTCACATAAATTTTACAAAGAATCAATAGCCAGTGGGTCAGTGTAAGTTGTTTGGTATGTTCAAAGAAGAATTCACAGGAAAGTCAAAATTGATTTGCAGGATCATTATTTTATTGTTTCTCTTTCAGTTCATAAGATATATATTGCAACTGACAGAGCAGAAACTGCGTAAAATGATGTCATCAAGCAATCTGAGATAAGGAAATGTTTGGATAGAAAGAGTTGAAGGTCCAACAGATCAAATATCAAGTGTTGCCGAATTTTGGGATATGTTGCAGGGAGCTAAGGGTATTCAAAGTTTTAAGTTGTTGCACATGTGTGTGCAGTTTCTGCTCTGTCATTGCAACCACCAGTTTTTCATTATCTTCTGATTTCCTTTGATTCTTGTAGCATACATAAAGTATGAAATCCAGTGACAGCATGACATTTTGAGAAAGTTTTCTACCACTTGCTCCCCAAATTTTCTATCACTTGCTTCTCATATGGCTCACCTCAGATGCTGTAATGGAGTTGTAAATATCTCTCCTGAACTGTTCAAAACAGTAAATGTCCTTGCATTTAATTCTATCTTACCTTTGTCTTCTACTCTGGAGTACTGAATAATCATCCCCCCGCTTGTTAATTTTTGAAAAATTTTCCGCCCCCCCCCCACTCTTATTCCAAACACTTTTATTAATTTTTGGAAAAATGAAATGATAGTAAACATAATTTCTGAATAAACGCAAGAAAAAGTCTCAAGAAGTGCATTCAGCAAAACCAGAGTTCAAAAGTAAATGTATCAGTAACATCACTGTTCACATAAATAGATAAGAGATATGTGTTTACCTAAGAAAACAACTATTTTCTGTTTCTCCAAGATGCCCTGTGGTTATTCCAACCCCCGATTATTGTTATTTCAAACCATTTCCAATCCCCCTGATTATTCTTACCCCCTCCCCATTTATTCGGTACTCAAGAGTACTCATTCAAGAAGGCAAGCTCAAGGGAACATTATCAAGAGATCTATTTACTGTTCCTTGACAAAAATCTTATGGCCAGGCCTACTACCATATTCTTGAATATGAATGCACATTATTTTACCATAATTACTGTTTCACAGAAACTAGCAGACTTGGCATTAAGAATACAGCGCCTAGAAATAACAATCAGTCTACTTGAAACAAAGGTATGCTTGTTAAGATTCTTTCTCTAAAGTTTCCTGCTCGATATGACACAGTTAAGATATGTGTATTGATTTTCATAAAGTTTCTCTCTCTAATTACTGTTAATGGGAGATACTGCCAGGAAAAGTCTGTCAAAAACAATCTTCAGAAACACCAGAAAGCAATGCTAAAATTTTGTCACTTGCCCTGCCTTGCCACAACAAATGTTAGATATTTTAAAACTTGGAGTGAATCCAACTAGATCTGTAGTGCTGATAGAGATGATAACATAATTCTGCCAAGTGGATAATGTATGTTTTATGATATAATCATATTGTCATTGTATGGTACAGTTTTGGGATATTTCATCCTTAGTCAGGCCATTTTTAAGACTTTCTCATAAAACTTTGTAACTTAAGAATGAGTGGTAGATTTCATTGAAGGTAAATTGTTTGATCTAATGGAATCTGTCCACCATTTAACAGGTGTCTGCCAATATCATTTCTTTCCTGTCCTAGGAACAGAAGCCATTTGATCAGAATTTGGAGTTATTGATACAAATTTCTGTCTTATCTCCACAGCTGTCTTCTATACCAGGACTTGAAGATGTAAAAATAGAAACTCAAGCAGATAACCAACCACAACAAACACAACCAACATCAAATGATGACACACCTTCAGTAGTAAGTTGATATATTTCCCAAGCTAAGTCAATCCTTACCCCCACAGCATGGGTTTCAAATCTTTATAAAGCAGGGTGTAAAATTCTATTAGCATTTCTTTGATTTGAACAACTTCAATGAAACTTGAACTATTTTACAGTAAATCTGCCATTGGACTTTTCTAAAATCCTTTATATTTTCATAATTACAGTGTTTTTCTTCTTTGATAAGAGTTCAAAAACATTTTCGAAAAAATCTTAGAACCATCGTAATTTCTAAACCTGATGACAAAAGATCAAATAATTTTCAAGAAAACCATAGTTTATGGATGCCAACAATATGGTATCAAGCAAAAATCTTTCACTCTTCTGGTTTATGATTTAGATATTTGATGAGGTCACATCATAAGATGAGCTGAAATATAAAATAGGCTGTAATTTTGAAAAATACTCAAGATTGCTGAAAATTCCAATGCTAAAATCATAGAAAAGTGGCTATAGTTTCTGTCCAGCCATTTATTTCAAAGAAATAGGTCATTGAATTCTACACCTGCCTTTTTCCACTGATTTAAAGATTTGGAGCCTAATGCTTTACCCCACCTTGTGTAGCCGCAGCAATTTATTGACATGCCAGGTGGTAGCTGACTAATGCACAAACATCAGACTCAATTTGCAACCTTGACACATTCACTTGTTAGCAAGGGCAGTAATAAGTAACAACCCCATGGAAAAAATGGATTAAAGTTCATGTTTCTATCACTGGAAATTGGGAAATGAATTGTCAGTGCAAATGTGTTTCTGTTAGCCTTTAATTGGAAAGATGTATATACCATTGCTTGTTTGCTGTAGATACTGCGCAGTAAATACCATAACAGAAAAATTAAACAGCTTGGAAATTTGTCCAGTTTTCTTTTATCAAATTGTGGGTTTTATGCTGAGTGATGAGGGTGATACCTGTAGCCTAAGTAGGGCTAAGATCAAAATTCTATCTTCCTGGTTCATCCTTCTGCAAAAAATTCTTAGGAAAAAAGCAAGGAAATTTTTGAGATAAAGCATTGTGAGCATCATGGAGTAACACACCATCTTTGAAGCAAGATATTTTGCTCTTCATATCCAGTTTTATTTCTTGCATAATTTGTGAAGCTCTCCTTGTCCCTCTTTCAGGCAACTCCATCAGTTAGTGCTCAAGAAGAAATTCAACAAGAAGGTTTGCTTCATAGCTATCGACTAGATTTTGAATCTCCTGATAAGTTTCGTATTTTCGTTAAGTTTCGTTTCGTTTTTTACTGTTATCAAGTAACAAAGCGGAGATACAGTATAGTGATCTAGAGTGAAAATAGACAAGAAGAAGGCCATCCCACTCTCTGATAGTCCTGTTGTCGAATCGTAAGGGGAATTCCTTCCGTTATCATGCAAAGTAGGCAAGTATTAGACTTATGCCTTTACTTCCCTTGTTTCCCTGCGTTCTTTGATTTGCGGGTATCGCTTGGTCAGCAGGGAATCATAATATTACTCTTAAAAAGTGAGCCCAATTTAGGCCTGCGTAGAGTGATTCCGTATTGACCGATCAAATTGCTAGAATTTAGCTTTCCACCAATCAGGAGGCACTATTCAGGCCATCGTTTTCGTTGCATTTAAAAAGCCGTTGATGAAGCCTGGAGTTTTTACAGCTTCGATTGATCAATTTGCCTCTAAAAAGGAAGATTACTGCTTAAAAGGTATTCATTTTGCGATTTGTAGGTCAAGACAACATCATTCTTTGTACTAAAAGTTTCCTTTGAAATGTGCAAGCTCTTTAGAACAGATTTTGAAGCGATTATTTTGAGTATATGAGAACTTTCACTATTTTAGGCTATTTGGAAAAATTGGGCCCATTTTTAAGAGTAGTGCTATGAGTCCCTGTTGACCAAGTGACATCAGCAAAATCAAAGAATGCAGGTAAACAAGGGACGAAAAAAGCGTAAGTCTAGGCAAGTATCATATTCCGTTTTGACCTAGGGTTATTTCCTTTGCGCTGGTTTACTTAAGGATCATCTGAATTGATCAGTTTTTAACCGAATTCTACCAAACGGAAATTTTGTTTGCAATTTAAGTAGTCAGTCACCTAAGTTATTTAGGAAGCGAATTCAGCTGTTCAAATAGCTGACTATCAGTTAAAAGCGTTATTGTAAGCGATTTCGGCTGTTCGAACAGCTGACTATCGGTTTAGAGATCGCTTTTTCTGGATATTTGATCAAAACATTCAGCACTTCTTATTTTTTGGCCCACAGTAGTCAGCAAAATATTTTGTCATCCAAGTGTCAGTGATTATAGCAGCTGTTTTTCAGAGGTTCACTGTCCCAAAAGTTAACTAATCATTTCAGATGGTCCATTGTACCTCCATTCTGACAACTTTCCTGCATGAAGTAGAGATTACTTTAGAAAATGAATTTATGCTGCATCTGAGCAGAGTTACTTATAAGATGTGGAGGTAAATACATCTCCTTTATTGTTGACAATACTTCTTTTAGCATATAAAATTCTGCCTTAGTATATTTCTCATTAAGTCTTAAAATTTGCTTTTCATTCAGAACCAGAAGCAGTAAAACCAGCCAGTAAGTTTGTTCATTCTTTATTTCAACCGTATTTGCATCAAACTATACACAGTTTATGTTTCTAGCTGTGCTGAAATCTGTGACCTTTGTCTCCAGTTGAAAATAGTTTCTAAAAGTTCTGTTTAGCAGTGCTAATGTTTTGTCTCCCACAAGGGACATCTCCTAAGTATACGTTCAAAATCCTTTAAAATGTTGGTGTAAAGTTAGATCACTTGACAGACGTTTTCTCCATTTGGAGAAAGGACCTGAAGAGAGTGCGGTCCATTGTGACAGCCTTGGCAATAGTAGGAAATAAAGGAAATCGCCTCCTTGTGGTTCGGTTGCCTTTCCTGAAAACTTGACTTGTTTTCGATTTATTTGTACCTTTCAAGAGTCAGGCGTTCGCTGTTTAGACCGATAAGTGTTTTCTCTGGATTATTTAGCTATCTCGTCA
Organism: Aurelia sp. 4 Dawson et al 2005; assembly: GCA_964019985.1. NCBI lineage: Eukaryota > Metazoa > Cnidaria > Scyphozoa > Semaeostomeae > Ulmaridae > Aurelia > Aurelia sp. 4 Dawson et al 2005. Next base: position 7,303,255 of record OZ026506.1, read on the forward strand.
TCCTTTCACCCATCGGTGGGAGTATTTTAAGCCACTTTATTGCAGGATTCTGTCTTCAGCTTTGAAGCGGCTCGATTTTGATGAATTTTACCCGATGGATTTTTTACATAAACTTGAGACAGAAATGCACTAGATTATCTGTGCGCTCCAGAACGAAACTAGAAAATAATTTCAGAAGCGAGGCAAGCAACATCGACTATCAGAATTCTCATTGCTACGGTGAAGCTCATGGAAGCTAATTGGCCTTAAAAACGAGGAACTCCTCGCAGTGAAAGGTTTGTTGATTCTTGAATTAAGGAAACATTCATACTAGTGGCGTTTGTCATGTCTACCGCAAATCAGAACTTGAACTTTGAGGCTTTTTAGCATCCGAGGCTGAATCCAACAACTTAGGCCCATCCACCATTGCCTGGAGCACTTAGGTTTTCATAAATAATTGCCATGGTTTTCCTTTCCAGTTGTGAAATCGAGGGAGAAAAACTTTGCCCTGGTTTTCAACGTGACAGTCCATGAGTCGTAGTTTGAGCATTTAGCTACGAATATGTAATCAGTCTATGTAATAAAAGTCAGCTGTTGGCAGAAACATGAGTACGGACAAGAAAACAATCGGCTTTTTCGTGCTATTTGTTTATTAATTTCTCGTTCCCATTTTTAAGTCTTGTTCCATTTTCCACAGGGAAAACTGTATCTGAAGATCCCAGATATGCGAAATATTTCAAGATGGTAAAAATGGTAAGTTCGCTGTACATGGTTAGTAGAAAATAATTCCCGTTCCCTGGAAAGATAACAGCAAATGGCCTGTTTAAAAACCGAAGTAAAAATTTTTATTGATTCAAATGAATACCAGTGTTGAATGATAAAGAATGTCGTTTAAAATTTGTTGATACCTCGTTTCATTTTCGAGTTATCCGCTTCTTTGTGCGATTGGCTGATGACGTCAATTCGTTTGCAAACAGCAAAGAGAGTACAGTAAGGCCGCGCATTTAAGTTTTTCACACTTCAGTCTGAAATATTTCTTCTAATTGTGATACTGTCATGCTTTGAAGTTCAACTTTCTAAGTTTCTAATTTCCCTTCTAAAGCCTTAGAAAAATAAGTTATAGCAATTTGATAGGGTTATTTACAAATAAATTGGCCATATTTAGCTAAATGTGTATCTTATCAATGATTCTCAAGAATATCGGTTAAAGATAAGGTTAAAATCTGTTAAATCCAATTTATCTTGCTGGCAATTTCATATGAACCTTGTGTGAGATTTAATGTTTCCAGACCATCATACCAGTACTTGGCGTCACTCAAAATACAACAACATACTTCGGGTGTGAACCTCAAGAGTTTCTCGTAGGTTAGGAGGCCAATCATTTTCCAGTTGGCTAAAAAAGTATTTTGCTGTATAGAAATTTACTATATTGTCAAAGGTCAAAAGAAAATCGGCTAGAATAAGTGGTTTACAATTGAAATACCTTTCTAGACATCGTATCAATTCACAAGACAATTTTCACCACTTCATTCAGCTCAACTAAAATTTTGTCATCCAACTTAGCCTGTGGACAGGCCGAAAAAAATTAGGCCGAAATTTATTTTCGGCCTGTCCACAGGCTACATTCAACTGTAACCTTTCAACGATGAGATAGACCTATATTTCCATATTTCATCCTTGTAATTTGCAAACAAAATGCTGTCATCAACTGATACTTTAAGTCAGTGGATAACATGAAAACAAAATGAGATATCAAAGAAATTTTAAGAGGAGTCCGATCATTTGTGTGAATAAATATATATGGCAAGTAAAATACTAAAAATTTGTAAGAAATGGATGCAGAGAAACAAGACTTTGAATCAGCACAATAAGGCCTTTCGAACTTATGTTCTCTTCAGAGCGTGACTAACATTTGGTAGAAATTTAACTCTTAGATGTTAGTCACACTCTGAAGAGAACATAAGTTCGAAAGGCCTTAGTGTGCGGATTCAAAGTCTTGTGGCTTTACCTCCATTTCTTATAAATTTCTCCACGAACAAAAATTTTCTTTTTAGGGCACCTCTGAAGTAAATGAACGGAGATATGGCGACGTTATTTAAAAATAGCACAAAAGAACCGCAGGCGCCATTTATCTTCCTTTTGTTTCATAGATCGAAAACATCAGACACAATAGGTTATATTTGGATTACCCAGTCCCCTTAACTAGGTTTGCTTTTAACCCCGTTGACTTACATTCATAGGGAACATGTTCAGTACGATACTTACCATGGTTAAATCGGTCGCTCTTTGCTTTTCTGGAAGACCTTTTGAGGACACCTTGAATGATCAAACTTTCGTCGGCTTTCCTGCTTTGCAGTGGTGACAATTATATCTGTTAACCCATCCGAGATGATGAAAGCTCTCACGATAATTTCGAATCCAGAATTTCTTGCTTTTAGTGAAATAATCGACGTCATGTTCCAGTCAATATTTTGTGAAAACTCGACATAGCTATGGATTAGAAGTTGTTTGGGGAAATTTTTTCCAATGCAAATTTGGAATTCCGCTTTTTTGACATTTTCCAAAAATGGATGGGAAAGCAAGGGAATGCTCCGAGAAATGAATGAATTTCCATATTTTTGAAACTGTTTTTTCGGACAGTACGCATATCTTAAACTGACCAAGCAACATCTCAAAAGATAGCAGAGCCTTTTAGCTAAGTTCTGATACCTTGGTTGTCTTCATAAAGTATTCTTTCAAGAAAAATATATGCGATCTAGCTCCTGGAGTTTTTTAGGTCACCTGGTAGTATTATGACCAAATGTCCGTAATTCTGACTTGGTTATGTTACAAGAAAATTTTTGAATATAATTATTTGCAAATATTAAGCTATCCTGCATTCAGTTATTAAAGTTATTCTTCATTGTATGTCTGTATTTTTTCTGAAATTAGTCTGGAAATTTTGCAGAATGAAAATTATGCACCCTCTTTCAACACTTCTTCCTTTATGATAATGTTGTGTCGAAATTTTTTTCCTTTTCTTGTTTATTGCTTTCCTTTTATGTAGGGCGTTCCGCCTGGTGCATTGCGATCGAAAATGTTGAATGAAGGACTGAATCCAGATTTATTAGAGTAAGTTTTATGAATATATAAATATCACGAGTTCAACAAGCATAATGTTTTTTGTAACATGAATTTATTTAAGCATCAAAACATTAATTCGTTCGCTCATTAATTCTACAAATACTAGATCCAAATTTCTTTTAAATGGACACTTTCAGAAACGGAGACTCGAGGGAAGTTGTCCATAACTTAAGAAAGACGAGACACATTCGAGACAATTTTGTATTTCCTTGTCAACTTTTAGTGACGATATCAAGCTTTACTCTATCAGCCTAGAAAAGCAGAGAGAACTTTCACGGGACATGGTTTGTAGAAGTCTTATATTTTGATGATTCACAAGACAACATTTTGTAACAAGTAACGTGGAGATGGCCAGAAATAAAATGTGATCAAAAAAGTAAAACAACGATGGATTGCATCGACACGGTCTCCTAGTTTTCTTATAAGCTTGGGATATTGGCTGTCAGGTGCTTGATTAGCTTGATACATCCAATACAGTAAAGTCCCGCCTTTAAGAAACTGCATTATAAGAAGCTCAGGCCTGATTTCGCTGAATAAAATACTTCTTTACAAGGAACTATCTAGGCTGATTCATGCCTAGTTTCTTATACAATGGTACATAGCAATATTATAAGGTGCATATTTTCATATGTTTCTAATAGGTCTCAATTCTCTAGAAACAAGAATGAAAGTTTCAAGCCCAAATTGTTATAATTTCAAGAAACCTTCAATACTGGCTCAAACCAATAGATCTTTGCACAATAGTGCATATTTCAAAAACGTTTTCTTAACAATGTTGACAGCTGTTTGGAGTATAAAAGTGTTTCTTGTACCATGGTATACACACCCTGTTTTGCAGAAGTATATCTTGACATAAGAAACCAATCAGGCATTCTTTATGTAATGAGTTTCTTAAAGGCAGGACTTTACTGCAATTTTTACGCTCCATGCTGTCTGTATTCAGGTACTTTCGTTTACCTTAGTTTCTCTCTTATCATAGGGATCCAGATGCCCCAGCACCAGATGGTGGCGATGATGATGATGATGAAAGATCTGTTAGTGAAGGCTCCTCCGCTTCATCCTTCAGTGACGAAGATTAACTTCGGTCAAGTGAAGTCAATTTTAGTTCGTGTCCTAGAAATTTTGCCCGAAGCTGAAAAGCTGCCTTGAAATGGCACTACAAAATGTGTTATCAAATTGTTTCTTTTCAACTTTCAAATTGTCTAAATGAGGATGAAAATACACTAATTAGTTTGGAATACTCCTAGCCTGGATCGTAAGATTAAATTGGTAGGATTTTAGAAAAATTTGAAATCGTGTCCCTCAGTTTTCCATTTCCCAGTAGGGCAAACAAGATCGATATTGCAAGGAAGCGTCTCATACTAAGTCTCTTCAGATCAATTTGAATGTTGCGTCTAACAGCTTGCAAGAACGTTGACCTGAAAATCTGTCACACACAGTTTTAAAAGCATACATTCTGAAAATCTTGTGCTTGATCGTAAACAGTATCCAGCTTCGTTCTTTAGTCCTGTAAAATGTAATCGTACAGCCATCACAGTTTTCTGTCTGAGCTGCATCACGGGACTTTATCAAATGCGGGACATGTTTTGAGACCATAAGCGTACGGGACGAAAAAATTTAGGGGGGCGGCCCGACAGAAAGCCCATTGTTTGCCAGCATTTTTGACCGACTAAGGGCAAAAATTTGCCCGAAAAAGGCTGATTTTTGAAAATTTTTTCAAAGTTGGGGGGCTACCGCCCCCCGGCCCCCACCTCGTACGCTTATGTTTGAGACCATGTATGATTTGAATCCATCGAATCTGTACGAACGTTACCTAAGTTTGATGATTATTTCTGGAGAGCAGGTTATATTTGATTTGTTTGAAATTCACTAGCATCAAAATCAACGATCCTAATGATAGCGAGAAATTATTTAGAGAGATTTTCCCTGTATGTAATTTGAATCAATTCAATTATGATACTTTTTTCAAACACAGATGCACTTTTTTGTGACGAAAAACTCTCGATTGATGAAATTAGAAAATTATCGGAACTTCAAAAGTCCTTTTTCGGGTAAATGAAAGAAACTTAGTATTCAGCTCAAATCTTTGGAAATGTTGGTGAAAAGTTGTATAGCGATTTTCTTAAAACGGAATGACATGAAAGAAATTAAGGGTACTTCGTACCAGGGAGCCAGAAAAGAGTTCCCAAGCTTGAAAATTCATAGCACCAAGAGTGCTTCACAGATTTGAGGGAATCAAATGCTGTTTAGACGCCACAAGAGTGAAGTATTTTTTGTGATTTTTCTTGCTGTCTTGCCAGTACTAGAAGTGTCGGTAAATTCTACAAAAATTTCATGGTTGCAAAATGACTGAAAAGGGCCTAAAACATTGATTAAATTGTAGTGACTCTCCTTTCACAGACCAATGCGCAATGGGCGTTTCATCTTTTAATCTTGTAATCGTAGAACTTGGTGCCTTGACCTCGAAATCTTATTAGTCTTACTATCGCTATAAATATCGTCATTTTTAAATATCGTCATATTTCATCTTCTACTCGTAAGAAGTTTCAAAATCGAAGTAAAATACGTTTACAAATAAAACAGCTTTCAAGAGTTATAAGAAATCAATTTTCAAATACCCAAAATTTTCAGTCCCATGGCAATAAGTGTGCAGTGGATACCTCTCACTGACGAACAATTGCATTTTCTTTCCTGATCTGTGCGTGGGATCCTTTATGATTTGATCAATGTTTTGGGCCCTTTTTCAAGTCATTTTGCAACCAAGAAATCTTTATAAAGTTGAAGTTTACATATCTAGTATATTTATATTCCTATATTTCTAGTGCTCGTGAGAAAAATCACAAAAGTACTAAGCCGGGGGGGGGGGGTAATATAACATGTTGAGGGTACGGGTATGGGTGGGTTTTAGGCCAAAAGTTCTCTAAACAGGGGGTCCCTTTTTCGGCAGATTTTTCGTAAACATGGGTGGGTTTTCCAGGAAATTTGCAAAAATTGTCAAAATGGGTAGTTTTCCGCCAAAATTCATCATAAAAATGGGTATGATGGGAACTGTCGGTAATAAGAAGAGGTCATTAGAACATTAGATCTTATCAATTGTTGACAAAAACAAAGACTGAGTAAAATCATGGTAAAATGATTACTCCATTCTCTTCTCAAACCACTTCAAAGCAACAGCGGCAGACAAGCGAAGAAGAGCACGATGGGATATAAATGCAAACATTGAGTTTCCAGATAGTCCGGCTCGAACAATATGACAAGTACAAAGCATTTGTCGGAACTGAAGAGCAATTGCCAACCAAAAAAAAGAATTAAGTCTTCAAGGGCAGCTGAGCCACCAGATCACCAAAGAATTAAGAAACTGGAAGTTTCGTTAAGTTCTTCAAACCAGACTCTTTTACATTCATTTTGCCAATAACAAGCAATTTCATTCCGTTTGCAAATTCAGTGTCACATGGTGTCACCGAGATAGACAAGCACAGGGAAACTCTACTCTAATGAACTTTTATAAGGAACTGAGGATATGGGTCAGTACTGAAAGTTCCTTAATTCAAGAAGACATCGCTCAAGTACCTTCCGAGTGATATAATACTTCAAACAAAACAAATGAAGATAAAGTACATAAAATGCTTGGACGATTTCCTTGCCCGTTTAAATAGTTTCTTAAAGTACATTTTCCTTCCCAGTACTGGAGTTTCTGAATGTCTTAATGACCTAAAGGTGAAGTTCCTTGTACGCAGTTTCTTACAAACCAAACCTGTATATTATCAAAAAAAGTGAAAATTTATCAAGACTTCAGAAGATGAAAGGAAATAGGATCAATAACGAAACAATTTTAAATGTCATGCTTCTCGAGGAAGCAAACAGCATTCAAATACTGAGCGAGTTTCCAGATTACCGAAAGTTGAGTTGCAAATGGCAACAAATGATGTTGAAGGCCATTCTTCAAGCTCAAAGAGACAAGAAAACATGGACAAAGAAACTAAAGTTAAAGTTATTTGCTTAGGCGACAGTGCTGTTGGTAAATCTAAGTAAGTATTCATTGCGTTCCGGCTTTGCGTTGATTTTCAGTAGCCATTGAGCCGTCTGGGAATGACGACATCGGTCATTATTGGCCTAGCCTGTGCCTACCTTCAACTGCAGGCCTAATAAAATGCTGCAAGTATTTAAGAAGTCATCTCTTTGTGAATTTATCCCAAGCTTTAATTAATAGCTTGGTATTCATTGTTATACAACATCCTATTCACAAAGCTCCCATCTGGTATATGGATAATTTTTTTGGACGCGGCGTTTCTTCAAACTTAATTCCATAGAAACGAAACTTTCGGTTTGTTGTTGCTCACGAGTCGCAATGGCAGTTTTTTGGTCAATTTAGGCCCAGATGTGAATCAAATACTATTGTCATGAACGTCGCATAAAATGATAAAATGGTTCCATTGATTTTACTGAGCAGGTGATATCTCTTGTGGAGAAATGTAGATTGTCATATTATAGTTTTCAAAATAAACACAGCAAGGAAGGTAAAGATCCCAATGCTGGGTTTTTAAAGCAGTGGTTTTGGAGGAATGCAAACATTTTGCGAGAAGAACCGCCTAGGCTATGCAAATAAACATATAGGCTAAGGGGTGGGGGGACTGGCCCCCTGGTGTTGGAAAAATGTCAAAAGTCGTCTGTTTTAGGCAGAAATCCATATTTACTTTGCCAAGTATTCTGGTGAATGATAAACTTTTTGACGACTTTAAGGAATTTTTTTGCCCACCAAAGTTCTTCTTTTCTCTTAATCCAATACAGGTATATGTTGTTGCAGACTCAAAGTTAGTTGCTTTACAACCAGACTGTACTCGCTGTTTCTTATGCATGGAAGTGCGAGGGTGAAAACATTTCAACAATAGAAGCTATTGTTTCAGCCAAAGTGGGGCGGGAAGATCATCTGGAGAAACAGCAAGAAATTCAGACTGACTTTATAACATATGTTCTTCTTTGCTTGTTGTTGGACAAATGTCATATTTGCCAAGACAAATACAGTATTTTTAGAAGAAGTTACGAGAATTATTCCAGGGTTGAAAAGTTTTTAAGACTATCAGATTTTGAGTACTGAATTTTGAGTTTTCTAAAGTTACAGAAATTTTGAATTTCAAACTGCACAGTATCGGCAGCCAGGCTTCTTTTAACTTTTGAAAACTTAAAGCTCAGTTTGATATGGCCAGTTTCAGTTTCATTTTCGTTGACAATCATCCTAAATACAATATACAGCAACAGATAAAACAAATACAATACATAATTATGCATGAAATCAAAATCTACAGACAGAGGAAAAACAATGGAAATATGTTACAGAAACCACGCTACAGTTTGTATTTGGAAGATTATCTAAGTTGGGGTCCTCAAACTAGATAAACTAATTAAGGGAGGATCCCCCCCATAAAAGAAAGCTATCAGGGATTTTTTTAAAGTACACATACAGTAGAACCAGATCAACCAACTTTGAATATGTGAGTTCAGAAGGCAATAATCACAATTTTAGGAATTTCTTCAATTATGACTGAAAAATATTGAACAAATCTGACCAGTTTGGAAAGCAGAAGGAGGAAGAAATTGTAATCAGTGATCAAAGAGCATAGCCATATATGAGGAATTCCTTCAGCTTTGATCTGAAAATATTAATAGAAGTTGACATTTTGATAAAAGTTGGAATGTCGTTCCAAAGTTTAACACTAAGAGACAGAGCAGAAACTGCCAAAAGTGATGTGATAGAGCAATCTGATATGAGGAAGTTTTTCGATAGATAAGATTTTGAAACGATAAATCCCAAAGAGTGTAAGGCCCAAGGAACAAAATATCAAGTGTTTCTGAATTTTGGGATGCGTTGCTTAGAGGACTCAAAGTTATAAGTTTTTGCACATGCGTACACAGTTTCTGCTCAGTCACACCAACATACTTTATTGATCTAAGAGCATGCAGAAATTTGTGACAAAATGAGTGTACAGCCACTGTGTAGAACTAATCTTTAGCTTTTTGTGCTGTTATTGCCCAGGATAATTTTTAGTGATGCATTTCAGGTTTTGTCTTTATCTTCTACATATTCATTGAATGATTTCTTTTTTTACAGATTAGTTGAGAGGTTTCTAATGGATGGATAGTATCCTTTTCTGTTGTGCAAATGATAGTCAACCAGTTTGGCATTAATATAAAATGTCTGTACAATTTCAACAGATTCATAGCAGAACCTGAAGAAATTTTGTGTGCTGTGCGAAGAAATTTTTCCGTTAGATTTTTCCGGAGTTTGCTATTTTAATAGTTTTCTTCCGGCCATAACCTTTACATTGAGCAAAATTTGACAAGGACTTTAATGTAATTGCACAAAACTACATTCTTACATAATAAAATGGACAAGTCTCCTCCCATGAATATTTACTTAATATCATCTTAATCATGGAATATTTTATGAAGTGCCTGATGATTCTTCAAGATTCTGTTGTACTTTGCTGAGATTCTGTTGTACTTTGCTCATGGTTTTAAGACTTTATTTTTTATTCGAAAGTCAAGATTTCTGAAATCTATTATTCTGAAATCCCAGCATTGCAGAAATATTTAAATCATTGCTAAAACAAAATGGTCCATTTGCAATTGAAACTAAGCTTTGATTTTGGTAAGCCCAGTCGCTTAGTACAGTATTCTGGGTCATATAAATTTTTAATGCTGGTAACTTTCTTCTGCCACACCTGTTATTTTGCAGTGTGTGAATCTTGACAACATGATACTGGTAACTGCCTGTGCAGTTTACACAATATGATGTCCTACAGTATGTTCCCATACATATCAGCCTCAATTTTGAACCATCAGTATATACCAGATGCTCCAAAATGATGGTTTATCATTTGATTGCTTCTATGTCCATAGCCAATGGACTGATGTTCAAAAACTTTGTTTATCCAATCGCCAAAAGGCAAAATTCTATTCCAAGATATTGGTTGTGGTTTTACAATGATTTTGTTCATGTTAAAGAAGATTGATAAACCTGCTCAAATTCAAGCCTTAGATGGCGTGAAAAGGAAACAGCCTACTTTTCCATTCAACGTTTAAGGTGTGATGCAAAAGGCTGAACTTGTGTGAAGGTGAAGTTGCGTTTTCAGCGCCAAGCGCTGGGGTCGCAGAAATAGAGCAAACCTAATCAAGCCCGTGACCCCTTGTCATGATGCTCAAGTGGTGGGGCTCCACTGGGACTCGAGCCCACTCCGCCTGACTGTTTTGTCTGCAGCGTGTCAGAGGATTACACCACAGCGCCACAACACCTTCAGAGAATGCAAATTTTTTGAACCCGAAAATACATATCTGTTGAGTATTCTGCAAGGTTTTGATTAAGTAAGTACCGTAAGTAAGTAGAATTTTGCCACAGAAAGAATGAAATAGTTTGCAATGGTCAAAACAGGAAAATATATGAACGAATAGACAAAATATTCACAATGCAATTTACACAGCAAATTTGATAAATACAAGTTAAAACAACCCCTAATTAAAGTAGCAGGAATAGCATTAAAAGATCAAGTTGACCTTGTTTCCATAATGGTCCCCTGATAGAGTTGGTTGCAAAAATTAGAAACGTGATATCTTTATGTGCTTTTGGATAAAGCATAATTTAGTAAGGCCAAATCATGAATGTGAGAGAGAATGCTGACTTGTAGAACACTTATGTGTCTTTTCCCTCTCTCTGTATACTTTGGAAAAAATTGTCCTTGATCTTGTGCTCAAGCGAGGAAATCAGGAGATATATAAGATTGTTATCCGTTGTTGAAGCATTTTGGAAAATTTCTTGAGAATTCTTTGTCATTAATGTTTCCAAGACTGAATACCATGCAATGATGTGTCCTTTTGTTGGTTAGAGTAATAAAATTCCTTTACTTGAGATCAGTAAACCACAACAGTTGTCAACATATGCACTGACATTATTCAAATATCACACAAAGATAGATGGTAGAGAAGTTGCAGTTGGTATGTGCAAACTTGCTTCTTTTTCCAATATGTTGTGTAATCAGCATTTGTCAGGCCTTGTGCACATTGAAATGAGAAGAATCAGAGGTTGAAAAAGTGCGTGAAGCCATGAAACAGCTTCACAGGAAGCTTGTTTGTCTCAAAGGATGAAAGGGGAGGAAAGAAGAAATGAGAGTAGAAGTAAGGAAAAAATGGACGCAATGAAGGGTTCAGTAATTTACCCAACCTTAACTGGCCCTCCTTTCCAGTAGAAATGGGAGATTCTCTACGGAAAGCGTCTTTCAAAAACCTTGGAAATTGAGTGACATCAGCAAAAAAGATTTCCCTATTGTTCTTGGTCGTAGCTATGATGACACTTCGATGTGTTCATGTATTTTGTCACCTTGGGAAAATGGAATCCCCCTGAATAGGTTATTCATAATAGAGAGAAGACTTTCTCAATCCCCCAAGAGAATAGCACAAACGCTAAAGCATACTGGAGTCATTGCTGGAGGGAAACATAGCAGAGAAGCTTGCTTGTATTTAATTTCAGCATGCTTTTTAATGTTTCTCAAAGGGAATTGTTTACAAAAACCCATACAGAATATGATAGTTTTTGTTTTTTTGCTTTGTGCAGAATTCTGGGATACGGCTGGACAGGAGAGATTTAGTAGCATGCACCCTTCATATTATCATCAAGCAAATGCCTGTATATTGGTAAGTACTGTATACTGTATGTAACACTTCATGCAACATTCTGCTGAGGTTCTGCAGGACAAAAGTGCTGGGAAGTAGTAATGAATAAATCAACTAAAAAACCCAACCAAAAGTGATGTAAAGTGGATAAAACCAGATGTGGGTAAGTGCACTGGTTGTACTATAAATGAAGTTGAGTCACCTGGGCAAATGCTTTATGTTTGTCATTAACACTCCTGCTTGCAGAACCATCATTCAAAAGAAGAAAAGGTCTGTGTAACTTTGCACCAAAGCTTGCCTTTCATGCCAGGTTTCTGAAATTTAATTCAGGAGTATCACAAAAGATCATGTAATTATGCAACTACTAGAAATCTATGGTTGTCAGTAACAGGCTAGTCAAAATGGAACACAAGGGAAATTGATGGAAGGGTGGTGAATCCCTGCAGACAAACTCAAAAGAACTTGTCATAATGTGCCATTCTGTTCATTAATAAGTTACAAGAAGACCCGGTGAGTGGGTGCTAGTTGCACAGACCCTTTCCTCCTTTGGACAGGGTCTGCTTGTAGGGTACATTAACACATGTGTGTACCTAAGTAAAAACTCTCAAAGTATGGCTTGACATTTTGGTTGGATTACACATTATCTGCAGTGTTTGTAGACTTAGATCTTTGCTGTACTCTGAACTTTTTTAATTCTTAATCATTTTCGAAATTACAGTATTTTTATCTTTCAACTCATTTGGAGGTTTCGGTATCATGAAGTTACATAAATGAATAATAGCTGTAGATTCCTGTATACCACCATATTGCAGACCCTAAAAAGTTATTACCCCTGAAAATTCAGCACATTTTTCTTCATTGATTTGAGAGATATGATGGCTTTAATTTCTTTCAATAATTTACTATTAGTCTTTCGAAATATGCAGTCAAAGCCAAGAAAAATTATTGTGGAATACTTTTCAATCAAGGTATCAAAAATTTCATGGAAACATGCTGGCGGAGTATATGAAGTCAACATGGTTTTTCTGCTTGAAAATTCTCAAGAATTCAGGAAAATTCTTAAGATAAATGTTACCTACATAAGGATTCTTGTATGGAAACATTTACTGTTTTCATATAGCACAAGGATTCCTATCGTAATGTAAGAGATCTTAAGAATTCTCAAGAATTATGAATTCTGGAGAAATCCTTTTGGTTTAATGTGTGCAAGATCTGTACTGTAACTTTATAAAATCGACTGTAGATCATTTAGCAAAAGCTTTAGCCTTGATAACGTGACCAAAGTTTCTTGTTCTCAAAATCAATTTAATGCTCAATTCCAAATTTCATTAGATCAGTTGATACAAAACTGTAATAATTTGCAGTAATAATATCTTCTCAAGACCTGTTAGTAAATTTTTATGAATTTGTCATTAATTTATTTATATTGCTAGTAAAATAGCCCTTTTCAAGTTTCATTTCAAAGAAAGGAGTTTTTACAGCTGTTAGCAGGCTCTTTGTTATGTTTTAGTATTTATGTGTTTGTACAAAAAGATTTAAACAGCTGGCTTAGGCATTGCGTGAAACATTTCAATCAAAATATTTTAGTAATTTTGACTTACAGTGGAAAGATTTAAATTAAGATACACATGAAGCAATAGAAATGAATCTGAAAAACAATAAGGATGAGTCAGAAAAAAATTGATATGAATTTATCACCATGCTCTTGGGATCCTCTATAACGACTACGAATGTTCCTTTGAAACACTGCTCACTCGAAGTGGCAGCTTTAGTATACACGTCAATAACTTACAGAAATTAATGACAGAAATCTACAAGTTATTGAATCATCTTACTTATTCCATCGCTTGTATGGGAGTTTCATGAAAAGAATCATCTAAATAAACACGTAACTTATAATCTAAGGATAAAAAGTCTATGTTAACTGCCATAAACTTAGACACAGAGTTTTGGCAAGAATCACGGTCTTTTAGAGGGAGTATTGTGTGGAACACCCTTGATGACAGTGTCAAAAATGAGCCAACACTTTCGCGTTCCATAAAGATCAAACACTGGGCTTGGGACAGATGCACCTGCAATCTATGCCGTGAATTTTGTTTACAGCACTTTTTGTTTTCTTTGTAAATAGTTGGTGTGAATTAGTATGTTTTTCTCAATAAAATATTTAATGTTGATGACTGAAATTTATCGTGTTGAAAATTGTGGTTCATTATTTTAGGCACATGTCCATTGCTTTGTTTTCTGCTGCTTGTTTGGTGCCTTCACCCAAGCCTCCTAAAGAAGAGGCTTAGATTTAGGAGCCATCGTCCCAAAATTGTATATAAATCTATAAATATAATTGTTTTAGGCGCATGTCCATTGTTTTCTGCAGTCTTGTTGGTGGCTTCACCCAAGCCACCAAAAATAACCGTCAAAAATCCACTGATATTTGAGCAATCGTAGACGATATGAATATTTGGTTTCTTTCTCTGTGGAATATGAAAATTTATCTTCAAGACAACGCTCTCACTTTGAAAAGAGGATGCATATACCTTTGTCATATTGGCTTGAAAATGCAAAGCCACCGTTTCGAAAAGGATTTGGAAAGGGAGCCCCATAAACTTGGATATGAGAAAGACTCTCAGTCTCTGAACTTCGCAATTCCATTTTTTGTCTGGTTAACACATTCTTCGATTGCCTAGAAGAATCAGATTTCCATCCAGAGATTTGTAGTACTCTATGAGTTTTTATCTTTTGCAAGAAATGTAGAATTTGCCAAACGGTTTTGCCAGAATTTCGAACTCTTTAGGGGATTATAAAGGTTTCCTTTTGCCGTATATACTAAGCATAAATAGCCAATAAGATGTCTTTACCTAACTTCATTTGCCTTGTGTCAAAGCTACCATGCACTACAGAAACTATATTTCTTTTCATCTCTTACAGGTATTCGATATAACTAGAAAAATAACGTACAAAAATCTAGCACAGTGGTATAAAGAGCTTCGACAATATAGAGAGAAAATCCCTTGCATAGTGGTAGCAAATAAAATCGATGGTATCCTTTTCATTGTATTGTAAATTTGAGTTGTGTCTAAAGGCCAATTTCTAGTCAGCAGAAGTTTCCGAGCGGAGCAGCTTTTAGACAATATGTGGAGGAGCGTTCTGTTTTTGAAAATTTACTGGGATAAGTGTTCGACTGTAATGATAAATTTATATGTATCTAAAGTATTGATTGGTTTATTGTAGATGCATGTGACCGCTTACGTATGTGTTTTTGGCACGACTATAAAGTTACGTGCAGTTGTTTATTTCGTCCCCATTTGAGCTTGCTTGGCCGTGAGAGGCCGTACAATTTGGATAAGAATGGATTTGTCAAAGGTAGTCAGATGGATACAGTCCTCTTAGTAAGTTACGCCTTGTCTCTGCGTCCTTCCTGCACTGTGGTGTGATATTGAGCAGGTGGATCGATGTTTCCACACAATAAAAGGTTGCTCAGCCGGAACTATCAATTCAATTCCAGAGCGACATTTTCTCCTGCAAACTAGGGAGATTAAGTTAAAACATTTTCCCGCTTAGAGCTTTACGGTTAAGGTGGCTCTTCACTTAAGGTGGCTCACTACCGAAAATTTCAAAATTATGAAACAGTCAAAGGTGGTTGAATACCAAGTAGAAAAAAGTTCAAAACACAAAAATACAATAAATTAAGGTGGCTCGCTTCTGATATAAATTTCAAACTGCTGCACACTGGGTGCTCTAACGCTCATGCTTAGAGTTGTTCTTTTAAAGACATGTGAATTGTTGATATGCGAAAGTGTTTGCAATAAATGCTACTGTCTTAGGGTACCGATCACATTTTGGTTGGTTAGATTGGTTGGTCGTACGGTTAGCCTTACCAGATCTTTTACAATATATGTGGTTAATTTCCTTGATCAATTTTTAGTTGACTGTAATATTACTTCGAAGAGTTTCAATTTTCCCAAAAAGTATAAACTTCCATTCTACTTCGTTTCGGCTTCAGATGGTACTAACGTTGTAAAGGTAAGTGTAATGACAACCATGTAATGATAATACATGCTCTCATATATCTAATTCTAGATACTCAGGGTGTCCCAAAATTTTTGCCCCAATTGTGTGGCTGATGAGGAGGAGATGTATGTTCTGTTATCCCTTTCGAGATATAGTTGCATTGGAGAAGCTTCAGCTTAGGGTTTGGGACCTTGTTTTAGCCACTCAGAAAATTGGTTGTTGATTTATGGCAATCCAAAGTTAAAAAGTGATTGCTTCAAAAACAGCCCTTCTGTCTTCAAGCAATTTGAAAATCAAGTCGATTTTGAAAGAAAGGATCCTCGTCTTTTATTTTACTTCTTCTAATTTTGGAATGCCCGCATTGTTGTATCATAGATAAACACCATCATTAATCTTTTTAAAAATGTAGAAAAACTTCAAACAAATCGGTAGAAGCCGTCCTTTGAAACTTCACTTGATTTTAACAAAGTCATGTTTGGAGGCAATTACATATGTTACTTTCTTCCTGAACCATAAATCAACAACCGTTGGTCTTAATGACTGAAACTGGTCTCAAACTTTAAGTTAAAGCCTAATCTACGCAACTGTGTAAACAACGAGAAAATCGAAGTTAGCCCCTCCACAGAACCGGCACGAAGGAGGCACAGGTTTGGGGACAGCGTATGAATGAGTGTTTCATTTATGGCTCATTGATGCTGTTGAGAAATGCAGCATTTGAAGCAACTGAAATCCCGCTCTTTGCTGTCACAACAATAAGGTATTCACACATTTTCTACCAAAATCTGTACATTGGTCATCTTTCTGCTTTTGAATAAAAGAGTGCAGGAACCATGTAAATTTGGAACGTTGATTTTTCCATATTTTGACACTGAAAATCCTATTTGTACGTTTATTCGTTTGCCTCTGCTGTTAACGTATAGAGTACAGAGTACGAAGTGATGTCTATGGGATGGTGGGCAGCACTCTCTATTATATATAGTAACAGTCAGTTTTTGTAACAACAGGGCAATTTTACCAGTTCTTTGTCTTCTTTTTAGGTATTTAGAGAGGCAATAAAGCTAGGTTTTAACTACAAAGAGAATTCATCGGATTTCATGGATGAAGTTATGCGGGAATTAGAGGTATGTGCTACCTTTATAGTTCAGTTTGTTCAGTTTATTCAGTTTATTCAGTTTAAAAGCTCTTTGGCAGCCAGCATTCACTGTTGCTCTATTTGTAAAAGTTACCTAATTTCTTGCACCATGAAGATGACTTTTTAATGTCGCACAAGTCAGCAGTTCGTCGCTACAACTTTAGATACGACCATATTTCCTCCCTCATTTGTTAACCCTATTTTGGTGGGGGGAAATAACAGAAAGTACATGCCTGAAGCTATTAGCATATCAAATTTGTTCTCTCTACCTATTACCAGTCAAGAGTTAGGTGAGGGAGGCTTTTTTGCCCCCCCAACCACAATAAGACTATCAAATAGCCCAACCACTAAAGGGTTTTTTACAGAAGTTCCAATTCTGCTGCACTAGTTCATCGAACCGAAGATATCACTCAAAAATGAGGCCTTCCGAGATTTTCAACTTCATCAATGACACCGTCATACCTCTAACATTTGAAGTTTCTTTTCTCTTCTGACTCAAACTATAATCGAAGAGTATTTTTTCTACCTTGCAAATCCAGAAATAACTGACTAATCGCAATCAAGAATTTGTAATAGCGAAACTCCTCCTGGCTCGTTAACTTAGTCAGCTACCACATTACAATCTGTAGAGAATACCGCTGCCTATGAGGCATCTTTAAAATTTGCTAACAGTTCTTACAGAATGTTCTTGTAGATACAAGGATAAAAGTTCAAAAGTTACGAGTATGACTAACTACCGTTTATGCTCTAAGCAAAATACCTGAACAGAAAAACTTGTGAATGAATGAATATGCTCGAGCTGGGTGCGCAAACTGTAGAGGTGGAAATTCCCTAACAGGGTTAAACATAGACCTTTTAGCTATTCTGAAAAAGAATCCCAATCGAACGATACTTTGCTACATTTTGTAGAATTTTCGAATGTGCACAATGGTGATAGAAGCTCTAATGCCACTCGATCGAATCTCGTGTATAAAAATGTATAAAAATAACGCTCGATCCAGGCTCTTTTGCTGAATAGCTAAAAGGTCTATTGGACTTAAAGTGAATGAACTGAATTGAATGTTGCCCAAGAGCCGTTTCAGTGGCATCTAGGAACCTCAATGCCTAATGACGCTCAAGTGGCGGAGCCCTACTGACTATTGTATCCACTTCGCCAGACTGCTCTAGCTGCAAAGTCAGAGGATTACACCACTGCTGCACAACATCGTCATAGTCGTTTCATAATCGTTTATACAAGTTATAGGTTTGGTTTTTTACTTATTCGATTGATTATCATTACCGAAAGATTTCTACGCAGGTGGATATCTCGAATATTTTGATCCTAGTTCTCCACACTTGCACTTTGATTTATCAATGCCTTAGCTTGGTCTTATAAAAAGTCGCTAAAGTATGACTTCATCTTAAGCTTATCGTTAATATTCAAACAACCAAACTCGATTTTGCGGCTTCGGAATAATCTTTTTCGGAAAGCCAGAGATTTCGGAATTACTGTTTTCAATTATGTTTTCTAGAGATAAAATGAAATTACAGTAAATCCTTTTAGACCACGGCATCAAAAGAAGTTTTCGTTATCTAATACCCTGTGAACACATTTCAACTTAGATTTATCAATTTTGATCAATTTTCGCAAAATGTGAGCGTAGCCTTGGAGATAAGGGCTTCTGTTGCCAAAATTGAAGTCTTTTTTTGTTTGAGATTTTGCATTTTTTAGGCTCACATCTCGTTCTGCGTACAAAGTTTGGTATAGAGACAAATTTTTACTTTAATATCCGTCTTCGTTTGGAAATCACAGTGATTCTAAGAATTTAAAGTTATAAGGGCTTTGACCGTGAAATCAGATGTTTGGACAAATTTTTGTCCAAACTTTGATTTGACAGTCAAAGCCTTTATGATTTCTAATTCATTACATCACCGTGATTTCCAAATGAAGACAGACATGTATATGAAAATTGGTTCATACACTAAACTTTGTACGCAGGACAAGATTTTAGCCTCAAATATGCGAAATCTCAAACAAAAAATACTTCCGTTTTTGCACCTCTTATCATGAAACGGTGGATTTTTATTTGCTGTATAATCTTACCCGGACAAAATACTCGATTCTTGTCCAAACTTTGGAAAGGCTTCAAACAACTTGTTTGAAATGTTCACAAGGTCGTAAAAATTAAGATCATTGTGGAACATTGGAACAAAGTTTTCTATCATTCTATTCGGCTCTGAAAATCTGAAATCAGATCAGAAACTTTAATTGCTGGCTCAAATTCTTAGTTTCTCATGAAAAAATAAGTGAATTGATTCTTGCCAGACAGTTTCCAATAACAGTCATTCCCGCTAGCATAAACATGTATACAAATCTTACAAGGGCATTGCCTTAAAAGATACGAAACAAAGTAGGGGTACGCCTTTCAATCCATGGCTACGCGGCATTCCATTTGTCCTTGGCTAACCATGACCTTTCCAAGCTGCATTTTGCACTCAAATTCGCTGTCATGGAATCATAGTGCCGTCATTTTAACAACTTGTTTGCATTTCAGCTAAGTGGAGGAAAACTGCTTCTAAAAATACTTTGTTTCATGATCAAGCCATTCGGAAGCTGTATGAAATAGAGATTTTAGAAATTAGAGTTTCGTTAATTGCGCACAGAAAAAATTTGATATCGATGTTCTAATCAAATTTTTGTGATTGTTCAAATATATAATGTTTTTGCATACCCATTTTGTCAAATATTTGTTTTGTGAGGGAAAGGTTGCTTTTTTTTCACAAGCTTGACACGTAAAATTTCTCAATTTTTCTTACATTTTCTAATCTTATATCATGAGTTGTTAGACACTGCAGTTATGCTTCATTTCCGCTTTGTTCTTTTGCAGAGGATAAAATAATTTGTTACTATGGAGGAATTTCCTCCGCAGCAGCATATACATTGAAACACAACTGCGGTGTCTAACTGCCTATGTGTAAATAATTCATTGGTAATTTGGTCACTTCTTCCTTGCATTATACTAATTGTAAAGGTAAATGTCCTAGCGATGGAAAGGATTCAGAAATCTTGGTTTTGAAATTTTGATGAAGACACAGACAGTAAAGGTGAAGATTCTTATGGAAGCTATTAGAAAATGTTAAGGAGCTTTGAGCTGAGTTCTCAAAATCTGACAATTGTAGATGCATGCGTCATCTCATTACGTTCATCTTCTCACAATTCACACTTTCTTGTTTTGTCTTTTTCAGAATTTTGATGACGCCGATTTTGAGGACACTGAAAATTCAGCAGAACAGAGTTAATACCTGGCAAGGAGGAATAATTTTTTTTGAAGCACACTGGTAGCAAAAATGAGTTGTTTCGAAGAAACAGATGCTGCTCTTCGTATTATCACCTGATATGACGTCTTCTTTTCCTCCAATGAACTCAACGTAGACAATCATGCTGTATGTTCAGGTATTGCTATTCGTGAATAAACGATTGCACTAAAGATGGCGGCAAGGAACTTTTTACCAAGATGCACTGCGTTCTTTAATCGAATTCCTATAGAAAGGTTAAGGATTCGTAATTCGAACGCAATCCATCTTGGTAAAAAGTTCCTCACCGCCATCTTTAGCGTAATCGTCTATTGACTCATGGCAAAGTGGTTTTCACCCAATCACACCAGGGCAGTGCGCACTACAGTAAAAACCCGCATTTTTTCAAACTAAGCTGTTTTGATTCTTATGTAAGTAATGGATAACTTCCATCAAAGAAATTTTTGACAAGTTCGATAATCGAATTTCCGTGATCTTTCAAACGAGAGTGCTTTTCATTGGGACACCTGGTACTTTTGGGGCAGAAATTTTTAAGTTTGTGTACCTAAAAACAGAAACAGCCATTTTATTATCCATCACTTCATGGTGGAACCGAAAATAAAGTATTTACCTTTTTATTTTTCGAGAATTGACGCAAGAAAAGGCACGTATTAGGAGTGGTGGCGAAGGTCATAATACACAGCCAGAATTTCATTCTAGTTAACACTAAATACAATGAATAATCAAGCACGGAAAATTGCGATAGCTTCTCATTCTTCTAACCTGGTAGATTTGACTGGCTCCGATATCAATAAAAATTCTCAGCAGATTAACAGTGGAAAGTTACTTGGCTGTGTATGAAGTTAGGCCAAGATGGAAAGTTGGTTGTGTCCATTCTTTTTATACCCGAAATTACTTACATTATTGTGTGGAACGCGAAGCGTGCGGAAAATATTATTTTAACGCACAGGGGAATACAGTTATTGAAAAAGTTAGACAAATTCCTTCAAAAACAAAGATAAATTCATCCAGCTTCTTTTGAGATCTGAAGCAAGTAATTTCTTCAACAATTTTCTGTGGACACCCTGGGTAAACTTTTTGAATTTACATAGCGTTTTAGGTAGTTATAGACAAATTTTCTCCCGAGGGTTTTAGCTGGCTTGGATAGTTTCTGTATGGTTTCATTTCAGGATAGTTCAATCGCAAATAAGCATTAGTGTCTTTGTCTGGTGTCCGCTTTTACGTTACGGTCAAAGCAGAAGAAGCGCACTATGTAAATTACAAGATTGTTTGAAAATAGATTTGCATGATTGGATGACTATTCGAATATTGCTTTGTTATTCGCTTTTGTTCTATTCGAATATTACTTCCGTTGGGCGGAGCGTTTGAAGGATAAAAGGAGTTCTTTCCCTTGGAGCCCACAGTGACGAAGCATGTTCGATGATTTCTTCTCCCAGTTAAAATCCTATTTGAATATGGAAAACACCAATGGTACGCTTCCTACGCTTTGGCTGTAAGCGGATGTTTTCAACAGAATTTTTAACACTTGAGGTACTTAGATTTATTTCAATGTTGAAATTGACTCCATTACTCTCTTAGGCTACGTTCACACTGCTCCGTTTTCGTTTCTATCCGTTTTTGTTGATGATAGCGCTGCCCGTCCACATTGCTCCGTTTTTAAATAAATACGCCATGAAAATGATAGGCGTTCACATTGCTCCAGCAAAACTGTATTGTTAATCTCCCTTTCAAAACAAAGCTGTTTGTTAATAGCTCTCAACAAGGCGCCAGTCGCGACTTTGAATGCCGTTGCAATCAGCAGCCTATTAACGAAGGAATGTGCAGCGTTTTCAAATGTCTCCGTTTTTAGCGTTCACACTGAAAACGGAACGTTTTCAAAACGCACCGTTTTCAAATTTATGCCTTTTCATCAGCATTTTCGAAAAGCTCCGTTTTCACAGCGGAGCAATGTGAACGCAAGGCAGAAAAATGGAGCAGTGTGAACGGGGTCGTAGTGCTTCTAATTACGACAGGAAATGTATCATAGTACTTCAACATCATCCTTGCAATGAACATTTACGCTAAAAGTTTCCAATTAATGAAGTGGTCTACGACAAAACTGATATTATTCATTTGCAAAGGTCTAATTTTCCGAAGATTTTCGACCAGTAGTTTGAATTGTACAGGAGGTAAATTATCATTAACTACAAGTTGCCTCTTGCATTGTAGTAGGACTACAAGTATGTCACAGACAGCCTCTCATGTCAATTCTAATGTATGGACTTTCTGTTTCTCCTTCATTCTATTGTATTGTATGTAATCACTTCCTGTAATGAATCTGTATTTAAGTTGTAGTCATATGTAAATTCTTTAGTCAGTCTTATGATCATCGTCACACAACAACGTCTTGTAGTCTTACTACAGCATCGGAGGGTAATGGGCCTTCTTTTCATTGAAAAGAAGACATTTTTGTCAGATGTTGGAAGGGCCAATCGGTCAAAGGCCGTTTGATAAGTAGGCTTGTTTATCAGTAGGCAGTTTTTGCCTGGCTTCTCCTGCACTTGTGAACTTTCTCTCCACGAATGGCGGTCTTCGGGCTTTCATTTCGATTTTAACGTTGACTAGTTTCATAATTTAAAGGCACACTGTCATGGTTGTGATTGGCTAGTTGTGATATTGAAATCGAAAACGAAGCTCTGGCCTTTGAGTAATTACCTACCAAGCCTTTATTACTCTTGGATCATCCTTTTTTTCGAGAATAAAGGGAATCAGATCATTATCATCTTCATGAATTTCACCGAGCAGCAAAGTTACTGAACCTTGCCTAATTCTTTTCTTCTGGATTATCTTGTTTATCCAATCAGCACCACGACAGTGTGCCTTTAAGTGTTCATTGAGGTGCCAAGGCGAGACACTTTTTATCATCAATCAGAGAATATCATCAGTCGAGAGAAAGTCACGAAGATCATAAGGTATCTAAAGTTTTTGCATCAAAGAAAAATTCTTGTAGGTACTACCAATTGGTTGTTCTTGTTCAAGTCCTCGAGCCTTGAATTTCTATGCACTTTAGCATCGATTTTTCACATAAATAGCTTACGCCAGTAGGTGGTTGTCTTCACAGGCAATTAGATCATGAGCCATAGTCGTTGTCATATGTCAGTTCAGGCAAATAGCAAAACTATGACACAAGGGATAAGTCTAGACATTGACATTGGGCCTTTATTTCAAATTTGGACATTTGAATATCACTTCGAGAGCAGTAGTGCTCATTCAACTTCTCTTAGATTTGGGTCGAATAGTAGTCATTTTGTTTCATGTAACATTTAGCCGTTATTTTCGATGGACTGTAACTTATGGGTACTCATTTGTTATTGTGGGGTTGGAAAGTTATCAGATATAATAATGGTAGTTCGTATGCGTATTCAGATATTGTAAATGTTGGAAAACAGTGTAAAGATTATTAGAAAGATATGTGAATATGAAATGTAGCTGAAATTTGCTTGGTTTTAGCTTGTTCCCCTCTTGCGCACTAAAGCCTGATTTCCACTAGGCGGAATATTCCGCTCGCAGAAATCTTTTCCATGCGGAAAAGCGACGTCGCTCAAAAGTAGAAACCCATTCAACTTTCGAGCGGAATCGTACTTGCAAACAAAGAAAGATTTTTGCAAGAGGAATTTTCCGCCTAGTGGAAAGTAGACTTAAGGAGCCATTGCTACAATCTTTGCCAAAACTCTTGAAAAAATCGCATATTTTCCCACTTCTCTCCCCCTCCCCCCTTACAATGTTGGTTTCTTGTGCGATTACGCA
This sequence comes from Aurelia sp. 4 Dawson et al 2005, assembly GCA_964019985.1. Taxonomy (NCBI): domain Eukaryota; kingdom Metazoa; phylum Cnidaria; class Scyphozoa; order Semaeostomeae; family Ulmaridae; genus Aurelia; species Aurelia sp. 4 Dawson et al 2005. The sequence goes on from OZ026506.1 coordinate 7,327,235, forward strand.
GTGCGTTAGGGCACAACGAAGCAGCCGAATTGCTTTCCTTCAAGTCTGGTGATCATATTTTCGGACCAACATTGTTCAGGGGGCAGGGGGCGCGAAAAGAAGCAAGAGATGAAGTTTCCAGCGATATATTTTGTATGGTTAAGAAGACGAAAAAGCAGCAAAATGAAGTTTTTTTTCAAGTTGTTTTGGCAAGGATTGTAGTTCAGTTGAGTTCATTTTATATTTAACTTCTACTACATACAAATGCCATTGAAATGAATACAACATATACTACATCAAAAGAATGAATTACAACGAGGAAATACAAACTAACAATATATCGAATTCATAAGGGAATTTTGAAAGGAGGAGCTCTCTCAATCGGCTTGTGTAACGACATGCGAAATGCTGTTACAGTTTTGCACCTGCGTGTCCTATAGATTTCAAACCATATTGCAACGTGTTTTTGCTTGTCAGAAGCATGTCACCTTTTATTTGCCTGCATAGTATCACGTTGATGAACCTCCTAAAGCATATAAAAAACTCATGAAAACAGGATGGGGAAACGTATTCGCAAATTCATGAAAGAATGTCTGCAGTTTCATTTGAAAAAGATACTGCAGCTTGAGAAGTCGGAGGTTGGAATGATAGGTGCAGAAGGTGCAGAAAAAATATTTGAAGGCAATAGCTGGTACAAACTCCTTTTGAAGGATGAATATTGGTTTGATGTAAGCGTCAAATTCCCCCTAACAACAATTTCACATTGAAGAAAAGAAGCGAACAGAGAGTAATACAAAGAAACCAACAAATTTTTAGGAAGATGTCTAACCTCAAATTGGTTGCCTGGGTGATATTAGGTCATTTTTGGCCTAAGTTCTGTTGTCTTGCTTTCCGTTTGGCTCACAAAGAATTATGGTTGAGAATGGGTCTTTAAATGAACCTTTGCAATTGGCAAATCTTGCATGAGCCATCTTTTTGTTGCCACTTCTTTTAGTGGACCATTAAGGCTGCTATTCAACCATCATGCTTTGCACATTCAATCTCTTGGTTGGCCTTTGTTGTCACCATTTCCATGGCCCATGAAAATGATAACAACAAAGGCTAACCCGGGTTAACCAAGAAACGACGTGCAAGGCATACTGGTTGAATAGAAGCCTTTAAAGGAACTGAGTCCATATAAATACTTGAACGTTATCCCTGTCCTGAATTTTTGCTGACCAACCGCTGACGGCCCTTTGTCATCGCACAATAACGATACAGTCATTAGCAGTGGCGACCAAAGGCTTCTTAATCCTTGCATTATCCTTAGGAATTTCTTTGGTTTAATTCCAATAAGGATTAAATGACAACTTTTGTTTAAAATTGAAAAGAAGTTGACATTGGTCATGAGCGCGCTATTTATTCGGACTCAATGCGGACAACTGAAAAACAAAACTAAAAAATGATGTATTCACAATGGATGTCGGTTGTATAGGCCCTTTCAAATGTTGCATATTCAAGCCTCTGACCTACCCTCTTGCATTAACTAAAATTTTCACATACTAAGATTTAGATATCGAATGTTGTAATCTTCGAACATACCAAAATACGCTGGCTTGATGTAAATTATCAAAACAGTAGAATTACTCGATCCAGACTTTTCGCGATATGGAAGGTACGCCAAATTTGATGCAACTGATTTGAATTCAGTTATAACTAGATTTCTTCTTCAAAACAAGTTCAGAACGCATCTTTTTCCATATTTAGCGTACCTTCCAAATCGCGAAAAGTCTGGATCAAGTAATTCTACTGTTTTGATAATTTACATCAAGTCAGCCCATTTAAGCACGTTTGAAGATCACGACATTTTCGATATGAAAATTTTTACAAACAAATCTCAACTGACATGCAAAATAATGTATGGTTCTGGGAAAACGAGTCAAACATGATTCATGAACACACGAGTCTTTGCTTGTGAAACGAAATGCTTGCTTTTTGGCGACCACATCAAATAATTCTTCATAGAAGAATGTTTGGAGCTTGTGAACATAACATTTGTTTGCTTGCATATATCTGAAACTGAAACACTTCTCCAAAAAAAATTGACAATATGACCAAGTTTTTAATGATTTAAAAAGAAAAAGAGCGTCGAGTGAAAGGTTTTCTTCACAGCAATCATTTGATGACTTAAAATTGCGTCAAGAAGAAGGGCTCATGGACTTGCTACAAGTCTATCTTTTTGGTCATGTACGTAAAGGAAAAAATAACAGAGAAAGAGAGGAGGGAAGGAAAAGTGTTTTCCTTCCTTCCCTCCTCTTTTTCTCTCTTTTCTTTTTCTAAATTTCTTCCTAGACTTGTATGACCAAAAGATAGACTTGTAGCAAGTCCAAAGGGCTAGGATGGTTTGAATCTTAGGAGGAAAAGGGATCATTTGTACCCGGGGTACCAGAGCGAAATAAAAATGAAATAAAATAAAAAAGCCAGTACCCAGGGTAGATCATTTGACGCTGGCAAAGTCCAAAATCCTCCTTGCAGCAACAACAACAATTATGCCACGTTCACTTTTGTGCTGTGCAAAATGGTAGCGTAATTTCAGTGCAGTGGAAGAAGTGAACACAATAACAGCTGCGAAAACTGATGAGTGGATACTGAAAATAATCGCTCCTAGACTGCAGAGAAAGTAGAAGAAACTGAGGTAAAAATGTTTTATTTCATATGTAGAACTATACATAAAGCTGGTGGAAAAATTTTAGATTCAAAGGAGCTAGAGATGCACCAACGAAAATTGAACTGCTGCTGGAAAAATTTTTATGTTTATAAAGGCCTAAATTTTTTAGGCCCATCACACAGCTCGGTTTAAGTTGAAAAGCACGGAGCATAAACATTTCTTTAAAGATTGTAAAATCTACCACTACAAGGACTAATTGCAAAATTAAAAGAACGTGGTCAAGTTTGTCACATCACAGAACAAGACAACATATAACAAAATTCAAGAAACATTTTGCACTAAAAGCCCAAGCAAAGCAAGGAAAAGGGGAATGTCAATTTTCGATATTGATTTGAGAGGAGCTCTCCAGTAGGACTACCGCTCAGGGATGATAATCATTACCTATGCAAACCCTCAGGCTCTGTAAGTGTGCATTTCATCTCCAGCCATATTGGAATCCGCAAAATTCATACGCCACAGATTTACGCAACGCACTTCTCTTTGTTACGCCAGGAGAATACACCTACAATGTGGACCAGGGATCTTGAGTTTTTGACTGCCAAATTTTACGCCAACCATTGTTGGAGAACAAAGTAATACGCCGGCGTAAAAAAGAGCGAGAGGCTGTCCGCCACAGATCTGTGGCGTAAGGCACATGGATTCCACACTGGATCTCCAGTTTCATTTAATTGTTTTGATTGAATTTTGTCAGTTTTACTTCCCATACCCTACCTATTATTACTAAGGGGCCAGACTGATAACTTTGCAAAGTGTGCGTGGAAGATGCAAGCCTGGCCATTGTTTTAAACAATAAACTACTATTCTTTGTGGAATTGTGCATGGAAGATCTTCCACGCGCACAACACAGTTAGCAGTCTGGCTTAGGGGAAGAGTTTGTGTTTGTGGGTTAGGATCAGTTGATAAGTTACCACTACGTCATAAAACAGCTCATTAATAACAACCAAGACTGGAAAGTTTTTCCAGTAGCATGCGCAATGTTTTGCATGTGTGTAGGAACATATGCCATTATCAGAGCTGCACATTTGACAATAAACAAAAGATCTGTTGTTTTAAGCTATTGTTCTCAACTGTGGAAGCTGCAAAATTTCCATGAAAATTGTACATTTGCCATCTCAATTTAAAAAATACAAACTTTGCAGCCTTGCAAATAGATACATTTGTCAAAGGGCATTTTATAAGAAATATGCAATTTTCAAATATTTAGCAAAAGGGAAGTGTTGCTCTCCAGCAACGTACAGGTTTTCAACGGGCCCTCCCACAAAATGATGCTTACACTAGATTACAAAAAATCATCAGTGTAAATGCTACCAAAACCTATTTTACATTCAAAGAACCAATTTACAATGTTCAGAAATTACAATTAAAAGAAAAAAGTCATGTTTATTTTATCCAATTATTTACTTAGTGACAAAATGGCAAAAGTGAAAGAGGTGCAGAGAACTGCAAACATAGCATGGAGCCCTGCAGAACAGCACCCAATCTATCTAGCAGCTGGAACTGCTGCTCAGCAATTAGATGCAACTTTCAGGTAAGTAGAAGCGTTGTTAGATTTTAATTGAAGAAGAATGAAATTCTTAGTTTTAACAACTGTATATAAAAAATATTGTGATTCTTTACCTACACTGGAAAATTTTGTAAGAATGATACTTATGAGGAACAAGCTTTAGTTTATTTTTCACAGGATGCAATTTTTTATGGCATGAACAGTTGCTATATACTCTATGCAAATTCTAGACATTCTTCTCTTGATCTGCTTTAAACCTGAAACCACTAAAGTTGCAGATTGCTTAATCTCAAATTACTGGCCATCTTTGTAATCTTAAAATTTTGTTTTGTAGTACAACAGCAGCCCTGGAAATTTTCCATGTTGATTTTGGAAACAGCGCTATTGAAATGCCAGTTGCTGGATCAATTGAATGCAGCCAAAGGTATCAAAAAGATCACAATAAACATTTTTAGGGATGAAACAAATCCTCTGTCATATCTGCAATCTGCTGGCAAGCAGATATCTCATCTCTTTTCTGGCTCAACATGTAGATGTTTGATAACATCTGCCTCAAATGTGGTGAATGCTGCCATGTAAGGAATAGCCAAACTTTGAAAACTCCCATGTACAATTGCAGCAAACTACCCCAATTCCCTTCAAAAAAGAGTTGACAGAATTTTTGCACTCCATTTCTACAGGTGTTTGCTTGTTGTTTTGTATGAAAAAGTTTGTAAATCAAGATTTGAGATATTGAAAAATTTGATGAGCTTTTGAAAAGCAGATTTTCTTGCATTTCATACAAAACATCTGGAATTTTCCATCCAATCTCAAGTAGAATATTACTAAAATTGAATGGGGAATAGAGTGTGTCTTATGAAGGCCATAAAAATTCTATATTTAAACTATTGAGTTTGCCTTGGTCTTTTGAAGGCTTCATAAAGTAATCTGGGGAAGTTGTGGAATAAAGAGTGAAGAGCATGCTTCTGGAATCATCATTGGTGGAACAGATAATGGACATATATTTGTTTATGATGCAGCAAGGATAATTAATAATGCTTCTGAAGATAAAATTGCAATGCGCCTAGATAGACACAGTGGGCCTGTACAAGCTCTGGATATCAACCCATTCCAAGAAAACCTTCTTGCATCAGGTATGGCACAATGCAGATCTTTAGTTAGAAGCATTTTTGCCATTAAAGACATATTGCTAACGAAATCCTTCATGGTGCCAAAGTTGATTTCCACATAAGCTGGAAGTCATTTTGTAGCTTAAGTTATCTGCCTTGCTTTTTACTTGGTCAACTACACATCAACAAAAGGTCATGAACCATCTTCTCGTAAGTGTGTTGTACAATGTTTCTCGTATTGTGAACATTCAAGGTGAAACAAAATTTACTTTGAGCAGAGTATGGTGAATTCTCTAGACCTATAATGTGTGAAGTAGTTATCGGCTGACTAATCTTGGAATCAGTGACACCTATAAGGGACCACTTCACAATTTGAATGGTTGCAGTTGGGTTGAGCTGGGGTCATGCTGAGTTCAGCTGGGCTACTGCAAGGCTCAGCTGAATTCAGCCTGGGTCAGATAGGTTCAGCTGGCTTCAGCTGGATTCCAGTGGTTATAAATTACAGATTATTCACTTTCATGACACTACTGGGTTGTGTACCTGTGCGCTGTTGTGCGCATCCCACTTTCAGACCTAGTTTTAAAAAGATGATCAATAGAAGAAGCTACTGTTCGTTTTTTTAGTGCAGCTTTTCTTCTTTATGAAGGATGTTTATCCTGTGCATGAGTATTTGCAATTTATCCTCAATCTGTCTGGCACTTGACTTGCTACAAGTCTCAGTTTTCAACTCAGAATATCTCACACAGCACAATGCAAAGAGAGGGAAAACGAATACTTGTATCAAGTCAAGTCTGGCACTAAAGAAGCAGTTCTGAATTAAAAAATTTCCTGAATGCTGCAACTGTTTACTCACAGGGCTATAACTGTCCTTATCTATTTCAAACTTAGGTGCCAATGATTCAGAAATATTCATCTGGGACTTGAAGAAACCTGACACACCTCTCACACCAGGAGCAAAAAGCACTCCTTTAGATAACATAAGCTGTGTGCATTGGAACAAACAAGTGCAGCACATCATGGCATCATCATCACCATCAGGTCGCGTTGTCGTTTGGGATTTACGCAAGAGTGAGCCAATCATAAAAGTTGGTGATACATCCGCAATGTTGCATTGTAAATCTATGGCCTGGCATCCTGAGGTAGCAACTCAAATGGTTATTGGGAATGAAGATGATAGATACCCTGTTATCCAGGTGAGGTTTTCCATTGTATAGTCAATGATACAATAATTGATATCAGTAATGACAAGTAAGTAAACTTTGCAGGCTTATATACTTGTTCAGAATAGAAGTTCTGTAATCAGCCCTGCAGGATGTACTGAGCACTCCAAAAAACATCTTGAGGTAGATCAAGCCTAAGCTTCTGGAAAGCAGATGCTATGAACATATGCAAGGCATCAGAGAGTAGTTGTTTTGCGAATGATAGATTTGCCCAGATCATTTAATCTATCTCTGCATTAAGTTTTGTATGATGTTGACTGGAAGAGGATGACAATATATCTTTTGTGCTTAAAACATGTAGCAGATGCTTCATCGTAAATGCTCTTTGGAAGTTCATGAAAGATTTAGGCTTTTTGGAAACCAGTGTCCATTTGCCAGTTTCTAAAGTGATGTTAAAAGTCCTCAAAATATGCAACAATTTGACAAGCTGCATGGCTTTGAGATTTTTGCAAAAGTTTTATCCTTTTTGCAGATACATTTATTCATGCTTCTTAGCCAGATTTTAAAACAAGTTTTGTTTGCTTTGTCAGCTATGGGATCTTCGATTTGCTACATCACCTGTTAAAGTCATGGAAGGACACAGCAGGTTGGTTTGCTGTTTTTTTCTGCCGTTCAACAGATTTCACTCAAAAGTGATTTAAGAATTGATCATGCAGCTGATCCTTTTGCTATCTGTATTTTTAAATGTTATTTGAGCTAAAAAAAACTGTGATCCACTTGGTCTGGTCTGTTTTTTCCCTGAGCAATAACTGCATGTTTTGTTACTTCTTTTTTACAAATTTTCTGCTTCCATAGTCCAACTCTTCAGAAATTTTCAGTGGTTCCTGCATAGGGAATGTGTGATCGGTGGAAGTTCCACGGATCACACATTCCCTATGCAAGAACCACTGAAAATTTGAGAGCAGCTGTAATGAAAGGGGCACTTGTACCAAAACGTAAACAAACATAGCGCTAGACAAGCCAATCTCATTATTTGAATAAAAAACTCCTTGATTAACTTTTTGTTTAAACCAAGGTAGCTTCGATTCACTAACAGCGTTTGGATGCTTATCCTATACAACTTGATAAAGCATACTCCCAAATCTCCCTCCTTCTCAGCCATCACTGCAGCCATCTAACTTTTGAGGGCGAGAGCAGATTCTCCTCTCCGTTACTTGTTTACCTACAAAGAATCTTTATTTTAAAGAATTACCTACAAAGAGTCTTCGTTGATATACTTGTTTACCTACAAATAATTCTTACAATTAATACAGGATAAAGCAATAAAAATATGCAAATTTGCTAGAAATATGCCAGAACGGTGCAACTGCCCCTTTAAAGTAAGTCAACGTAGTTAAAAGTATTTTAGCCAGGATGGGTGAATATGGATCTGACCCAGTGTGTTTGATGTTATTGATCAATGAGAGCAGTAGGAAGATAAGTGGCACTTGTCATTTTTTGTAAAATTTTCAGACCTTGTCGTCTTATCTATGTTCATCTACTTTAACGTTAGGTAAGCCTTTAATCATTGGTAATTTCAAGTAAATGATATAGAAATTCAACTTCAAGTTTATTAGTGCAAGAAAACTTATTATCAGCGTCTAAAATTGCAAATTCATCTTTCAGAGGCATTCTTTCACTGGATTGGTGTCCACAAGATCCAGATCTTCTAATGAGTTGTGCAAAAGACAACAGAATCCTTTGTTGGAATCCAAACACTAGCTCACAGAATGGAGAGGTAATGCTATAATCAACATCTGTTATCCCGAACTTAGAATGGAATTGAAATATATCCGAAACATTGAATATTCGACTTAACGAGTAATAATTCAAGAGAAACACGAAACACAGTTGTGTTCAGCTCAGTATACAAAATCGATTACGCTATTCTCTTTTTCTACTATCGAATACCAAATAAACGAGGGGATGAGAATGATCGGGGGAGTGGAAATTGTTGGATGTCATAGTAGTCGGTTGGATGGAACAATCGAGGTGAGGTGGGAAAAAGTGAAAGTGGTCGTTTTCTTAGTTAATCTCATATCTTTGTCATATTCATCTTAAAATTATAATAATTATCATTTCAATCTCTCAATGATTGAAAAAAAAGTGGCTGGAATCAAAGTGGGGAGTCTGAAATTTTTAAAGCATTAATAAGCTGGGAGGGAATGATTATTCGCTACTCAAGAGTACTATAAGCTGCAAGAAGTCTTTGCCTCTCTTGCTCGCCAATTACCATTATTTTGCTGCACAGAATATCGCACATCATTTTTCATTATAGATTATTTATGAGCTACCAACAACTTCTCAGTGGTGTTTTGACGTGCTGTGGTGCCCAAGAAATCCGGGTGTCTTATCAACTGCATCATTTGATGGTCATGTCACTGTTAGCTCTGTTATGGGTAGTGGTGCAGTGCCAAGCAACGCATCTACCGACAAGGTAAATGAATTATCAGTTTCTCTTACCTAGCCTCATTCCATAAGGGCACTCAACTTACGCTAATCTTATTGATTTGAATTTATGTTGTTGTTGATTAGTCAGTGAGGGCCTTATTTCCCAACTGTTCGCAATCTGGACAAAAAGTTCCTTCGGGACACAGATCTGTCTCACACTTATGACCATGAGTCCCTTGTATACCTGGGGTAAACCTTGCTCAACAGGGACTCATAATTAAACAGTGAAAAAGCTGGCCCTATTTTCTGCGTTCGATTGATCGAATCTTGATCGAATGACTGCTGTAGCTCTGTTCAACGATCACTCCTTGGAAAGAAAGTGCGATAAAACTACGTTAAGCAGACATTTAATCAGCGAAACTTGGTATAAATCTGACGAAGGAAGTTCACTGTACATAGTGAGTGCAAAATGAGTCTCTCAGTGCTACATTATCCATTTTTTTAGATCAAAACATACCAGAGAAATCTTCAGCTGCCTTCCGAAGCAACTTCGTTCAAAATCTAGTCAACTGCGTCATTCGTATTGAATATTCGACAACATTATTTTTTGCCAAATCTCGCAATCTGATTGGTAATTTAGGAATCGCAGAGTTTGGGCCTAAATAGTGCCATGCTTTTCAGAGTAATACTATGAGTCTCCGTCGACTGAACCGCCATCATAAAGTCAAAGAGCATAGGCAAACTAGAGACCCATCGTCATCGGTCTACCTTGAAACGCTCATTGAATGCTTCCAAAATTTACAAAAAATCGAGATTTTTTGATACTGTAAGGAAAGAGATTTTCTCACCACCCAAGTGTCAAGAGGCTCTATTTGAATTTTTAAGGCGTGTGAAATGTATTTGATTCGTCTCGTTGCACGAGGAGGCTCTGTGAGGGTAGCCTGAAAGTTCTATGTGCTTTGCGATGTACTTCCCAATCAAGAGTCTCGTCAAAAAGTCGATCTATACAAGATTCTTCCAGATGTGCCAAGATGTTCTTGCCTTTTTCATAGTTCATAAAAATTTACCGTTCTCCTTTTTCAATTTTGTTTTACTTTCTTTTAATCAAATGACTGGACAGACTTACCAGTATGTATTTGACAGATATACACATTGTGAAAAATGACTGCGAAAATTAACTTTGTGTATGTGCGGTTTTCTGAAAGTGGTTTGATTCTAAATTCACTGAGATCTGTGCTTGTTAAAAGACAAGATTGATATCAGTTTTATTTTTATATTCAATCAAAACTTTCACAAGAACAAATTACTTAAGACAGTACATCTGCATTACAATGCAATTTACTTTTTGGACACTCCTCGCCCATTTTCGGGAATAGTATGTTCAACTTTTGTTATGTTTTAATTCCTAATCACGCCAGTGGTAATCTCTCACATTCTTTTGACAGTGAACTAATTGAAAACTGTTTGTTTAAATTTCTCATCCTTTCACACAGGTTGCAAGCTCATTTGGTGGTGATGCATTCGCCGGCCAGCCACATGAAGCCAAACCATTGCCTGTCCCAGAGCCATTAAAGAAACCACCTCGTTGGATGCGGAGACCTTGTGGGGCTAGTTTTGCCGTGAGTTCCATTTTAGCTTTATTGGAATTACAATAATAGGTTTCCCAAAAAGGGTTTCGTTGTTTGAACAGTCATAGAAAAACAACCATTGTCTCATTCTGAGCAATGCAGTCGGCAGTCTTTTACTTAAAGCTAACTTGGATCAACTTTTTTTTGTAATTCTTTGCCGATCAAAAGGTTCCCTTTGGATGTTTGAACACCATCAGCTTGAGAAGCACTCGTAAAGGGAAAAAATTCAGGGAAACAAGTTTCATGCTATGAATGATATTTGTTTCGTCTGTTGAAACACATTTAAATGAAAATCCAGTGCAACTGATTTTTTCTCAGGTGTTGTGGGCCACAAAAGCTACTCTAAGGACTTGTTCATGTGGAGAAAGTTTCCCCGGCATTTTCCCGTTTTATTTCCCGTTTAAGTGGGAAAATCGTTCAGTCGAGGTAATATTCTTTGACCTTTCATATGAGAAAGTTTCCCCGGTAAGCCGGGATAAAGAATAATAGCGCTTTGTCTCTGGTGCCAAAGGATTAAGCATAAACAAAGAGATTTCCCCGCCTAGCCGGGAAAATGTGTTCATATGGGGAAATTTTTCCTCGGCTAGGCGGGATCCCGGTAGAATTCAAGCGATATCTCGGCTAGCCGGGGAAATGTTTTCTCATGTGAACGCTTGTGATATTTTATGTGGTATCGCTATATGAGGCGGGATCTCGGTTGAACGATTTCCCTGGTGAAACGGGAAAATGCCGGGGAAACTTTCTCCATATGAACAGGCCTTAAAGTAGAGGTAAAGTGCAGTATTGGTAAAAGGCGTGTTAGAAATTCCAACTCTGTATGCTTCATCATATTTTGTTGCTCATTAGATATAAGATGCTTTGCTACCCGTCTACAGGGTTAAAAGGGTTACGCATTTATTTTACAGATCTGATTCATAAGTCTCAATCTCTTTCAGTTTGGTGGCAAATTACTCACTTTTGGGAATTTTCCTGACCAACCAGCGAAACAGGTATGTTCAGAAATTTGTCTGGACTTTGTTATCTATCTTTGTTGTATATCAGTTGATCAAAGCTCTTGCAGTTTCAGCTGTGCGAAGCTAGCTTCCAACCTCAACTTGTTACCTTGCAGTAAAGGTGACAGCAGCAAGTGAATGGATCGTAGACTCAAAGACGATTCTGCTAAGCAAGATTTTCTTGCTTTATGACGCTGTTCATTAGCACAGTTTTTGATAAATAATGTAAAAATGTACAATTTAACAAAGGCATGTTAACCGCCAGGAGCTTGATAGGCATGTCTACCCTTTATGGCCTTAACAACTAACAATACAGATACTAACACACAAAAGGCTATTCCTAAGTCCTGTTGGCTTCTCTTGCGGAAGATCTAGCTTAATCGCAGAGATATTGATGGCACTATTGCTTGAAGCGAAGTTGAAAGTTGACAGATTTTGGTGTAGTCTTTGTACCACGCATACATTTTCTATACATTTATTGTGTTGTGAATAAGTTGAAGATTGATAGAGAGGGATAAGACAGAAGATTGATTTGCCTAGGTTTGTATTCCTGGTGCTACAAGAAGCGCTCTGATATATGAGTGAATTCGCCGATGGTTGCGAACTTTATTTGTATTGGTTTTATTTGTGCAGTTGAGAGGCTAAAAACTAACAGGCCATAGCACAGCACTCTTCGAAAAGATTCTTTGTCCATTGCCGTTAACACTGTTGATGAAATCAAGTATTACCTATTTTCAATTTTAGGTCAATGTGAGTCAAGTCGTGACAGAGGGAGAATTCTTGCAACGATCTGGTGAACTAGAAAATGCTTTGCTTTCTGGACAGCTTGTGGAATTCTGTGATAAAAAGATTGGCCAATCAGCAAGCGATACAGACCGCACATTGTGGAGCTTTTTAAAGGTACGAATGATGAAGTAGTTTTATAGGAAATTCAGAGAGGTTAATGAGAGAAATCTGCTGATCAGGAAGTTAAGTTTACTGAAAATGGTGTTTTTGGGGGTTGGGAGAAGTGCCCTCCAATTCTTGCCAAAAATTTCCAAAACTTAGAAAAACAACACTGTTGTCGAACATCAAGGCTTGAGTCTCAAAATTTGGCAAATTTTTCTCAATATTTGCCTCCCATTGCTTAAGACTGTACTTTAGCCGCATTTAGTGGTGATATTTGGATCAGTTGCTCCAAAGATATTTGTTTCAAACGGTGCTTGTCTTTATTAGAAATTTTGTGAAGCTGGAAGTTTGGCGTAATTCAAATAAGTACTCAGCTATTCTGATTTCAAATTGAATGGCCACTTGCAAAATTTTGACAGAGAAAGTGGCAATAATTTTGCAAAGTTGACTTATTTCCATGCGTTTACCTTGTAATGGAAACAGCTTTAATCAGTTACAGATTGCGCATAATATGTAGGTTTTGAAAGAGTCAGTGATATATTCTTGCCAGTGAAATGATGAGGGCTGAATTGTAAAAGGAACTTCTTTTGCTATATATGATGCTTCAGCCTACTATAATTTTATTTTCATATTCAAGGTTAATTTCGATAAAGAACCAAGACTGCAGTTTTTAGATCTCCTTGGGTATCATCCACAAGAGCTTGCAAAAAAGGTATGTGTCCTTTTCTGATTCATGATTTAAAGTTGTGTGTTTCATACATGATAAAAAAGACGGAAAGGAGAAAGATGAAAGTAATAATGATGTTTTGCTTGCATGGAACAATGACAAGTTTCATTTGAGCAACTGACCAAGGATTTGAAGCCCATTTGAAGGACTTCGAGAAGAAATCTTTTATGAAATGGCTTTTTATTTGAGAACGATGCTGCTGATTTTATTTGATAAACCAGAATTTATCTCGGTTGAGCTACACAGATATCAGTTTATGAGAATCAGAAAAATGGTTTGAGAGCAACCTCGTTCCCAAGGGTATCTTTTGTTGTCACTAGGAGGCTATATCTCAATGGATACCCTTGGGAATGGTTGCCAAATTTTGGCAGCTTTTATCGAAATAATGAGAATAATTGATCAGACAGTAGATCCTTTTGGAATCCCTTATTCGACATTTTGAAATGTATTTGGAACACCACTCATTGTGATATAAGCCATTCGAATGTCCTTTATTTTAACTGAACGACAGGCTTTGAAAGTGAGAAATCTTCTTTTGTTTCGAAAGAAGCCAATCAGCTTGCAAGATTGCCTAACAGGCTCCAGGATCAGTGTAGGCGTTTCAGTTCATGGGGAGCCTTCATTGTCATTGGGTACGAGGTTAGGTTTGAGAGATACAGTTTTTCAGAAGTCTGAATTGTTTTCTTACTCGGCCATTACTTCAAGTTTTGAAGAGTATCATTTATGACATTAGTAGCTAGTGTAAAAACCCGCGTATAAGAACCTAGGGATTACTAACCTACAGGCTGAAATTCTGAAACTAGACCCCCAATCTAAAAGAACCCTTCTTATTCGTAGAGATCATCAAATTAGATCAAGACTCCAGTTGCTTTGTTATAGAACCTATACAGACTGGTACTGCCATATGTGCATATTGCAAAGAACTCTAAAGATGCTTTGAAAGCTTTCCATTGTACTCTGTAAAATTTCTTAAACTGCTGTTGTGATTAAGTCCTAATGAACTCAGGTGCTGTGCACTGACAGTAAATGATGGGCTTGAAGTTTCAATCTGAACAAAAGATCTACTCCATAGCCCTGAGTGAAATAAGAACCAATTTAAGAACCCGAACAGCCTAATTTCCCACTAAATACTTGATACGTAAGAACCTAATCCGGCTAACTTGCAAAATTGTAGGTTCTTATACGCAGGTTTTTGCTGTATCATTGTTATTTTCTTTCAGATTTCAAGTATATCATCGATTCCAAAAAGTTTGGCACCATCATCTTCGCAAATGGTTGGGGTTGATGCCGATGAACTGGCCAGTAAAATGCAACTTCTTGATACTGAGGTAAGACTTTTAATGGTTTCTTGCAGAAGTTTGCCAATTCTTGCAGAATCACAAACACAGCTATAGAAATTATTTTCCTTTCTGGGAATCTGACAAATGGGGAAAAATTTGCTGCAAAGTCAATTGATATAAATACTTTTTGCTTCTACTGGTCACAATTTGCTGGAAAGGTCTAAAGGCTATACTTACCAAAGTACAGGGTGTATCAAACAAAGGCTACTTGTTGAAAAAATTGATCATTTATGTGAAGAATCTTAGAATTCATTAGAATTTTTATCATTTAGTTTTGTCAAAACTTCTTGAGAATTCTTGCCATTTTGGCGTTCCCAAAGCCTGCAACTTCGCATTTGTACTAGAGATTTTGATGAATAGTATAGAAGGTGAATAAGCTTTTTTTGTTTCAAAAAGATTGCAAAAATACGATAATTTTCTTTTTTTGGGAAAATTTTTGCTGATAAATATTCTGGCAAGGCTGAAAATTATCTGGGAACCTAGTTCCCAGGGTGGTTCCGATACTTTTTGTAGCTCTGATCACAAATCTAATGAAAGGCACTCTTAGCAGAAAGCTATATTGTGCATGACCCAAGAAAGCAATCACAGCTAGCTTGGGCCGTTAACCAGACATCAAATAGCTATTAAGAATAAGGATTCATGAATAAGAAAGAAAATCCAGACTCGATTACATGTCGCTCGATTCGTGTTCTTTTTCAGAATGTAACTGAAAGATCTATAGACCTTTTAGCTATTCTGAAAAAGAATCTCAATCGAACGATACTTTGCTACATTTTGTCGAATCTTCGAATGTGCACAATTGTGATAGAAGCTCTAACGCCACTCGATTGAATTTCGTGTATAAAAATGTATAAAAATAACGCTCGATCCAGGCTCTTTTGCTGAATAGCTGAAAGATCTATTGGGCCTAAATAGCCTGCAACTATATTCTCACGACCACCAGGTGTAAACTACTTTTGAAATGAGTTTTCTAGAACTGCCGTACCGTAAAACAAGGTTTCAGTTCTTCGGTAAAGGTTGATTCTTGCCGTAATAGCAAAAATCGCAATCCTCTGGTATTCTGACATTCTGAATGGGGCAGTATATTGGGAAAGAAGAAGAAAGTATGCAAAAAGAAATGAAGATGCTTGGCTTGCTACCAGAAAGAAAAATATTTTTTTAAACTCTGCCTTGTAGTTTGTAATTGCTTTCAATAGAGGGAGAGAGAGAGATTCTCCCAAAGGCGTGCTACTGCATTTCGTAACATGCTATCTCCCTATCTGTCTAAGGTCTGTTTTAAATAAGATTCTTGTGAAACTTGTACTAACGTTAAATTACCTCTGAAATGGTTTTTGTTTGGTTTTATTCGCGGGAATTTCACGTGACATTTCATTTGAGGCAGACCTTCTTCTTCGAAGTAGTGCCTTCAAATCTGTCATTACTTTCTCAACTAACAACAACAACAGTAGAAAGGTACTTCTGATTTCTGAATTTGTTTTGATGTTACTCAGGGACCTGGCAAAGTGAAGACCGAAGGTGGATTGCATTATAGTGGAACTGCATCTCCTGCTCAAGGAACAAAGGTGAAGCTTCCTTTAGTTCTGCTTCTGAGTATCTTGTATGCAGGATGTTTACCAGATTTATTATGCTGCTTACTCTCCTCGAAACACGGTAGAAGTGCCTTTCTTGGCCCCCTTCCCTTCTGCTTTGCCTTGGCCTCTCGGTTTTCTTTTTGGCAAATATTTTGTAAGATTCCAGTGGAATATTCCATAAAAACTTTCTCTTTATAAATACGCGAATCACTGAATATTTTTGTCATATTTTGGCGCTACTTCCCATGTTAATTTTATCATGTACACAAGGTTCAACATCGATTCGTCTACAGAATGTTTTACCTACAACAGATTTTGCTAATTCTTCAATGTATCAAAAAGCTTTTGACCGATTTATCAGTCAAAAAGCAAATGCGCCTATCTTACATAGATCTTACTTATTCATAATCCTGTCTTGCTTTTGTGGCATAGTACAGAGAGGAACTGCTGTTCGCTCAGTATGTTACCCAGATGACATAAAATTTCATGGTCTCATTTCCTTGTGGCGTAATACTATATGAACTGTTTATGCAAGATGACCACAGGGAACCAGATAGCGTGATTTTTGATTGATCAACGATAGCAAAGGTAGAACTTTATGTGAGGCAATGATTAACAGGACATTAATTACTCTTTGTACTGTGTTGCGAAACCAGGACTTGAAATAAACACAGTGCTTACAAGGTATGGGCCCGTTGTCAAATCCTCCGTCTTTTTGTCCCCCCTATGAAATCTTGGAGAACAAAGAACTGAAGATCTTATCACAGAATCTCAGAAAGCAATAAGCTTTACTTACTTCTCCTATCTTACTCCTATCCAATAAATAGTAGGTCCTGTAGCCTTCATTTACTTCCTACCAAGTGAATTTAATGAAGTGAATGATGAACATTGTATTTTCGCATTTTAGACACCAGCGTCAGATACCGATGCAAGCTCAGCATTTGACCTGATTGGTGCATCAAGCATTGATACCTCACTGAATGCCAGTAAGTTGAAAACTTTACTTTACTACTCTTAGTTGAAAGATATTTAGTCTCTTGCTTTGTTTACATCATATCTCGTCTGGGAAGTCCAGTCAAAGATTTTGTCCTTTAAACTCTTTTCAGAGTGATTCTTAATTTGTCACAATATTTGATTCTCTTATATCCAGGTACCTCAGTTATCGATGACCCAGGCCGTCCAGTCTCACCTTTGATGATATCTGTAGACGAAGGTAAACATCTTATTCTTCAGTTATTCAATTGAATTGCCTCATGCAGGTTAGCTTTTAAACTAAGGCTATTTTGCAAAGATTTTCTGAAGGCCAGGAGTCGTATGAAATTTCATCAGATTAGTATAACTGTAAGCAGTCTTTCCATGATTTAGCTTAGAAAGTCTGAATTATCATATGAGGCAATTTTACAAAGATTAAGAAGTAATGTATCCATTTTCTAGCTAAACGAATCGATACTTTGCATAATCACTTTCTTCGGATGTGGAGATGTTTTAGCAAAAATTTTCATAACAGTTAGGCTCGTTTCTTAAATGTAAGCCATTTTCACCCGTTTTCTCCGCAGCAGTTTGCTAAAGCAGCTCCTTTTCCGAATATTTTGCAGAGTGTTGCAATTCACCATCTCTCATTTCACCATGTCTACCTCTGCAATTGATAAGGGGGGAGGGCAAATTTTAACGAAGCAAATGAGCAGGAATTGTCAGAGATTTCTACCGCGCCCTGTAACATGTAAGCAGTAGATGATTTTTAGTCAGCTTAGACAGCTAAGCAGACAGAGCAGAAACTGCGCACGCATGCTCGAATACTCGTAACTTTAAGCCCCCCCCCTAGTTCCCTGCAACAGATCTGGAAATTAGGCAACACTTGATGTTTTTTTCCTAGGGCCTAAAACTCTTGATTTATCAGTTCAAAAAGCTTATCTATTCAAACACTTCCTTATCTCAGATTGGTCGATTACGTCATTTTACGCAGTTTCTGCTCTGTCAGCTAAGCATTTTATGAGCCGTCAGCCACGTGTCCTTGTTTTGAATACACAGTGGTTCCTACGAGAAACTCTTGACAACTGACTCTTCATGATATTTTCATTTCTTTAAGATACTGATGGACTAGTGAGCCAAGCATTGCTGACAGGGAACTTCGAAGGAGCAGTTGATATATGCTTCAAAGCAGACCGAATGGCTGAGGCATTAATTTTAGCTGTTGCTGGTGGGCCAGAATTGTTTGCCAGAACACAAAAGAGATATTTGGACCAAGCAAGAAGCTCTATTTCAAAGGTAACATTAAATTGCCATTGTTGCTTTTACTAAACTCTGTTTAAATTGCTATTCATTTGGGATTGGATGGCTCAACAATTCAGGGATTTGAAAATTCTTGTTCCTAAAGGGCTGCAATGGATTTGAAAGGACCACATTTCTCTTGATAGCAGAAAGACTCAAGTATCTGTGCGATTTTCATCGTGTTTATGAGCAAAGAAAAAAGGTAATAGAAAAATTTGTTTATTGAAGATGGCTAAAGAAGGGCCGAAAACACCAGATCAAGTTGCAGGACGATATGCAACAGAACAATACGAATAAGGACATTTAATCTTTCCCAAGGGCTCTGGGGAAGCACCTTTTAAATAGATACTGAAAACTTCTGATCCCATTGGCTATTAATGTGCAGACGACTTCACATACCGTCCAAAATGTACAACTTTTGTTGTGTTCTGAGTAAGCAGTTTTCAACAATTTGATCAAGTGTTTTCAGGACGTTTTTTGCATTTTCTGCAAACGAGGGATTTTATAAAGTCGAGTATGCTTTCAGTGCTCATCAAAATATGAGAAAAATCAGTGAAATATTTTGCTCTTTCAGCTATCAGGATTTCTTCTATTGAGAAGCATAGCGCTAAAATATTTCAAATTTTTAAAATGGTGGTTCTTAGATTGTATCAAATTTTTCTTTTAATTAAAGGGGTTGAAAGAAACCTTAGGTAACTTGCTGTAAATCTGCCGTGGTAATTTTTTGATATCTTGAGTATTTTCAAAATGGCGGCATCTTGACTATTTTTGTAAGAATTCAGCGAATATTTTAACGATATTAAGATCATCGTAAATCTTAAATAAATCGAGGAAAATTGATAAATTCTCCAAGAAGACCATAGTTTTCTTGCAGAACATAGATTTTAGCTCTATTGTGGTACTTTTTCTTTTCAGCTCATCTCATGCGTTGTTGGCCGTGATTGGCGATCAATTGTAGAAACATGTGCTATTGATAACTGGAAAGAGGCTCTCGCCACCCTAGTTACATATGGCCGTGCAGAGGAATTCTTTGAGCTGTGTGATCTTCTTGGTCAAAGACTGGAGAACGAAGCTCAGAATTATACATCAGCTATCATATGTTATATTTGCTCGGGCAATGTCGAAAGGCTGGTGTCTTGCTGGTAAGTTTGTTTAAAATTTTTAGAACTAGTGCTATGTAATTTCACCCATCTCTAACAAAGCTGCATGTAGTTTCTGTCTATCTATGTAGCGTCCACATAAGTCCGAAGGTTGCCTATCATGGATCTCCACTGTTCTCTGTTCTGTGCTGTCCTTTTCAATTGTCCATATTCTTTGATGTTGGTGCCCCACTCTTTGATGTTGTCTATCGTCTATCCACATTCTTCGAGGTCTACCCTGTACTCTTTTGCCATTTATAAATCCTTCTATGATGTTAACAAACAAATTTCGGTTTGGGCTTCTTACTATATGGCCAAGGAATGACGATGTACGTTGAGCTATCTGCATGTAGTTTAACAAGCCTTAAAGGGAGTGCGCCAAGGTAAAAAGGCATCTCTATAAATAGGGCAAAGAAAAAACTCAGGCACAGCATTTTTTCTTTAAATACCCATTGTTTCCGGCGTGTGTGCGACATCGATTCAAATGGATATTTTTTTTATTATTTTGCTTTTGCAAATGCAAGCTTTTTATCTCGCACAAACCTGAACTTTCTGTTTTAACCATCATGTAAGGAGACCTAAACACATGATGTACATCAACAAATTTACAGATTTATGCCCAAAACTCCAGTACAATTCAAAACAGTTACTATTTCGCTTATTACAAATTTTAACACCATTTTTAGTGATATACTGCCTTCGCTGAATGTGTTATCTCAGTTTCTTCAACAAACTATCAGAGGCCATAATGCCTGTGTTCTATCTTGTTTTCTTTGCTTACTTTGCTTCCCAAAGCATAGGGTCACTGTAAGTGATAATGCAAATGATTTAAATCGAAATGAAGTGACGTGAAAATAGATATTGTGTGCTTTTGCTGCAGCAAGCTTGAAAATAATGATCCTACGTTGATATATCTTGATTTCATGTTAGGTCGAAGACTGTCCCAAGAGATGCGTCACCATTATTGCTGCAAGATCTCATCGAGAAAGTAATGGTCTTGAAGAAGGCTGTCGAACGTGAAAAGAAACAACCTGCCGCCACTTCGAACTCATTCTTGGCTGGTCAATTAAGGTTTGTGTAGTATTTTGCAAAGCTTAGCATTTTAGATATGGGTTTTGCTCACAGTTTCGCCCAAGGCTATTTTAGCTTGTGTGGATGTATTTATGGACACGAAGTCTTTCTTTACAACTGCGTTTTAGTGTTTGTTATTGATGAAGCATTTTTATTAGAATATTGGAACATCAGGTGGAAGAAACAGTTTCACTATAAACCGGAGGGCAAGCACAACGACAAAAAAGATCATATTGTATTCTCGGCATATAAATTTGAAGATTTGGCACTAGATGCGCATTATAACAAATCCGTGTTATTAAAAATCCATGTTATGAAAAATCCATGTGAATTTCCAAGAGCATTGTACAGGATAACATATATGCGTTTAAGGATGTTTGTTTCTCAATTTGAAGTCATTTCGTTGTTTCGTTCTCGTTCTGAGATTTTCTTTTATTCTAGCAAATACGGCAACATTTTGGCATCACAAGGGAGCTATGAAACTGCCATGGTTTATCTGTCGACCATCAATGATCCAGTAAGAAGTTTGTTTCATCAGTAATATTTTTTGCTGTGATATATCCCTTGAAATTATATTTCAATACCAGTTCTTATTACCTGACTGAAGTTTCAAAAATGAGGCAATACAGAATCCCGCCATTCCTATTGGCTAATCGAACCTTTCCCGCGGGTTTCCCGTAGCCTTGTATAATACGATACAAGGACGCGTTTTTGTCACCACAGCAACTGCTTTAGGCCTAAAGGCCTTTTAGATGTTCAGTAAACTCAAAGTTAAAAAATGTGTTTGATTAAATGCAAGTCAAGATTAGAAGATGTCAGGTAATAAAACTCATACTAACCGGTTTTATTGTTGTACACGAAAACATAAAGCCCTCGGTCTTAATGCACAGACCTCGCAAGCTCGGGCTCTACTTTTAAGACCTCGGGCTTTATATTTTCCTGTGCAACACAAAACCGGTTAGTGTGCGCATAATATAAAGCACTCGGTCTTAATGCACAGACCTCGCAAGCTCGGGCTCTACTTTTAAGACCTCGGGCTTTATATTTTCCTGTGCAACAGCAAAACCGGTTAGTATGCGCATAATATAAAGCCCTCGGTCTTATGCATAGACCTCGCAAGCTCGGGCTCTACTTTTAAGACCTCGGGCTTTATATTTTCCTGTACAACAACAAAACCGGTTAGTATGCGCATAATATTGCATGTTAACCGGAGGACACTTTTCCAAGCTATATTTTGGTGAGAAGCCACACAGCTATGATGGTTGCAGTTTTATCATGAAGAAATTTTCAGATATGGTGTGCACAAAGTTGTCCTTTTTTCAACTTAGGCTAATTTTTTATAAATGTTTTGCGAGATAAAGCTATCACGTTTAGAGGGACCTTTTTGCTTCAGATCCCCCCAGGGGGGTCACTTGAGTTTCCAAGATACGGGGTTGTGCCATTCAAATTGCAAAAGTACAACGCATAAATCCAGAGAAATTTCTGAAAAGTATGCCCATGAATCCGGAGAAATTTCTGAAAATCATACCCATAAATCCTGAAATGCAGAAAAAGTTCGCCAACAAATGAACCTTTATAAAAAACCGTATCCATAAATCCGCACCCTGTCTTGAAAAGGTACCCTAAAACTGGCACAACCCCCATACCATGGAAAAGTTAAGTTACCCCCCCCCCCCCATGGGCTCAGATCAATAGCGAATAGAGCAATCCCTTTGAAATGACAAATTAAAAGTGATTGTTCCATTTGTACCCGAATACAATTCATATTGTGTTTCAATCCTAAATGTTCCTGTAGAAAATAGTGCTTTCTTCATAGTTGTAAAGGTTGCATGTGCAATGCTAGACAAATCAAAGAATCCTGTAAAAGGGGGGCCTGTTATAGGGTGCCTTAATACTGTGAAACCGTTAGAATTTGCCTTCTTACCCGTGAACCGCGTGCCGTTTTCTCTCATAAAATGCAACGTTAGTCTTCTTCAGTACGGTAAAAAATTCTCTTTAGGATTGCTATTCCATGTAAATGAAGCAGGTATCCCAAGGAAGTTTATGTGAATCTACTAATTTGATGACCATACTTTTGCAACTGTGCGAAGCCTCGATAGATAATGACGCTTATCCAGTAAAAGCAACGTAAAATGGAATGTCTCGGGGATGGAATGAACCACTTACCGCCACGAAGTAAGCGCAAAACTGCTAACCGTTCGTTTAAATTCCATTTTCCCGCAACCGCGTTGCAACGGAAGAACCGCATACTGCACTGATTTTCTTGTAGAAACCGTATTCCGCATCCGCAATGTAGACGAATCCGCCTAACTGGCAAACTATAATAGACCTCCGTAAAACACACTAGTTATGCTACTACTGGTCTAAAATACGTCTTCTCATTGCTATATTTTTCGTGCTGTTTACTTGATTAACTGATTGATGTTATTTCTAGACTGTGGCATTGTTAAAAGATCGTCTCATGCAAGCTCAAGGACTACAAGTTAGCGATGCTCAACTGCCATTTCAAAAAGTCAGTGTCAGGGCCACTCCTGCTCCGAAAGCACCTCAGCCAAAGGTAATCTACCGCAGCACCTCTTTTTGCCTTCTTTATTTGAGGCCACATCCATGTTAAACAATATTTTAAGTCAATGACATTGAATTGGCGCTCTCTGTTAGTAGCACCTCTAAATTTTGAATGGGCTTTTCAAGTAGTTAATATACAGTAAGGCCCTGCATTTAAGAAACCACTTGTCACAGCTTAGCCTAAATGTTTCTTCTATGTATGACACTTCTCAATCATTTAGGCTCAAGTTTCTTACGTTTCTCATTTCTTTTCTGGAAAATCCTAGAATATTATGTTAGGGCAGAATAGGGTTATATATAGATATCATAGCTAGATTTATGTGTGTGTTATCAATTATTGTCGAGAACATCGATGACCCAGGCCGTCCAGTCTCACCTTTGATGATATCTGTAGACGAAGGTAAACATCTTATTCTTCAGTTATTCAATTGAATTGCCTCATGCAGGCATGTGTTGATATCCAAGATATCTTGCTAGCAATTTCTTATCAATCTTGCATGAAATGGAATGCTTTCAGATCACACTAGAGTTTAGTGTCAATCAAAATACAAGAAACTGTTTTGGGTGTTAACCTCGAGAGTCTTTATAAGTAGAGTGGCTAATCATGTCTCAGTAGCCTAGAAGTTTCTTTTAAGTTGTTTCTTCAATGTGGGGCCTTACTGGACCAGGGGAGTCAAAAAGCCCAGAATTTTGAAGGGCTACTGGTCCCAGAATATCTTAGCAATGATTCTTTGCACGATCTGATTCAAGAGCTAACATGTTCAGTTATTTTTAGAATTTTTCCAACCTGAAATCGCTCACTCTGTTCTGATTCTGTGCATTTTTTAGAAAAATTCTCTTCGAGAAGCCTTTACAAACGTGCAAACCTTACGAGCCTTACAAGCGAACTTCCTTGATATGTTTCCTTCACAGCAATGACTTCTGTACGTTTAGTACGAACATTCCTCTTGGGGGATCTAAAAATCTTTGCTCTGGCATCTGGTATGAATAACTTATTCAGAGAGATTCAATACTCCCAAGAAGACAAAATGCATGAACACATCTATTTGTCATAATTGCCAGGAAGTAGAACAACGGGAAATCTTCCGTGTTGTTCTTCACTCGATTTTGCAGGTTTTCGAAAGAGGCTTTCTGCAAAAAATCTCCCATTTCGACGTGAAACAGGGGCCGATTGAAGCCGGGTAAATTACTGAAACTAACTGGACATATGGAGAATGAAACAAGACCAATTCGATATCATTAATTTGATATTCAAGGAGCAGCTTTTTTTTCAAACGATGGGCCTTTTTATTGACATACCCGGTAGTTAAAGCTGCTGTAATTGTTACTGTTATTAACAGTTGAAGTTAATGTATTTTCAAGTACGTAATGTATTTAGAATTATCATTAGCTTTAAGTAAGCCAGGTTTTGACAGTTGTGCATTTTGAAGTGTAACGTTTTAAGAAGATCCCTGCAGAGCCTTGACAAAAATTCTCTCTCAAAGCGGAGTTTACGAGGGATTCTAACTGCATTCGGTTTTAAGTTTGCATGAAAGACCCTCTTGGTTTTCTAAGGTCGTTCAGGGGAATTCAGATTTAACATTGATAGCATGTAATCCAAGTTACATTATGTGAAAGTGATGCCTTTCTTGGATCGCATAAGATTTATTCTAAGACTGATTTAAGGTTGCCAAAGAAAAATTCAGCAAATAGGCAAAAATGCTTTTCTTTCCGGGGAGCTAAACTATTGACTAGCCTTTCTGCTAAGTCTAAAATGGCATCCTCCTTTAATGGTTTCCAGAAATCAATAGAGGGTTAACTTTTTATTTCCATTGTATATATTGTATCATTTAAATAGGCTTTTAAATTATGGTTTTATATGTTAATGACTTCTTGTTTTTAAAGGTATGTTGCAATTTGTTTTTATCGGAGGGCCCCTTGAAAAACGGCTTCTGCTGAAGGGCTACCCTCCTTAAAAGATTCAAATATGAATTATATGAATATGAAAGCCAATTATTTTGAATTGCCGTCAATGAAAACACCCTTCAAATATCTATGTGCAGACCTTCTTCCCAATTTTCTAAAGCAATTTTCTCATTGCTTGTTCTTTTCAGACCCCGACGCAGCCTGAACCAAATTATGGCTTTCAGCCTTCACCAGTGCAACCAACCCCACCTTCACAACCATCTCAATATTACAATCCTGCCAGTGTTGCTACCAGCACTTACCAAGGAATGTATCAACCACCCCAGCCAACTGTTGGAATACCTTCAGCTACTAGTCAGGTAAGAGCTCGTTTCTGATTCATCTTGGACTTTCCCAAGTCGTCCATATAAGGCAGAAAGTGACGACTTGTCGCGAACAGCTCCTCATTAATTGTTTATGAGATATATGTGACCTGACTTAACGCGATGTTTGTAAAAGGACCAAGTCGCAAGGTCTTTGAAAACCAGGAGGTCAGTTGTATCTGTCTACACAGGCATGCTGGAATATGCGCATACTAACCGGTTTTGTGTTGTGCAGGAAAATATAAAGCCCGAGGTCTTAAAAGTACAGACTGAGTTTGCGAGGGCTGTGCATTAAGACCGAGGGCTTTATATTTTCCTGTACAACAACAAAACCGGTTAGTATGAGTTTTATTACCTGACATCTTCTAATCTTGACTCTCATTTACCCAAACACATTTTGTTAGCTTTGAGTTTACTGTAAATCTCACAGGCCTTGGCCTAAAGCAGTTGCTGTGGCGACAAAAATGCGTCCTTGTATCGTATTATGCAAGGCTACGGGAAACCCGCGGGAAAGGTTCGATTAGCCAATAGGAATGGCAGGATTCTGTATTGCCTCGTTTTTGAAACTTCAGTCAGGTAATAATTGGTGGAATTGTTCGTTTTGACATACAGCCATTTATGTTTCAATGTTGGTTTGCCCCCGTCATTTTCCTTCAGGGAAAAGCAATATCTTGTCTGCTTTTGGTTAAAAATTATGATCAAAGGTGCCGCCTGCCGTACCAAAACCATCCGGCCATCCAGCTGTGTTATCCAGCTGTGAGCTGCTCGCGACAAGTCATCTTTTTCCGGCACGTTCAAGTAAACTACATTTGTTTAAAACTGTCGTAGAAATGATAATAAGATTTACTGCGTAACTTTACAGCAAAGCAGCTAAAGGTCCTTGAGAAGCAATGAAGTAGCATTTTTTCTGACGTATTTGTTTTCATTTTACTGTGACTCATAAAAAGTTTGATTTTTTCTCTTGCTCTTATAGCCATCATACGTACCACCTCATGTTCAAATTCCTGGTCAGTACCAACCTGGACAAGTACCCCCGGGATCCCAGTACAATGCACCACAACCTTATGTTTCACAATACAGTGATCTCCAGCCAACGCCGGGTGTACCTTCAACTCAGTACTCTTCAAATCAAGGCTATGGCGGATATGGAATGCCACCGCAAGGAAATGCAGGTATTGCATAGACTTATAACCTGACTTTTTATTTCAGCCTGAATAGTTAAATTGCATTGACTCTATATACCCCTCTGGTATGTTTATCTGGCAACTCTGACTGGAGATTAATGAAACTTTCTTATTAGCAGCTACCAATTTTACAACTGCTGGCAAAGTTCCATTTAAATATTATGACAAATGAAGGGGAGAGACAATTTCGTGGGACTGACCATGTCAAAATCGCAAATTCTGTCTTGAACCTCAATCATTGTTGTTTGATGTAGTTCTCATGTTTAGAAGGAAATTCTCCTCTGCGCCCAATTTACAATGTTTTCCCAGATTTTGGGCAATTTAACAGTTGACCACATAAAGATGGATCCGTAGGTAATAATGATGGCTAATTTGTGCTATTCTCCATATAATTAAAAGTACGTGCCTGGAGCTATTAGCAGAATAAATCTGGTTGCTCTAACCAGTCAAGAATTAGGTAGGAGAGGCTACCTCTCCCTCAACCAAAATAAAAGGTATCAGACAGTAGGGTTTGAAAAAAATCTTCCTTCCTGTGGCCAAACAAAAGATCATACTTAAATTTCTTGCAATGAAGCAGAAAGCGAAAATATCAAGCTTTCTTAAAATGGGGTCAAGGTCCAAATATAGCTTGTAATGCTGTGTAAAAGTTGCACAAATTGTCTGTAGTTTTGAGGGATGGAGCTGGAATCTCATTAATCAAACCATGTATTATCACTAAGAAGCATGAGGGAAATCCAATCCTCGTTGATCATGCATTTGCTGTGTTTAATGTGAAGTAGGTTAAGTTTTATTTTGATAAATGAGAAATGGAGTGACACAAAATAGAACTTATTTTGACAATTTTTCCTGCAGGACATTAATGAAATAAAAATTTTCTGCGACCGCCCGGTTGCTTGGTCAGGTGGGTTTTCATGCCCTGTCAGACAGTCCATCAAGAGTTAATATTTACAAGTCATTCCGACTACTAGTAAGTCATCCCAAGAACTTGAAGCTATTCTTGGAGTAGAGAAACATGCAGAACTTTTAGAATGAGCCGTCACTTCTCGTTGAACCATTCGTAAAATTGTATTCGTTTCACATGGTATTAAAGTATTCACAATAGCTCAAGTGATGTTCTTTTCCATCAATCGTTTTACCCAATCGTTATTGAATAAATTTTTGAAACGTCAATCGTTTTGTTTTTTGTCACAGGGCCGCCACCAGAATCAACTAGTGCGCAACCTCCTATGTCATTGAAGGCTGCAAAGCAGGTATGTGCAACTTTTCTGAAACGTAACTTATTCGTTACACTAGTTTCAAATAACTTGCTTTGTATCTAAATTCGCTTCATACTCATCTTCGATCAGCTTTGAATGCGCACGGTTAAATTTTGTACACCCAAGATGCGAAAAGACATGATATTCGAGTACGGAAACGAGCCTTGGCTTGTTGTCATTTTTCAATATATATATTTCATTTCAATATATTAAGGAGGGTTGCCCTTCACCCAATTGGGTGGTTTTCAAGGGGCCCTCCACATAAAAACTTACAATACAATAAATAATCGGTTAAAAACATTTAAAACTTGTACACCAAATCAATGGAAAAAATTATACTTTGCCTTGGTATGTTATTTACAACGAGAATTTCTCAAGTCTTTGTAAGTTTTCCACAGCATGGCAGGCCTACTGTCTAGGGAGACATACAATTTTAGGAGATCTTCTTTGCCACAAGACCGGAAAGATCGGAAATTTCAATTACTTGACTTTGAAGCAAGGCAAAACCGGTTCGGAGACTTTATAGTAGGTGAAAGAGTTTGTATTGTTGCTCTACATGGAGTGAGGCAACATGCCCATAATTATTTATTCCATACAATGGCGAAACGATGCTTAGGTTTGCTTTCTTTCTTCGGTGCCACTTACGTAGCAAATGTTGCTCCTGAAGCCTTCGTGTGGTTTATTTTTCGCTTAGTTTCAATTCTGATACCACGCGAATTCAAATACAAGTATAAGGTATTGTAAATTTCAACTGACCTTCATTTTCGATGGAAACGACAAAAAGAAAGCCAGTTCATGGATAGAAATACCAAGATCTTTGTCATAGGTATTGCTGCAACCATAAACCCCGCGGGGGGTACTTGACTAGGGAGGTGACGGGATGTGTGGCTAATCTCTCCATACCCTATACCCTGTCGTATAAAAATACCCCAAAGGTATACCTCGCATAATAATTTCGCATAATGATAGTTAGAACATAATTTTTACCGTCAAAGGACACCCTGTTGAGAGGCACAAATCCCATCAAGTCAAGTATGGGAGTACCCTCCCCCCTGGGCATAAACTATACATCTACCAGCCATGGTTGAAACCTCAGATTTGCAGGAAGAAGGAAAAAAAGCAACCTCGTTGTGTTTTCGAGTGAAAGTCTGCGCTGCGATTCTCTCTATTTCTTTCCTGCTATGACGTTGCAGTGCTCGTTACTAGTCTTCTTCTCTATGCGCGGTAATATTGAGAATTTTCTGCAAATTCGCAACTCTGTAGGACTTTTATTTGCACTAATCGGCAAAATATCACGACTTGAGTGATATTATCAAGTTCGGCGTTGAAAAAATGTCCAACTTATAGGGAATGTTGATAATAGATCTTCAAAAAAGATTGCAGATATTTCATATACAGTTTAATCTTATTGCCCATAAGGAACTGAAAGCACTTTGCTATAGTTATGCGTCGGGAATTTTTGATATTTTATATTCGATTCTATCTACGAAGGGTGCCCGTCAGCCGATGTCTTACACGGGGACATCCACTTACAAGACATAAATTACAATACAAAGTTACTAAGGAAGAAATTACTTGCAATATAAACGTTTAAAGCCCTGTACAAATGTACCAAGTTTGTGATAATAGAAAGAAAAACTGAAGCTAAATCGTGAATATATTTTTTTAAACTATACAGGGAAGATGCCTGTTTGTTATCATGATCATTTCTTAGCGAACAATAACCAGCCATTTAGTGGCAAAGGATCGTTGCTTGCAATGGGTTTTCTATGCCGAAGCATTTTATCTTACGAAAACATAGATCCTACATTCTATTCTCTCTCTTATTTGTGCAGGAGGTCCATCAAGCACCAACACAACCACCCAGTATGTCAATTTTCAACCCAGCTGCGCAGGAGCCAGAAAAACCGAAAGGTAAGTTTACGCTTTGAGACTACCTACCTGGTGTCCAAAAACAATTACTCATGTTTAGAAAACCATTAAAATTCGATTATGAGCCCCATTATAAAGATTCTTTTTTGATCTCCTTTGTCAATGATCTAAGTATACTTAAAGAATATATAATGTATTGTTGATATCTAAAAGCTAACTTATTCAGTTCTTTCATATTTGTTACAAATGTCCATTGTGAACATTCCACAACTAACATTATATATTCCTTCTCATTGTAGATGTCTCACCGGTGGGGTTTAGTTTATAATTACTGAAAGAAAATATAACCAACTCTGTGACTATTTAGTGTGTGTTAACTTTTCATGGTAGCAGAGGGTAGTTGGAGTAGATAAAAGAAAAAAGGACAGTTCATAGTGTGTTGAAAGAAGCAAGAGTGAAGATGGCGTCAGCGTACAAAACCCCACCGGCATTTGATGTAGAGAGCAAGTCATACAGTAGATGGGTAGAAGAATTGAAAGCATGGACAGAGTTAACAGACGTAAAGAAGGACAAGCAGGGTTTAGCGGTTGCTCTATCTTTACCAGAAAAAGATAGCAGTAACATACGGGATAAAGTGTTTAGTGATTTGAGTCTAGATGAATTGAAAGGTGATGATGGTGTGAAGAAATTAATGGAGTTTATGGACAAGTTATTCAAGAAAGATCAGTTGTCTGAAGCATATGAGGCATTCAGTGATTTTGAGAGATTCCAGCGTAAAGATACTATGACAATGGATACATATATAATGGAATTTGAGAAGCTGTATAACAAAACAGCAAAGTTTAAGATGACACTTCCACAGGCAGTTCAAGCATTCAAGCTGTTAGAAGGAGCTGGCCTAGATCAGAAAGATAGACAGCTGGTGTTGACCGGTGTCAACTATGACAAAGAAGATACTCTTTTTACACAAATGTGTAGTTCTTTGAAGAAGTTCTTTGGAAAGCAGTCTTTGGCAATTGGCACAGACAAAGGAAAGAGCATTAAGATAGAGCCTGCATTTATGGCAGATGAAGAATCAAGATTGTACCCCAACGAAGAGAGCACACTTTTAGCACATGGTCGGGGCTACAGAAGTTTTCGTGGTGGCTATCGACGAGGACCAAGTGCTAATCAGCAACGCTATTATATGCAGGGCCGCTCCCCACAACAGACCAGTGGATTTAACTCTTTTGCCACCACACAGCGAGGCAGACCCTCCCATGGAGCCCATAGTATGTGGGAAAAGAAAACAAATCCCATCGGGACAGATGGATACCCCTTGAAATGCAGAAGCTGCCAATCAATCCGCCATCTTGTTAAAGATTGCCCAGATTCATATGAGAATTTAGGAAAAAGGGAACAGTTAGAGAATGCAGTACTGTTCACAGGCAACCAAGCATCGGAAATGAAAGTCCTTGCAAACGAATGTTCTTTCTCAGCCATACTAGACAGTGCTTGTAGTTCTACTGTGACTGGTCAGCAATGGCTCAAAGATTATCTTGAATCCCTTAGCCCAAAAGATAGAGCTACAGTGGAACATTCTGAAAGTCAGACCGTCTTCAAATTTGGAGGAGGAACCCGGTTAGAGTCCAAAGGAAAATGGGTGTTGCCTTGTGTGTTGGCTGGTGTGCATTGTAAGATAACAACAGATGTAGTGGAAAGTGATATCCCGCTGTTACTGAGTAAAGCTTCTATGAAAAAGGCTCAAGTGAAGCTTGACCTAACAAAAGATCAAGCATCTATCTTTGGCAGAGATGTTCAGCTCCAGTGTACATCATCTGGCCATTACTGTGTGCCACTTCATGAGCCAGAGATACCTGTTAGGCCTACCTTTGATGTCCTGATTAGTAGTGAAGATAGTCCGAGTGAAGAAGGCATTAAGATTGTGGAAAAGTTGCACAAACAGTTTGGACACCCCTCAGCCACCCGGCTGAAATCATTATTGAAGGATGCTGGTGTAAAAGATGATGCAATTTTAGAGCACGTAGCACAAGTGACCGAAAGATGTGACACTTGTAAAAGGTTTCAAAGAACCCCTGCAAGACCAGTTGTTAGTCTACCAATGGCAACAGAATTCAATGACGTGGTAGCAATGGATTTGAAGGTCTGGCGGCAAGGCACATACATTCTCCACCTCATAGATATGGCAACGCGATTCAGTCTAGCATCAATAATACGTGATAAAAATCCTGAAACTATCATCAATGAAGTGATGCTTCTTTGGGTGGGAAATGGACTTGGTGCACCAAAGAAGTTCTTAGCAGACAACGGAGGAGAATTCGCGAATGAAGAATACAAGGATATGTGTGCAAATTTGAACGTAGAGATAATGAATACTGCTGCCTACAGCCCATGGCAAAATGGCATTTGTGAGCGAAACCATGCAGTCGTTGATGACTGTGTTCTAAAGATACTAGATGAAAACCCAGAGACACCACTGAAAGTGGCCCTGGTTTGGGCAGTGAATGCAAAAAATGCCCTACAGATGGTTTATGGCTATAGTCCATATCAGCTTGTATTTGGTTCAAATCCCAACCTTCCTTCAGTGATGATAGACAAGCCTCCTGCTCTTGAAGGATTGACTACAAGTGAGATATTTGCCAGACACCTTAATGCGCTCCATTCTGGGAGAAGAGCCTTTCTCCAAGCCGAAACATCAGAGAGAATCAGAAAGGCTTTAAGGCATCAAGTACGAGCTACAGGAGGTCATTTTAACGAAGGAGATCAAGTTTATTTCAAGAGGGATGGTAAGAAGAGGTGGCAAGGTCCAGGAAGAGTGATTGGTCAAGATGGAAAAGTTGTATTTGTGAGGCATGGGAATGTATACATCCGTGTACCATCATATCGTCTAGTGCATGTTGGGAAAGAATTTAACAAACACAAGATAGACGCAGGCGATGAAGCGGCCTTGGGTGGAAGTGATGGTATGGAGTCAACCATTGATGAAGCCCATAGTGAGTTAAGTGATATTCCACGATCTAATCAGACAGCAAGCATGCCAGCTCACCATCAACCTACACAAGAAACAAAGCAATCAAGTGCAGACAAGAACAGCCCAGATGAAGAACCCACAACAGAATCTGACCAGATGTCCACACCAAATCTAGCACTGCAACCGCTTCAGAGTACAAACACTGAGCAACCCCAGCCAAGCATGCAAAAGAAAATTGAGTTACCCAGGAATAATCAGAAAATTGTTTACCGCCTAAATGGATCTGACTCTTGGATAGAGAGTGTAGTCCTCAGCAGAGGTGGCAAAGCCACTGGAAAAAACTGGGCTTACCTCAATGTGCAGGATAAAGGTGAATGCCAGAAGAAGGGCATTTTTTTTGACAAAGATGTTCAAGAGTGGAAATCGCTCGAAGAAGTTGAATTGAGCTCAACACCAGAATCTCATCACCTTGCACAAGTAGAGAGAGCCAAGCTGACTGAGTTAGCGAATTGGAAGTCATTTAATGTGTATGAAGAGATTCCCAATGAAGGGCAATCAACAATGAGTACTCGATGGGTTCTTACAGAAAAAATGAAAGATGGACAGAAGATTATAAAGGCAAGGCTTGTTGCAAGAGGGTTTGAAGAAAATTCAGAAGAAAGAGCTGATTCTCCCACAGCTAACAAAGAATCCTTGCGTGTGTTCTTGGCAATGACTTCAACAATGGGCTGGGAAGCGAAAACAATAGACATAAAAGCAGCGTTTCTTCAAGGGGAGAAGATACAACGAGAAGTATTATTAAAGCCTCCCGTAGAAGCCAAAGCAGGAAAGAAGATTTGGAGGTTAAAGAAGTGTGTTTATGGTTTAAACGATGCAGCAAGGCACTGGTATTTCAGTGTTCGCAAGGAACTGTTGTCCCATGGCTGCTTGCAGTCCTCAATAGATCCAGGATTATTTTACTACCGTGCTGATGGCAAACTCCAAGGCCTATTCATCATGCATGTAGACGACTTCATATGGTCTGGAACCAGGCGTTTTTGTGATGAAGTTATTGAAAAGGTTCGCACAGCATTTCTTTGTGGAAAGGAAGCTGACAATGCATTCAAGTATATTGGACTGGATGTAGAGCATGCTGAGGATGGCATTCTTTTACACCAACACGAATACACATTGGCCATGCAGATGATACCAGTGTCCCCCATTCGAAAGATGAGAAGTCATGATGATCTAAACGAGAGTGAAAAGACAACTTTAAGAGAGATTATTGGACAACTCAACTGGATCTCTGGCCAGTCCAGACCAGACATAAGCTTTGAGGTCTTAGATTTGAGTGTATCAGTGAAAGGTGCACAGGTCTCTCATTTGAACCAAGCCAACAAGATTATAAAGAAAGTTAAAGGAGAGTTGCCCAAGATTAGGTTTCCCAATCTTGGAGATCCAAAAGATTTACACATAGCACTATATTCTGATGCATCATATGCCAATTTGAGTGATGGCGTGTCCAGTGCAGAAGGATACGTGGTCTTCCTTGTGGGTGGAGATGGAAGATGTTGCCCATTGTCATGGTCATCAAGAAAAGTAAGACGAGTGGTGAAAAGTACCATCGCTGCCGAGACCTTGGCACTTGTTGACGGGTTGGACATGGCTATTTACATTGGCTCAGTGCTTTCAGAGATATTAGGAGCGCAGAGAATTCCTATATGCTGTTATATTGACAACAAATCTTTGTTTGAAAACATATACTCAACAAAACTGGTGGATGAAAAACGCCTACGGATCGACATAGCAAGCATTAAACAAATGATCGATAGAGGTGAAGTTGCACATGTGAAATGGATAAATGCAGAATTCCAGATTGCGGACAGCTTGACCAAAAGAGGAGCTTCAAACGCAAAATTACTACATGTGATGGAAAGCGGACATTTGAATTCATATTAGACTCAATCCTCAGGCAGATATTGACAAGTGTTACAAGAACAACTTTATTTTATGTTCGGTATATTCTACAAGTTTTGTTGGCCATTGGCATGTAACTTTGTTTTCCATAGTTGTCCACCGGGAGCATTATATTGTTTAGTCAAAAAGAAGAGAGGGGAATCTGTGAACATTCCACAACTAACATTATATATTCCTTCTCATTGTAGATGTCTCACCGGTGGGGTTTAGTTTATAATTACTGAAAGAAAATATAACCAACTCTGTGACTATTTAGTGTGTGTTAACTTTTCATCCATATTCTACTTATAGTCTATTTTTAGAAATACCATTGAGACCGTAAACAAATAGGTCGTACAGACCAAGTTGCCTTTGGGCTAAATTTACCAAGACTGTCATTCAGGGCGCACTCCATAATTGATTCTAACTTGGCGAAATCAACATTTCAGCAGACGATGATAGTAAAGATGGCAGCAGGGAGATTAATTTACCAAGATGCATTTCGTTCTGATCAAGAATCAGTAACAACTTTATAGGATATTGGTAAAAATCTCCCTGTTGATATCTTTGCGTGACCGTCGATTGACACCCTGAAATATCTGATGTTATCCCTCTATCCACATGATGTTATCCATGCAAAATACTGAATAACTACTCTCTTACTAATGTTAGCCCTCTATCGCACTGCTTGTTACCCCCGCAATAACTGAAGAATTCCTCTCTTACTGATGGTAGCTCTCCAACGACACGATGTTATGCCTATAACTTACTGAACAACCCAAATTTGGTGGGCTTATCCCCCAATGACATGATGTTGCCCTCTAGCTTACTGTATGTTATCCCTCTAAATAGATGAATAGCCTCGAATAGATAGCATGTAGCATGTTATCCCTCCAGCGACATCATGTTATCCCTCTATCGCACTGAGCAGCCTCAGTTTCACTGAAAAACCCCTAGACTACTGCACATACATCATCCAGGGTGATTGAGTGTATTATGTTTGCCAATTCGCTGTGCTTACCAAACCTTTTCGTTCAATAGCAAGAGCTTATGATTGTCTTTTCTTTACTAGTTGTATATCAGGAAAACCTTTTTCTTTTGCAGTAGCTCAAACTCCACCTGGTACATTTGTGCCTGGAACAACAGTCATCAGTAATCAAGCTCCACAGCCCGTAAGTCAGACATGGTCAAGTTTATTGCTACTACTTAAAATTCATAGTTCTACAGGATGACCAAAAAGAAGTGAAATTTAGTGAAAATTTATCAAAATTTGATTGTGTTTACTGATTCTAAAAGTTATTTTTATTCGCAGTTGTGTTACAGTGAAAGTGGGAGTAGTGTACTATGTAAATTAAAAGATTATTTGAAAATAGATTTTCATGATTGGATGATTGTTCAAATATTGCTTTGTTATTTGCTTACCTCTGATTCGAATGTTGCTTCCTTTGGGTGGAGTGTGTGAACGATTACGATGGGAATTCCTTCCCTTGGAAACTACGATGAATCAGAATGTTCAATGATTTCTTTATGCAGCGAAAACAAAATCCAATGACGATTTGATTCTTTTGTTAATATTGATGACATGGATGGTTTAGCCAATTTAATTTTCTTTATGTCCACGAAGCAGTGACCTTTAAAACAGAACTTGCTTTTTGTTTTGACTTACCTGGACTGAGTAACCATTTTGATATCAGCGGATTAAATTGAAACGTTTTCAGCTAATGACAACCTTGCTGTTCTTTTGCAGGCTGAACCGGAGCCAAAACCGAAACAAATTGACAGGCCTCCAATACCAGCAGAGCATATGGAGCTACAACAGACGTTTAATGCTGTTATTGATCGTTGCAAGAGTGCTGCAAATAATCCGGTAAGATATGCATTTCACGTTTTTTAAACAAAATGCATGAGAAAACAAGTAAGTTGTTGGCTTCGGGAGATTTGACTGTAACTAAAGTTTGTATCTTCACTTGCATCTATTTTCCTCTTTAGTATACATCTGTCCATACATTGCTTTTTATTGTATTTTTGTCTTAAAAAGTTTGCAATAAGATGTCGAGTGACCAAAAAGTGGCATGCATTTCTGTACAAATGACATGTTCAAGAAGACTATAGCACGCAGATAAGCTAGTGAAATCGTTTGCCGCGTTTTGACGACCATGAAACGGTGTGGAAAACATTCTTAGAAGCCCCGTAAAGATTCCTTACTTTTCCAGACACATTACTCAGTATGTAAACTCAGAAACTGGTTTAACAGGGAAAATTCGTTGTTAAGAACTGTCGAATCTTAACAAGGCAGTTGACTGAAAGGGCCTTTGTTTGATAGTTGTTTTACACAAATTCCTAGTTTGAGGGACAGTCCTCCTCATTGAAGCCCCTGCATTGTAGTATATTGTTTTTGTTCCCTTGATTGATACCCCCATTAACAGTAAGCAATCTAATCCATTTTGAATGAATCCATGTGTTGAGTTTTTTCCTTTTTCAGCTCTAAAAATGAGTTTTCAGTCTTTTTTTGAATGCGACTACCGACCTAGCGTCTTTGATAGATTGTGGAATACTGTTCCATGCTCGTGCCCCTGTATAAAAGAAGCTCTTCTTTACGCATTCTAAGCTGAGCCTTTGAAAATGCAGGCCCTCTCTGTTTCTTGTATTATATTTTGAAATGGAAGACTTTTCCTGAAATTTGTTCTGCAGGATTTCGGGACCAAGGTTGTTCACTATTTTGTATGTCACAAGTGAACGATCAAATATCATTACCTGATTTACATTTAGTGACCTTTTTCCCATTAACCGTTAAATCTGAATAAGTCGATTATATCAAAGGCTATCTTCACCTCCACCTTCACCATTATACTTGAATACACATTTAAAAGTTGCCCCTCTTCCTTTGCAGCAAACTAAGAGAAAACTAGAAGATGTAACGAGGAGAGTCGAATCATTGTATGATATGTTGAGACATAGCAAAGTACGTCATGCGTTTTATAGTATCAGTTTTCATTTATGAGATATTATCGTACAACTATTTTCTAACAATTTTTCTTGAAACCATAAACAAAACTTTTCTGTGTTGAAGCAAATTTTGCAAGGATCATTAGTTCTACCCCCAACCACAGCTAATATCAACTGTGCTGCAAGGCTTTTGTTCAGGGTTATCAACGATATCACTTTAAACTTCATTAGGAAATGTTCAACCTCCAAACCGGACGCTATTATTGGCCTGAAGTTTGCAACGAAAATAGATAAGATCCGTATTTGATGTAAAGATCTTTGATGTTCTCTCTGATTTTCGCACTGCTGTTATTAGGTGCAAACAATTTTACCACGATCCTTTGTAAGGAGGTTGAAATTTTCTGAAAATGTATGAAAATGGTTATTCTTCGATTTCTGCCACAATTATCCATTATTGCAAAACTTGTAACATAGAATTCAAAATATGCGATACTTATTCGAGATATTCATTGACTGGATTATTTATTTTACTCCAGTTTGATTGATTTTTAATCTTCAATTCACTTAACAGCTTTCTCCTAATGTCCTGGCAGGCCTTCATCAGATATCTCAAGGTAAGATTTGCAAGTTATTTGTATCCTATGCTATTTCATTGTTTTTTCCTGGGTACCCAGAGGGAACTTCTTTTGGTATGTTATGGGGGGGGGGTCAGACACAGTACATTTTAGAAAAACCCAAAAATATACCAAATCCAGGACATTTTAGACCCCAGAGATATACTCAACCCTAAACTATATTAAATTTAGGACATTTTTAGGCACCAAAAATATACTCAACCCTAAACTATATTAAATTTAGGACATTTTTAGACCCCAAAGATATACTCAACCCTAAACTATATTAAATTTAGGACATTTTTAGACCCCAAAAATATACTCCTAGCTTGATGATACATGAAAAATTAAGGTTTAAAGTATTTTCTGCAACTACCCTGCTATATTTTGGTGAAAACCTCAGCCTAGCACTCACCTTGTCAAAATTTCTCTTCAGCAACTCCAAAAATGTACCGATGATGCACCTTTTAGCGCACCCAAAGGTTAGACACCGTTTACAAACCCAAAAAATGTCTGAACCCTCCCTAATTGGAAGACCCCCTGGGTAAGAGTAGAAGCTGGT
Source organism: Aurelia sp. 4 Dawson et al 2005 (assembly GCA_964019985.1). Lineage (NCBI taxonomy): Eukaryota > Metazoa > Cnidaria > Scyphozoa > Semaeostomeae > Ulmaridae > Aurelia > Aurelia sp. 4 Dawson et al 2005. The sequence continues at coordinate 7,365,920 of OZ026506.1, forward strand.
TGAAGAGGGGGCACAAGATGGAGGATTAAGGAGAATATACCCTCTACGTTTTGCGGTAGTAGACATTGATTCTGAATGAAAATGCCATAATGTTATTCGGTATACCGTTTGTTGTCCGCAATTTGAAAAATTTAAGAATTATCTACCATGAATTTTAATCCTGGTACCGCCACAGGCTGTTTAAAAATCTTGATTTCAAAGGGTTTTTAGGACTTTGAATCCATGCTGCTGGAAATTTTCAAACAATCTTGCAAGTCAAACACAGATTAAAAGCAATGGTAACAGTTGAATAACAAATGAAAACTAGATTCAAAAGTTGTATTGATCGAAAATTTTGAATATCCCCCTGTATTTGACAGAAGCTTGGGACTACTCAAAGAGAGGGGGAGGCTTATCATATCTGAAAGCTTTGTCTTGAATATTAAATTAAAGACAAATTTAGTTGAAAATATCTTGTGCTCAATAACGAATACAGACTGGAGAAGTCATGTTTTCGATCTGTTTCATTTTAATGGTACTTTGATCAGATATTTTCAAAATACTATTTTGTTGATTTCATTTTGTTTTCTATTTCAGCTTGCCAGCAAGTGAATTATCCAGCTGGATTACAAGTTCATACAGAAATGGTAATTAGAGGGAATTTTTCTGAGATTGGCAGTTTCATGCCTGGTCTTAAAACACTCATGCAGATTGCAGGACAACTTGGCGTTTGAAACACTTAGGTAAATTTCTTTCTTTCTCTTTAGGACCGTTGTGGTATTTGATAATATCCCGGTATTCCGTCACGGCACTGTGGCGTTTCCTATTTTTTCGTTACTTCGTACAAAGGGATTACATTAAGTAAAGTGTGACCGCCTTGAACAAGGTCCATACACTAATTTGAGGAAGAACTTCCTGCAAGGAGTTCTTTTCGTTTATTGGTATTAAGAATTTATTTAGACCGTAATATGTGCATACCAGAAATAGCGTTGGATGATGTTTTCTTTCTGACAGAAATTCAACTTCAGGATTAAGAACTCATATAAGTTTTACGGAAATATAACTCTGTTATCCTTAAGACTAACAGTAGACATCTAGCCCTACGTCCTGACCGATCGACCGTAAGGTAAACAGTCGGAGAAGCAACATTTTTTCGTTCATTTGCTCTTGAAAAGCAGAATTGATTTTACTTCATAGGATAATGTTTTTGAAAAAGTTCGAAAACATTTTCAGCTACAAGCAAAAATTGTTTGCCAAAGCAGATTTTTGCAATGTAGCCAAACGGAGAGACAGTTTACATTTCAAACAAAGCTCGAGTGTTTGAGTAACAATATTTTCTCATTTGGCCAGGGCTTTGGAAAGCGGTCGTTGATTGAAACTTGATATATACCAAAGTTTGTTATTTGAGGAAATTTTAAGGCAAAGTTAGTGGACAAAGTTTAGGCTATTGTATTCCTTATACATTTCAGAGGTATAAATCAACCTTGTTCCGTCGTTTTCAATTTTAGATGCCTGTTAGATTTTAAACAGCTCTTGTCACTCTGATCTGAGTCCTTTGCAAATAGGCTGCTATTTCAGACTCTCTGAAAATCAACTTAGGCCTACGCAGAAAATATGGATCGGCACTGGCACATATATGCTGTAAAAGCTCTGGCGTCCTCTCTATTAACCCCCCTCTCAGCATAGGTTTCAAATCTTTAAAAAGCTGGGTGTACAATTTTATGACCTATTTCTTTGAACTTAACGACTTCAAAGAAGCTTGAACTATTTTACAGTAAATCTGCCATTAGACTTTTCTGAAATCTTTACTATTTTCAGAATTACAGTGTTTTTTTTCAATTTTTAAGAATTCAAGAAAATGTTCGAAAAAAAACTTGAAACTGTCATAATTTCTAACCCTCTTGACAAAAGATTAAATAATTTTCAAGAAAACCATAGTTTATGGATGCTTACAATATGGTATCAAGCAAAACTCTTTCACTCTTCTTTCACTCCCTCTCCAATAACCCCCTCTCTTTTAAGCCCACTTCTGGAGTGTCCAAAATTAAATAAGGCCCCCGGGGGCTTTATAGAGCTTGAACGGTAGATTGAAATGCTAAAAGAGTCTGATTTTGGTGGACGTTGGGCTCAACTACTGCAGTAGAGATCCATATGTTCCACTATGGCCAAGTTTGACTTTCAGATGGTCAAAAATAGACCTTTTAGCTATTCTACCGGGTGAGTAAAAAAACGCCCAGCATTTGAAAGGCTACTGCTCCCTGAATATATAAGCAATGATATTGTGCAATATTGGATTAAATAGCTCCCATGTTCAATAATTTCTAGAAATGTTCCTAACTAAAATCGATCACCCCGTTCAGATTCTGCAAGCGATTTTCTAAAATGAGTCCCTTTGAGAAACCTCGAAAAACGTGCTAAAATTACAAGCAAAAGTCCCTCACAGCGATGACTTTCAGCACGCTTTAGCAAGTGATTTCCTTTTGGCGGGTTGAAAAGTCTCCCCCCCCCCAGTGTGAATAACTTATTCAGGGGGATTCCATTCTCCCATGAGGACAAAATACATGAGCACATCCAAGAGTCATTATTGCTAGGAAGGAGAGCAAAGGGAAATTTTGCTTGGCGTTTTCACTCGTTTTTGTAGGTTTTCAAAAGGCGCTTTCTGCAGAAAATCTCCTATTTCAATGGGAAGGAATGACCGATTAAAGCCGGGTAAATTACTGAACCCAATCTACATCTGGGATAAAACAAGACAGTTTTCAACATCATTGCTTTGATATTGAGGGATCTGGCTTTTTCAACCGCCGGGCGTTTTCATTGACCCACCCGGAACAAAAGAGCCTGGATCGAGTGCTATTTTCATACATCTTTATATGAGACGTTCTTTCGAGTGGCATCAGAGCTTCTATCACCATTGTGCAATTTCGAAAATTCTACAAAACATAGCAAAATATCGTTCGATTCTAAATTTCTTTTCAGAATAGCTAAAAGGTCTATTGCAGCGTGCCTGCACATAACTCTTTAATGGCTTAGAAGGGAGTTTCAGCAGATCCATTGAAGATATCTTTAATTTGAATTTTAGATTTAAGCAAAAGCAAAACAAGAATTTATCATTAATTTTAACTCAACCATAAGATGACTTTCTTTGATGTATTGTGTGGGTTAGAAAACATTAAGACGTTTGTTGGACAGTGGAATAAAAAGTAGGTTGGCTGATGTTCAAAGGCTGACCTACAATCCTGGACAAAATTGTTGAGAAAAATTGACGTTGTCATAGAGTTCAAACGCCTTTGACAGCACTTAGAAATGATGCCCCGCTATTGGCCCCCCCTCCTCCTATTCAATGTTGAGTAACTTCTGGAGCACGGCAGCAAACGTCAGCTTAACATAAACAACATTGAACGGGGGGAGGGGGTGCAGATTTTCTCATCATATTATGTCCAGGATTGCAGTAAGGCTGACTGGCAGAACTGTAGGTTCTTATATGCGAATGTTTCGTGTTGTCAGCCAAATAGAAAGGATTTACTCTTGCCTTTTTGGAAAATGGTCCATCTTTGGAATATTTTAAGGTTTTCATGCAAAAAGCATAGCTATCGCCCCCCTCCCTTCATGTTACTTCCCCTAATAAACTTCATTTTGGAATTTACCATTTTCAGGCAAAAAAGATGAAACGTTTAAACGCTCGAATTTTTCTCTTTTGGCATCTTTGATTTTAAAGCTAAATAGCAGTGCTATAGGCCGTGTTTAGCTAAATATATCTCTTTCTAGAATCTTCAGTTTTCAGCAGAAAGTACAGATATAGGCTTTCTTCAGTGACAATAATATACCTATTATGGTCCAGTTCATTTTACAACGGAAGTAAATCTGTAGTATCACCTGTTTTACTTTGAATCGCACCTGTTCTGCGAAGATTAATTTCGACCATAGAATGAGCCGTAGGGATGTCCAAAAAGCCCTTACTGTTTTGAAAATGTAAAGGGTATTGGCTTACTTTTTGGCCAGAAAAGGAGGCCCTTGTTTTGCAAAAGCCTTGATTTTTGTCGCAAATAGGGATTTTCAAATATTATTCATTTTTGCCAGACAACAAGGGTAGTATCTTTCTTTTTATGGATAGAGATTTGGATATCCAGTATTTTAACCTCAAAATCGAACAGTGAACCTTACTTGTTGGCCTTAAGTAGGGATTTTAGAATATCATTTCTAAAGAGCAAGATTCTTGAATCTGTTTCTCCGATTGAACTACTTTCATGATGTCAGCCAAAGAAGAAATCAAGTGGGCAGAAAAGTACCTTACAAAGTACTTTGCAAGACCAGCCAGACATTGAAGCTTTGCTGCACCAAACACGATGAAAGGGGAGCATATGGACAGATTATTTACATACCTTAACCCAACCGCCATGCTTGATTAAGGGAGCCAAAATGTGGATGATGAAGCTTCAGAAAACGAAGAAGAGGAACTTAGAGAGGACCCATATTGTATCTCGACCGCCTACTCAAACACCGTCAGCTGATGCACCAGTTAATGGATACACAAACACCCAAAGTTCCAAAGCAGCAGCAGCAGCAGTTTCCATGATCAATCAATGTGCTCCAACACCCGAAGTGCCGGCATTATTTGCTGTATGACCCAGTCTCAAAACTTTCTTGTAACAGAATGCAGTGAACATAGCGCAGTTCCCATCAACCGAATACAAGAAATATCAAATGCTGGCAGCACTCCCGCTGCCAATGCAAGGACATCAAGGTAATCCTTCAGATCATTCCCTGTGTACCCTCTTTTACCAAAATCAAAGGACCTTACATTTTGGCCGATAATAGGAGTTTCCGAGATTCCCTATTTTAAAAGCAAGGGGATATAAGGGCCTTACCCTTATGGCAAAAATGAGGGATTTTTGAAAATCCCTATTCTTGGCAAAACAGTCAGGCTAAATAAATCGTTTGCTTCTTCCCCAAAAATGTGGGATTTTCGAAAACATCTTGTTTTTGTCCAAAAGCAAACAGTGTAGCCTTCTTTTTGCCACCAATAAGGATTTTTCAGGGTCTCTAATTTTGCCAAAAAGTAAGGCTTTAGCCTTAATTTTTGCTCAAAATAGGAATTTTCCGAAGTTTCCGATACTTTGCCAGAAAGCATATGGCCATAGTTTTGAACAAACATTGAATCCTATTAATTCCTTTATGACAAAATTATGTGATTCTTGGAATTCCCTATTTTTAGGCAAAAGTAAGACTATAGCCTTTGCTTTTTCCAAAAAAATGAGAGATTTTTAGAAATCTCTATTATTTGGCAAAAAGGTAAGGCCATAGTCTTTGCCTTTTGGCAAAAATGAGTGATACTTAGAAATCTCCATTTTTCGCCATAAATTAAGGCCTGCTTTTTTGGCAAAAATGAGGAATTCTTGGAATTTTGCAACAGAAAGTATAGTCTTTGCTTTTTGGCAAAATGAGAAATTCTTGGAAATCTCCATTTTCAGCAAAAAGTAAGGTTATAGTCTTGGTTTTTTGGCAAAAATGAGGAACTCTTGAAAATCTCTATTTTTCAGCAAAAAGTAAGGCTATAGTCTTTGCTTTTGGCAAAAATGAGGAACTCTTGGAAATCTCCATTTTTCAGCAAAAAGTAAGGTTATAGTCTTTGCTTTTTGGCAAAAATGAGGAACTCTTGGAAATCTCTATTTTTGGCAAAAAGTAAGGCTATAGTCTTTGCTTTTTGGCAAAAATGAGGAATTCTTGGAAATCTCCATTTTTCAGCAAAAAGTGAGGTTATAGTCTTTGCTTTTTGGCAAAAATGAGGAACTCTTGGAAATCTCTATTTTTGGCAAAAAGTAAGGCTATAGTCTTTGCTTTTTGGCAAAAATGAGGAATTCTTGGAAATCTCCATTTTTCAGCAAAAAGTAAGGTTATAGTCTTTGCATTTTGGCAAAAATGAGGAACTCTTGGAAATCTCTATTTTTGGCAAAAAGTAAGGCTATAGTCTTTGCTTTTTGGCAAAAATGAGGAATTCTTGGAAATCTCCATTTTTCAGCAAAAAGTGAGGTTATAGTCTTTGCTTTTTGGCAAAAATGAGGAACTCTTGGAAATCTCTATTTTTGGCAAAAAGTAAGGCTATAGTCTTTGCTTTTTGGCAAAAATGAGGAATTCTTGGAAATCTCCATTTTTCAGCAAAAAGTAAGGTTATAGTCTTTGCTCTTTGGCAAAAACGAGGAACTCTTGGAAATCTCTATTTTTGGCAAAAAGTAAGGCTATAGTCTTTACTTTTTGGCAAAAATGAGGAATTCTTGGGAATCTCCATTTTTTGGCAAAAAGTAAGGTTATAGTCTTTGCTTTTTAGCAAAAATGAGGAACTCTCGGAAATCTCTATTTTTGGCAAAAAGTAAGGCTATAGTCTTTACTTTTTGGCAAAAATGAGGAATTCTTTGGAATCTCCATTTTTGGCATAAAGTAAGGCAATAGTCTTTACCTTTTGGCAAAAATGAGGAATTCTTGGAAATCTCCATTTTCCGCAAGAAGTAAGGCTGTACTCTTTACTTTTTGGCAAAAATTAGGGATTCTTGAAAATCTCTGTTTTTCGGTAAAAAGTAAGGCTATAGTCTTTGCTTTTTGGCAAAAATGAGGAATTCTTGGAAATCTCTATTTTTGGCAAAAAGTAAGGCTATAGTCTTTACTTTTTGGCAAAAATGAGGAATTCTTTGGAATCTCCATTTTTGGCATAAAGTAAGGCAATAGTCTTTACCTTTTGGCAAAAATGAGGAATTCTTGGAAATCTCCATTTTCAGCAAGAAGTAAGGCTGTACTCTTTACTTTTTGGCAAAAATTAGGGATTCTTGAAAATCTCTGTTTTTCGGTAAAAAGTAAGTCTTTGCTTTTTGGCAAAAATGAGGAATTCTTGGAAATCTCCATTTGTTGGTACAATGTAAGGAAAAATGGAGATTTCAAAGAATTCCTCATTTTGGCCAAAACGCAAAGACTATGGCCTTACATTTTGCTGAAAAATGGAGATTTCCAAGAATCCCTCACTTTTTACCAAAAAGCAAAGAGAATAGACTTACTTTTTACCGAAAAATGGAGATTTCAAAGAATCCCTCATTTATGCCAAAAACCAAAGACTATAACCTTACTTTTTTGCAGAAGAATATAGATCTCCAAGAATCTCTCATTTATGCCAAAAAGCAAAGACTATAACCTTACTTTTGCCAAAAAATATAGATTTCCAAGAATCTCTTATTTTTGCCTTACTATTTGCCCAAAAACTGGGATTATTGAAAACATTTTTCTTCAAGCAGAAAGAATGCTGAATCTGCTGCCTACTATGAAAAACTTATAAATTTGTTATTCATTTTGTATCCAGTCTCTAATTCCCATGGGAATTAGCAGTATTCCCTAGGGAATTGAAAGTATTCCCTAGGGAATACTGCTAATTCCCATGGGAATAGTATATACTATATACTACATACTCTGTTGATCTCTTATAATTTTTTATAGGCTGATACTGGATATGAAGATAGTAGGCATAGACAAGAAAGAAGCATTTTACAGTAGATTGAAACTATCTATGCTTTACATCAAAGTACTGTATCAAGAAATTGATATAATTAATTAGAAATTGTCTATTTTCATCTTTGATCTGCTATCTTTGCCAGTGTGTTTCTGTTTATTGATTAGCCTGTAAAATAAGAGGAAAGTGAGATCAATATATCAATAACAAAAGGGGATTCCTTTTTCAAAAGTTACTGTTTATGGCAAAAAAGTAAGCCTATAGTCTTTGCTCTTTGGCAAAAATGAGTGATTCTTGGAAATCTCTATGTTTTGGCAAAAAGTAAGGCTATACTGTTTCCTTTTTGGCAAAAATCAGGTATTCTTGGAAATCTCTGTTTTTCAGTAAAAAGTAAGGCTATAGTCTTTGCTTCTTGGCAGAAATAAGGAATTCTTGGAAATCCCTCATTTTTGCCAAAAAGCAAATAGTATAGCCTTACCTTCTGCTGAAAAATGGAAAATTCTAAGAATTCCTCATTTTTGCCAAAAAGCAAAGAGTATAGCCTTACTTTTTGCCAAAAATAGAGATTTCCAAGAATCCCTCATTTCTGCCAAGAAGCAAAGACTATAGCCTTACTTTTAGCGAAAAAATAGAGATTTCCAAGAATCCCAAAAAGCAAAAGGAATAGTCTTACTTTTGCCAATAAAATAGAGATTTCCAAGAAACCCTCATTTTTGCCAAAAAGCAAAGCCTTTACTTTTTGCCATAAAATAGAGATTTCCAGGAATCCCTTATTTCTGCCAAAAAGCAAAGACTATAGCCTTACTTTTTACTGAAAAACAGAGATTTTCAAGAATCCCTAATTTTTGCCAAAAAGCAAAGAGTACAGCCTTACTTCTTGCTGAAAATGGAGATTTCCAAGAATTCCTCATTTTTGCCAAAAAGTAAAGACTATTGCTTTACTTTATGCCAAAAATGGAGATTCCAAAGAATTCCTCATTTTTGGTTAAAAAGCAAAGACCTTACTTTTTGCCAAAAAATGGAGATTTCCAAGAATTCCTCATTTTTGCCAAAAAGCAAAGACTATAGCCTTACTTTTTGCTGAAAAATAGAGATTTCCAAGAGTTCCTCATTTTTGCCAAAAGCAAAGACTATAGCCTTACTTTTTGCTGAAAAATAGAGATTTCCAAGAGTTCCTCATTTTTGCCAAAAAACCAAGACTATAACCTTACTTTTTGCTGAAAATGGGGATTTCCAAGAATTTCTCATTTTTGCCACAAAGCAAAGACTATGGCCTTACCTTTTTGCCAAATAATAGAGATTTCTAAAAAATCTCTCATTTTTTGGAAAAAGCAAAGGCTATAGTCTTACTTTTGCTTAAAAATAGGGAATTCCAAGGATCACATAATTTTGTCATAAAGGAATTAATAGGATTCAATGTTTGTTCAAAACTAAGGCCATATGCTTTTTGCCAAAAAATAGAGATTTCCAAGAATCCCTCATTTCTGCCAAGAAGCAAACACTATAGCCTTACTTTTTTCAAAAAAATAGAGATTTCCAAGAATCCCTCATTTTTCCCAAAAAGCAAATAGTATAGCCTTACTTTCTGCTGAAAAATGGAAAATTCTAAGAATTCCTCATTTTTGCCAAAAAGCAAAGAGTATAGCCTTACTTTTTGCCAAAAATAGAGATTTCCAAGAATCCCTCATTTCTGCCAAGAAGCAAAGACTATAGCCTTACTTTTTGCTGGAAAATAGAGATTTCCAAGAATCCCTCATTTTTGCCAAAAAGCAAAGACTATAGCCTTACTTTTTGCTGAGAAATAGAGATTCCAAATAATCCCTCATTTTTGCCATAAAGCAAAGACTATAGCCTTAATTTTTGCTGGAAAATAGAGATTTCCAAGAATCCCTCATTTTTGCCAAAAAGCAAAGACTTTTTGCTTACTTTTTGCCAAAAAATAGAGATTTCCAAGAATCCCAAAAAGCAAAGAGAATAGTCTTACTTTTTGCCAACAAAGTGGAGATTTCCAAGAATCCCTCATTTTTGCCAAAAAGCAAATAGTATAGCCTTACTTTCTGCCGAAAAATGGAAAATTCTAAGAATTCCTCATTTTTGCCAAAAAGCAAAAGGCTATAACCTTACTTTTTGGCAAAAAATGGAGATTTCCAGGTATCCGTCATTATTGCCAAAAAGCAAAGACCATAGCGTTACTTTTTGCTCAAAAATAGAGATTTCTAAGAATCTCTCATTTTTTCTGAAAAAGCAAAGGCTATAGTCTTACTTTTGCCTAAAATAGGGAATTCCAAGAATCACATATTCTTGTCATAAAGGAATTAATAGAGTTTAATGTAAATATCGGAAACTTTTGGAAAATTTCTATTTTGAGCAAAAACTAAGGCCTTACTTTTGCCAAAAAGCAAAGACTATAGCCTTACTTCTTGCCCAAGAATAGATACTTGCCCTAAAATTTGGATCTTGGAAATCCCTATTTATTGTTTTTCGCAAAAATAAGGGAGTCTTAGAAATCCCTGTTTGTCGGCAAGAAGTGAGGGTATGGTCTTTAGTTTTTTGGCAAAATTAGAGATTCTTGAAAATCTCCATTTTTCGGCTAAAAGTACGGCCATGGTCTTTGCTTTTTTGCAAAAATGAGGGATTCTTGGAAATCTCTATTTTTTGGCAAAGAGTAAGGCTTATAGGCTTCGGTTTTTGGCAAAAATTGGAGATTCTTGGAAATGCCAGAAAGTAAGGCTCTACTCCACTGCCCCCACCAAAAATTAGAGCTTCTTGGAAATCCTGCTTTTCCACAAAAAAGTAAGGCTAAGCCTTTGCATTTCAGCAATAATAAGGGACTTAACTTAAAGTGAGGGTATACCCCTTGCATTTTTTGCAAAAAAGTAAGACGATACTCTTGCTTTCTGAGAAAAAATTAGGGATTGTTCTGAAATCACTATTTCTGGGCAAAAGTATAACCTATAGTCTATACTATTAAGTCCCTATTAAGTCCCTATTTTTGGCAAAGTTTAGAGATTCTCTGAAATCCATACTTCCCAGCAAAAAATTAAGGCTTTCAGCAAAAAAGGGCGTTTGGAAATCCTAATTTTTGACCTAAAACTAAGGGTATACTGTATCTGTTGCTTGTTTGGGAACTTCAGAAAATCCCTATTTTTGGCAAAAAGGTAGGTCGTTGCTAGTGGACAAAAATTAGGGGTTCTCAGAAATCCCTTCTTCTGAGCACAGGGTAGTGTCTATCTAGAAAATTCCTATTTTTGCCAAAACGTATGGCTATACGTTTTTTGCTGAATTAGAATCCACAATTTTCAGGTAAAAACATGCTTTTGGCATACCATTTAAGTTGCTGTGATGAAATGTTCATCTTTCACTTAGAAAAAAAGAAAATAGATTTACAAATTTCACCAAAATTAACTTACAGTATTTATTTGCAATATTTTCCTTTCACTGGAAAAACCAAGATATCCTTTCCATTTTGATAAAACAGGGAAATTTGGAAAATCCCTAATTCTGCCAAACAGTAAAGGTATACACTTGGTTTTCTGCAAAGATAAGGGCTATTTGGAGATCCCTATTTTTGGCAAAAAAGTAAGCGTATTGGCAAAAAAGTAAGAGATTCTTGGAAATTCCTATTCTATGCCAGGTTTTTGGCAGGATTTCTGGAAATCTCTGTTTCTGGCAAAAAGTACGGCATGCCCTTTGCTTTCTGGCAAAAATTAGAGGGTCTCAAAAATCCCATTTTTTGGAAAAACTTAAGGCTTTATCCTTTGCTTCTGCAAAACTACAAGCTTTTTGAAAATCCCCTTCACTTTTTTGCAAAATTAGAGATTCTCAGAGATCCCAATTTTTCAGTAAAGAGTATTAAGTTTGTAGCCTTACCTTTTGCCAAAAGATTTTTGAAGAATTCAATTTTTGCTTTTTGGCAGAAAGTACTGTAAGCATTTTCAGGTACTTTTTGGGTGAATACCCTTTTCGATTTTGCAAAGAATAAGGAACTTCAGAAAATCCTTTTGGCAAAAGTACAGAGTGTCTCAAAAAAACTGTTGACGTTTGCTTAAATGCTAAGAAATAACAATACGCTCAACGGACCCTTGATCAAGTGACCATTTTCCTGAGACTTTGAATTAATTTTTGACACAAGAATCTTGCAAATCCGCTACGAATTTATGGGGTTACAAGCTTTTGAAGTTTATGCGAAAGCTGAAACCAGACGCCTCAAAATGGCATTTTTGGTGAAAGTCCCATAGGCCGTCATTTCTGTTATTTCTCAATTGTTTCGGGGCAAACCAAGTGGAATTCAAACAGGTTTTGGATAACCTAATGGTCAAGCATATGGATGTTTTGAGGAAACAGATTCAGTCTCTCATCGATTATGTTTTGAAACACTGTTCTTGGGCTTATGCAATGTTAAGGAGATTTTGAGAATGATCACAAGAAACAATTTACTTTAAAAGTCCTATTTGGTTTTCTCTGATATCAATGAGGGATATGACATTGGATAAGCTTCTCTTACTTTCATCTTTGAGCTTTTTGCAAGACAAGTAATCCGGGGGGGGGGGTCTCTGGTTTCAGCTACTGCATATCTTTTATCTTTTGAAGGCTCACAACTCAGTGAATTTTCAACCGATTTGCAAGATGCTAGTCTCTATTTCATAATCTTAGGCACAAGCTCATCTTCCCATGTTTATGTTGTCACTATTTTTCAATATTTAATCAAACATCAAACAATTGTTTTGAGACACCCTGTATGGCTAGAGGCCACATTTTTATAATCATTTTTTACAATCTTCTAAGATTAGACTCTTGCTATAATCTGCAATTTTGAGGTTAAAAACAATACTTCTGGCTTACCATTTTTGTATTATGGGCCTCTGCAATGATCACTTTTCACCTAAGAACGAAGACAAAAGATTTACAGATTTCATCAAAATTAACAATATATTTGTAGTACTTTCTGTTCACTGGCAAAAGCAGGATATATATATATCCTTTCACTTTTGGCAAAAACAGAAAAATTTAGAAAATCCTCTTTTTGGAAAAAAATAAGGGTATGCCCAGTTCCTTTTATGCGAAATAAGGGATTTTCAGAAATCTCTAATTTTTGACAAAAAGTAAGCCCGTAGCCTTCACTTTCCAGCAAAAATAAGGGATATCGGGAATCCAATTTTTTAGCCAAAAGGGGGCCAAAAAGTAGGCCATACCCTGTGCATTTTTTGCAAAGAATAGGGAACCTCAGAAAATCCCTATTTTCGGTAGAAGTCTGCTATAGGCTTACCTTTTTTGGTTAAATTGGCCTCTTATTAGAATCCATAATTTTCATGTAAAAAATAATGCTTTTTGCTTCCATGAATGTTCATTTTGCTCCTACAAACGAAGAAAATAGAAATTAGCTTATACCTACTTGCGATATTTCCTGTTCACTGGAAAAGACAAGATTTTTCTTTCTGGCAAAACCTATCCTTGATCGGCTACTGAAATGCCAACACCCACCCTGATCTTTGTTTTTGTGTTTTGTATTTCGCTTTTTTCGCGCGCATTTTTGTTTCAAATCGAGGCTGAATTGGGATCGAGGAGATTTGGGCCTTGGCCTAGCCACCGTCACACCGTGTCATTTTTCAAAATTTGGCTTAACAACAATCAATATCTGCAAGCGAGCTTAGCATGAAATATCAAGCGAAAAAACAGTCACAAAATCACTCGAAACAGCTTTTGAAGGCTGAAGGATTACGGTGGATTTACATTCGTTAAATTTTCGAAGAGCTGCTTTAGGCACTGGTGAAGTCCCTTGAGACAGGAAGTGGACTGGAAAGTTTTGGCGGGAAAAAGGGCTAAAAGGCCTAAGAAGACCTTAGACCATTAACCAGTGCTCTGATGTGGTTGAAAACAGAATTGTCAGTGCTTGTTTTAGGGCGCCTTAGCAGTGAATTCGTACCAGAGAGAAGCGGAAGAAACTTGAAATCTCAAGGAGATCTATTGCAACTGATTCATATGAATTAATCATAATGCAAGCATATCAGATTGGTAGGCTTGAAATCGAGCCTGATTAAATCAGTATTAAATTTCCTGATTGATTGAACTAATGAAAGTTTTAGCATGGCTGAGGAATTACTGAATGCAGTAATAGATAGTTCATTGAGCTATGAAGAAGTCAATGAAGCTATTAAAGCTGGGAAGCTTCCAGAAATTGATGCTAATACTTCTTGGAATAAAACTGGCAACGAAGTGGATGTTATCACAGACTTTGTGCCTCATTTTATCAATTTTGTCAAAAGCAAGTTGTCCAGCTGTTTGACTCCCCAGCAATTAGAATCATGCTCACCAAAAAGACCCCCACCATTCAAAAAAGGCAAACATAAAAGTGAAACAAAGCCAGCAAGAAGGGGAAGTTTGTTTGCAAAGAATGCCAATCCTGATGCAACTCCAAAATCACAGAATTTCATCAAAGAGCATTCAAAATCAGCTGACAGCTACCTTTCAAGCAAATCAAAACAAGGTGGTGGGAAACAAGCAAAACACCAAAATGCTCAGTCAAGAAAACAAAAGTGTATTACTCCATCTCCTAAAAATGGGTCAAAGTTTGCGGAATCTCCCTTGGATGAGGTTTCAGGAGAAAACAAGGTGAACGGGGGAGGGCAAATAAAATTAACCAAGCAGGGTAAAAAACAAGAAAAGAGACGTATCACCCCCACACTCCTAACAGCAAGCACAGAGCCATTGCAAGAAAACGAGAATGCCAAGTTTCTTTTTGAAACATCTTCAGTTTTTGAAACTTCTGAATCAAATGTAGATTTGGATGGATCTCCTTCTAATGCAACTCCTCTTGACAAGAAAATGAAGAAGCTTGAGAGAACAATGAGAGGAAAGAGAAGAAATGACAGTGCCAAAATGCCCCTTTCAGCTTTTCTAACAACAATTGATGATAAGGTGGACCAAGGAGGCAAATTTCAAACAGCAAAGATAGCCACACCAATCAAGCAATTAACACCAAGTGTCAACAAAAGCTACTCACAAAGAATCATAAGTTCCCCTATCATTGCTGGTGGAAATAAAACAGAAAAGCCAACACTGAGCAAAATCTCACTAAACCTTGATACATCGCAAAAAGAACACAAGCTTCATTTCACTGAAGATTCCCTGCCAGACAAGCATCGTTTGAATGCTTTTGCAGAAATTTACACATGCATCTTGCTTGAGAATCTTGCCAGCAATATTACAGTGGAACTATATTTCTTGTTCAGTGTTCTCAATTGTAAACTTGATAATGAAAGTCAAGATTTATGTGATGAAGTCATATTTGAATCCAAAGAGAGTTGCATCTATTTCTCTGCCCAAGTTTTGAGTGGTGCTAAATCATTGTTAACTATTCTTGACAAGAGAGCTTTGAGGATGATCAGTGAGAACAAACGGCTACTTGCTCTAGCACCAAAACTTGTTGATTTCATTCAAGGAACATTGTCTGAGGAATTGAACACTTCAAGTGCTTCAAGTATGAAGTCATTCAATTTCCCCACCTCTCTTGGTGTTCCATTTCAAGTTGAGAATAATCGCAAATCTTTTTTGTCTGATCGTTATTTTTACTCATTTTCAAAGATGAGAGACAAGTTTTACAGGCTTGTGAGGATCTGGGAAGAAAATCATCTGGATAATGATTGGGACATTGAAATGGAACTTGGTGAGGAGTTCCAACATTTCTTTCATGATTATGATGATTTTCCCACCTATCACCAATTCAGCCAGCTTTTTGTGGCTCAACTGATAGAAATGAGTTCACAAGACTTTTCAGGGATGCTCAGCAGAGATGAGGGCACTTCAACCAGCTTGCTTTTATATCTAAAAAGCACAAATCCTGCCAAGTTTCAGCTCCTCCAAGAGAGATTTGTCATGCCTCTGGTTTCAGAAGGACCTTGCCCAAAGCCAACTTTCACAGACGTTGAGAATTTCTTCAAAGTTTTCATTGACAGATCCAGCAACTACAGTTTCATTACACACTTAAAGAACACTTTGATTCTTCGATTACTTGAGATCAACATGGTAAATGTTTCTTGGAATGTCAGCATGGATGAAAGTATAGATGAAAATGATAATTTGACTGCTGCTAGGAATAATATCTCAACTTGCTTGTCAGAAGCGAGAATTCTAGCCAAACTGTTAGGCTACATTGTGTTCTTCCCCTATGTTACGGACAGCTTGTCTAGGAAAGCTCCTGATGACTCCAATGGAAACTCAGCAATTGTTCAGCCTTTTGAGCCAAACCATGTTCTCATTGATGCAGTAACTAATTGCCAATTGGTTGTAACCATTCCTTGGCTGGTGATCTATTTGAGTATGATGGACAGGATCTCACTGAAATCACAAATAAACAAAGATGTGTTTCAGAGCCTTGCTGCAATATACCGCTCAGACAATCTCAGATTGCAGCAAAGAGATTTGAGCTATGACAAGTTGTTTATATTGATACAGCTTGGGTGGCTCTTTGAGCAGCCTGTAATTGTTGAGGAGCTGCCATTTTACAAGATGTTACCCAGCAACCATCGTACAGAAATTGTACCACTAGAAATTGGCCAAATATTAGATATGCAGCCAATTATCACAAAGGCAATGATGATTCGCTTCTGTCCATATCTTACAGAGTTCAGAATGGTGCTAACAAACGTTGGGGTAAGCTCAGTGAGGAAGATAACCCCTCTAACACACAAAGAAAAGATACCAATTGCTAATACAAATAACCAGTTGAAAGAAAAGATGATTGAAGACTTCTTCAAATACAAGCCAAGATATTTCAAGGAATCCACAGATTTTGTGACAGAGAGATTCTGCAGTAATTTGAAGCATGAGGCTACTACTGACAAAGTGCCAAATTCTGTGAAAAATGCAATTGCATCATTAGAGGGTAGTGTTGAGTTCAATGATGGGGAGAGGCTAGAAATTGACACTCTGAAACAAAAGAACAGTGCCATGTTCATGAAGCAATCATCCACAGTGAAAGTTGAGCTAACAGCTGAAATGAAATCTGCTTGTGATGAGTACTGCAAGAAAAATTCATGTGAAGTTGTCTCAAGATTGCTGCCTGCCAATGTGGATAAAAGAGTTGTTGAAACTGCTGCAAAGATTGTGTCACATGATGTAAAAAAGAAACTGAATGAATGGATTGAACATAAATTGATGGAATTCTTTGAAAATGAACTGAAAACTGCATACAATAGGCTGTTAATGAATATTCTAAAGAGGAACAACAAATCATTTACAGCAGAAAGTTAGAGATTTGGTATGTTTGTTTACATTTTGTTGGACTTTACTGCATGGATCGCAAAAGGTTTGTGGTGACCTCACAGAAAACAGCACAAGAGGTATCTGCTACATAACTCAAAATCCCCTGACTGGAATGAATCAAATTTATTTTGAAACTAAAACACTGATCTACAAGATTACTTCTATGAAAACAATTGGCAAACAAAAAAATTTTTGTGGAAAGTTTGTAAATCTTTCAGGGAGCCATTGCTTGTGCTGTATCTCACAGAGCAATGTTTTCCTGTCATCAGCTATAAACGTTGACTGCAAACCCAGGCTCTCCATTGCAGACCTTTTGTACACTGATGCTGTTTTAGTCCCTAAGAAACCTGATTTAAAGGTTCTTGAAGTCATCGATGTCTCTTGAAAATTCCTGTCTGCAGTTTGAGAATTCTTAAGAATTTCTTGAGAACTACCTAAAAGGGTCTGTACTGTATGTGTTAGTCAAGAAAAAACTTTACAACCATTGCATTTTGAACCATTTTAAATTAGCCATTAGTAGCTAAGAACCACATTATATTAGGTACCAGCAGACCAGATTGCTACAGAAAATCGAAGAATATTACACTGATACCAATGTACTTATCTTTTGAAAACCGAGATTAAGAGTTTTCCCCCTCAAAAACGAGACATTGCGTGACCAACTCTAAAGCAAATTGTTCTTCGTTTTCACACTGAAAAACTTCATGACATGATTTTGAAAGTACCCAGTCTAATCAAGATGCTTTTGTAAATCATACGCCTCCGCTCTGTAGAAAGCACAGTAAACGAATGTGTTTAAGAACCTATTGGATTACAAACCGTCAAGCTGAAATTGTCAGTTGAGACCCTTATTTTATAAGAACTAACCCTCTATATTCATTGCACGAGGAAGAATACAGGCTGACTAGCAAAACTGTAGGATCTTAAAAGCAGGTTGTCCAACTTCAATAATTAAAATTGTAATCTTTTTTATGTTTGGAAATTTGTGTTTTTGACATTTTATCATTTTTTAAATGCCGAGGTGGAATTATCAACAACAGTCAAAATTTCCAAAAAAGATTTGCTTTTTCTCTTTTCCAAAGTCTTGTTTGTACAGAAGGATCCTCACATTATTCCTCAAGAGTTACACAAGGTGAGTCAAAAAGTTGATAAAAACACTTCAGAAGTGTTTGGCGGGCTGTGGAATAAAGAGTATGTGATTGATATTCAACTAAAATGTTAATCTATCAATCAAAAAGCTAACTTAGATGAGAAAATTTTGTTTGGTAAAATCATTCATCTTTAAGGCTCCAAATCAGAAAAAATCCCTGTAGAGGAAAGGGACTTGTATTGGAATCAAAAATTCCATGTTCCATTCTGGTCCATGATTTATTTGACATTGAAATTCACATTCATTTTACATTCATTGTTAGAAATGAATTTTAATTTCAATAGCAAGTAAATCACAAGTAAATGACCAGAATGGAATGTGGAATCCCGGGGGTACTTGGCCTACGAACATACGGGGACGTGCCTCAGGAAAATCTAAAAAGCTACTTTGTCCCGGAGTCAAATTCCCGAAAATGATACCCTATTCCGGAGTAAAATGTTCTTGAAAAATACCCTGCCCTTTAGTTTTTTGGACAAAGTTGTGCTCTGCAAGAAATTTTGTACGAAATCTATCGAAAATTGTGGAACATTGCCATCCAAGCGATTTGAATTACATTGGCAGAGTGCAAATGGCCTAGAACGACCTTTCGGAGTCAAAAATGACAAATATGGACCTTGTCATGGAGCCGATTTTTACAAAAATGATACCCTGTCCCGGAGTCGGAATCCTAAAAATGATACCCTGTTCAGTGGCACGTCCCCGTACGAAAAATATATGAGTACCTCCCCCGGGGTGGAATCTTGGTCCCCAAACAAACCCTTTTCCAGCATTTGCCTAATTTCTGGGTCAATAAGACGAGGGAAATTGCCAAACAAAATTTTCTCATCTAAGTTGACCTTTGACTGATAGATAAACATTTCAGTTTTGAATATTGGTCACATACTTTTTATCCCACAACACTCCAAACGTGCCAACTTTTTTTGACTCATCCGGTACATTGGTTAAAAAGTTTCAAAATCCTTAACAAGATTGGTTTAGATTTATATGACCTATTTTGTTTGAAATCAAGGGTTTGAAAAAACTTTTAGTTATTGTGCTATAACTGTACCAATCAAATTTTCAGAGATCTTCAATATTTTCAGAATAAGAGGATTTTCCTTAATTCTTTAAAGAGCTCAAGAGAGTTTTTTTAGAAATACTTACACCCATCGTACTGGCTAAACCTTTAAAGGAAAGAAAGACCAATTTCTAAGAAAACCATGGTCTGCAATATGGTTCCTAGAAAAATTCTTTCACTCTTCTGGTATAGATTTATAACTTTGATGACGTCATTTCTTCGAACAAGTTGAAATAGGAAACATGCTGTAATTTTGAAACAATTTAAGAGTATTTCCTTTGGTGCTCTAACACAGAGCAAACTTTGTATCAATATTTTGTTACAGAAACAGTGTGTTTGTCATGGCTTTAAAGTTCGTACGTGCACATTAATGTATTGGAGACCTGTCACAGGAATTCCGTGAAACACCGTTTTACACGAATTGCTAATAAATATGGAACGGGAAACCCGATTTGGACCAAACAAATTCTGAGATCCAAGTTAGCCGTTCCTCCATGCAATGAATTTTAAATAGATTAATTTGCAAAGTAAACTGCATCAAAAAACTCAGCAAACACTTTACATTTCTTCTGCCCACCCGGTTTAAATTTCGTTTAGAAATATCGAAAATGCTCAAAACCTTTCATATCTCATGAACCAAATTCAGTCTCACTTTAATCCTTCAAAATAACTTGAAATTAAATTGAGATCAGAGAATTAGTAAAAAATCTTACGAAATTGCATGTTTTAACCAAATCAATCTTATAATAAATAAAATATGATTGGGCGATGTAACAGTACAAACATTATCCTCCAATGCTTTGGGCGGCAAATAGGAGTTTTGCAAATCGCAAGCTTAATTTTCAAACGACCCAAGCGTAATGCGATTTAATTTTCCAGCAATATTATAAATTGGGGTTTTTCGGTTTATGAATGTGGAGTAACTTGAGCTGAGGGTGGGAGATGTTTCTTTTTCTATTATAGAATGGTGGTGAAGCTATGAACCTCACTTATTCTATTTTCCAAAGTCAAGTTGTCAGTAGCAAAAATTTTCCACATATCAATGAAATTGAGGGAAGAAAATTGGAAAGATAACATTGCAGCATGAAAGAATGATTGAGATGGTAACAAAAAAGCGGCGAAATTTGCCCGAAATTTGAAAGGTGTCGACTAAGTAGTAACGGTTTGAAATATTTCTCAGCTGCAAGTCTGGAATGTTTTGGAAAGGGAAGTCTTTCCTAGCAGTGCTTTGGAGTACACGGGGTAGACCGACAATGAATGTAAATTTTCTTTATAAAGGATAAAATTAGCAAGGACATTTAGCACATTGGCATCATAACGACTTTACAGGTGTGGAGGTAATGTGTTATCTGAAAAATCTATTTGCAGCTGGAACGTAAAAATATGGATTGTTGCAACAATCGAAAGATGGTTGAAATCTTCTTCACAACGATAGTGGATGTTTATGTTTAAATGAACACAGATGGGACTCACTCCTTTCGTTACAATTAAAATCTTGAAAGTGGTTCAAAGTTTCCAATTGTTTTGAGAACGTAGGATAGCAGGAAAAATGACAGGTAGTTAAAGTCATCTTCACAGCGATGATGAACAGTTTCTGTGCCAAACAAACTGAAGTAAGATCGTTATGTATTTCGTTCTGAAATCTCGAAAAGTGACCGAAACTTTTGATTCGTTTTAAGAGAACACAGCAAAATGCAAAAATTTAGCTGAATTCAGTGGTACACATAGAATGGTGGTGCAGCTATGAACCTCACTTATTCTATTGTCTTAAGTCAAGTTGTAAGCAGCAAAAAATCTTCCACACAGCAATGAAATTGAGGGAAGAAAATCAGAAAGATAACATAATGAAATAGTAAAGATACTGAACAGTTTTCTGCAACAATACTTCCTGCATACTGGTAAAAGGTTTTGAAAGTCTACAGACATCCATAGAAGACGTGAAGATCACTACGTTTTGCAACTAAACTACGAATTCCTTTGTTTCCATTTCCAAGCCACTAGAATTCTAATTCGAATGAAGGACTGGTAAATTGAAAACATCTTCTTGACAAATTTGTTCGTATCCAACTATTTTATGCCCACAGTGATGAGTTTAGCAGCAAAATAGGACGGGATATAATCCTCTATGTTGGAGCTTTGAGGATCCCTAACATGAACTCGCAAACAGTGAAATATTCCGTGGTAGACTTTTTAGGCTAAACAGGCGGAGATGAAGCAGATGAGAAGCTAAAGCTCGTAAAGTTGCTGACATTAATTACAGAGTTCTGCAGGTATATACTAATATTCAAAACACATTAATTAGAGGACATTCTAGTCTGAAATGAAATGATAGTTGCAGTGCAGATTTGCAATGCAGATTCATTATGATTACTTACAGCTAATAGAAACAGAGAAAGGCTAATAACAGACTCGAGTCAACATTAAAATGATAGTCCGTAATATGGAAAGCTACTGTTATGAAAAACTGCTATCTGACTGTATAGTGATTCAATTGAATATCAAAAAGGCAAGGCGTATAGTAAAACAGGAAATCTACCTGAACTAAGTTCGACTGTTGAAAAGGTAGAGAGATGTATCAGTCTACTTTTGGATACAGCTTGCGAGATTCTACAAAAACAACCAATCACTTCCCCGGGAATAACTGTTCGCAAGGCTACGAGGATGAAAATGGAATTGGAAGTCAATGTCATGTTAAACTGCCTGGCATTCATGGACATGACATTTTCGTATCAGGAGTCCCACCCGACTATCGCACAGAAAAAACCCTGTATCTAAAACAGCAAATTAGCGATCTCTATGAGCGTGCCGTGTACGGGAATTGCTTGGCACATGGGCCTGAATCGAATATTGTGCACGAATACTGTGGGGACTGCGACTCACATTGTGAAGACTGCCTTGAAGTTGCTGCGGAGATACATCAGTCCTTTTTAAAGGATCGAAACAATTTCTGGCGTATGTTCCACGAGAGAATTCCTGTCTGTACCTGTGGTTTGCAGCAAGGAGTTAGCATGAGTAAGAACAGTGGAGCTGTTGCGGATAATAACAGTGTTGTTGCCTATAAATTTATCAAGAAGAGAATAACTGTATCTAAAAAGCAACCCGGAGATAGCAACAAAATCCGCGTGTGTTATGGTAAGTCAAGCAGACCGACGAATGACAGATACCATTTACCATCAATTAAAAATGAAAATAAGCTGTATTTCTCACCTAAGAGTCGTAAAATTGGGCAATTTGCACGATGCAATGATTCATCTCTTAATAAGTGATGGCTTAATCATTGATGTGACAAACTGACACGATAAATCGATTGGTATCATGTGCTACATCAAGAGAGGAACTGAGCGTCATTCCTACTGTGATATACTTAAAGATGCGATCTACAGGCAAATGCATTTGCTTCAAATCGTCTGTTCTTAATCATTAATGATTGCCAAATGACTGACAAAACAAAGTGGCAAGTTCGAATTATTTCTTTTTGGTGCAATGTAACGAAGGAAACTGAGCACAACTTCCTGCTGTGATATATATAAGTAAGGGATGAGCCAGGAAAATTCATAGCACCTAGTACTTCACATATTTGAATAATTCAAATTCTATTTAAAAGCCGAAAGATCGAAGTATTTTATGATTTCCCTGTCTTACGACCACTAAAAATAAAGGGCCTAAAACATCGATCAAACAATAGAGGACTCCTCGCATCGATCAATAAAGAAAAGGCAAGTTATCATGGGCGAGATGTATCTTCCGTATGTTTATTGCAATGGGATTGAAAATCCTTAGTATTTCTGTGAAAATGTAAGTATTATAAATCTTGAGAGAGGTGAAACGCCCACTACCTGTTGTTCTGTGCGAGGAGAGTCATTTTTCAGTCATTTTGCAACCATGAAATGTTTGTAAGGATGAATTTACCCATACTTATAGTGCTGGTAAGACGGCAATTTGAATCATTCAAATCTGTGATGTACTGTTGGTCCTACGACTTTTAAAAGTGGGAGCTTTTTTCTGGCTCAACCGATAGGTTGCCCTTCCACTACACTATAAATCCCTTGCTACACTACCTCAGACGATTTGTATTTGGTAGTACAAAATGACAAAACTGAACAGGATTTCCTACTGTGGTAGCCTTATTCTACATTGCTGGCAGATACCTAAGATGGCAAATGGACTTGCTTATGAAGTTCCAAATGATCACTGAAGGAGTGTTACGGCAAAATGACAACTCAAGCAATTACTACCGTAAAACCCCGCAAACAAGAACATAGCAAAATGAGAACATGCAGACTGATTTTGTGGAAAAAGACACCCAAAGATAAGAACCAACAACAGACTGATGTACTTCAATGTTCTTATGAGATGGTCCACTTGATTAAGAAATTTCATCACATCAATGTAAACAAACTCCCTACAATTGATAACTGAACACCTCTAACAGTTTTCAGGAATATGCAATCTTTTTATCAAGCCATATGATATAAACTGATTTGTCAACAACAATGCCCTCTAATATTTAAATGCAGTCATTATACACTCATGTTTATGCAACACATAGTATACTACATAGCTATTTATTCATCAAAATCACAAGTGTCCTTGCAATAAGAAACACACCCTGAAAATGTTGTAAGTACCTCATCTATAAGAAACTAGCCAGTCTGTTTTTTTGCAAAAAGTATATTCTTGTTTGCGGGATTTTACTGTACTTAGTCCTGTTTTTGGAGAGACTCACCACAGAATTCCATACAGTGGTTTATCTAAACTTATGACCTCTTTACTAAACTGCAGGCAAAAACCTAAGCTGGCCAACGGACATGCTACAAATCTCTCTTACAGTTTGCTAACAATTCGAGGAAAACGATGAAATTGAATTTGAGTGACAAAATTTTGCTCGGAGATACTTACTAGTCTACACAAAATGAACTAGTGACATTAGTTATATTCAAACCATTATGGAAATACGACCTAACTACATACTTTCTGGTGAGACATTCGATAAGTAGATTTGAAAACTTTCCTTCGTCTCTGTGTTTGCTCACGCTAAATTTAGCATCTCTATATTAGCGGTTGCTCAGAGAGTTTATGAAATCACAACGGCAGTTCCAGATTATCTGATTTCGCCTTAGAAATAATAGAGTTGTCTTTGCACAACTTTGAACTCCATAGATATAATTCTTATTTAGGCTTCTCAGGAAAAACTCGCTCAATTCACATGTTAGCCTTCGAAGAAAACACAATCGCTCCCGGGCATTTAACTGAATAAGACCTCGTCTTAGCCTATTCAAGGTTCATGCAGCAATAAATGGGCAAGGATATCTCTCACCCATGAGAAATTGCATTCGCCCTACTGTTCTCTGCGAGGAGTCCTTTATGATTTGATCAATGTTTTAGGCCCTTTTCCAGCGACTTTGCAACTATGAAATTTTTGTAAAGTTGAATTAACCTATATTTGTAGTGCTGGTAGGACAACGAGAAAAAATCACAAAAATACTTCGATCCTTCGGCTTTTAAACAAAATTTGAATCATTCAAATCTGTGAAGTACTCTTGATGCTATGAATGTTCAAAAATGGGAACTTTTTTCTGTCTCACCAGGTACTTGAAAACCGGGCGGGCCACAAAAAAGTCCCACTTTGAAAATTCATAGCGTCAAGGGTACTTCAAATATTTGAATGTTTCAACTTCTAGTCAAAAGCTAAAAGATGAAAGCATTTCTTTGATCCTACGAGAACTAGAAATATAAGTATATTCGAATTTACAAAAATTTCATGGTTTCCAAATGATTGAAAAAGGGCCTAAAGCATTGATCAAATTATAAAGGGCTCTTCGCACAGAACAATAAGAAAAAAAAGCAATTTCTCACGGGTGAGAGACATCCTCTGCACATATTTTGGCAGGGGATTGAAAATCTTTAGAATTCATTTGAATATCTATGTCTTATTCCTCTTGAGGTGCAACGCTAATTTCTCACTATTTTTTTAAATGCCATTTACTATTTTTCTGTGTGAGGAGAGTCCTCACTATCTGATCAATGTTTTAGGCCCTTCTTCAGTCATTCTGCAACCATGAAATTTTTATAAAGTTGAATTCAACTATACCTCTAATGCTGCTAAGACCTCGAGAAAAATTGTAAAAAAACTTCGATTTTAACTAGAATCTGAATCATTCAAATCTGTGAAGTACTTCTTGGTGCTATGAATTTTCAAAAGTGGGAACTTTTTTCTGGCTCACGTGGTACAGAATAAATGAATGAATGAATAGTATTCAAAAGGCATCGTGCACGAAAAAATTTTCAGTTTGCGGGATACAAACTGATTTTCTAACTAGCATTGCCGTCCTGGTTTCGTGAAATCTCTGTTGTGAAAAGGAGGCGACTTGTGGTAAGTCAAAACAAAGCGAAAATTTCTACAAAATTACAAAAATACTGTAAATATCTGAATTATAATTTCAAGCAAGAAATTACTGATTGCTATGTATTTACATATGCTGTTTACATTGAATAATGGAAATATGGTCTTTTCTCTGTGGAATGCAATTATTTTGCTCCTATATTTCTGTAAGTCATACCTCCTTGCAATGCTCCAAAGGTATGGTCCGTCAAACACTCTTGTATTTCGTGAACAAAGCATATAAAACCCGCAGAGTGGATTTTAAGTCATGGCTAACAATATCTATGACAGAATATGATTTGAAATTAATGAAAAGTCTAAGTATCTATATGCAGTTGTGAGTTCAATAAATACTTTAGACTAGCAAGTATGGATTTCAAGTTATGGCTAGCGATGTCAAGGACAGAGAATGATCGAAGTTAATGGAAATTCTGAGTATTCATTGCAGTTGTGGGTATATCCAATAAATTCTTGCAAAATTACAAATGCCAATCTAAACTTTAAGCTAGCAACATCAAGGACAGAATATGATCGAAAGTCGAGATATCAGTTGGAAAATGAAGCCTTATAATGAACTTTAAACTTTAGAAGATAACAAAGATCTTTTTCACGGCTGTTAAGAAAGACAGGTTAAAAGCTTATTCTAATTTCACTGGAACCGAAAGAAATGAGTGTGAGAGAAAGAACTGAGAACCTGGGATGTAAACTCACATCGCAAACTTCACATGGGCAATATCAGACAATGCAGCAGTAAGAGGTAAACAGACAACAACTATGTACAAGCCCCAAGTACGAATGGTTCAAATCTTCTCCCAACTAAATATGCAACCGTTGGATACATAGACTAAAAGGATTAAACAGTGCTCTGGCAACCGAGCGACCGACCGCAAGAGCGACTGCACGTACTGCTTTAAACCTAGAAGACGGTTGGATAAACCTTCTATTAGTCTGTATTCTCTTTCGTTCCATTTCCTTCGATTCTACTCATTCTTATTTACTGCAGTGGCTGTTTGCGTTAGAAACAAGTATTCATGAGCAGATTCGGACTTCTTTGCCTAAAATATGGGGTTGGTAGAAACCAAGTGTGCCGTCAGGGAAAGTACAATTTTGATAGCATCAAACCTTTCCAGGCCATGTTTCAAACGTAAAGACTCAACTTCAACGCTTGCTTGTTTGTGATAAATCTTTGTTTGATAAAAACAGAATTCAGCGGGCTGACATTTGATGTCACTTAATCTTAAGCAATCAAGAATATGATTCAATCTTACCTTCAGGCTTTGCTTTCGGTTTGCCTAATCCAGCATCTTGTAGCAGATCCAATGCAAACTCAACATTGTGTACCTACACAAATAACAATTAATCTTAATTAATAACAATGGCATGACACTAAGGAAATTGAATTTCTGGAAATCATCATCTTTAACATCGTTTCATCATTCTGCAACCTAAATTCTGTTCAATATTGCTACATAACGTATCGCGTTTTACAACATTATAAAATCAGTCAGTAGTTTTCTATTTTGGCGAGTAAAATTAGCAAAGAGAAAATTCGACGACTCAAACAAAACAAAGATGATGAAAAGTCACTAAACAGGCTATCAATCCGACCCGTCCTGTCACTGGAAACAGGCAGCTCAGATGCACCTTATAAAAAACTTTCCAAGGTGTGAAGGTAATCTTTCGTCACCCTGCAGTCGAACGGCTAAAAAAACACACGCTCATAACCATACGCTAAAGATGGCGACGAGGAACCTCTCCAAGGATAAATTGCGTTCTTTAATAGAATCTCTATCGAATCAGTAAACAATCGTTAACTGGAACGAATGCATCGTAGTAAAAAGTCCCTAGTCGTTTGTCCGCTGACATTGCTTGAGATGTCGGTATGAAGTATGGGTCATAGCTTTAGTTACCTTTTGTTCATAACCTTTTGGAGTCAAGTGAAACAGATGCAATGGCACAAAATATCCTTCAAGTAGGCCAATTAGCAATATGAAATATACTCCATCGTGAAACTAGAAGAGAATTAATCGGGCTTTAAGATAACCTTGAAGAAGTGAAAAAAAAACTGAACAAAATGTTACGCTTCTTATTCAGGAAGATAAAAAGCCCACATATAAAGCTCCTCAAATGAGAAGCCACAGTTTAAAATCTTCAATATTTACTCCATAAAGTAAGAACCTATTCAATCTAGTTTTTCATACGCTCCTGTTTTGAAGAACAAATGCAGTGATCTAGTTTTCAGCTGTGACAATTACAAAATTAATTAATTTGACCATAGAGTAAAAATAGATATTGTTCCTAAACAAGTCAGATTCCATCAAAATGCCAGTGTTCCATCCTGTATCACAATATTTTGATTTTAAACAAAGATATTTCAAAGACAAAAAACAAAGAAACATCATTGGCAAAAACCCGCTTGGTAAAATTTAAGAAAATAATTTGATGACCTAAAGTATGAGTTAATGAATGTTATATATTACACAAAAAAAGAAAATAGCTCATTTTGAAAAACTGTGGGGTCTTCTATGCGGTATTTATGGTAGTTTCATATTTCAAAATGTGTCAACACTAGTCGAAACATCGCAATTAGTTCCAAAATGATACGTATGGGAATGTTACATCTCCTGTCTTTATTTTTTTCTAACTCTTTTTTTTCCATACTTAAAATATAAGAATTTCAACTCATTTTTGGAAGCCTTACCTGAGTGTCAAGCTTTGAAACATCTAGATTCAATTTTCCAAGGTGTTTATTTACGAAGCCTTGCAGTGACTATGTGCAGGAGAGAAATAAGAGTCACGATTAATCATAAAATCAAGAAACATACTTTAACTCATTCTTATTGTAACTGCTGTCACTCCAAAGCTGCTAAGTAGACGAAACTGTACAAAAAATTGAGACACACTCTCCACACCGCACCCTAAATGCTCTCGACACAAAATGCCAAAAGTCCTAGTGTTGAAAATGATCGCACATCAAGGTGTATTGATCAGACATCAAGGTGTATCAATTAAAAAGACAACTACATCAACAGATTTAAGTTTTAAAGATGCTTTTCGAATAAAAAAGCATAACGTGTGAACTACAAAAGCTCGAGGAGCACAGACCGCTCAGACCATGATGACTCTAGCTGCTGCGTTTAGCATAATCCAAACAGGAAAATATTGTTCAGCAGTAAAAAGGTCTCCTTCTAATCAGACAAAATCATGAGTTGTAAGATAATTTCACAAGGGACGATGCATATCAAATAAAATGTCATTGCCAAGGGTATCAAGATTACGTACCTTTTTAACGACTGTCAGTTTTTCCGGTGCATGGTCAAACAAAGTATCAAAGGCATCTCTTTCTAGAAGAAAGACAGGCTATTTAGATTCTGTATGCAAAAAGTAGTTTTGATTTAAAGACTCTGCGCTAACCAGCAACCCTTGTAGGCTGATGTCGATAGTCTCTTGTTGGAATTGTGATGGAATTACGGCTTCGAGCCTCAATCCCGTGGAAGTATTCTTAATTCTTCAATCGAATCGAAAATTCTATTAAAATTTACACCGTAACAATGGTAATTCACAAATTTCGCAATCTGATTGGTACTCTAGGGAACGCAGAGTTGAGCCTAAAATCGGCCTTGTGAAACAAGGAAACAAGAGAGTCATCGTCATAAGTCTACAACCATTGCACGCATTCCTTGCAAAACAAAATACACAAATACGTTAATGCACATTTCAAAGGACTTTGCATTTTCATTAAATTGGAGAAAGGGAATAACGATTTTCGGACTCTACGGAATTTTCTGTGCTGAAAGCGCTAGCTGCGGGAAAACTTGGCATTGAATGATAAATTAGGATTATTACCCTTAATCAGATTAGCTCATAATATGAAGACTCAAAGTAAATTTTGTAAATAAGTGGACGTTCTAGAATTGCAATATGGGATTGAACAAACTGCATTGTGGTGAAGCTTCGTTGTACCGAGGATGCTGGTTAGTGCAGAGTCTATAAAGAGTACAAGCAATGGGCAATAACGATAAATATGGCGGGAAAGGGGCTCTTACTATGATAATTCAAATAGGGTGGGATCTCTAACAATATTGCCTCCATGCAGACAATACCCAATCCATCTTTTCATGGCTCCCTGCAAGCAGTCACGTGACCACAAAATCTTCAAGTCTGATTGGCTCAGTACAAAAGTTTGGATAATATGGACAAAGTTTGGACACTTATTGACCAATCAGATTACTGGATAAACCTGGCATGCACCATGTGGTGGGAGGCCCTGAAAAGGTGGTTACCCAAAGAAAAGATATAGTCTGTGCAACGCCACTCAATATCATGTATTGTAAGAGTCAGCATTTCATTTTAATGGCAGTTTGAATGAACCTATTGTTTGTCGTAAAGTACTTAAAATTCCAGAGCATTGCGTTGTTAATGAAGTTTGCTTAAAGAACAAAGCAAAACCTGAGATTTCATCACACGATACCGCTCTCAAATCTGATTACTCCCTCGTTTCATGAGAAAGCGACTTTTTTGACTGTTACAAAAATATGTTTCTCTGCTGAAATAAATGCTGAAGCACGCATTACACAAAAGTGAGCGGGATTGTGCAGACAACACCTATTCCTTGGGTATAGTCTGCACGCAAGCTACAATTAATATGATTCGTCAATTCTTATCTTAAAGCACAGGGTCATGGTAAAAAATTCTCTTCCATCATAATCAGCACGACTGTTTATCAAATTAAGGCTACGTTCACACAGCTCCGTTCGCTCCGTTCTCAAATAAAAACGCTATGAAAACGGTAGGCATTCATATTGCTCCAGCAAAACTGTGTTGCTATTCCCTTTTCAAAACAATGCCTTTTGCTAGTAGTTGTCAAAAGGCGCTAATGGCAACTTTGAATGCCATTGTAATCAAGGGCCTATTAACAATGGAATGTGCAGCGCTTGTTGTCCACACTGAAAACGGATCATTTCCAAAACGCATCGTTTCAGATTTTTGCGCATTCATTAGCGTTTCCAAAAGCTGTGATTTCACAATGGAGCGATGTGAACGTAATGCGAAAATGGGTAAGTTTTGCTCCATTTTCATATGAAAACAGAGCAGTTTGTGAACAGGGCCTAAATAACCCAAACGGTAACCATAATCTCAGGCGGAAATCTTCAATCATGACTAGAAATGCTACTCGTTTCATAAAGTATCAAGATGGTCTGGAATCATCATAAAATTTGTTTATTTTGCAACATTAAATTCCAGATGGATATGGATAGACTAATAAAAACACGAAAAACCATAAATATTGGCTCACTGCGAATCTGTAAATTAAATATGCCTGGCCTAAGAGTAAAGACTCCCATCATTCCCCCAAACATTGTGAACTCGAACTGAAATTCATACTAACCTTGCCTGGTGTCTTTGTCTTTCCTGAAAAGGAAATAGATATTATCAAAAGTTAATCTCTTTAACGATTACCTCAATATGTTATACAAAATGAAAAACAATGAAATTTAACCATACATTCTAACAGAAGAGTTATTGAGATATAGCATACACCTGGTTAAAGCTAGTGCCCTTAAGCCTCGCTCACACAAAAGTAAAATTTCATCAGGATTGTATTAAACAGCAACAGAAAAATGTCAAATAACTTTTTCTTCAAATTTAGGGCGTATTCCTTTGGGCATCTTCTGAAAACGGTAGAGTTGGTAGGAGATAAAATCCCATTCTTTAAGTACTATTCCAACGAACGAATCAATCAAATATCATAAATTTGATTGCCATTAATAATTAGCAAAAATTATCTTAGAACCTAAAAATGACTTACGTAAAATCCTCAGTGACATTTTCTGGCACTGTCTTGCTTCTTAAGATACCTTGTATCTTCTACAAAATATGATAGAAAAAAATTAAACATGTTTGGAAACAATCAAATATTGAAGAATAATCTTTCTGTAAAAATGTATTGGCATTTTCATAAATTCATATAAAATGTTAGATTAAAAGCAGAAAAGCTCTAAATAAAAACAATTTGATGCTTTCAACCAGAGCTTCAAAAAGTATTGGAATCTGGGAACTACATGTCCTGAGTATTTTCAGCCTTGGCAGAAAATTTGTCGGTAGAAGCTTGCCCAAACAAGGGAAAATGATTATATTTTGAAATTTTTTGAAATAACGAAAGCTTATAAACCTTTGTATACTATTGATCATAATTTCAAGTAAACATGTAGGGTTACAGGCCTAAGAAACATCAAAATGGCAAGAATTCTCCAGAAGCTTTGAGAATTCTTCACATAAATCATAAATTCTGAAGAATTTTAAGGATTCTTCACATATATACATAAATGATCAAATTTTTCCGACAGTAGTGTTTGGTTGATGTACTTGGTAGTTTGGTCAGAATAGCATCTGCACCTTTTCAGCAAATTTGGCAAACAAAAACAAAAAGTATTTTGTATAACATCATTGACATTACATAAAAATTTTTCGCTGCCAGGTTCCCAGAAAGAAACATGTTTTTTAAA
Source organism: Aurelia sp. 4 Dawson et al 2005 (assembly GCA_964019985.1). Lineage (NCBI taxonomy): Eukaryota > Metazoa > Cnidaria > Scyphozoa > Semaeostomeae > Ulmaridae > Aurelia > Aurelia sp. 4 Dawson et al 2005. The sequence goes on from OZ026506.1 coordinate 7,397,741, forward strand.
GCTCTGGTTTCAAAACTTTACTGAATGCTATTCAAGCTCTCTTGGTTAAGCATACATGCTCTCCAGTCAAGACAATGTGCTCAATCAATATCTGCAAATTGCTTTGCTAAAAAAGATCCCTACTTTCCAAAAAAAAAATTCAGTAAGTCTCAATTCATGGAACAAGTACCACAAAGACTTAAAACTTTCCTTCTTTGCAATTATAATTTACTATATCATATATAGCATAAAAGGTTGTTCGATTTTTAACTAGATTTACACAATGGTGATATAAGGGACTTCAGGCAAGTAAGGAACATCAAAATACAACAAAAACCAGTGAATATCGTACAAAAAATTTAATAAATACATAAAGAAGGGACTTACTTGCACAACAACAACATTTAAAGTGACATTATCAGGTAGCTTAAATGGGCATTCAAATTTCTTTGCAAGAGCAACCAGTAAGTACAAGATGGCTGGCAGATGCTTCAAATAAATCACTGTTGGAGAAGAAAAGATTAATAATTAGGCATAAAAAACTGTTAATTGCAAATTGCACCACAACTGGGTGGATGGAAAGGCTTGAATACCTGTGATTGTTTGATGGAATGCTTCATAACAGATCTCTTACTAGTTTTTGGAGGTAGTCTGGCTCATGTCATGTCTAGATACATTTCACAGAAATCTGACAAGTTTTTAAATGTACACAACAATTTTAGAAGTTCTACTGGTATTCATTCAAATCTTTGGAATGAATTATTTATAATGAAAATATTACTTGACCTATTTTCTTTATAAAAATGGCCAATGGGTGCATCAAATGGAAGTAAAGATAAACTGGCAGGCACCAAGTCTAAATATCAACCAAAACCTCCAGCAGCATTGAAACTTAAGACTCAAAACAATACGCTTTTAACCAACTATCAAGCAGAAGTTTCAAAGCACAAAGAAAATTTATGACATCAGACTGTTAGTGGCAGAATTATCCTAAATCATCTGTAATCTATTTATATACTCAAATAATTTACAAGAATTTACACAATAGACCTTTTAGCTATTCTAAAAAAGAGTCAGAATTGAGTGATATTTGCTAAATATTTCAAAATCCAATTTTTGAATTGGCACAATATTGATAGAGGCTCTAATGCCACTCCAACAAACCTTACGCATAAAAAATGTACAAAAATAATGCTTGATCCATGCACTTTTGTGGAATAGCTACAGTAAAAGGACTATTCATTTTGAAGATATCTGAGCCTATTCTTTGCAGACTGATCATCTTCATCACAGCAAACTAATCAAATCAGATCAATCAAAGATTTACTTACATGATGCACTCCACTTATCAGTGCCTTTGCCATCAAGTAAATCATCCACTATACTCATGAGTTGTTCCAGCTTTTGTTTCTGGACATTAACTGATTGTGTGACCTCTGTAAGCTGTCCAAAGTCTTTGCCAGATAGTTTCTCTGCAAGACAAAACAACTGCTGCAAAGCTGACAAAAGTACTTGCAGTCAAGACTTAATGAGAAAATCAAGCAAAATTTGAGCTTTATTTCAAGCTGGTGTCCACTTAGTTAAATCAGATAAAGTGTTAGACTGATGACATGAATCCTTATATTTGTTCAAAGTTTTCAATCCAATGTTTATGTTTTCACTCATACAAGGACTCACAGCCGAATAGATTATAAACAGGGATTAAAATCTTGCGAAAAATCTGAACTAACATCAAATGTCTTTTATACTTACAACATCAAGACGAAAGTCAAACATTGCTTCAAGGGCCACCTTAAATGTTGCTTTACTTTAAAAAGTTCAACTTTGAACTAATAAGCCAATCAAATGCTAGGAATAGGCATATGGGTTAAGAAAGAAGCAATCTGATTAGTTGTGAAGTAAATGTGACAAACTTGGCCTAAATTGGTCCCTGTTTTGGTCTTGTCATGAGTCTCAGTTTGAAGTGATAAACATCATTCAATTCAATGTAAAAAATGAGACTTAAGTAATCAATCCAATAAAGTGCTAGATGTTTTATATTTCTAAATCATTCCCTAATAATATGCTTGTTCACCTCCATCTCTGAACCAGAGGTTGCCATTTTGGCAAAAGTAGACTCTGGCACATTAAGCAAATCCTTGCAACTCACAATAGAATGATAAATTTGAAATGTGACAAGAAAATTAACAACTGCACATTCAATTAATTTTTCCAGATACAATGAAAGTGACACCAATTATCTACTAGGGAGTTCCAAACCCAACTGGCCTATTCATCACTAACAGCAACATTTTGTCACAGGAATGAACTTTTGTCATGGGGCGTCCTTGATAGCAGATAGTGTCAGGTTTATATATCATATTTCTGGACCTTCAAAGATTACTAGCTTACCAACAAATAAAATCAAGATGTGACCATCATACAGATCTTCAGAAATGTCTTTCACAACAATTCTCATATCTTGCAGCACATCATTTATCCAGTCTGAGAGTACCTGGCAGAAAACATTTGAATTTGGACAATAATATGACAAGAATCTCAAGATTCTAAGAATCTTCAAGTTATGACTGGAAATTTCTATAAACAAGAATTCTTAAGAAACCAAAAACATTCTTATGAATTCATTTTGATCACTGATTCATTCTTTTATCACCTCATTCTAAAGCTTTCTTCAACTTAATTGCAAGGACATGCATACCTGGCTAAATATTCAGGCTTAAGTCACAAATACACTGGCCTTACTGCAATGGTAACATTATTTATCTAGAGGTGAAATGTGATTTTTGATTGTGATCAGGTACCAGCGTAAATGATTTTTGCACTACTGGGTGGGGGGGGGGAGAATGATTGTCTGAAGAGAGAGAGAGTGGTAGAAACCAGTACTGCAAATTCTTCAACTGCCTAAGCCCTTTAGACTTCTATTAGAGCTTACAGACAAATGGCCTTTATTTCCTGAAAAACTTTTCCGATCCATCCTACCATACATACAGCATAGATATACTGTATGTGACATGTTTCACCCTTAATAACCCTTTCATTTAAGAAGCTGTGCATGGTCATTCAAATATTTTTCTCTTTGGAACAAAATTGTGCATAGAAATGTTTCCTGTTCAACAACAACAAAACAAGAAATATCTAAACTTACATCACACAGTTCTTTGACCCTTGGATCTTCAAGTGAATTTGGTGCCACCATATACCTCTCTTTTCCTTCGTCTAAACAAAAATGATTGACAAACTCTAAAGATATGTATGCTAGTGCCCTGCTCACTCTGCTCTCCTTTTATACAAAAATGGAAAGAAAACCTCTGCTCTTGTGAAAGTGTGAACACTGACCCTCAAAAAATGCCATTAAAATGGAGGTTTTCAAAAACTATCAAAAATGGCTATCAACCAAGCAGAGGTTTTTGAAAATGCAGTTGATTAGTGTGTGAACACATGGATCAGAGGTTTTTGAAAATGCTCTAGTATTGAACAATGAGTTCCACAAAAACAGAGCAATGTGAATGCATAAAAAATTTGACTGCATATTTTTGCAGTTTTTTTTATCACTTGGTGGATAAACGTTAATGAACATAAACGGATGGTTTTCCCCCTGTTTTTGCACCAGAATGGAGCATTGTTAATGGGTAGGTTGGATGCAATAAAAATGGATACTAACCAAAACAGAGCAGTGTTAACAGGGCTTACTTCTGACAGCTGCATCTTGCAAATTGCTCAAAAATTGAAAAAAAATTCCCCATTGCATTTAATGATCTTGAAATGTGCATGAATCGCTTGTGTAGTGCTAAATGAATTATAATGTGTGTCAGGTGTCCTCCTTGTCATCTTCTTTGTGAAGCCACTCGGCTGTGTTCATTCACTTTAGATAGAAGTCCAGAAGTATTTGTGCACAAGTCATTGCTAATACTTAATACATTTTAGTCCATCTGCACTTTGGAAAGGAAAAATAATATGCATAGCAATAATCTCCAGCGCTATTTGCTTTGTCTGCACACACATCATGTTCAACAACTTTGAACCAAGATGCATTATACTGTACTTATTTGGGTTAGTAATAAACTTTCTCCTTGAAATATGCTGCAACATGTGGAGCCAAAATTGATAGTTTTTTTAATTTAAAATTGACCTTTGATCACTTTATCAAAATTTGCTGTGATTTTTGAATGAAGCTGCTGCAATTGATCATGTGATTCCTAAAAAAACACAACTTCTGTGACTTTTCAAAAAGAACCTGCAAACATATCATCCACTTACCAAGCTGGAATGAGTCTGGGGAAATTGCAGCTGTAGGTGTAGTGGGGGCTTCAATTGACTTCTTTCCTTGCTCTTCAAGTTCATTGACTAAAAACGTAAAAAATACATGATCTGTTGGCAACAACTGAGTAACAACTGAGAATGTAGTCTATTTTATTGCTTCAGTCCTGTATAATCAGCTCTGCCTTCATGGCATTGAGCACTGTTTTAACCAGTAAAGACAGATGCAACCTTTTGTGATATGTTGGCATAAAATGTAAAGGTGTATAAGTTGATTTCTGATAGGCATAGCACAAAAATTATAACTCTTTAATTTCCAAATCATATAAATACACTTCAATACAGTCTAAGCTCCGTGTGGTGGGATATCATTCCTGTTGATACAAAAAGTTCACAGTTGATATGCAACTTCACCTTCAGTTCTTGGAGTTCATTACCAGTTTCTTAAAGTTTAGTGGCAGTCTTTGTGTTCACTTCTTGTTCCTTCATGAAAATTTCAAACAATGGTTTTAGAAGCTTCTTTGATTTTTAGTTATATTCAGGCACTTTCCAAGTAATATTATATGGGAAGCAAATGAAAGTAAACTATGCAAAGTATTTCCTTTGTTGAAACAAATGCAGTGGTTTCTTAAATTACATTTTCCCCGTATCGGAGTTCTTGATTCTTTGGCAATCTCAAGGGTGCATTCCATGCACTTCAGTTGAAAGCTTTTTGACATTGACTTGACTTCTTTGTCAGTGTAGAGGTGTCATTTTTTCAGTAGATTCTTCATGGAATGATGGCATTTGAATGTCTGCCTACCTTGGAATGAATGTGAAGTTTTCCTCGATCTTTTAGTAGCTTCTTTTGATAGTACACTGAATTCTTTTACAAGAAACTATGAATTTGGGCCTACATTGAAAGCGTCTTAAAATTGTCAGATTTTGAATACTCAGATTTTTAGCAGCTTCTCTCTCGCAGAAAATACCTGGCGTACAAAAGCTTAGGCTTGGCGTATCCTGAAAGGGGGCTCTTTATTCCCACAAAAGTTCCCTTGCATGCAATCATACAATTCCCTTAATTTGTCTTGTTTTGATAATCACATTATTGCATTGTATTTTGGTCAATTGATGTTCGTTACTGTACTGTAGTTTTGTGTCAAATATAAATCATTGGACCTCTACTCTAGTTTGCTCGTTGATTGGATGGAAAATCTTAAAAAATATGAAACTGAACAACTGTATATCAGAAATATCTTTGCGGCAATTCAGGTGTATCTGCTCACATTCAGTGCATGCTTCGTTGATAACTTTAATATCTTTATGCAAGGAAATAAACGACAGATGCGAGTGTCAGACGCACAACTGCTTAGGCCATTTTTAGGCCAGAACAGGAAACACCTTCCTTAACGAAAAGAACCTTTTCAACCGGTAACTTCTCCATGCCAGAGGTTCCATGACCTAATATAAGTGTACCTTCTTTCTCTGCCTTTCTACTTCGTCTTGTTAACGTGCCCATCCATCCTTTATCTCTTTTCAAAGTCCCTCCACCGCCAGCACCAGGAGCTGGAGACGTCGCCATCTTGTTTACAGTCCCACCCTCGTTTGCAAGCGGAAATTACGTAAAACCGCGCCCAGCCATCATAATAATCATAATATTCCAAACAATCAGATCTGTTCTTGCCAGTTCTTTGCAATATTAATCAGAATACTTTCATTATACATCTAAACATCAAAGAAGGAATTAACTAATAAATATCTAAGGTTACATTTACAAAGGAGGATGTGTCCATGTATTGGGGTTTTTTTTGAGTAGCCGAGTAGCTTCTGAGAGTCCTTTATTTACGCCAGGCTGTAACCTTTAGACGAAGCGGTGGGGGCAGCCAATAAAAAAAATGCAAATTGGAGAACTGACACACAACTGTCGCAAGCAGTTCTTCGGGAAATTTCTTATCCTACCATTCTGTCGCATACTAATCAACTCTCTCTATTTGTTTCTAAAAAAGAACCCTAACAACCATCTTTTGACAGAGGTGAATCGCATTTGCAGAAGCTTAACAGGCCAAAAGTTTCAGATGCAGTGGATCTACGAGAATGGTTTGTTTGAAAAGGGCACTTCCTGCCCCAGTACCATCAGCTCGAGACTAGGTTCTTTCATAAGACTGGCAATTCAGCGGCCATGTTCCGTGTTCTCAACACTAAGGACACGGATGTCATAGGGCTTAAAACATAATACGATTGCAGAGAATATTTACCCAAGAATAAGGGATGAAGAAAAAATTTTTTTTGCTGTAAGTTTTAAATCTCAGATATTTCATTCATTGCGAACGCTTTTTGCATCAAAACCCGAGGAAGATGTGAAACGAATCTTTTCACAGTGCACGTATGGAATCATCATTTCATTTCATTCTCCATTTTCATTTATTTACACAGGGTAAAGCTAGCTATCAACTATATATACATAAATTGCTTTCCAAACTGCCCTATATAAAGAAAAAACATAAACCCTAAAAATTTACAATGCGAATATACAACATAGAGTAACAAAGTAAAAGTAGTTACAAGTACTATAGCTATCCGCAGGAATAAACAGGGCTCCTTTATGTTTTGGAGTTTTCGAGACAGGATTTAAATTGTTTGAAATTTTTGCTGAATTTGATTTTGCGTCCAGGACATTCCATAGTTCTGCCCCTCTGAAAGAAATTTTTGGCCTCATGTTGTTCGCAGAAACGGGACACGTAGATCGGGTTCGGTGCTGCTCCAAAGCTCCCAGGTACTGGTTCCCGAAAATACACAAAGTTTGCATAGTCTGAAAATTTGCAAAAAGAGTGCTGACCAAGAAGAAATCATTTGCGCATGCAATGAGCAGGCCAACTGGGTTTCAGGGCATCTTAAGGTCATTCTACTTTATTGATTTCAACTTTCCATTATCTGGTACCAATAGCTTCTTGATTTGCTGAATTTGTTTCCTATCTTTCGGGAATGGATTATGTAGATGTGGTTTCTGGGTCTGTTTATTTTCCAGGACACATGAAACGATATTTTGCAAGGACATAAATCAGTCTACGAGCATAAAATTGAGAAGAATCTTTCTCAAGTATAAGGCTTCGAAAACATCCTTGCCACAATTTATTTCTGTACCTCAAACACAGAAATTGAGCCTCTCAAATTTTCGGCCATCATTGTAGCAGTCTCTGATAACTTATAATAAGAAACTGTACTTAGGCAGTTCTAGGAGATTAAGACCCTGAATTAGAAAGCGATTCAGAGCTCCATTCGAAGTTAAGAAACTGTTTACATTTGAAGGCTGTGAGTTCCGAACTGTTTTTGAACAAAAATGTATTAACAACCCACATAATACAGTAAATCCCGGCATATAAGAACCTACCAAAATAAGAACCTAGAGGCTGTTTTTCCTAAATTATGCACTTTGCAATTAAGAACCTGTTTCAGTTTGATGAAACATAGGTTCTTAATGCAGGGCTTGCAAGGTTGATCTTTGATTGCTGTTATTAAGGTCTCAATGTGGTCCCAGTTGGCTTTGAAAGTTTTATTTTCTTCCCCAGTTACTTATTAGGTCCATAAGAACGCTTCCAAAACAAATGATAGGGCTGAACATCTTTGTGAGACTCTCAAGGGGACTACGTAAGGCACCCTTCAAATAAGAACCTCTATACCTTGACATTAGCCTTAGTACCTTTGAAATAAGAACCAATGTCAGCCTGGCTCTCGAAAAGTAGGTTCTTACGTGCGGGGACTTACTGTAAACAAAGCCTGATGTAGCATAGAATCTAACTGCACAGAGAAAGAGAAAAGATAAAAAACAGGATCACGATAATCATAAATGAATTTGTTTTTGAATCATTGCTAAATATTCTATTTACATGATCTAAAATTGAATTGGATACATTGGTTGGATTTAACAAATCATATGAGTTCGTTGGCAATCAAAGGGTTATAGTCACAGCTATATATATTTACATGAAATACAAAATTGTACGTAGAAATAAATCAGTTTGTTTTCTCATATCGATGAAGGAAACTCTGAAATGTGTCTCAAGTTTTTAGTATCTCGTTTTCGCAGGCAATTATCGTGCAAGAGTATAGATTACAAATCGTTCTAAATCTGCCAATCTAAATAATTTCAGTCGCTTTAAACCAAAAATGCTTTAAGAAAGTCATTGTACGAAACCTTTCCAGTCATGTCTTTATCAAAATGGGTCATCAAATGATAGAATTCCTCCTCCGTCAGGTCAATTTTGTATTTTCGCAGCATCTGCCTGAGTTCGATCGTGCTGCATGTTCCGTTGCCAGTTCTGTCAACAGCCTGTAAAGACACGAATTTTACTCCTTCAGTCTTGAATTTCAAAACGCTAGATCTGCACAGCGATTAGCATGAGTTGACGCTGCGCGCAGGTTACGTAACGATAAGACTCTATGACAAACCAGCTTTGTTGGTATGACGCCAAATGCATTCCCTGCGAATAATCATATATGCAGAGCGAAGTAACCGTTAGACAAGAATGGTCTGATTAAAATATGAACAGTTTACCAAGAATTTGTAAATTCTCATTTTTCCTTGCTGCACATCAAAGGTGGTAACTAAGTTCGAAATTGAAGGTACGAAAGACAAACTTTTGCTTCTTTAACATCTTGACTAAACGCTTGTGTCACAAGAAATCAATCAAAAGGTAAGGTTATAAACGATGTTACCTAAAGCTACAAACTTAGAGTCTCCTGGGCTAATTATCTTAATGTCACTCACTGAGTAGAAAAAGGCAAACAGTTATCTACAAAAAGAAAAAATAGTACAGCTACTGGAAGTGCACCAGAAAGAAGATTGTGGAATGCTTCTGCACGACTAGGAAGCTAAGCGTGAACGATGTACCAGACACGGCGATGAATTTTTGATATAATCAATTAAATAATCTCACAAATAGGAAGTACTCACTTTGAAAGCTCTCCTCATGACTTTCCATTCATCTTGAATTTCTCTTTTTATTCTAGACATTAGGGCATCCAGAAACTCATTTTCAGTGCGATAACTTTGCTGCAGATGCAATAGAAAGGTTCTTGATTTTGTTGCTGACTACACTATGCTCTCTAAACACAAAAAATTTCTGTTAACAAACGATCTAAACGGAGAACTGATATGAGGGCCAAATGCTACTAAAGAGCCTAACGTCCTGAATATTACTTCATGTCATATAACCACAACAAAACATGCACAAAACATACAAAACAAAAGTAAAACACAGCAACTTTCGAAATCTATATTACAGTCAAAGGCCCGTATTAGCTTAAAAATCTTGGATAAATTATGGTCTTTCTTCCGTGAGAGGGATTTCATGCTGATTCTTGAATCAAGAAAAAATCGAGGAGGAGCTCAGAAATGAAGCTAACGCCTTGTTGAGGTGATGATTCTAAGATTTAAAAAATTGGCTGCTGGCTTTTTATAAACAGCACGTTTATTCAAAGGGAGGAATATTTTTCTCTCTCACATCGGCAGAATTACTGGAGTCGAAAGACTTTTTTACTTCTCAAA